>JACWNB010000024.1:600000-1200000 GCA_016165855.1 Pseudocercospora ulei | reverse complement strand
TCTTAAACCCTAGGTTGTACTACTGCTATTACTACCCTTATAGTAGGAATCCTTGCTCTAGGTCTCTTAGCCGGTAGAAGCTTACAGTTACAGGCAGCGTGTCCTACCTGTCTACACTAATAACAACTTCCTTCTGCCCTTCTTTTGTTAATAGTAGCTGCGTCTACCTACTGCGCCCTCTTAGCGTTAGTCCTTAGTCGTCCGGTAACGGCTGTAGCTACTCTTGTCGTCGTTAGTTCCTAATCTATAGTGTCCTGTTGCTAGTAGTTAGATTAGCGTAGTTCGTAGACATAGTCTAATTGTCCGAGCCTATACTACTAGTTATTAATTATCCTTAGAAGGTCGCAGTATGCTTTATAAGAGGCTGGCCGGACGACGCCTATAAGGCCCGTTATAATCTCCTTAGAGAGGTCAACCTCTAGGGTAGCGATCTTTATCCTGTCTTCTCAGAGGAGGCCCCCTGCTTTAGCTAGGGTTTGGTCGTACTCTGTAAGAAACTCTCGGACGTACTTGCAGCCTTGTTTTATAGTATTAAGGTGTACAAGAGCTCGGCTCTTACAGTCCGGGTCCTTTTAGCTCTTATTACGAGCTGCCTAGAAGATCGTTGTCGTTGCCTCTACTGGTCTAGCGATAGCAGTTTTGTAGTATAGCAGAATCTGTGCTGCTGCCTTGCCTTTTAGTCTCCCGAAGAGGTACACTACTTTGTCGAGTGCGGCTGGATATGCTGCTAAGTCGACTAGAAGCTTAGAACGTATTAAGGCTGCCTAGGAGGGGTACTCGGACAGTAACTTACTGTTGTAGGTAGTCACGTTAGGGAGTTTGTTTTTACGAGTAGCTACAGATTCTTCGGCTGTCGTATTCGTTGTTGTCGTGGGGGTCGGTTCGCAATCGGACGCCCTAAGCTGTCGGAGCTCCTGTTCCTGTTAGGAAATCGTCGAGGCTTAGGGCTAAGCCTTTGCTTAGAGGCTACTCTTTTCCCGACCTATCGTCGTCTAAGGGGAACTCTTAGGGCCTAGGTTATACTGCTGCAGTCTCTACCCTTGTAGTAGCAGTCCGTCCCCTAGGTCTCTCGGCCGGTAGGAGGCTGCAGTTCTATACAGCGTGCCCTACCTGCCTGCACTGGTAGCAGCTCCCTTCCGCCTTTCTTCTGCTAATAGTAGCTGCGTCTACCTACTACGCCTACTTAGCGTTAGTCTTTAGCTGTACAGTAACGGCTGCCGCTACTCTCGTCGTCGTTAGCTCCTAGTCTATAGTATCTTGCTGCCGGTAGATAGGTTAGCGTAGTTCGTAGGCACAGCCTATCTGTCCGAGCCTAAGCTACTAGTCGTAGATTATCCTTAGGAGATTATAGAATAGCTTGTATAAGGCCAGCTAGATAACGCCTACTAGACCTGTTATAATCTCCTTAGAGAGACCGACCTCTAAAGTAGCAATCTTTACCCTGTCCTCCTAGAGAAGGCCTCCTGCCTTAGCTAAGGTTTAGTTATATTCTGTAAGGAATTCTCGTACGTACTTGCGGCCCTACTTTATAGTGTTAAGGCATACGAGGGCTCGGCTCTCGCAGTCTAGGTCCTTATAGCTCCTGTTAAAAGCTGCCTAGAGGATCGTCGTAGTTGCCTCTACTAGGCTAGCAATAGCAGTTTCGTAGTACAGCAGGATTCGTGCTGCCGCCTTGCCCTTTAGCCTCCTAAAGAGGTACACTACCTTGTCGAGCTCAGACGGGTATACTGCTAAGTCGACTAGAAGCTTAGAGCGCATCTAGGCTGCCTAGGAGGGGTACTCGGCCAGAGTTTTACCGTTGTAGGTAGTAATGTTAGGGAGCTTGTTCTTTTAGGCTATAGTAGTTTCGTCGGCTGTCGTTTTTGTCGTCGTCGTCGTAGGGGTCGGATCGCGATCGGACGCCCTAAGCTGTTAGAGCTCTCGTTCCTGTTAGGAAATCGTCGAGGCCTAGTGTTAGAGGGCGCCGTCCAGCCCAGGCCCTGGACCTAAGCCAGCCGTCGCCCTAGGGACTGCGACTTAGCGGCGCTAGCACGACCCTACCCTCTATATAGAATCACTAACACGACCCTACTCCTGTACAGAGGGAGAATCCTACAGCCCTACATAGAGAGGAATTGCTGCCCCTCTGAACGGAGGGAAAACTCTGCATCCTATATAGAGGGAAACTCCCGACCCTCTAGACGGAGTTAGGAACCTTGCTGCCCTATATAGAGGGAAATTGCTAGCTTAGCTTCGTAGGTACAAATTGCACAGCAGCGGACGACGAAGGAACTGCCTATTGGTTCCTTTATATAGATACCTAGCCTGAAGTTTCTAAAATAAGATTCTTAAGCCCTTATATTAGGAACTAATCTTACTGTTAGTAAATGCAGTAATATAACGAAGATAGACGGCGACATTCCTATAGAACCTACGACCGTGCAGGATCAGATGCACCGCGCATACGAGGAGCTGCTAGCACACAAGAGGCAGCTCGAACAGCAAGTAAGCTACTAAGCTGCGATAATTTCCCAACGGGAACAGGAGCTCCGACAGCTTAGGGCGTCCGATTGCGATCTGACCCCTACGATAACGACAACAAACACGACGGCCCACACCCTGGCCCCCAAGAGCAAACTCCCTGACGTTACTACCTACGATAGTAAGGCTCCGACCGAGTACCCCTCCTAGGCTGCCTAGATGCGCTCTAAGCTTCTAGTCGACTTAGGAGCATACCCGACTGAGCTAGACAAGGTAGTGTACCTCTTTAGGAGGTTAAAGGGCAGGGCGGCAGCACGGATTCTGCTGTACTATAAGACGGCTATTGCCAACCTAGCAATAGCAACTACGACGATGCTCTAGGTAGCTCTTAACAGGAGCTACAAGGACCTAGACCGCGAAAGCTAAGCACTCCTATAGGTGAATACGATAAAGCAAGGACGCAAGACTGTACAAGAGTTCTTCGCAGAATACAATCAGACCCTGGCAGAGGCAGGAGGACTCTAATAGGAGGACAGGGTAAAAATCACTACCTTAGAGGTAGGCCTCTCTAAGGAGATTATAACAGGACTAGTAGGCGTAATGCAACTAGCCTCGTACGAGGAGTTCTGTAATCTCCTTAGGATAGTCGACGACTAACAGCGCAGGCTCGGACGGATAAGCCGCGCCTACGAGATGCGGCAGCCCCTCTATCGGCAGCAGGACGGTATAGACTAGGAACCTACAACGACGACGACGAGAGTAGCGGCAGCCGTCACTGTACAGCCAAGGGCCGCTGCCAAAAGGGCACAGTAGGTAGATACGGCTACCCTTAACAAGAGACAAGCAGAAGAGAGCTACTACAGGTGTAGCAAGATAGGCTACACTGTACGGAATTGTAGGCTTTTGCTAGCAGAGAGACCTAGGGGACGGCCGACCACTGCAAGGGTAGCAACTGCGGCGCCCTAACACAAGATCTAAGAGTCCCCCTCGAACGACAACGAGTCGGGAAAAGAATAGCCTCTAGGCGAAGGCTTAGCTAGAGGCATATACGAGATAGATTGCTAAATTAAAGCACTACTTAGCTATCCTTTAAGAGCAACCACATAAGGACTACGCTGTTTATTGTATAACCTACGCTAAATAAGACCGCTATAGCGCGGACACTGATTAACACAGGATATTTAGTGTACTGAGTAATTAGCGAAGACTTCGTGCAGAGACACTACATTAAGACGACCCCTACTGTACCTGTACGTATGCTGGGCATTACTAGGTAAGGACCGGATATTACCTATATAGTAAAAGTAACGATAGAGCTGTAAGGACACTACGAGCAGGACTTATACCTCTACGTCGTACAGGACAAGTTGGGGTATAACCTAATATTAGGGAAGCTATAGATAGAGCGCTAGGAGGGCAAGTTAGACGTTGAACGAGGACGCCTATACCTAGCAACAACGAAGCAGAGGCTCTAAGACCAAGGGAGAGTCCTACAGGGCGGCAATGCTAAGGCCGAAATTAATACAGCGACTACAGACATAAAGAAGGCATTAGCGCCTAAGAAGGTGACGGACCCCTGTACGAAGCTCCTAACAGAATACGCAGGATACCTAGACCTTTTCGAGCCAAAATCAGCCTCGAAACTGCTCCTACACTAAGGAGAAGGAATTAACTACGACATCCAGCTAGAGCCCTGTCTAGATAGGAGTCTGCCCAAAGTACTGTACAGCCCGCTGTACGGCATGTCCTCTAGAGAACTCCTAGTACTGCGCAAGACACTAGACGACCTACTTACTAAAGGTTTTCTTCGCGCAAGTACATTATCCGTAGGAGCCCTAGTGTTGTTTGTCTACAAAGAAAGCAAGGCCGGCTTGCGTTTTTGCGTAGACTACAGAGGCATTAACGCGATTACTAAGAAGGATCGGTACCCCCTGTCCCTTATTAAGGAGACCCTTAGACGGATCAGCAAGGCAAAGTAGTTTACTAAGCTTAACGTAGTCTCGGCTTTCTACAAGATACAGGTTAAGAAAGGCTGTAAATAGATAACCGCTTTCTGTACGAGATATAGTCTTTTCGAGTAGCTTGTTACCCCCTTTAGCCTTGCCAACGTACTGGCGACCTTCCAGAGGTACATTAACAGGTCTCTATAAGGGTTACTAGACGACATCTGTTCGGCGTACCTCGATAATATATTGGTATTTACGGACGGCACCTACGCAGACTATATACAGGACGTCAAGAAGGTACTAGATCGACTGCAACAGGCTGGCTTGTACCTCGACATCGACAAATGTAAATTCAGGGTATAGTTTACGAAATACCTAGGGTTTGCTATTAAGGCGGGAAAAGGTATTAGTATAGACAGGAAGAAGATTAATGCCATTAAGCAATAAAAGCCCCCTACTAGTATTAAGGGGGTACGAGAATTCCTTAGGTTTGCTAACTTCTACCGCTAGTTTATACAGAACTACTCGGAGATCGTACGCCCCCTAGTCGAGCTAACACATAAGGACAAGCAGTTTAAGTAGACGGACGAGTGCAATAGAAGCTTTAACAGGCTAAAGGAGCTCTTTACTATAGGACTAACGCTTGCTGCCTTCGACCTAGAATGTACGACGATACTGGAAACTGACTCCTTAGGGTATTGTATAGGAGGTATCCTGTTACAGGTAGGGTTAGACGGACTCCTGCACCTATATACGTATTTCTCTAAGAAGAACTCCCTAGCTAAGTGCAACTACCCTATCTACGACAAGGAATTGCTAGCAGTCGTACAGTGTTAGAAAGTGTAGGATAGAGAACTCTGCTCGGTTCCCAAGTTCCTCGCCCTAACCGACTACAAGAACCTCGAGTACTTTACGCAACCCTAGAAGCTTTCTAAGAGACATATACGATGGGCTGTTGCGGCGGTGGAAAGAGGCGGGACAGATTGATAGGGTGGACCCTGGATTTCGGCTCGGCCCGGACGGGCCGAGCCGGGCCTTGGCACACTACCCTCTATCAAAGCCCACTACCACCACTACATAGGTTCCTTTCCCTCCTCAGTTCGAGATATAGTCATCAAAAAGGCCGTATTGAATCATATCTGCGTGCCCGGATCATTATATCTCGAACTCACTCTCTACAACCCCGCGCTGCGCGAAAGGGCCCGTTGAACTATCCGGAAACCCGAATAACGCACGCGCACCAACACTAACAACAACCCCAGGCACCGTAAGAAGATGGAAGGCTTCTTAGCGGTAGAGAGCGGCGTAACAGGCCGCCGCGGAAAGAGAAAGACTGACAGAGCGAACAGGCGCTCCAGTGTTATTAATAATAAGGTTATTATTAGAGGTTTTACGGCGGAAGAGACCGCAGAGATCAAGGAACGAATGAGCGAATATAGGAAGATCCACGACTGCACGATCAAGGAACTGGAAGATTACGTAAACGAGAATAGGATAGGAAAGGTCTACGACGGTATAGACCTTATTAAGACGTTGTTCTACAGAACACTAGAAGAAAACAGACAACTAAGAGAAGAAATTGAAGCGGTGAGAGCCGAGAAGGAATCGGCAGAGACTATCGTCGACGTGTTAGAACACTAAGCGTCGAATCGACTGGCGCAGCTGAAGGCGCTAAAGGATCAAATAGCTGATATGGAAGCAGCAAAGTCGCCGCCACCGCGTCGAGAAGAACAAGCAGAGACCGCCTTACCAGCGGCCTATAGTCAAGGTAGCACTACGATAACGCCACTGCCGGACCTACCTGCTTTCGGTAGCAGAGACCCTAAAGCGTAGGAGGCATTTAAGAAGAAGATTAAGAACAAGATAAGCTGCGATCACGCATCGAGCAGCGAAGAGGATAGATTGGCGTACCTGGAATCGCGATTGGAAGGTAAAGCTTTTTCGCTAGTGGCGGACCTGGAAGAGGTAACCGTAGAAGAAGCTATTAAGGCGCTGGACCAGTGTTTTGGAGACCCCTTCTGGAAGAAGACAGCCCGCGAACAACTGGACAAGATCAGTTAGAATCGGCTGACATTTAAAGAATTTTACGGGCTGTTTAGGAAATATGCTATCAGAGCGAGAGTGGCTAAGGATGAGCAGCTGCACCTACTAAGACAGAAACTGAGCCCTGAGCTCGCTGCGGCTATAGCGTCAGTAGAAGACGAAGACCTTCAGAGCTTCGTGCATTAAGCGAGAGTTACCGCTAGAAACTTGAACGCGTACGGAAAACCGACGACACGTAAACTGATTTAGAAGCCGTCGGCGCAGCCGACAAGAGCCCCCGCGCCCTTTCGACGAACCCCCCAGCAGTCGCCATATTCACCACGATCGTCGTTCGCCCCTACCTGTTTCGCGTGCGGAAAGCCCGGCTATATCGCCACGAGATGCTAAGCAACAGCCTAGCAGAAGCAGGAGTATCGCGTTATAAAGCAGCCGCAGCCGCCGCAGCTACCGAGAAAGACTATACAAGCTATGGAGCCGGCTCCGAACGACACCGAGAGCATAGACAGTAAGGTGCAGTTAAGAATTATAGGAAAAGACCAGCTGGAAGGATAGGCCCCCTATCCAGCATTGACAATAGGGCACCGAATCGAAACGAATCGCCACGAGAAGAAAGCATTAACAGCTGCAGCGACCCGCTCTCGGCGGCGGTGGAAGTGAACACAGAAACAGCTATTATTCTTCTAATTACTGTCCACCCCCTTAACGGATCGAGCAAACCACTTTAGCTGAAAGCCTTTATCGACACCGGAGCTCTTATTGGCGCAGCGATCCACCACCGACTGGTTCAGAAACTAAAGAAGGGATACGGCTATCTGGTGGAACTGGCGTCGCTAACGAAGATTTCGGCGTACAACGGACAAGACACGGAAAGCGTTACGCACTACGTGCCGCTAAGGACTACACTGGCTGGTCGCACTACGGAAGCGACGTTCCGAATTATGGATATTGGAAGGTTTGACATTATTATAGGGCAAAAATAGATAAAGAACCAGAAAGCCATCGTCGACGTAGATAAAGGAACGATCAGATTCAAAACCTAGGGTAGCGGAGCAGAGACTATCGGAAAGGCCGCTACCGCTGCCGCCAAGCCGAAAACTACGGAGCCCGCGAAAAAGGCCCCGTCCGACCGTTCCGAACCCCCGGTTACCGTCGGAATAATAAGCTTAGAAGCCATAACGACCCTCGCGAAGTCGCCGGATAATAAGATCTACGCCATCTCGATAAAAGACATCGAAGACTACAGGAAGATAATGGCAGAAGAAGAAGTAGATCCGCTAGAGGTGCTACCGAAAGAGCTCTACGGTTACGCTAACGTGTTCTCAAAAGCCGACTCCAACCTCCTGCCGCTCTATCGACCGGAATATAACAACAAGATCCGGCTGAAAGAAGGAGCCGCGCTGCCGAGAACCGAGCCCCTAAGACGACTGTCGCCGGCGGAACTGGACTAGGTAGAGGTGTTTGTTCGCGAAAATCTGGCGAAGAAGTTTATTACGCCGAGTTCTGCTGAATATGCGTTACCGATTCTTTTCGTAAGGAAACCAGGGGGTAGTCTGCGACTCTGCGTAGACTATCGAGGCCTTAACGAGGTTACTAAGCGGGACGTATATCTACTGCCGTTAATCGACGAAACTATACAAAGAGTGGCGAAGGCTAAGTGGTTTAGCAAGCTGGACATCCGCCAAGCGTTCTATCGGCTAAGGAATAAAGAAGGGCAGACAGAAGACCTTACGACGTTCGCGACGCGTATGGGCAATTTCAAGTGGTTGGTAATGCCTTTCGGACTTACTAACGCGCCGGCAGTGTAGCAACGCTTTATAAACCACACCTTTATAGACATGCTAGAACGGTTCGTGTCTATTTACTTGGACGACATCTTTATCTACACCGAAGGAACGAGAGATCAGCACACGGACTACATTAAGAAGGTGCTGACCAGGCTCCGCGAGGTCGGATTGAACGCGGACATAAAGAAGAGCGAGTTCTATTAAACGGAGGTCAAGTATCTCGGTCTTATCGTCGGAAGAAACGGAATTCGTATAGACCCCTCGAAGGTCGCCGCTGTCGCGGAATGGAAGCAGCCGAAATCAGGAAACACTACGCAGATCAGAGCGTTTCTCGGATTCTGCAGCTACTACTAACGGTTTATTAAGGACTTTAGCAAGATAGCGAGACCCCTAAACGAGGCGCTAAAGAAAGAGGCTGCGGGCCTATAGAATAAGAAGTGCACGGAAGCTTTCGTATAGCTGAAAGAGGCAGTGGCCTTAGTGCCGGTTCTGGCGCACTTCCGACCGGAAAAGACGATCTACGTAGAAACGGACGCTTCCGATACAGTGACGGCAGGGGTCTTTTCTCAATACGCTAACGATGGCGAGACCCTTTACCCAGTAGCCTTCTTTAGCAAATCCATAACGGAAGCCGAACGGAACTACGCTATCTACGATAAGGAGCTGCTAGCGATTATCCAGGCTTTCGAGGAGTGGAAACCGGAGCTTATAGCGGGAAAGAGCACGGTTTAGGTCCTTACGGACCACCAGTCGCTGACCTACTTTATAAAGACGCAGAAGCTCTTACGTCGCTAAGCACAGTGGGCCGCCTACTTATTAGGGTTCGATTTCAAGATCACCTATCGACCAGGGGCTCAAAACGGAAAAGCTGACGCGCTAACGCGAAGAGAAGGGAAGACCAGCCGCGCGAAAGAAGATCCGAACATGTTTCAGAAGGTGTTAACCGAGCGGATAGTAGACGCAGAGGTATTGAAAGAGGTAGGGGTCTGCGCAGTGGAACCGGCCCCTAAGGAAGAGACTCTCTACAAGAAGGTGGAGCAGCTTAATCAGCAGCAGAAGCTAGGCAAAACCGGCTTAGGGAAGCTAATAGTTCCGGAAGAACTAATTACGGAAGTCATCCAACTGGTCTATAGCTCTATAGACGTTGGTTACGCCGGCTCAAAGAAGACGATAGAAGCTATAAGGACGATCTACTGGTTTCCGCGGATCTACGAACGGATCCACCGATTTATCGCCAATTGCCACGTATGCCGAGCCGCAAAACCGCGTTACGGTCTTCTAGCGGGTCTACTGAAGCCACTTCCGATCCCTAAGAAACCATGGCAATACGTTACGATGGATTTCGTAACCGGCCTGCCGGAAGCCGATAGATATAACGCTACGCTGAACGTAGTGGATCGACTGAGCAAAGAGCGCCACTTCATCCCCTGCCGAGCCAGAGAAGAAGGAACGACTGCAGAAGAGACCGCGCGGATGCTGATTAGACACGTGTAGAAGCACTATAGCCTGCCGGACACTATTACTACGGATAGGGGTCCTTAATTCACTGCCGACGTGTAGAAGGCTATTAATTAAGCTCTCGGAATTCGTAGAAAGCTTAGCACCGCCGCTTACCCGCAAACCGACGGTCAGTCTAAAGTCGCTAACTGTAAGATAGAGCGATACCTACGAACCTTCTGCGGCTATTATCAAGAAGATTGGGTTAAGGTGTTGCCGATAGCCGAATTCTGCGCGAACTCAGCACAGTTAGAAGCAACGTCGCTGGCGCCGTTTGAGATAACGCACGGCTGTCTTCCGAGGATAAGCTTTTAGCTGCCAAACGAACCCAGCTCTGCGGAACTATCTACCGCTACGTCGTCGAAGAGAGTCGCCGCCGCGGCGGCAGAAGCGCTACGATCTCAGATGGAAGAAGCGATCAAAGTGGCGAAAGAAGCGATAGAGACGGCTTAGAAGAAGATAGTAACTCGAACTAATAGAAGCCGGTCGCCAATAGAATTCGAAGAAGGTCAAAAGGTCTGGCTTAACACGCGGAACCTGAGGCTAAAAGGGAACGCCAAGCTCAATCCGCGCTACGTAGGCCTGTTTACGATAGTGGAAAAGAGGTCGCCGGTAACTTATCGGCTCCAGCTACCGAAATCGTTCCGGATCTACGACGTTTTCCATTCGGATCTGCTAAGCCTAGACCCTGAGAACGGTCTGCCGGAACAGGGGTTCGCCGAACCCCCGCCTATTGAGATGGACGGTAAGGAAGAAGAGTAGGAGGTAGAAGACGTAATAGACGTAAAGAAGATAAGGGGGTCCATCAAAGCGAGGATCTCGTAGAAGGGGTAGCCGGAAGACTATAAATAGTATCCGATCGAGAATCTCCGGAATTCGGCGGAGCTGCTAAGAGACTTTTACGCGCAGAACCCGGAAAAGCCGAAACCAGCGTAGCTCTGATGCCGACAATAGAGACACGTCCGCTCCACCGGCGCGGAAGCCGATGAAAACGATCGTGCTTTGGGAAGTAATTGCTTCAGGCACCACTACGCGGCCGGCGGCGCCGCCGACTACGTAGTGGGTAAAGGCTTTGGTAGAAGAGAAAAAGAAGAAGAAGAAACGACGCTGCAGACGGACCTATATAGACCTCTAAGACGACGTATAGACTAGCCAAGCCGCAGCTCAGATGACCCACGGCTCAGATCAGATGGCGCCGGTCACATAAACGCTAAGTGAAGGACTTCAGACGCCGACGACGCGAGAAATTGAAGAAACGATAAAGAGAACGTTGTTTTCGATAGAAAACGGAAGAAGTGACGTTAGCGTTGGAGGGGATTTTCGCGAAGAAGATAATGAATCAAAAAAAAAAAAAGCGGAGATTTTCGGATAGATGGAATGACTAAGCGGTCGAGGGCGACCGCTGGTAAGGGAGGGGGGTAGTGTTGCGGCGGTGGAAAGAGGCGGGACAGATTGATAGGGTGGACCCTGGATTTCGGCTCGGCCCGTCCGGGCCGAGCCGGGCCTTGGCACACCACCCTCCATCAAAGCCCACCACCACCACCACATAGGTTCCTTTCCCTCCTCAGTTCGAGATATAGTCATCAAAAAGGCTGTATTGAATCATATCTGCGTGCCCGGATTATGGGCGATGTACCTAAGCCGCTTTAACATAAGACTCTAGTATCGTAAGGGCAAGGACAATAGCAGGGCTGACACGCTATCTAGGCGGGACTAAGACATACTAACGACGTACGATAACGACCGGCTGAAATTACGGACATTCCAGATGTTTAAGGAGGAACTAGGCAAGGAGACTATCTGCCTAGCGGCGACATACATATAGGAACCCTAGCTATAGGCGTAGGAAGAGGCAGTAGAAAAGGACGAAGTTTACCGAGGTGCCTATACAGCGATTTAAGGAGGACAGCGGAAACTCCTAGTAGAGATCCGCCTTAAGGTGTTAGCAGCGGAGTGTACAGTAGACGAGGAGAACAACCTAAAGTTCAGGAATCGGATTTAGGTCCTAGCAGACGAGAAGCTCTATACGAGCTTAATACAACAGGCGCACGATTCTATAGCGACCGGATATCCAGGGCGCGAGGAGACATACAGCATCGTCGCTAGGGACTACTACTAGCCGGCGATAGCAAAGGACATCCGTAGGTTTATACAGAACTGCGATGTCTGCGGACGGACGAAGCCCTAGCGTAAACTGAAGTACAGGCTGCTAAAATCCCTACCAATACCGGACCGGCCCTAGCAAGACCTAATAGTAGACTTTATTACAGACCTCCCTAAGAGCAACAGACAGCGGAATATTATAGTAGTAATAGACAAGCTAACAAAAGGGGTAATACTAGAGGGAATAGGCTCCACTATAGCTAAGGACACTGCTTAGGCCTTTATACAGATAACGTTTAGTAAGCATAGATTCCCTAGGTCAATTGTATTAGACTAGGGTACACAGTTTACTAGCTAGCTCTAGGCAAGGGTCTGCGAGTTGTTAAACGTAGAACGTCGCCTATTAACTATATAGTACCTGCAGATAGATAGCGCTACAGAGAGGGTTAACTCGACATTAGAAGCGTACCTCTAAGCGTACGTTAACTATAACTAGACAAATTAGAACTGCCTCCTCCCTGTAGCAGAACTGGCTATTAGCAGCCGTACGGCTAACGCTACAGGATTGTCCCCCTTCTTTATATCCTACAGATATGACTACTCCCTGCTCCTACCAACCCTAGGTGGCGCTACCTTACGCCCTATACGATCCCTAATTTAGCAGGGAGAAGCTATCGTACAGACGATTACGAACGCCTATTAATAGGCGAAAGCGAGTCTGGCTATAGCTTAACAGAATGCAGAAGAGCAGGCTAATAAGGGACGGCAGGCTGCACTAAGGTACAAGGCAAGAGATAAGGTCTGGCTAAATTAGCGCAATATCTGTACAGACCGGCTAAGCAGGAAACTAGACTGGAAGAACCGGAAGTTTATAGTAGTTCGACCGGTAGGGACATACGCTATACGACTTAACACTCTCCTAGGGATCTACCTAGTCTTCTATATAGACCTCGTACAGCCGGCATATACAGACCCCCTACTGCACTAGACAACGGACAACGCGCGCCCTCTAGTAATTATTACTAAAGGCTAGGAAGAGTATAAGGTAGAAGAAATCCTGAAGAGCTAAAGGAAGCAGAAGAGGGTAGAGTACCTAGTTAAATAGACAGGTTAGGCAGAGCCTATATAGGAACTGTATAAGGCTCTCTAGGACACATAAGTACTAGACAAGTAGGAGGAGAGGCACCCTAGTAAACGATCGCAGTAACACTGTACTGTACAGGATAGGACAGATAGCAGCTGCAAGACGGGGCAGCTGCAAGTAATATTAGACGACTGTAGCCTAGATTAGGCAGCTACAAGAGATGTTAGGCAGCTGTAGGCAGGATTAGGCAGCTGCAGGCAAGACTAGGAAGCTACAAAGGAGGAGCAGGAATAGAGGGAGACTTAAGACATCTATCCTTAGGGATATAAAAGAAGGGACGACACTAGGGAACCTGTAAGAAGCATAGCATAGGTACAGGAAGAGAGAAAGAAAGAAGAACAGAAATGGAGTTAGCACAGGGCAGGGCAGGACTATACAAGAGGACCGGCCTGCCCGAGACTGTACAGACGACTGCTAGGTAAACGACTACTACCTTACCCTATAGACGATAATAGGCAGGAACATCTACCTAGGAGCTAAACTCCGGACGACGACTAAGGCATAGGGACAGAGCTAAACAGCCTGCCGCCGCTAGACTGTACAGATAGGACACAGAGTATACGGCTAGAGCTATAGGGTAGGAGATAAACGGACAAGGGATAAGAGGCAGGTAAATAGACAGACAGGACCGAACACCTCCTATATCTTTGTAACTGCTCGTAGGTCCTCTTCTGCCTTAGCTTTAGCATCCTTAAAGTAGCAAACAGAGTCGGTTAAGATTAGGTAGAAGCGATCTAGCACTACCTGCCTTCCCTGCTTGCGGATCCTCCTCCGCCTTAGCTACAGGATCTAAATAGACAGGCCTAAGGTTGCAGCAGTGTAGAGGAAGGGGGTAGACCTAGGACGAAGGGTAACTGCGCAACTACAGGCTATAGGGAGGGTACTAGCGAACAGGCAACTGCTACCCGAGGACCTAGCAACAATAGGAAGGGCATCTAGCAGGCATTGCCGACTAGTAAGTGCCTAGACGACAGTCGATAGACGACCGGACAGAGACGGGAAAGCGCTACCTGCAAGAGTAACGCTAGGAGATAAGGCTATACGATACGTCGTCGTACGAGGGAAGCACTATAGGAAGGGAGGGAGGTATTGTTAGAGGGCGCTGTCTAGCCTAGGCCCTAGACCTAAGCTAGCTGTTGCCCTAGGGACTGCGACTTAGTAGCGCTAGCACGACCCTAACATCTGTATAGGATTACTAACACGACCCTACTCCTGTACAGAGGGAGAATCCTACAGCCCTATACAGAGAGGAATTGCTGCCCCTCTAAACGGAGGGAAAACTCTGTATCCTATATAGAGGGAAACTCCCGACCCTCTATACGGAGTTAGGAACCTTGCTCCCCTATAAAGAGGGAAATTGCTAGCCTAGCTTCGTAGGTACAAATTGCACAGCAGCGGACGACAAAGGAACTGCCTATTAGCTCCTTTATATAGATACCTAGCCTTAAGTTTCTAAACCAAGATTCTTAAGCCCTTACACCTAGTAGCCTAGCTGTTCTTTGAGCTAGTTTGTACGAGCTATTAGCTCCTTATATATACGCTGTATCTGGGCCTATATGTCTGTAGTATCTATTTGGACAGTGTTGTTTATCGTATCGTATTACTGCAGTTACCGACAGTAAGATTAGTTCCTAATGTTAGGGGTTTAAGAATGTTAGTTTAGAAACTTAAAGCCGGGTATATATATAAAGGAACTAATAAGCAGTTCCTTTGTTGTCCGCTACTGTACAATTTGTACCTACGAAGCAAGCTAGCAATTTCCGTACAGGGAATGCAGGGGAGGGGCACTGACTCGGCCTAGCCGAGTCAGGGCCTGGGTTAGCTGGGCTATACTGGCGCTGCTAAGTTGTATTCCTTAGGACGACGGTCAGCTTAGGTCCAGGTCCTAGCTAGGCGGCAACAGCCGGTCGGCTCAGGTCTAGGGCCTGGCAGGACGGCGTCCCCTAACATACAGGCTAGGCTGGATCGTATCCTGTACGGGCCGAGTTATACTAGCGCCACTAAGTCGTAATCTTTAGGACGACGGCCGGTCGGCTTAGGCCCTAGGCCTGGCAGGACGCAGGACAGCGTCCCCTAACAAGACCGAGCCGGGCTGTAGTGCACTACTGCTACTAAAGGCTACTACTACTACTATATAGAGCTTTCCCTCCTTAGTTCGCAATATAGTTATCAAAAGAGCTGTATAGAATAATATCTATGCGTTTGGATTAAAGCCTTAGTCTAACTACTCCTTCTTTAGTTCAATTTAGCACATAATACAGCTACTCCCTTAACAAGTATTAAGGACTTAGCATTAAACGAGAGACACTTTAAACTTTAGCAGTACGTTTAAGGCTTTGAATTTTACCTTACTAATAGGTAGATAGAGGAAGAACAATTCTGCCTTCTTAATTAGACAATTAACTACCTTGTTATTAAGATATAGTGTATTGATTCACAAGTTAATAGTGCTAAGGAAATTCTGCTATTCCAGTGATACAGCTAAGGTAATAATTATATACGTTAGTCTCTGTCCCGAAAGTCCAATGTGTGATCTCTTCTGCCTTTTCTTCTACTTCCGCGTGTACGCTGTTTGTCTAATACAGCTTGCTCGACATCATGATGCCGTCGAACTTGAATATGCCAAACCTTGGGAAGTCATTGGGCCAGTTCCTCAGGGAAGGCGATACTCCAATGCAGGGCTCGAACGCAAGAATAATTGGCACAAAGTATGTCATCGACATCAGATGACTTTTCCTCGCTTGCGGTTGCGTCTCTGTCTGAATAAGCGAGCCTTCGTCAGACTCTGCAAAACCACCTTCAACCTCAAAATCACGCTCGGTGTCGCTTTTATGGCTCATTATAACCGCCATGGCCTCTTCCATAGATTGCAGCTGTTCATTTTAACCAGCTTCTGGTAAGCTCTTATGCGGTGGTTCTTTGCGCGTGCCCATTCTAAGAGTATCGACGGGCGCAGCGTCGGGCATCTCTACGAATGCATGGTGGTGCTGCAAGTACTCCTTCCGTCTCTGCGAATGGCCATCAAATTTTTGTCGAATGTGATTGGATTGATTGTTGATCCTCCGGCAGTCGAAAAAAAATCTGGTGCTGGACGGAGTGGTGGTGCTCGTGCGTGAGACCAGATCTCGATGGACTCACCTTCGATCTCGATCTTAGCTGTTCGTAGTTCATGCGAGAGGATTGGGCCGACGTTCCATATTGATGCCGCCCTGATATGTTGCAGCCGATTTGTGCGCAATGGGATTCCTGGCATATGTTCTCGTCTTACGCGCTGGAGGGCTGCTTCGTGCACTCCTGTGAGAGCAATCAGGCCGACATGGCTGCACCCAGAGAAAAGATGGCAGTGTGGAGCCGGTAGGCCCCGAAATGGAGTATGCAATGATCAGAAGCTCAAGAACCGCCGCCTTATTGGTATCACAGGTATCCTTCTCGCATCCAAACGCCGTAATCTCCGGATGCAAAATGTCTCAACGCCCTTGCGTCGACACCGCGCGTCTCACCTCACTTATACTGCGGTTGTCCCGGCGCTTGATCCTGTCCTGCGCCTCCACTCATGTTCGCTTGCTGCTGTTGACCACCATATGGGTGCCCAGCATTCCAACCCTGTGGCGGAGCATTCTCCATCGCGATCTGTTGCTGTCCTGCTTGACTCGGATTATCCATTTGTTGCTGCACATCGGGTCGGTATTTGAGGTCCTGCTGGAAGTGGCAGATATGGCAGTTCACGCAGTGCCATGGCTTGAGAGAGAACGGGATGATGGGTATCTGCGCGACGCAATTAGACCTGAATCTCCAATCCTACCTCCACCGAGTCATACAAAGCAGAAAGTGAACCACTCCCTGCGCAGACAGATCAGTAAATGGATTTTGAGGGATTTGTATGCTCATAGCAGGGGCACCGTCTTCCACGTTCGGTTTCATGGGCCCTGGAGCTCGCCTCACGACGGTAGGGTTCGGACGTCGCGCGCGTGGGTGTGGAGAGAACTTCAGCCTACCATCGCTTGCACACCTTTCCCGACCAGTTACCGCAGTTCTGGCATTGAACCGTGATGTTCTCGTGGCCGACCAGTAGGGATTGGAAAGCTGGACGAGGCTGTCAGTATCATGGTTCCACCAGTTCGATGCGTCGGGACTAGTGGCAACGCACTGTGGGTTCCACAGGTGAAGATGAAGGCCATTTGGACTCGTTGTGGTGCTAGGATCGTTGTTCGCTATGCGGGAGACGCGGAAGAAGTTGTCATGGCAGTGTTTGATAATGTTAGTGACGTCGACGAAGTGGCAGAGCTGGCTTGCGCGGCGCGAGCTGGGGCTACGGTAGTCGAATGCGATATGGAGTGCATCTATCTATTTTTAAAAGGACGGAAGGGCGACCTGTCATTGGCGCGTATACATTGTTTCATGTCCCAAGTAGTAGCCCTTGCTTAGACTCTTTAGAAAATCCAGTTTAGGAGTAACATATTTAACTACCAGGCTAGTTAAATGGTAGTGGCTTTAGTAGACCGGCCGGAAGGCCGTAGCGCGGCTTCGCGGCTCGGTATACGTAACAATTGGCGATAAACCGGTGGATCCACTCGAAGATCCTCGGAAACCAGTAGACCGTTCTTACAGCCTCTATCGTCTTCTTTGTGCTAGCGTAGCCGACATCCTTAGAACTATAGACTAGCTAGATAACCTCTGTAATTAGTTCTTCTGGAACTATCAACTTCCCTAAACCGGTTTTGCTAAGCTTCTGTTGCTAGTTAAGCTGCTCTACTTTTTTGTAGAGCGTCTCTTCCTTAGTCGCTGTAAGGGGCCTAAGAATCTTGGTTTAGAAACTTAAGGTTAGGTATCTATATAAAGGAACTGATAGGCAGTTCCTTCGTTGTCTGCTGCCGTACGATTTGTACCTACGAAGCTAAGCTAGCAATTCCCCCTTTGTGCAGGGGTGCAAGGTTTACCCTCTATATAGAGGATTAGGAGTTACCTCCTCTGTACAGTAGTGTAGAGTTTTCCTCCCTATTTAGAGGGGCGGTAGCTCCCCTTTGTGTAGGACTGTAGTGTTCTCCCTCTATACAGGAGTAGGGTCCTGTTAGTAGTTCCGTACAGAGGGTAGGGTTGTGCTAGCACTGCTAAGTCGCAGTCCTTAGGGCGACAGTTGGCTTAGGTCGGGTCTAGGACCTAGGCCAGGCGGCGCCCCCTAACAATACCCCCCCCCTTCCCTTCTCGTAGTGCCTCTTCTGTACAGCAGCGTGCTTAAATTACCTAGCTCCTGCTGTTCCTTTAGCAGGTCGCGGCTTCCTATTTCGTCCGGTCGTCTGAGTCGTCGTCCCTCGTCGCCCCCCCTAGGTCGCAGTTGCCTCTTGCTATTTTACCTGTTTGTAGCAGCTGCCCTGCTTGCTATTCCCCTTATAGCAGGCAGTTACCTTAAGCCTTCTCCCTTCTCTTTCCTTCCCCCTTCTCTCCTCCCCCTATACTGTCTACTGTCTACTACTATCTACTACCGTCTACTATCTACTATTAGCTACTATCTACTACTAGCTATGTCGTCCGCTCCGTCCAGTAGCTCCCTTGTAGTTGCTGGCCCCGCCTCCTCCCCTCGTCTAGCTAGGGTCCCTCCCTATTTCTACCTCTAGCAGTAGGGCCCTTAATTTGACTAGTAGCTACGCTTCCGGTTCGTATAGATTCTCGTCTTCTGTATAGTCTAAGCTAACGTCTTAGGTGCTATACCTGCAAGCAGCAGGATGCAGCTAGGCTCCCCTGCTATGCCTTCTAGTGTAACCCTGCCTAGGTTACACCCTAGCAGCTAGCTATAGCCTAGGCGTCGTACGTTAACGCCTACCTTATCGCTACCTAGGGCCAGCCCTACGCCCCCTGCCCCAACTCCCCCTAGCCCTTACTTAGCCTATACTGCCTCCTAGGCTTCTAGGCTAGGGTATGTGCCTTGTACAAGTAGAAGGATAGCTCCCTCTACTGCCCCTACTGCCGTCTAGGGGAGGTACGTAGGGGTAGGGGGGTGCCTCTGCTTCCTAGGGCTGGCCCTAGTAGGGGTGGGGGCCCGGCTAGGCAGGAGGTAGTAGAGGTCTTAGATAATAAGTCGGTTGCTCTAGTCCCCTAGGGTGGTAGCTAGTAAGCTACCCCTCCCCCCCCCTAGATAGTATAAGAAATTTCGGACGGTTTTCTCTTAACTTATCTTATTTCTACTCCCCCTCCTATTTGTCCCTTGGCTGTTCCTTTCTTCCAGCCTACGATGTTGTGTTAGTAGGGCCCTGTAGTGTCCTACGTCGTAATTCTCGATCCTTTAACAACCTAGGTCTGCCTGTAGCTACCCTGTCCTTAGGGTAGATCGTGCCTCCTTCTGCTATATAGCGCAGTGTTACTGTAACTAGGCAGGGGGATAGTTCTCCTCCTATCTGTCTAGTGCAGTTGTGTCTTGCAGAGCCTCGTATAGTTCCTATATAGGCTCTGCCTATCCTCTCTATTTTACTAAGTACTCTGCCTTCCCCTGCTTCCTCTAACTCTTAAGGATCCCCTCTACTTTATACTCTTCCTAGCCCTTGGTTATAATTGCGGGTAGGCGCGCGTCGTTAGTCGTCTAGTGCAGTAGGGGGTCTGTGTTCGCCGGCCGTACAAGGTCTATGTAGAAGACTGGATAAATCCCTAGGGGAGTGTTTAGTCGTATAGCGTATGTCCCTACCGGCTAGACTACTGTAAACTTCCTGTTCCTCCAATCTAGCTTCTTAATCGGCCAGTCTATACAGATGTTTTGCTAGTTTAGCTAGACCTTATCCCCTGCCTTGTACCTTAGTACAGCCTATCGTCCCTTATTGGCCTGCTCTTCCGCGTTCTGTTAAGCTATAGCTAGGCTCGCCTTTGCCTATTAATAGGCGTTTGTAATCGTCTGTACGATAGCCTCTCCTTGCTGAATTAGGGATCGTATAGGGTGCAGGGTGTTACTACTTAAGGTCGGTAGGAGCAGGGAATAGTCGTATCTATAGGTCGTAAAGAAGGGGGACAGTCCTATAGCATCGGCTGTACAGCTGTTAATGGCCAGCTCCGCTATAGGGAGAAGTCGGTTCCAGTTCGTCTAGTCGTAGTCGACGTATGCTCAGAGGTACGCTTCCAAAGTTAAATTGACCCTCTCTGTCGCCCCGTCTGTCTGCGGGTGCTATACGGTTAACAGGCGACGTTCTACCTTTAGCAACTAGCAGATCCTTGCCTAGAGCTAGCTCGTAAACTGTGTCCCCTAGTCTAATACAATTAACCTAGGGAAACCGTACTTGCTAATCGTTGTCCGTATAAAGGCCTAGGCAGTGTCTTTAGCCGTAATAGAGTCTATTCCCTCTAGTATTACCCCCTTCGTTAACTTGTCTGTAACTACTATAATGTTTCGCTATCCGTTGCTCTTAGGGAGGTCCGTAATAAAGTCTACGGTTAGATCTTGCTAGGGCCGGTCCGGTATCGGCAGGGGCTTTAGCAGCCTATGCTTTAGCTCGCGCTAGGGCTTCGTCTGTCCGTATACATCGCAGTTCTGTACGAACCTGCAAATGTTCTTCGCTATCGCCGGCCAGTAGTAGTCCTAGGCGATAATGCTGTACGTCTCCTCGCGCCCTAGGTGCCTAGTAGCTATAGAGTTATACGCCTATTGTATTAAGCTCGTATAGAGCTTCTCGTCTGCTGGGACCTATATCCGATTTCTGAACTTTAGGTTGTTCTCTTTGTCTACTAAGCACTCGGCTGCCGACACCTTAAAGTAGAGCTTAGCTAGGAGCTTCCGTTGCCCTCTCTAGATCGCTGTACGGGCCCCTTAGTATACCTCGTCCTTTTCTACTGCCTCTTCCTATACTTGCAGTTAGGGTTCCTATAGGTGTGTCGCCGCTAGGCAGATAGTCTCCTCGCCTGGCTCCCCCTTAAACATCTGGAATGTTCGTAACTTTAGCTGGTCGTCCTCGTACGTTGTTGGCATGTCCTGGTCCCGTCTAGACAGTGCATTAGCCCTGCTGTTGTCCTAACCCTTGCGATACTAGAGTCTTATATTAAACCGGCTTAGATACATTGCCTATTGTATGTGCCTCTCGGACAGCTTCTAGGGTTAAGTAAAGTATTCCAGATTCTTGTAGTCCGTTAGGGCGAGGAACTCGGGCACCGAGCGGAGTTCTCTA
Organism: Pseudocercospora ulei; assembly: GCA_016165855.1. Lineage (NCBI taxonomy): Eukaryota > Fungi > Ascomycota > Dothideomycetes > Mycosphaerellales > Mycosphaerellaceae > Pseudocercospora > Pseudocercospora ulei. The sequence continues at coordinate 1,178,885 of JACWNB010000024.1, read as the reverse complement.
TCCTAGGCTTCGCAACACTGTACAACTGCTAGCAACTCTTTGTCGTAGATAGGGTAGTTGCACTTAGCTAGGGAGTTCTTCTTAGAGAAATACGCGCATAGGTATAGGAGTCCGTCCGAGCCTACCTGTAACAGGATACCCCTAATGCAGTACCCCGAGGAGTCAGTTTCTAGTATTGTCATACGCTCTAGGTCGAAGGCAGCGAGCATTAGTCCTGTAGTAAAGAGCTCCTTTAGCTTGTCGAAGCTCCTATCGCATTCGTCCGTCTATTTGAACTGCTTGTCCTTATACGTTAGCTTAACTAGGGGGCGTACGATCTCCGAGTAGTTCCGTATAAACTGGCAGTAGAAGTTGGCGAACCTGAGAAATTCCCGTACGCCCTTGACGTTCGTAGGCGGCTTCTATTGCTTAATAGCATCAATCTTCTTTCTATCTATACTAATACCTTTCCCTGCCTTAATAATAAAACCTAGGTATTTCGTACGTTGGACACCGAATTCGCATTTGTCGATGTCGAGGTACAAGCCAGCCTGCTGCAGTCGGTCCAGCACCTTCTTGACATCTCGTATGTAATCTGCGTAGGTGCTGTCTGTAAAAACCAGGGTGTCGTCGAGGTATGCCGAGCAGATGTCGTCTAGTAACTCTTATAGGGACTTGTTAATGTACCTTTAGAAGGTTGCCGGTGCATTGGCAAGGCCGAAGGGGGTAACAAGCTACTTAAAAAGACCGTATCTCGTACAGAAGGCAGTTATCTATTTACAGCCTTCCTTAATCCGTATCTTGTAGAATAGTCTATATAGAAACGCAATCCGGCCTTCCCTTCCTTATAGACAAACAGTACTGGGGCTCCCGCGGATGACGTACTGGCCTGAATAAACCCTTTGGCAAGCAGGTCGTCTAGTGTCTTGCGCAGTACTAAGAGTTCTCTAGAGGACATTCTATACAGCGGTCCGTACAGTACCTCCGGCAGGCCCCTATCCGGACAGGGTTCTAGCTAGATGTTATAGTCAATCCCTTCCCCTTAGTGTAGCGGCAGCTTCGAGGCCGACTTCGGCTTAAAGAGGTCCAGGTATCCAGCATACTTCCTTAGGAGCTTTGTATAGGGGTCCGTTACTTCCTTAGATGCTAATGCCTTTTCGATGTCTGCTGTTGCTGTGTTGATTTCGGCCTTAGTATTGCTACCTTGCAGGATCCTCCCCTAGTCTCAGATCCTCTGCTTTGTTACTGCTAGGTACAGCCGTCCTTGTCCGACGTCCAGCTTGCCCCTCTAGCGCTCTATCTAAGGTTTCCCTAGTATTAGGTTATATCCTAACTTGTCCTGTACGACATAGAGGTATAAGTCCTGCTTATAGTGTCCCTGTACCTCTATCGTTACTTTCACTATATAGGTAATGTCCAGTCCTTGCTCGGTAATGCCCAGCATGCGTACAGGTACTGTAGGGGTCGTCTTAATCTAATGTCTCTGTACAAAGCCTTTGCTAATTACTCTATACACTAAACATCCTGTGTTAATTAATGTCCGCGCCGTTGCGGACCTGTTTAACGTCGGCCGTATAATAAACGGCGTCGTCGTTATGTGATTGCTCTTAAAAGATAGCTAAGTAATGCTTTAATTTAGCAGTCTATCTCGCACCCGCCTCTGGCAGAGTCTTTGCTTAGAGGCTACTCTTTCCCCGACTCGTCGTCGTCTAAGTAGGACTCCTAATCTTCTCGTTAAGGCGCCGCAGTTGCTACCCTCGCGGTGGTCGGCCGTCTCCTAGGTCTCTCTGCTGGCAGAAGCCCGCAATTCCGTACAGTGTGGCCTATCTTGCTATACCGGTAGCAGCTCCCTTCTGCTCGTCTCTTGTTAAGGGTGGCTGTGTCTACCTATTGCGCCTTTTTGATAGCGGCCCTTGGCCGTATAGTAGCTGCTGCCGCTACCCTTATTGTCGTCGGCTCCTAGTCTATAGCGTCTGTCTGTCGCTAGGGGGGTTGTCTTATCTCCTAAGCGCGGCCTATCTATCTAAGCCTGCGCTGCTAGTCGTCGACTATCCTAAGGAGGTCGCAGAATCCCTCGTATATAGCTGGTTGCATTACGCCTACTAGCCCTGTTATAATCTCCTTAGAGAGGCCTACCTCTAAAGAGGTAATTTTTATCCTGTCCTCCTATTAGAGACCTCCTGCTTCTGCCAAAGTCTAGTCAAATTCCGCAAAGAATTCTCGTACAGTCTTACGTCCTTGTTTTATTGTATTAACCTGTAGGAGTGCTCGGCTCTCGCAGTCCGGGTCCTTGTAGCTCTTGTCTAGAGCTGCCTAGAGCATCGTTGTCGTAGCTATTGCCGGGTTGGCAATAGCCGTCTCGTAGTACGGCAGAATTCGTGCTGCTGCCCTGCCCTTTAACCTCCTAAAGAGGTAAACTACCTTGTCTAGCTCGGTCGGGTATGCTCCTAAGTCAACTAGGAGCTTAGAGCGCATCTAAGCAGCCTAGGAGGGGTACTCGGCCGGAGCCTTACTATTGTACGTAGAGACGTCGGGGAGTTTGCTCTCGGGGGTCAGGGTGTAGGTTATTGTGTTCGTCGTCGTTGTAGGGGTCGGATCGCGATCGGACGCCCTAAGCTGTCGTAGCTCCTGTTCCCGTTAGGAAATCATCGCGGCCTAGTAGCTTACTTGTTGTTCGAGCTGCCTCTTGCTTTCTAGCAGCTCCTCGTATACGCAGTGCATATGTTCCTCTATAGCCGTAGTTTCTATAGGGATGTCGCTGTCTATCTTTGTTTTGTTACTGCAGTTACCGACAGTAAGACCAGTTCCTAATGTAAGGGGCCCAAGAATCTTAGTTTAGAAACTTAAGGTTAGGTATCTATATAAAGGAACTGATAGGCAGTTCCTTCGTCGTCTGCTGCCGTACGATTTGTATCTACGAAGCTAAGCTAGCAATTCCCCCTTTGTGCAGGGGTGCAAGGTTTACCCTCTGTATAGAGGATCGGGAGTTACCTCCTCTGTATAGTAGTGCAGAGTTTTCTCCCTTATTTAAAGGGGCGGTAGCTCCCCTTTGTGCAGGACTGTAGTGCTCTCCCTCTATACAGGAGTGGGGTCCTGTCGGTGGTTCCGTACAGAGGGTAGGGTCGTGCTGGCGCTGCTAAGTCGCAGTCCTTAGGGCGACAGTTGGCTTAGGTCAGGTCCAGGACCTGGGCCGGGCGGCGCCCCCTAACAGTCGCCGGCTCTACTGCGCAGATCCCTACTTCTTTTAACACCTCGGCGTCTACTGTCCGCTTAGTTAACACCTTCTGGAACATGTTCGGATCTTCTTTCGTACGGCTAGTCTTCCTCTCTCTTCTTGTTAGCGCATTAGCCTTTCCGTTTTAAGCTCTAGGTTAATAAGTAATCTTAAAGTCGAACCCAGATAAGTAGGCGGCCTACCGAGCTTAGCGGTGCGAGAGCTTCTGCGTCTTTATAAAGTAGGTTAACGACTAATAGTCCGTAAGGACCTAGACTGTGCTCTTTCTAGCTATTAGCTCGGGCTTCCACTCCTCGAAAGCTTAGATAATAGCTAATAGCTCCTTGTCGTAGATAGCGTAGTTCCGTTTAGCCTTATTTATAGACTTGCTAAAGAAAGCTACCGGATAGAGAGTCTCGTCGTCGTCGTCGTATTAAGAAAGGACACCTGCGGTTACTATGTCGGAAGCGTCTGTTTCTAGGTAGATCGTCTTTTCCAGTTGGAAGTGCGCTAGCACTAGCGCTAAGGCTACCGCTTCTTCTAGTTAGTTAAACGCCTCTATGCACTTCTTATTCTATAGGCTAGCGGCCTCCTTCTTTAATGCCTCGTTTAGGGGTCTTGCTATCTTGCTAAAGTCCTTAATAAATCGACGATAGTAGCTACAAAACCCGAGAAAGGCTCTAATTTAGGTAGTGTTTCCGGACTTCGGCTGTTTCTATTCCGCTACAGCAGCGACCTTTAAGGGGTCTATCCAAATTTCTTCTCTTCCGACAATAAGACTGAGATACTTAACTTCGGTCTAATAGAACTCGCTCTTTTTCGTATCTGTGTTTAAGCCGACCTCGCAGAGCCTAGTTAGCACTCTCTTAATGTAGTCTGTATAATACTCTCTCGTTCTATTAGTGTATATAAGGATGTCGTCTAAGTAAATAGACACGAACTGCTCCAGTATGTCTATAAAGGTGTAATTTATAAAACGCTGCTATACCGCTAGCGCGTTAGTAAGTCCAAAAGGCATAACTAGCTCTTAAAGTTGCCTATGTATATAGCGAACGTCGTAAGGTCTTCCGTCTGCCCTTCCTCGTTCCTTAATCAGTAGAACGCTTAGCAAATGTCCAGCTTGCTAAACTACTTAGCTTTTGCCACTCGTTGTATAGTCTTATCGATTAGCGGCAGCGGGTATACATCTCTCTTAGTAACCTTATTAAGGCCTCTGTAGTCTACGTACAGTCGGAGACCACCTCCTAGTTTCTGTACGAAAAGGATTAGCGACGCATACTTGGCAGAGCTTAGTGTAATAAACTTCTTTGCTAGGTTTTCTTAAACAAACACTTCTACTTAGTCCAGCTTGGCCGGCGATAGGCGTCTTAGGGGTTCGGTTCTTAGCAGCGCGGCCCCTAATTTCAGTCGGATCTTGTTATTGCATTCTGGTCGGTAGAGCAGCAGGAGGTTAGAGTCGGCTTTTAAGAACACGTTAGCGTAGCTATAGAGTTCTTTTGGTAACATCTCTAGCGGGTCTACTTCTTCTTCCGCTATTATCTTTTAGTAGTCTTTGATGTCTTTTATCGAGATAGCGTAGATCTTATTCTCTAGCGACTCTGCGAGAGTCGTTAGGGACTCCGAGTTTATTATTCCGACAGTATCTAGGGGATCGGAACGGTTGGACGGAGCCGCGTTAGTAGTCGTAACGTTTGGTTAGGCGGCGACGACGATAACTGATTCGACGGCGGCTGCGCCGCTCTGCTAGGTTTTGAACCCGAGTATGCCTTTACCTACGTTAATAACGGCTTTCTAGTTCTTTATCTATTTCTGCCCTATAATAATATCAAACCGTCTGATGTCTATAATTCGGAACGTTACTTTGGTCGTTCGGCCGGCTAGGGTAGTCTTTAGCAGTATGTAATGCGTAACGCTCTCGGTGTCTTGTCCGTTGTATGCCGAAACTCGCGTCGGCGACACTAGCTCGACTAGATAGCTATATCCCTTCGTTAGTTTCTAAACTAGTCAATAGTGAATTGCTGCCCTAATAAGGACTCCTGTGTCGATAAAGGCTTTTAATTAGAGGGGGCGATATAAGCCCTTAAGGGGGTAGACAGTAATTAGAAGAATAATAACGGTCTCTGTATTCACTTCTACTACTGCCGAGAGCGGGTCCTTACAGCTGTTAACGCTCTCTCCTTCTTCTAGCGATAAGGTTCGTAGCAGTGCCCTATTGTTTATACTAGGTAGGGGGCCTATCCGTCTAGCTGATCTTTTCCTAATATCCTTAATAGCACTCTACTGTCTACACTGTCGGTGTCGTTCGGCGCAGGCTCTATAGCTTAGATAGTCTTCCTCGGCAGTAGCGGCTTTATAGCACAGTATTCCTGCTTCTGCTAAGCCGTCGCTTAGCATCTAGTAGCAATATAACCAGGTTTTCTGTATACGTAACAAGTAGGGACGAACGGCGAACGCAGTGAATAGGATAGCTGCTAGGGGCCTCGTCGAAAGGGGACAGGGGGTCGCATTGTCTGCACTAATGCTGATCCCTGATTTGGTTCGCGCGCTGCTGATTTTCCGTACGCGTTCAAGTTTCTAGCAGTAACCCTCGCCTAGTGCACGAAGCTTTCGAGGTCTTTGTCTTCTACTAAAGCTATAGCTCCTGCTAGTTCGGGGTTCAACTTCTGCCTTAGTAAGTGTAACTGTTTATACTCCGAGACTTTAGCTCTAATACTATATTTCCTAAACAGTCCGGGGATTTCTTTAATCGTTAGCCGGTTTTGGTTAATCTTGTCTAGTTGCTTACAGGCTGTCTTCTTTTGGAAGGGGTCTCCGAAGCGTTAGTCTAGGGCTTAAATTGCTTTGTCTAATCTGGGCACGCAGATATGATTCAATACAGCCTTTGTAATAACTATATCTCGAACTGAGGAGGGAAAGGAGTCTATGTAGTGGTAGTGGAAGGCTTTCGTAGTGGTGGTGCCAAGGCCCGGCTCGGCCCTTCCAGGCCGAGCCGAAATTCCAAGGGTCTACCCTATTACTTAGTCCCACCCCTTTCTGCCGCCGTAACACCACCCCCCTCCCTTACCAGCAGTCGCCCTCGACCGCTTAGTCACCTTATCTATCCAAAAATCTTTACTTTTTTTTTTTTAATTCGTCGTCTCCTTCTCGAAAATCCCCTCTAACGCTGAAGTTGATCCGGGCACGCAGATATGATTCAATACGGCCTTTTTGATGACTATATCTCGAACTGAGGAGGGAAAGAAATCTACGTAGTGGTGGTGGTTGGCTTTGATGGTGGTAGTGCCAAGGCTCGGCTCGGCCTATCTGGGCCGAGCCGAAATTCCAGGGTCCACCCTATTAATCTGTCCTACCTCTTTCCACCACTGTAACACTACCCCCCTCCCTCGCTAGCGGTCGCCCTCGACCGCTTAGTCACCCTATCCATCCGAAAACCTTTCCCTATTCCTTCTTTTTTTTTTTTTTTTTTTTTTTTTTGATTTATCGTCTCTTCCTCGAAAATCCCCTCCGACAGTGATGTCACCTCTTCCTTCTTCCATCGCTTCTTGAATCTCTTACGTTATTAACATCTGAAGTCCTTCACTTGGTCGTTTATGTGATCGGTGCGCCTGATCTGTGCTATCTGATCTAAGTCGTAGGTTATCTGAGCTGCGGCGTAGTTGGTCTGTGCTCTAGCGCGGAGGTCTATATAGATCTTTCTGCGGCGTCGTTTTTCTTCTTCTTCTTCTTTTCTACTAGAGCCTCCACGCCGTCGCCGACCGGCCGCCTGGAGCTATCAATTCCATTACGATCGTCTTTATCGGCTTCTACGCTAGTAGAGCGGACGTGTTTTCTTTCTTCCGGAATTGTCGACATTAGAGCTACGCCGGCTTCGGCTTCTTCGGGTTCCGCGCGTAAAAGTCTCTTAGCAGCTCCGCCGAGTTCCGGAGATTCTCGATCAGATACTATTTATAGTCTTCCGGCTACCCCTTCTACGAGATCCTCGCTTCAATGGACCCTCTCGTCTTCTTTACGTCTATTACGTCTTCTACCTCCTACTCTTCTTCTTTACCGTCCATCTTAACTAGTGGGGGTTCGGCGAACCCCTGCTGCGGCAGACCGTTCTCAGGGTCCAGGCTTAGTAGATCGGAATGGAAAACGTCGTAGATCCGGAACGCCTTCGGCAGCTCGAGCCGATAAGTCACTAGCGACCTCTTTTCTATTATCTTGAATGGACCCACGTAGCGTGGGTTAAGCTTCGCGTTTCCTTTTAGCCTTATGTTCCGCGTGTTGAGCTATACCTTTTAACCTTCTTCGAATTCTATTGGCGACCGGTTCCTATTAGTTCGAGTTACTATCTTCTTCTGAGCTGTCTCTATTGCTTCTTTCGCTACCTTAATTGCTTCTTCCATTTAAGATCGTAGCGCTTCTGCCGCCGCAGCGGCGACTCTCTTTGACGACGTAGTGGTGGAAAGCTCCGGCGAGCCGGCGTCGCTTGGTAGCTGAAAGCTTATTCTCGGAAGATAGCCGTGCGTTATCTCGAACGGCGCCAGCAACGTTGCTCCTAACCGTGTTAAGTTCGCGCAGAATTCGGCTATCGGTAACACCTCGACCTACTTTTCTTGATAATGGCCGCAGAAAGTTCGCAAATATCGCTCTATCTCGCGATTAGCCACTTCGGACTGGCCGTCGGTTTGAGGGTAAGCGGCGGTGCTGAGCTTTCTATAAATTCCGAGAGTTTGGTTAATAGCTTTCTAAACGTCGGCGGTGAATTAAGGACCCCTATCCGTAGTAATAGTGTCCGGCAATCCATAGTGCTTCCAGACGTATTGGATCAACATCCGCGCGGTTTCTTCCGCCGTAGTTCCTTCGTTTCTCGCTCGACAGGGGATGAAGTGTCGTTCTTTGCTTAGCCTATCCACTACGTTAAGGGTGGCGTTATATCTATTTAAATCCGGCAGGCCGGTTACGAAGTCTATCGTAATGTGCTGCTATAGTTTCTCAGGGATCGGCAGTGGCTTTAATAAGCCTGCTGGAAGACCGTAACGCGGCTTCGCGGCCCTGCATACGTGGCAATTGGCGATAAATCGATGGATCCGTTCGTAGATCCGCGGAAACCAGTAGACCGTCCTTATGGCTTCTATCGTCTTTTTTGAGCCGGCGTGACCAACGTCTATGGAGTTATGGACCCACTAGATAACTTCCGTAATTAGTTCTTCCGGAATTATTAGCTTTCCTAAGCCGGGTTTGCCGAGTTTCTGTTGCTGGTTAAGTCGCTTTACCTTTTCGTAGAGAGCTTCTTCTTTAGGGACCGGTTCCACTGCACAGACCCCTACCTCTTTCAACACCTCTGCGTCTACTATTCGCTCGGTTAACACCTTCTGGAACATGTTCGGATCTTCCTTCGCGCGGCTTGTTTTTCCTTCTCTTCGCGTAAGCGCGTCCGCCTTTCCGTTTTGAGCCCCCGGTCGATAGGTAATCTTAAAATCGAACCCTGATAGGTAGGCGGCCCACTGTGCTTGACGTCGTAAGAGCTTCTGCGTCTTTATAAAGTAGGTCAGCGACTGGTAGTCCGTAAGGACCTGGACCGTGCTCTTTCCAGCTATAAGCTCCGGTTTCCACTCCTCGAAAGCCTGAATAATCGCCAGCAGCTCCTTATCGTAGATAGCGTAGTTCCGCTTAGCTTCGCTTATTGACTTGCTGAAGAAAGCGACTGGATGGAGGGTTTCGTCGTCACTATATTGAGAAAGGACCCCCGCCGTTACTATGTCGGAAGCGTCCGTTTCTACGTAGATCGTCTTTTCCGGTCGGAAGTGCGCCAGAACCGGCGCCGAGGCCACTGCCTCTTTCAGCTGTACGAAAGCTTCCGTGCACTTCTTATTCCATAGGCCAGCGGCCTCTTTCTTTAGCGCCTCGTTCAGGGGTCTCGCTATCTTGCTGAAGTCCTTAATAAACCGTCGGTAATAGCTGCAGAATCCGAGAAACGCTCTAATTTGCGTAGTGTTTCCGGACTTCGGCTGCTTCCACTCCGCGACGGCGGCGACCTTTAAGGGGTCTATACGAATTCTATCTCTTCCGACGATAAGACCGAGATATTTGACCTTAGTTTAATAGAACTCGCTCTTCCCCGTGTCCGCGTTCAATCCGACCTCGCAGAGCCTGGTCAGCACCTTCTTGATGTAGTCCGTGTGCTGATCTCTCGTTCTATCCGTATAGATAAGAATGTCGTCCAAATAGATAGACACGAACCGTTCTAGCATGTCTATAAAGGTATGGTTTATAAAGCGTTGCTATACCGCCGGCGCGTTGGTAAGCCCGAAAGGCATTACCAACTACTTGAAATTGCCTATACGCGTCGCGAATGTCGTAAGGTCTTCTGTCTGCCCTTCTTCGTTCCTTAGTCGATAGAACGCTTGGCGGATGTCTAGCTTGCTGAACTACCTAGCCTTTGCCACGCGCTGTATAGTCTTATCTATTAGCGGCAGGGGGTATACGTCTCTCTTAGTGACCTCGTTGAGGCCTCGATAGTCTACGCAGAGTCGCAGACCACCCCCTGGTTTCCTTACGAAAAGAATCGGTAATGCATATTCGGCAGAACTCGGCGTAATAAACTTCTTCGCCAGATTCTTACGAACAAACACCTCTACTTAATCCAGTTCTGCCAGCGACAGTCGTCTTAGGGGCTTAGTTCTTGGCAGCGTAGCTCCCTCTTTCAACCTAATCTTGTTGTTATATTCCGGCCGGTGGAGTAGCAGGAGGTTAGAGTCTGCTTTTAAGAAGACATTAGCGTAACTATAGAGCTCTTCCGGTAACACCTCTAGCGGATCTACTTCTTCTTCCGCCATTATCTTCCTATAGTCTTCGATGTCTTTCATCAAGATAGCGTAGATCTTATTATCCGGTGACTTCGCGAGGGTCGTTATTGCTTCTGAACTTATCATTCCGACGGTGACTAAGGGTTTGGAATGCTCGGACGGAGCTTCTTTAGCGGACTCTGTAGCTTTCGGGTCGGTGGCGGCGGTGGCCTTTCCGATAGTCCCTGCTCCGCTACCCGGGGTTTTGAATCTGATCGTTCCTTCGTCTACGTCGACGATGGCTTTCTGGTTCTTTATCCATTTCTGCCCTATAATAATGTCAAACCTTCTGATATCTATAATCCGGAACGTCGCTTCCGTAGTTCGACCAGCTAGCGTAGTCTTTAGCGGCACGTAGTGCGTAACGCTTTCCGTGTCTTGTCTGTTGTATGCCGAAATCCGCGTCGGCGACGCCAGTTCCACCGGATAGCCGTATCTATTTATCAGCTTCCTGACCAGTCGGTGGTAGATCGCCGCGCCGATGAGAGCTCCGGTGTCGATAAAAGCTTTCAGCTAGAGTGGTTTGCGCGACTTCTTAACAGGGTGGATCGTAATAGGAAGGATAATCGCCGTTTCCGTGTTTACTTCTACGGCTGCCGAGAGCGGATCGCTGCAGCTGTTAATGCTTTCTTCTCGTGTCGATTCGCTCCGATTCGGTGCCCTATTGTCAATGCTGGATAGGGGGCCTATCCGTCTAGCTGGTCTTTTCCTATAATTCTTAGCTGCACGCCGCCGTCTACGCTGTTAGCATTGTTCGGAGCCGGCTCCATAGCTTGTATAGCCTTTCTCGGTGGCGGCGGCGGCTTTGTTGCTCGATACTCCTGCTTCTGCTTATCCGACGCTTGGCATCTCGTGGCGATGTAGCCAGGTTTTCTATACGCGTAGTAGGTGGGGACGAACGACGAACGCTGTGGCTAATACGATGGCTGCTGGGGGCGTTGTCGGAAGGGCGCAGGGGCTCGCGTCGGCTGCGCCGACGGCGACGGCTTCTAAATCGATTCGCGTGCTTTCGCGTAAGCGTTCAAGTTTCTCGCGGTGACCCTCGCTCAGTGCACGAAGCTCTTAAGGTCTTTATCTTCCACCGAGGCCATAGCTGCAGCGAGCTTAGGGCTTAGTTTCTGTCTTAGTAGGTGGAGCTGCTTATCTTCCGCCACTCGGGCCCTAATTGCATATTTTCTGAACAAACCGTAGAACTCCTCGAACGTTTGCCAGTTCTGGTTGATCTTGTCCAACTGTTTACAGGCCGTCTTCTTCCAGAATGGGTTTCCGAAGCGTTGATCTAACGCTTTAATCGCTTCTTTAGCGGTCGCCTCTTCCAGGTCCGCCACTAGCGAAAAAGCTTTACCTTCTAATCGCGATTCCAGGTACGCCAGTTGGTCTTTAGCGCTGTTTCCGGCGTGGTCGCGGTCTATCTTATTCTTTATCTTCTTCTTAAACGCCTCCCAGTCTTCGGGGTCTCCACCTCTAAACGCCGGTAGGTCCGGCAATGATGTTATCGAGGTGCTACCTTAACTATAGGCCGCCGGTAAGGCGGTCTCTGCTGGTTCTTCTCGGTGCGGTAGCGGCGGTGTCGCTGCTTCTATATTAGCTAGTTGGTCCTTTAGCGCCTTCAGTTGCGCCAGCCTATTCGCCGCCTGGTTCTCTAACACATCGACGATAGTCTCTGCCGATTCCTTCTCGGCTCTTACCGCTTCAATTTCTTCTCTCAGTTGTCTGTTTTCTTCTAGTGTTCTGTAGAACAGCGTCTTAATAAGGTCTATACCGTCGTAGACCTTTCCTATCCTATTCTTATTTACATAGTTCTCTAGTTCCTCGATCGTGCAGTCGTGGATCTTCTTGTATTCACTTATTCGTTCCTTAATCTCTGCGGTCTCTTCTGCCGTAAAACCTCTGATAACGATCTTATCGTCAACTACACTGGAGCGTCTGCTCGCTCTGTCAGTCTTTCTCTTTCCGCGGCGGCCTGTTACGCCGCTCTCTACCGCTAAGAAGCCTTCTATCTTCTTACAGTGCCGTAGGGGTTGTTGTTGGTGTATTGGTAGGTGCGCGTGCGTTATTCGGGTTTCCGGATAATTCAACGGGCCCTTTCGCGCAGCGCGGGTGTGGTGTAGAGAGTGAGTTTGAGATATAATAATCCGGGCACGCAGATATGATTTAATACGGCCTTTTTGATAACTATATCTCGAACTGAGGAGGGAAAGAAATCTACGTAGTGGTGGTGGTTGGCTTTGATGGTGGTGGTGCCAAGGCTCGGCTCGGCCCGGATGGGCCGAGCCGAAATTCCAGGGTCCACCCTATCAATCTGTCCTACCTCTTTCCACCACCGCAACAGAAGTTACCTCTTCCGTCTGCTATCAAAAACAGCGTTCTCTTTATCGCTTCTTCAATTTCTTACGTCGTCGGCATCTGAAGTCCTTTACTTGGCGTTTATGTAATCGACGCTATCTGATCTGATCCGCAGTCTTCTAAGCTGCGGCTCGGCTAGTCTGTACGTCGCCTCGGAGGTCTATATAGATCTGTCCGTAGCGTTTCTTCCTCTTCTTTTTTTTCCACTAAAGCGCTTACCTACCGCAGCGTCGGCGGCGCTAGCACGCTACAGCGTTAGCGAGCTGCCTGCCGAACCGGTAGTGGGTAGTGGCCGCGTCAAAGACCTCCCCAAGGCGACCGTTACGATCGTTTTCTTCGGCCTTCGCCTCGATAGAGCGGAGGCGGCTTTCTTCTTTCCGAAATAATCAGCTTCAGAGCTATTCGGGTTTCGGCTTCTACAGGTTCCGCATGTAGAACTCTCTTAGCAGCTCCGCAGAATTCCGCAGGTTCTCGATCGGATACTATTTATAGTCTTCTAGCTACCTCTTCTACGAGATCTTCGCTTTCATGGACCCCCTTATCTTCTTTACGTCTATTACATCTTCTACCTCCTACTCTTCTTCCTTACCGTCCATCTCGATTGGCAGGGGTTCGGCGAACCCCTGTTCCGGAAGGCCGTTCTTAGGGTCCAGGCTTAGCAGATCTGAATGGAAAACGTCGTAGATCCGGAACAATTTCGGTAGCTGGAGCCGATAAGTCACCGGCGATCTCTTTTCTGCTATCGTAAACGGACCTACGTAGCGTAGGTTAAGCTTCGCGTTGCCTTTTAGCCTTAGGTTCTGCGTGTTAAGCCAGACCTTTTGACCTTCCTCGAATTCTATCGGCGACCGCTTTCTATTAGTTCGAGTTACTATCTTCTTCTAAGCCGATTCCATCGCTTCTTTCGCCACCTTTATCGCTTCTTCTATCTGAGATTAGAGCGCTTCCGCCGCCGCAGCGGCGACTCTCTGTAACGACGTAGTAGTGGAAAGCTCCGGCGAGCCGGCATCGCTCGGCGGCTGGAAGCTTAGCCTCGGAAGATAACCGTAGGTTATCTCGAACGGCGCTAGCGACGTTGCTTCTAACTATGCTAAGTTCGTGCAGAATTCAGCTATTGGCAACACCTCGACCCACTTTTCTTAATAATAGCTGCAGAAGGTTCGCAGATATCGCTCTATCTTACGGTTGGCCACTTTAGACTGGCCGTCGGTTTGAGAGTAAGCGGCAGTGCTAAGCTTTCTACGAATTCCGAGAGCTTGGTTGATAGCTTTCTATACGTTGGCAGTAAATTAAGGACCCCTATCTGTAGTAATAGTGTCCAGCAAGCTATAGTGCTTCTATACGTGTTGGATTAACATCCGCGCGGTTTCTTCCGTAGTAGTTCCTTCGTCTCTCGCTTAGCATAGGATAAAGTGTCGTTCTTTGCTTAGCCTATCCACTACGTTAAGGGTGGCATTGTATCTATCGGAATCCGGCAGGCCGGTTACGAAATCTATCGTAATGTGCTGCTATAGTTTCTCGGGGATCGGAAGTAGCTTCAATAAGCCTGCCGGAAAACCGTAACACGGCTTCGCCGTTCGGCACACGTAGCAGTTGGCGATAAATTGGTGGATCTGGTTGTAGATTCGCGGAAACTAGTATGTCGTCCTTATAGCTTCTATCGTCTTCTTTGACCCTGCGTAACTAACATCCTTAGAGCTATAGACTAGCTGGATAACCTCTGTAATCAGTTCTTCCGGAACTATTAGCTTCCCTGAGCCTGTTCTGCCGAGCTTCTGCCGCTAATTAAGCCGTTCCACTTTCTCGTAGAGCGTCTCTTCTTCGATCGGCGGCTCCATCGCACAGATCCCTACTTCTTTTAATACCTCCGCGTCTACTATTCGTTCGGTTAGCACCTTCTGAAACATGTTCGGATCTTCCTTCGCGCAGCTAGTCTTCCCTTCTCTTCGCGTTAGTGCGTTAGCCTTTCCGTTTTAAGCCCCTAGTCGATAGGTAATCTTGAAATTAAACCCGGACAAGTAGGCGGCCTACCGTGCTTAACGTCGTAGGAGCTTCTGCGTCTTTATAAAGTAGGTCAGCGACTGGTGGTCCGTAAGGACCTGGACTGTGCTCTTTCTAGCTATAAGCTCTGGCTTCTACTCCTCGAACGCCTGTATAATGGCCAGCAGTTCTTTATTATAGATGGCGTAGTTCCGCTTAGCTTCCGTTATAGATTTGCTAAAGAAGGCCACTAGGTAGAGGGTCTCGCTATCGTCAGCGTATTGGGAAAGGACCCCTGCCGTTACTGTGTCGGAAGCGTCCGTTTCTACGTAGATCGTCTTTTCCGGCCAGAAGTGTGCTAGAACCGGCGCCGAGGCCACTGCTTCTTTCAGCTAGTTAAAGGCTTCCGTGCACTTCTCGTTCTATAGGCCGGCGGCCTCTTTCTTTAGTGCTTCGTTTAGGGGTCTTGCGATCTTGCTGAAGTCCTTAATAAACCGTCGATAGTAGCTGCAGAATCCGAGAAACGCCCTGATCTGTATAGTGTTTCCGGATTTCGGCTGCCTCCATTCCGCAACGGCGGCGACCTTTGATAGGTCTATACGAATTCCGTCTCTTCCGACGATAAGACCGAGATACTTGACCTCGGTTTGATAGAACTCGCTCTTCTTCGTGTCCGCGTTTAATCCGACCTCGCAGAGCCTCTTCAACACTTTCTTGATGTGGTCCGTGTGTTGTTCTCTCGTTCCCTTAGTATAGATAAGAATGTCGTCCAAGTAGATTGACACGAACCGTTCTAGCATATCTATAAAGGTGTGGTTTATGAAGCATTGCTACACTGCCGGCGCGTTAGTAAGTCCGAAGGGCATTACCAGCTATTTGAAATTGCCTATACGCGTAGCGAATGTCGTAAGGTCTTCTGTTTGCCCTTCCTCGTTTCTTAGTCGATAGAACGCTTAGCGGATGTCCAGCTTGCTAAACCACTTAGCCTTTGCTACGCGCTGTATAGTCTTATCTATTAGCGGCAGTGGATATACGTCTCTCTTAGTGACCTCGTTAAGGCCTCGATAGTCTACGCAGAGTCGCAGACCACCCCCTGGTTTCCTTACGAAAAGAATTGGTAACGTATATTCTGCTAAGCTTAGCATAATGAACTTCTTCGATAGGTCCTCTCGAACAAACACTTCTACCTGGTCTAGCTCCGCCGGCGACAGTCGTCTTAGGGACTCGGTTCTTGGCAGCATAGCCCCCTCTTTTAGTCGGATCTTGTTGTTATATTCCGGTCGATAGAGCGGCAATAGGTTAGAGTCGGCTTTTAAGAAGACGTTAGCGTGACTATGGAGCTCGTTTGGCAGCGCCTCTAGTAGATCTACTTCTTCTTCTGCTATTATCTTCCAGTAGTCTTCGATATCTTTTATTAAGATAGCGTAAATCTCGTTGTCCGGTGACTTCGCGAGGGTTGATAAAGCTTCCGAGCTTATTATTCCGATCGTAGGCGCAGTCTCGGTAGAGGTAGGCAGAGCCGTTTTGCCGCTGGTCGCCTCTGATCTTGCTGTCGCGGCTGCGACTGATTCGGTAGTGACGGCGCTGTTACCCTGGGTTTTGAATCTGATCGTTCCTTTATCTACGTCGACGATGGCTTTCTAGTTCTTTATCTATTTCTGCCCTATAATGATGTCGAACCTTCCGATATCTATAATTCGGAACGTCGCTTCCGTAGTGCGACCAGCTAAGGTAGTCTTTAGCGGCACGTAGTGCGTAACGCTTTCCGTGTCTTGTCCGTTGTATGCCGAAATCTTCGTTGGCGACGCTAATTCCACCGGATAGCCGTATCTATTCGTTAGCTTCTAAACCAGTCGGTAGTGGATCGCCGCGCCAATAAGAGCTCCGGTGTCGATAAAAGCTTTTAACTAGAGGGTTTGGCGCGACTTCTTAACAGGGTGGATCGTAATAGGAAGGATGATCGCCGTTTCCGTATTCACTTCTACGGCTGCCGAGAGCGGATCGCTACAGCTGTTAATGCTTTCTTCTCGTATCGATTCGCTCTGGTGCAGTGCCCTATTGTTAATGCTGGATAGGGGGCCTATCCGTCCAGCTGGTTTTTTCCTATAATCCTTAACTGCACCCCCCTGTCTACACTGTCAGTATCGTTCGGCGCCGGTTCGATGGCTTAAATAGTCTTTCTTGGTAGCTGCGGCTGCGGCTGCTTTATAGCGCGATACTCCTGCTTCTGCTAGGCCGTTGCTTGGCATCTCGTAGCGATATAGCCGGGTTTTCCGCACGCGAAACAGGTAGGGACAAACGACGAACGTGGTGACTGATAAGTTAGCTGCTAGGGTGCTCTCTAGAAAGGCGCAGGGGGTCGTGTTGTCTGCGTTATCAACAGCTTCTGGTTCGATTCGCATAATTTCGCGTAAGCGCCCAAGTTTCTCGCAGTGACTCTCGCTCGGTGCACAAAGCCCTTAAGGTCTTCGTCTTCTACCGACGCTATAGCGGCGGCCAGTTCAGGGTTCAGCTTCTGCCTTAGTAGGTGGAGCTGCTTATCTTCCGCTACTTGGGCCCTAATCGCATATTTCCTGAATAATCTATAGAACTCCTCGAACGTCTGCCGGTTCTGGTTAATCTTGTCCAGCTGCTTACAGGCCGTCTTCTTCCTAAAGGGGTCTCCGAAGCGTTGATCTAGCGCTTTGATCGCTTCTTTAGCAGTTACCTCTTCTAGGTCCGCCACTAGCGAAAAAGCTTTACCTTCCAATCGCGATTCCAGGTACGCCAATCTATCTCCGGCGCTGTTTCCAGCATAGTCTCGATCTATCTTGTTCTTTATCTTTTTCTTAAACGCTTCCCAATCCTTAGGATCTCTGCCTCTAAACGCCGGTGGATCTGGTAGTAACGTTATTAACGTGCCGCCTTGACTGTAGGCCGCCAGTAAGGCGGTCTCTGCTTGTTCTTCTCGATGCAGTGGCGGCGCCGACGACATCGCTGCTTCTATCTTACCTAGCTAAGCCTTTATCGCTTTCAATTGTGCCAGTCGGTTCGCCGCTTGGTTTTCTAACACGTTAATAATAGTCTCTGCCGATTCTTTCTCGGCCCTTACCGCTTTAGTTTCTTCTCTCAATTGTCTGTTCTCTTCTAGCGTTCTGTAAAACAGCATCTCGATAAGGTCTATGCCGTCGTAGACCTTCCCTATTCTATTCTCGTTTACATAGTCTTCCAGTTCCTCGAGCGTACAGTTGTAGATCTTCTTATATTCGGCTTTTCGTTCCTTGACCTCCGCAGTCTCTTCTGCTGTAAAACCGCTAATAATGATCTTATTATCAATTACACTAGAGCGCCTACTCGCTCTGTTAGTCTTTCCTTTCCTACTTCTGCTGCGGCCTGTAACGCCGCTCTCTACTATCGAGAAGCCTTCTATCTTCTTACAGTGCCTTAGGGGTTGTTGTTTTGGTATGTGTGTGCGCGTGCGTTGTTCGAGCGTCCGGATAGTTCGACGGGCCCTTTCGCGCAGCGCAGGGTTTAGTGTAGTAAGTGAGTTCGAGATATAATAATCCGGGCACGCAGATATAATTCAATACGGCCTTTTTGATAACTATATCTCAAACTGAGGAGGGAAAGGAGTCTATGTAGTAGTAGTAGTGGGCTTTCGTAGTGGTGGTGCCAAGGCCCGGCTCGGCCCGGAAGGGCCGAGCCAAAATTCCAAGGGTCTACCCTATTACTTAGTCCTACCCCTTTCTGCTGCTGTAACATTGTCGGCAGTTAGGTCTTCTAGGTCCGCTACTAGCGAAAATGCTTTACCTTCTATTCGCGCTTCTAGATAGGCCAGTTTGTCTTCTTTACTGCTTCCGGCATAATCGCGACTTATCTTGTTCCTTATCTTCTTCTTAAAGGCTTCCTAGGCCCTAGGGTCTCCGCCCCTAAAAGCAGGTAGGTTAGGTAGTAACGTTATCGAAGTGCTACCTTCACTGTAGGCAGCGGGTAAGACAGTTTCTGCTTAGTCTTCTCGTAGTAGCGGCGGTAGTGCCAACGACGTCGCTGCCGCTATGTTAGCTAACTAAGCCCTTAGCGCTTTCAGTTACGCTAGTCGTGTCGCTACTTAGTTCTCTAACACCTCGATAATAGTCTCTGCCGATTCCTTCTCGGCTATTACTGCCTCTATCTCTTGTCTCAGCTGTTTGTTCTCTTCTATTTTCTTGTAAAACGTCTTTTTAATAAAGGTAATAGTGTCGTACACCTTCCTAGCCCTATGTTCTGTTAGGTGCTCCTCGAGTTTATCTAGTGTGTATGCGTACAGCTCCTTATAGCCTGCTATGCCCTCCTTTGCTTCTTCTGTCTCTTCTTCTGTAAGACCTTTACTAACTGTCCTATTGTCTAAGATGCTAGCACGCCTATCTCTCGCTCTGTTAGTCTTTCTCTTTCTGCTACGGCCTGTAACGCTGCCCTCTACTGTCGAGAAGCCTTCTATAGCCTTCTTACAGTGCTAATGTGTTTGGTTTATGTTGTAGTGTACGCGTACTTTATCTAGATAACCGGATATAGTTTAACGGGCCCTTTCGCGCAGCGCAGGGTTAGTGTAGTTAGTAAGTTTAAGATATAATAATCCGAGCATGCAGATATAATTTAATACGGCTGTTTTAATAACTATATCTCGAACTGGGGGAGGGAAAGGAATCTATATAGTAGTATGTAAGGGCTTTAGGGGTGGCATGCTAAGGCCCGGCTCGGTCCGGAATAGCCGAGCCGAAATTCTAAGGGTCTACCCTATTACTTAGTCCCACCCCTTTCTGCCGCTGTAACACGCCCTATCTACTTCGTTCGACATTTATCCCTATATGTTACGCATAAAGAAAACCCGGTTATATCGCTACTAGATGCTAAGCGACGGCTTAGCAGAAGCAGGAGTATTAAGCTACGAGACTAACGCCGCTACTGCTGCTGTAGAAGAGCGTCCAAGCTATAGAACTAACGCTGAACTATGCTAATAGTATAGACAGTAGAGTACTATTAAGAATCCTAGGAAAGGACCAGCTAGACAGATAGGCCCCCTACCTAGCATAAATAATGGGGCACTACTACGACCTACGTTACTAGAAGAAAAAAGCATTAACAGCTGCAACGATCCGCTTTTAGCTGCAGTAGAGACGAATAGTAAGACTGCTATTATTCTTCTAATTACTGTCTACCCCTTTGAGAGCTCGCGCTAGCCGCTTCTATTAAAGGCTTTTATTGATGTAGGAGCTCTTATCGGCGCAGCAATTTACTACTAACTAGTTAAAAAACTAACGAAAGGATACAGTTACCTAGTAGAGCTAGCCTCGCTAACGTAAATTTCGGCATACAACAAACAAGACACTGAGAGCGTTACGCACTATATGCTATTAAAGACTACCCTAGCTGGCCACACTACGGAAGCGACGTTCCGAGTTATAGATATCGGACGATTTAATATTATTATAGGACAGAAATAGATAGAGAACTAAAAGGCTGTTATTAATATAGACGAAGGTACGATTAAATTTAAAGCTTAGCAGAAGGGCACTGCCGCCGATTTGGTCACTATCGCCCCTACTAGACCAAAAGACACAGCTGCTATTACGGATCCGGCCGACTATGCCGCGCCTTTAGCTACTATTAGAATAATAAGCTTAGAAGCCCTACCTACCCTTACGAAGTTACTGGAAAATAAGATCTACGCTATCTCGATAAAGGACATCGAAGACTACTAAAAGATAATAGCAGAAGAAGAAGTAGACCTATTAGAAGTGTTACTAAAAGAACTCTGTTATTACGCTAACGTATTCTTAAAAGCCGATTCCAACATTCTGCTGCTCTACCGATCGGAATATAACAATAAGATCCGACTAAAGGAAGGAGCTACGCTGCCAAGAACCGAACTGCTAAGGCGACTTTTGCCAGCCGAGCTAGACTAAGTAGAAGTATTCGTTTAAGAAAACCTAGCAAAGAGATTTATTAAGCTAAGCTTAGCTAAGTATACGTCGCTAATTCTTTTCGTACAGAAACCTGGAGGCGGCCTCTAGTTATACGTAGACTATGGAGGCTTTAACGAAGTTACTAAGAGAGATATATACCTACTGCTGTTAATCGATAAGACTATATAGCAGGCAGCGAAGGCTAAATAGTTTAGTAAGTTAGATATCCACTAAGCGTTCTATTAGCTAAGGAACAAAGAAGGGTAGATAGAAGACCTTACGACATTCGCTATACGCATAGGTAATTTTAAGTAGCTAGTGATGCCTTTTAGACTTACTAACGCGCCGGCTATATAGCAACGCTTTATAAACTACATCTTTATAGACATACTAGAGCGGTTTGTGTCTATCTACCTAGACGACATCCTTATCTATACCGATAGAACAGGACAACAGTATACCGACTACATTAAACAGGTGCTTACTAGGCTCTAAGAAGTCGGATTAAGTGCGGATACGAAGAAGAGTAAGTTCTACCGACCCAAAGCTAAATACCTTAGCCTTATCGTCGGAAAGGAGGGTATCTGGATAGACCCCTTAAAGGTCGCCGCTATAGCGGAATAGAAGTAACCGAAGGCCAGAAACACTACCTAAATCAGAGCTTTTCTCGGATTCTGCAGCTACTATCGCCGCTTTATTAAGGACTTTAGCAAGATAGCAAGCTAGGCCCCGAGCCTAAGCCGACCGGCCGTCGTCCTAAAGATTACGACTTAGCAGCGCTAGCATAACTCGGCCCGTACGAGATATGACCTAGCCTGGCCTATACGAGATACGACCTATCCTAGCCTAAGGTATAATTTAAGCTAGGCCGGGGTAGCACCCCTTCCTTATTACCCCTATACTATAGATGCTAGCTAGCTTCGTAGATACAAATTGTACAGTAGTAGACAGAGTACAGAACTGCTTATTAGTTCCTTCCTGTAAATACATAGCCTTAAGTTTCTAAACTAAGATACTTAAACCCCTAACAGGTAGAGTGCATACTAGATAACGCTAGAGACCTTAACATTATCTCCTATAAGTTAGCACTCTACTACAACCTAGTAAAGTGTTAGGGAGCGCCGCCTAGCCCAGGTCCTGGACCCGACCTAAGCCAGCCGTCGCCCTAAGGACTACGACTTAGCGACGCCAGCACGACCCTACCCTCTGTACGGAATTACCGATAGAACCCTACTCCTATACAGAGGGAGAACCCTATAGCCCTGCACAGAGGGGAATTGCCGCCCCTCTAAACGGAGGGAAAACTCTGCACTACTATATAGAGGGGGAACTCCCGATCCTCTGTACAGAGTGTAAACCTTACATCCCTGCATAGAGGGAAATTGCTGGCTTGGCTTCGTAGGTACAAACTGTATAGTAGCAGACGACGAAGGAACTGCCTAATAGTTCCTTTATATAGATACCTAGCCTTAAGTTTCTAAACCAAGATTCTTAAGCCCTTACATTAGGAACTGATCTCACTATCGGTAACTGCAGTAATACAACAAAGATAGACGGCGACATCTCTATAGAACCTACGGCTATGCAGGGACAGATGCACTGCGCGTACGAGGAGCTGTTAGCACACAAGGCCTAGCTCGAACAACAAGTAAGCTACTAGGCTGCGATAATTTCCTAACGGGAACAGGAGCTACGACAGCTTAGGGCGTCCGATCGCGATCCGACCCCTACGACGAACACGACGGCCTATACCCCGACCCCTAAGAGCAAACTCCCCGACGTCTCTACGTACGATAGTAGGGCTCCGGCCGAGTACCCCTCCTAGGCTGCCCAGATACGCTCTAAGCTTCTAGTCGACTTAGGAGCATACCCGACCGAGCTAGACAAGGTAGTTTACCTCTTTAGGAGGTTAAAGGGCAGGGCGGCAGCACAGATTCTGCCGTATTACGAGACGGCTATTGCCGACCCGGTAATAGCCACAACGACAATGCTCTAGGCAGCTCTTAACAAGAGCTACAAGGACCTAGACCGCGAGAGCCGAGCACTCCTACAGGTCAACACGATAAAGCAAGGACGCAAGACTGTACGAGAATTCCTTACAGAATACGACCAGACTCTGGCAGAGGCAGGAGATCTCTAATAGGAGGACAGGATAAAAATTACCTCTTTAGAGATAGGCCTCTCTAAGGAGATTATAACAGGACTAGTAGGCGTAATGCGACCAGCTACGTACGAAGAATTCTGCGATCTCCTTAGGATAGTCAACGACTAGCAGCGCAGGCTCGGACGGATAAGCCGCGCTTATAAGATGCGACAGCGCCTCTAGCGGCAGACGGACGCTATAGACTAGGAACTAACGATAACAAGGGTAGCAGCAGCCGTTACTGTACGGCCAAGGGCCGCTACTAAAAGGGCGCAATAGATAGACATAGCTACCCTTAACAAGAGGCGAGCAGAAGGGAGCTGCTACTAGTGTAGCAAGATAGGCTATACTATACGGAATTGCAGGCTTTTGCTAGCAGAGAGACCTAGGGGACGGCCGACCACTGCAAGGGTAGCAGCTGCAGCGCCTTAACAAGAGGATTAGGAGTCCTACTCGGACGACAACGAGTCGGGAAAAGAGTAGCCTCTAAGCGAAGGCTCTGCCAGAGGCGTATACGAGATAGATTGCTAAATCAAAGCACTACTTAGCTATCTTTTAAGAGCAACTACATAACGACTACGCCGTTTATCGTACAGCCAACGTTAAACAGGTCCGCAACAGCGCGGACATTAATTAACATAGGATGTTTAGTGTACAGAGTAATCAGCGAAGACTTCGTACAGCAACACCGGATTAAGACGACCCCTACTGTACCTGTACGCATGTTGGGCATTACTAGGCAAGGACCGGACATTACCTATATAGTAAAAGTAGCGATAGAGATACAGGGACACTATAAGCAGGACTTATACCTCTATGTCGTACAGGACAAGTTAAGGTATAACCTAATACTAGGGAAGCTATCGATAGAGCGCTAGAGGGGCAAGCTAGACGTGGGACGAGGACGGCTGTACCTAGTAGCGACAAAGCAGAGGCTCCGAGACTAAGGGAGGGCCCTACAGAGTAGCAATGCCAAGGCCGCAACTAACACAGCGACGAAGCAGAGGCCCCGAGACCAAGGGAGGGCTCCGCAGGGCGGTAATGCCAGGTCCGAGATTAACATAGCAACTGCAGACATTAAGAAGGCATTGGCGCCCAAGAAAGTAACAGACCCCTGTACGAAGCTCCTAAGGGAATATACAGGATACCTAGACCTCTTCGAGCCAAAGTTGGCCTCGAAACTGCTGCTACACTAAGGAGAAGGGATTTACTACGATATCTAGCTGGAGCCCTGTCCAGATAGGAGTCTGCCTAAGGTACTGTACGGACCGCTATATAGAATGTCCTCTAGAGAGCTCCTAGTACTGCGCAAGACACTAGACAACCTGCTTACTAAAGGGTTTATTTAGGCAAGTACCTCGTCTGCGGGAGCCCTAGTACTGTTTGTCTATAAGGAGGGGAAGGCCGGCTTGCGTTTCTGCGTAGACTACAGAGACATTAACGCAATTACCAAGAAGAACCGGTACCCCCTACCCCTTATTAAGGAGACTCTCGGACAGATCAGCAAGGCAAAGTAGTTTACCAAGCTTAACGTAGTCTGGGCCTTCTACAAGATACAGATTAAGGAAGGTTGTAAATAGATAACTGCCTTCTGTACGAGATACGGTCTTTTTAAGTAGCTTGTTACCCCCTTTAGCCTTGCCAACGCACCGGCAACCTTCTAAAGGTACATTAACAAGTCCTTGCAAGGGTTACTAGACGACATCTGCTTAGCGTACCTCGACGACACCCTAGTTTTTACAGACGGCACCTATGCAGATTACGTACGGGACGTTAAGAAGGTGCTGGACAGACTGCAGCAGGCTGGCTTATACCTCGACATCGACAAATGTGAATTCGATGTCCAGCGTATAAAGTACCTAGGTTTTATTATTAAGGCAGGGAAAGGCATCAGCATAGATAAGAAGAAGATTAATGCTATTAAGCAATAGAAGCTGCCTACGAACGTTAAGGGCGTACGGGAATTTCTTAGGTTTGCCAACTTCTACCGCTAGTTTATACAGAACTACTTGGAGATTATACGCCCCCTAGTTAAGCTAACACACAAGGACAAGCAGTTTAAATAGACGGACGAGTACGATAGGGGCTTCAATAAGCTAAAGGAGCTCTTTACTACAGGACTAACGCTTGCTGCCTTTGACCTAGAACGTACGACGATACTGGAAACCGACTCCTTAGGGTACTGCATTAGAGGTATCCTGTTACAGGTAGGCTTGGACGGACTCTTGCACCTATATACGTATTTCTCTAAGAAGAACTCCCTAGCTAAGTGCAACTACCCTATCTACGACAAGGAATTGCTAGTAGTCGTACAGTGTTGTAAAGCATAGGATAGAGAACTCCGCTCAGTTCCTAAGTTCCTTGCCCTAACTAACTACAAGAACCTGGAGTACTTTACGCAACCCCGGAAGCTGTCTAAGAGGTACGTACGATAGGCAATGTACCTAAGCTAGTTCAATATAAGACTCCAGTATTGCAAAGGCAAGGATAACAGCAGGGCTAATACGCTATCCAGACAGGACCAGGATATGCCAACGATATATAAGGACGATCGGCTAAAGTTACGAACATTCCAGATGTTCAAGGAGGAGCTAGGCGAGGAGACTATCCGCCTAGCGGCGACACACCTATAGGAACCCTAACTGCAAGCATAGGACGAGGCAGTAGAGAAGGACGAGGTATACCGAGGGGCCTGTACGGCGGTCTAGGGGGGACAGCGGAAGCTCCTAACCGAGCTCTATCTTAAGGTGTCTACAGCAGAGTGCTTAGTAGACAAGGAGAACAACCTAAAGTTTAGAAATCGGATCTAGGTCCCGGCAGACAAGAAGCTCTGTACAAGCTTAATACAACAGGCGCATAATTCTATAGCTACCGGGCACCTAGGGCATAAGGAGACGTACAGCATTGTCGCTAGGGACTACTACTAGCCGGCGATAGCAAAGGACATCCGCAGGTTTATATAGAACTGCGATGTATACAGACGGACCAAGCCCTAGCAGGAACTAAAGCATAGGCTGCTGAAACCCCTACCAATCCTAGACCGGCCCTAGCAAGACCTAACGGTAGACTTAATTACAGACCTCCCTAAGAGCGACGGACGGCGGAACATTATAGTAGTTACAGACAAGTTAACGAAGGGGGTAATACTAGAGGGAATAGACTCTATTACGGCTAAAGACACTGCCTAGGCATTTATACAGACGACGTTTAGCAAGCATAGTTTCCCTCGGTCAATTGTGTTAGACTAGAGTACGCAGTTTACGAGCCAGCTCTAGGCAAGGGTCTGCCAGTTGCTAAAGGTAGAACGTCGCCTGTTAACTATATAGCACCTGCAGACGGACGGGGCGACAGAGAGGGTTAATTCGACGTTGGAAGCGTACCTCTAAGCGTATATCGACTACGACTAGACGAACTGGAACCGCCTTCTCCCTATAGCGCAGCTGGCTATTAACAGCCGCACGGCTAATGCTACAGGATTGTCCCCCTTTTTTATAGCCTATAGATACGACTATTCCCTACTCCTACTGACCCTAGGAGGTAACACTGCGCGCCCTGTACGATCCCCAATTTAGTAGGGCGAAGCTATTATACGGACGATTACGAACGCCTATTAATAGGCGAAGGTAAGCCTAGCTATAGCTTAACAGAATACGGAAGAGCAGGCCAACAAGGGACAGCAGGCTGCACTAAGGTACGAGGCAGGGGATAAGGACTGGCTAAACCAGCGAAACATCTGTACAGACCGGCTAAGCAAGAAGCTAGATTGGAAGAACCGGAAATTTACAGTAGTCCGACTAGTAGGAACACACGCCGTATAGCTCGACACTCCCCTAGAGATTTACCTAGTCTTTTACGTAGACCTTGTACAGCTAGCAAATACGGACCCCCTGCTGCACTAGATAACAGACGACGCGCGCCCACTAGCGATTATAACTAAGAGCTAGGAAGAATACAAGGTAGAAGGAATCCTTAAGAGCTAAAGGAAGTAGGGGAGGGTAGAGTACCTAGTAAAATAGAGAGGATAGGCAGAGCCTACATAGGAACTGTACGAAGCCCTACAGGACACAACTGCGCTGGACAGGTAGGAGGAGAACCATCTCCCTACCTAGTTAAAGTAACACTGCGCTGTACAGTAAAAAGGGGCACGATCCACCCTAAGGACAGGGCAGCTGCTAACAATTTAGGCTGCCAAAGGATCGAGAATCGCAACGTAGGACACTACAGGACCCTACCGACACTACGCCGTACGACACTGTACAGAAAAAGGGCAGAAGGAAGGGAGCAGCTAGGAAACAGGTAGGAAGGAAAGTGGAAATAGGGGGAGTTAAGAGCAGAACCGTCCGAAGTTTCTTACACTACTAGGGGGGGGGGGGGGGGGGGGGGGTAGCTTACTAGCTACTACCCTGCGGGACCAGAGCGGCCGACTCCCTATCTAAAATCTTAATTACCTCCCCCCTAGGTAGCGATAAGGATAGCGTTAACGTACGACGCGCAGGCCGTAGCCACCTGCTAAGGCGTAACCCGGGCAGGGTTATACTAGAAGGCGTAGTAGGGTAGCTCGGCCGCGTCCTGCTGCTCGTAGGTGTGGCACCTAAGACGTTAGCTTAGACTGACAGAGGACGGGAATCCGTACGAACTAAAAGCGAAGTTGTTAATCAAATTAAAGATTCTACTACTAGAGGCAGAAATAGGAGGGGACCCTAGCTAGACGAGCGGAGGAGGAGGAGCCAGCGACTACGAGGGAGCTATAGCGAGCACGGCCGGACGGGGCAGACGGCATAATAGTAGCTAGTAGGCAGTAGTAACTAGTAGCGGCTAGTAGTAGTAGTAACTAGTAGTAACGGATAGTAGCTAGTAGTAGGGCCGGGGTAGACGGTAGGCATAGACAATAGACAGTAGTAGACGGTAGACGGCGTAGAAGGAGAGAGGCAGGTAGGGAATAGAAAGAAAAGGGGGGAGGAAAGAGAAGGGAGAGGCTTGGAATTTAGGGGGTAGCTGCTGTTGCGGCAGTGGAAAGAGGTGGGACAGATTAATAGAGTAGACCTTGGAATTTCGGCTCGGCCCGTCCGGGCCGAGCCGGGCCTTGGCACCACTACCACGAAAGCCCTCCACCACTACTACATAGATTCCTTTCCCCCCTTAGTTCGAGAGATAGTCTTTAAAAAGGCCGTATTGAATTATATCTGCGTGCCCGGATTATTATCTCTCGAACTCACTCTCCACACCAATCCCGCGCTGCGCGAAAGGGCCCGTCGAACCATCCGGAATCCCGAATAACGCACGCGCACCACACTACACAAACCAATAACAACACCTAAGGCACTGTAAGAAGATAGAAGGCTTCTTAGCGGTAGAGAGCGGCGTTACAGGCCGCAGCAGAAGCAGAAAAGGAAAGACTAACAGAGCGAGTAGGCGCTTAAGCGTCATTAACGATAAGATTGTTATTAGCGGTTTTACAGCGGAAGAGACCGCTGAGTTCAAGGAACGAATAGCTAAGTATAGGAAGATCCACGACTGCACGATCGAGGAACTAGAAGAGTATGTCAACGAGAACGGGATAGGAAAGGTCTACGATAGTATAGACCTCATTAAGACGCTGTTTTTCAGAACGCTGGAAGAAAACAGACAACGGAGAGAAGAAACTAAAGCGGTAAGGGCCGAGAAGGAATCGGCGGAAACGATCATTGACGTGTTAGAAAACTAGGCAGCGAATCGAATAGCGCAGTTAAAGGCGCTAAAGAATCAACTAACCGATATGGAAGCAGCGAAGTCGTCGCCGCCACCGCGTCGAGAAACCCACAAGGAGACCGCCTTACCAGCGGCCTATAGTCAAGGTAGCACTACGATAACGCCACTGCCGGACCTACCTGCTTTCGGTAGCAGAGACCCTAAAGCGTAGGAGGTATTTAAGAAGAAGATCAAGAACAAGATAAGCTGCGATCACGCATCGAGCAGCGAAGAGGATAGATTGGCGTACCTAGAATCGCGATTGGAAGGTGAAGCTTTTTCGCTAGTGGCGGACCTAGAAGAAGTGACAGCCGACGACGCTATTAAAGCGCTGGACCAGCGTTTCGGAGACCCCTTCCGGAAGAAGACGGCCCGTAAGCAGCTGGATAAGATCAACCAGAACCGGCAGACGTTCGAAGAGTTCTACGGACTGTTTAGGAAATATGCTATTAGAGCGAGAGTGGCAGAGGATAAGCAGCTCCACCTATTAAGGCAGAAGCTGAACCCTGAACTAGCCGCAGCTATAGCGTCTATAGAAGACGAAGACCTTTAGAGCTTCGTGCATTAAGCGAGAGTTACCGCTAGAAACTTGAACGCGTACGGAAAACCGACGACACATAAACTTATTTAGAAGCCGTCAGTGCAGCCGACAAGAGCCCCCGCGCCCTTTCGACGAACCCCCTAGCAGTCGCTATATTTACTACGATCGGCGTTCGTCCCCACCTGCTACGCGTGCGGAAAGCCTGGCTACATCGCTACGAGATGCCAAGCAACGGCCTAGCAGAAACAGGAGTATCGTGTTATAAAGCAGCAGCAGCCGCAGCCGCTAAGAAAGACTATTCAAGCCATCGAATCGGCGCCGAACGACACTGACAGCGTAGACGGCGGGGTTCAGTTAAGAATTATAGGAAAAGACTAGCTGGACGGATAGGCCCCCTATCCAGCGTAAAGAACAGGGCACCCCTGCGAAAGGCACCGCACCGGAGCGAATCGGCACGAGAAGAAAGCATTAACAGCTGCAGCGATCCGCTCTCGGCAGCTGTAGAAGTGAATACGGAAACGGCTATTATCCTTCCTATTACGATCCACCCTGTTAAGAAGTCGCGCCAAACCCTCTAACTAAAAGCTTTCATTAACACCGGAGCTCTCATTAGCGCGGCGATCCACTACCGGCTGGTTCAGAAGCTGATAAATAGATACGGTTATCCAGTGGAACTGGCGTCGCCGACGCGGATTTCGGTATACAACGGACAAGACACGGAAAGCGTTACGCACTACGTGCCGCTAAAGACTACCTTGGCTGGTCGCACTACGGAAGCGACGTTCCGAATTATGGATATCGGAAGATTTAACATTATTATAGGGCAGAAATGGATAAAGAACCAGAAAGCTATTATTAACATAGACGAAGGCACGATAGGGTTCAAAACCCCAGGCAACGCCACCGCCGCCACCGAGCCGAAAGCTACAGAGTCCGCCAAAGAGGCTCCGTCCGATCGTTCCGAACCCCTGGTTACGGTCGGAATAATAAGTTCAGAAGCTATAACGACCCTCGCGAAGTCGCCGGATACTAAGATCTACGCTATCTTAATAAAAGACATCGAAGACTATCGGAAGATAATAGCGGAAGAAGAGGTAGATCCACTGGAGGTGCTGCCAAACGAGCTCTATAGTTACGCTAACGTCTTCTTAAAGGCCGACTCTAACCTATTGCCGCTCTATCGACCGGAATATAACAACAAGATCCGACTGAAGGAGGGAGCTACGCTGCCAAGAACCGAGCCCCTAAGAAGACTGTCACCGGCCGAACTAGACTAAGTGGAGGTGTTTGTTCGCGAAAATTTGGCAAAGAAGTTTATTACGCCGAGTTCCGCTAAGTACGCGTTACCGATTCTTTTCGTAAGGAAACCAGGGGGTGGCCTGCGACTCTGCATAGACTATCGAGGTCTCAATAAGGTCACTAAGAGAGATGTGTATCCGCTACCTCTAATCGATGAAACCATACAACGAGTGGCTAAGGCTAAGTGGTTCAGCAAGCTGGATATTCGCTAAGCATTCTATCGATTAAGGAACGAAGAAGGACAGACGGAAGACCTTACGACATTCGCTACGTGCATAGGCAATTTCAAGTAGTTAGTAATGCCTTTCGGACTCACCAACGCGCCGGCAGTGTGGCAACGCTTTATAAACCACACTTTTATAGACATGCTGGAGCGGTTCGTATCTATCTACTTGGACGACATCCTTATCTATACCGATAGAACGAGAGAGCAACATACGGACTACATCGAGAGAGTGTTGAAGAGGCTCTGCGAGGTCGGATTGAACGCGGACACGAAGAAGAGCAAGTTCTATCAAATCGAGGTCAAATATCTCGGTCTTATCGTCAGAAGAGATGGAATTCGTATAGACCCCTCAAAGGTCGCTGCCGTCGCCGAATAGAAGCAGCCGAAATCCGGAAATACCACGCAAATCAGGGCGTTCCTCGGCTTCTGCAGCTACTATCGACAGTTTATTAAGGACTTCAGCAAGATAGCGAGACCCCTGAACGAGGCACTAAAGAAAGAGGCCGCCGGCCTATAGAATGAGAAGTGCACAGAAGCTTTCGTACGGCTAAAAGAAGCAGTGGCCTCTGCGCCAGTGCTAGCGCACTTCCGACCGGAAAAGACGATCTACGTAGAAACGGACGCTTCCGACACAGTAACGGCAGGGGTCCTTTCTTAATATAGTGACGACGAAACCCTCCATCCAGTCGCTTTCTTTAGCAAGTCAATAAGCGAGGCTGAACGGAACTACGCGATCTACGATAAAGAACTGCTGGCTATTATTTAGGCCTTCGAGGAGTGGAAACCGGAGCTTATAGCTAGAAAAAGCACGGTCCAGGTTCTTACGGACCACCAGTCGCTGACCTACTTTATAAAGACGCAGAAGCTCTTACGCCGCCAAGCTCGGTAGGCCGCCTACTTATTAGGATTCGACTTTAAGATCACATATCGACTAGGAGCTCAAAACGGAAAGGCGGACGCGCTAACGCGAAGAGAAGGAAAAACAAGCTGCGCGAAAGAAGATCCGAACATGTTCCAGAAGGTGTTGACCGAGCGGATAGTAGACGCAGAGGTGTTGAAAGAGGTAGGGGTCTGTACGGTGGAGCCGGCCCCTAAAGAAGAGACGCTCTACGAGAAGGTAAAGCAGCTTAACTAGCAACAGAAACTCGGCAAAACCGGTTCAGGGAAGCTGATAGTTCCGGAAGAACTAATTACGGAGGTCATCTAGCTGGTCTATAGCTCTATAGACGTTGGTTACGCCGGCTTAAAGAAGACGATAGAAGCTATAAGGACGTCTACTGGTTTCCGCGGATCTACGAACGGATCCATCGATTTATCGCCAATTGCTACGTATGCAGAGCCGCGAAGCCACGTTACGGCCTTCCGGCAGGCTTATTAAAGCCACTGCCGATCCCCAAGAAACTATAGCAGCACATTACGATGGATTTCGTAACCGGCCTGCCGGATTCCGATAGATACGACGCCACGCTGAACGTAGTGGACCGATTAAGCAAAGAACGCTACTTCATCCCCTGTCGAGCGAGAGACGAAGGAACTACTGCAGAAGAAACAGCGAGAATGCTGATTAAGCACGTATAGAAGCACTACGGGCTGCCGGACACTATTACTACGGATAGGGGTCCTCAATTCGCTGCAGACGTATAGAAGGCTATTAATCGAAAGCTCGGAATCCGTGGAAAGCTTAGCACGGCCGCTCACCCTCAGACCGATAGCTAATCAGAAGTGGCCAACCGTAAGATAGAGAAATATCTACAGATCTTCTGCAGCTACCATTAAGAAAAGTGGGTAGAGGTGCTGCCAATAGCCGAATTCTGTGCCAATTCAGCACAGTTAGAAGCGACGTCGCTGGCGCCGTTCGAGATAACACACAGTTATCTTCCGAGGCTGAGCTTCTATCCGCCGAGCGACGCCGATTCGCCAGAGCTTTCCACGTCGTTAAAGAGAGTCGCCGCCGCGGCGGCAGAAGCGCTACGATCTTAGATAGAAGAAACGATTAAAGTGGCGAAAGAAGCGATAGAGACGGCTTAGAAGAAGATGCTGACTCGAACTAATAGAAGCCGGTCGCCAATAGAATTCGAAGAAGGTCAAAAGGTCTGGCTTAACACTTAGAACCTAAGGCTGAAAGGGAACGCTAAACTCAACCTGCGCCACGTAGGCCCGTTTACGATAGTGGAAAAGAGGTCGCCGGTGACTTATCGGCTCCAGCTACCGAAATCGTTCCGGATCTACGACGTTTTCCATTCGGATCTGCTGAGCCTGGACCCTAAGAACGGCCTGCCGGAACAGGGCTTCGCCGAACCCCCACCAGTCGATATGGACGGTAATAAAGAAGAGTGGGAGGTGGAAGACGTAATGGACGTAAAGAAGGCGAGGGGGTCTATTAAAGCGAGGATCTCGTAGAAGGGGTGGCCGGGAGACTATAAATAGTATCCGATCAAGAATCTCCGGAATTCGGCAGAGCTGCTAAGAGACTTTTACGCGCGAAACCCGGAAAAGCCGAAACCAGCGTAGCTCTGATGCCGACAATAGAGCCACGTCCGCTCCACCGGCGCGGAAGCCGATGAAAACGATCGTAAGGTTGCCTTAGGAAGTGATTGCTTCACCCACCACCGCATCGACCGGCAGCCGCGCACGCCGTAGCGTGCCAGCGCCGCCGACTGCGTAGTAGGTGAAGGCTTTGATAGAAGAGAAAAAGAAGAAGAAAAACGGCGCCGCAGAAAGATCTATATAGACCCCTAAGACGACGCACAGACCAGCCACGCCGCAGCTCAGATAACCAACGGCTTAGATCAGATAGCACGGATCAGGCGCACCAATCACATAAACGCCAAGTAAAGAACTTCAGATGCCGATAACGTAAGAAGTTGAAAAAGAGATAAAGAGGACGTTGTTTTTAGTAAAAGACGAAAGAGATACTGTCAACATTGGAGGGGATTTTCGAGAAAGAGACAACAAATCAAAAAAAAAAGGCGGAGATTTTCAGATAGATAGGGTGACTCAGCGGTCGCCCTCGACCGCTGGTAAGGGAGGGGGGTAGTGTTGCGGCAGTGGAAAGAGGTAGGACAGATTGATAGGGTGGACCCTAGAATTTCGGCTCGGCCCGGACGGGCCGAGCCGGGCCTTGGCACCACTACTACGAAAGCCCTCCACTACCACTATATAGATTCCTTTCCCCCCTCAGTTCGAGAGATAGTCTTCAAAAAGGCCGTATTGAATCATATCTGCATGCCCGGATCAGCTGCCTGCTATAGGAGGCAATAGCAACTAGGGCAACTGCTACAGCCAGGTAAAAAGGCAAGGAGGCAACTACGACCTAGTAGGCGACGAGCAACGACGACATAGACGACTAGACGAAAATAGGAAGTCGCGACCTGCCAAAGGAACACTAAGAGCTAGGGGTATACGACACGCTGCTATACGAAAGGAGCACTACGAGAAGGGAGGGGGGGGGTATTGTTAGGGGGCGCCGCCCAGCCCAGGTCCTGGACTCGACCTAAGCTAGCCGTCGCCCTAAGGACTGCGACTTAGCGGCGCTAGCACAACCCTACCCTCTGTACGGAATTACCGACAGAACCCTACTCCTATATAGAGGGAGAACCCTATAGCCCTACATAGAGGGGAATTGCTGCCTCTCTAAACAGAGGGAAAACTCTGTACTACTATATAGAGGGGGAACTCCCGATCCTCTGTACAGAATGTAAACCTTGCATCCCTGCACAGAGGGAAATTGCTAGCTTAGCTTTGTAGGTACAAATTGTACAGCAGCAGACGACGAAGGAACTGCCTATTAGTTCCTTTATATAGATACCCAGCCTTAAGTTTCTAAACCAAGATTCTTAAGCCCTTACATAAAGATATCCAGGACAGTCCTTCTAAGGGCTAATAGGTTTATAGGGGAACAGGGGTACTGTTTTAGTGTATATACAGTATTACTATATATTGCAGATACAGCTAGTATAGTACGCTTAACGAAAGGTACCTTCTACTCCTTTAACATTCCGTCTCTAGACCTTATCCTAGGTAGGCTGTAGTAAAGGAACGAAAGGGTCGTCGTTAAGAGCACTAGTAACTGCTAGGTCTATAGCGATAGTAACAAGCACGCTACAGTATATATACAGACTATAGAGGAGTTCGCGGAGGATCTGCTAGAGTTCTTACTAGTCTATACAGTCTGTTTAAAAGCTGCAGAGGGGGCCTAAAGTTTACTAGAAGCCTAGGGGTCCCTACCTTAAGAGGCAGAAGGGCCCCCTAAGAAGGAGGTGCTCCCTACTACGTTCGACAGCTTTAGCGATGTGTTTATAATAGGTAAAGAACCGGGGCCTAAGCTGCCTACAGACGCAGAGTACGCGATTAACCTAGTCCCTAGGAAAAAGCCTCCGTTCTGCCCCCTCTACTACTAATTAGAGTAGGAACTTAGAGAGCTCCAGGAGTACCTAACAAAGGCCTTAGAGAACGACTAGATCTAGCCCAGCATAAGTAAGGCTAGAGTACCTATTCTGTGCGTCCCTAAGAAGGACAGTATACTATACCTTTACGTTGACTACTAGGGCCTAAACGAAGTTACTATTAAGAACCGACACTCCCTACTGCTTATTAGCGGGGACGCTAGATCGCCTCAGGGGTAACGCATAGTTTACGTTCCTAGACCTAAAGGACGCCTACTACTGGATTCGTATTAAGCGAGGTAATGGGTATAAGACTGCGTTCTGTACCTGTTACAGCTATTTCGAGTATAAGGTAATACTATTTGGCCTAACAAACGCTCTGCCAACGTTCTAGGTATATATTAACTAGGCCTTAGTAGGGCTCGTAGACATCTGTTATATAGTATACCTAGACGACATCTTTGTTGCAGCGGTAGATAGGGGTAGGACTAAGTAATAGGGTAGACTCTTGGAATTTCGGCTTGGCCCTTCTAGACCGAGCCGGGCCTTAGCACACTACCCCTAAAGCCCTTACCTACTACTGTATAGATTCCTTTCCTTCCTTAGTTCGAGATATAGTTATCAAAACAGCCGTATTAAATCTTATCTACGCGCTCGGATTATTATATCTCGAACTTACTAAATACACTACTACTGCGCTGTGCGAAAGGGCCCGTCGAATTACATCCGGACACCTAAATAACGTACACGTCCCCTACAACCTAAACCAAACTAACTAGCACTATTAGAAGGCTATAGAGAGCTTCTTAACGACAGAAGGTAGCGTTACTAGCTGCAGAAGAAGAAGATAGACTAACAGAACTAAAGATAGGTATATTAGTATTATTAATAACGAGATCCTTATTAAGGGCCTTACTACAGAAGAGACCTGGGAGGTAAAAGAGCGTACGACTAACTACCTAAAGCTATACGAGTATACCCCTAACGAGCTCGAAAACGATATAATAGAACACGGAATCGAGAAGGTCTACGACGCTATAGCCCTTATCGAGACCCTGTTCTATAAGAAGTTAGAAGAGAATAGACAGTTAAGAGAGGAAGTAGAAACGATAGCCGTAGAGAGAGCGTCTACTAAAACCACTATCGAAGTGCTTAAGAATTAGGCCGTAACATAATTAGCTTAACTAAATAGGCTAAGGGCTTAGCTAGCTACTGTAGCAGCGTTAACGTCGTTGGCGGCACCGCCGCCTCTGCTACTAGAAGGCTATACTAATTACGCCTCCCCTGCTACCTACAGTTAAGGTAGCATTTCGATAACGTTATTGCCTAACCTATAGATTTTTAGCAGCAGCAATCCAGAGATATAGGAAGTTTTTAAGAAAAAGATAATAAATAAGATTAACTGCGATTATACTAACAACAGCGAAGACGACAAGTTAGCATAGCTTTAATTATAGCTAGACGGTAGTGCATTTACGTTAGTAGCGGACTTAGAAGAAGCTACTGCTACTAAGGCTATCGAAGCCTTAGATTAGCGCTTCGTAGACCACTTCCGCGAGCAGACGGCTCGTAAACAACTAGACAAGGTTAACTAATATTAGCTATTGTTCGAAGAGTTCTACAGACAGTTCCAGAAGCATGCAATCCGAGCAAAGGTACTGGAGAGCGAACAACTGCACACGCTAAGAAAGAAGTTAAGGCCTAAACCAGCTAACGCTCTAGTCTCTGTAAGAATTAGAAACCTTTAAGCCTTTATAAATTAAGCGAGAGTTACAGCTAGAAATATAAACGAATATAGAAGACTGGCAATCTAAGGACCGAGTTAGCGACCGCTATTTACACTATTAACCCGGTCTCCTTCCTCTTTTTAATAAGGCCCCTAGCAACCGCCCTATCCACTATGTTCGGCATTTATCTTTATATTTTATGTATATAGAAAGCCCGGTTATATTACTACTGGATGCTAAGCGACTGCTTAGCAGAAGTGGGAGTATTAAGCTACGAGACCAACGCCGCTACTGCCGCCAAGGAAGAGCATCTAAGCTATAGAACCAACGCCGAACAATACCGACAGTATAGACAGTAGAGTACTATTAAGAATCCTAGGAAATAACTAGCTAGACGGACAGGCTCCCTACCTAGCAAAAATAATAGGGCACTACTACGACCTACATTACTAGAAGAAGAAAGCATTAACAGCTACAACGATCCGCTTTTAGCTGCAGTAGAGACGAGTACTAAGACTGCTATTATTCTTCCAATTACTGTCTACCCCTTCGAAAGCTCGCGCTAGCCGCTTCTATTGAAGGCTTTTATCGATGTAGGAGCTCTTATTGGCGTAGCAATCTACTATGGACTAGTTAGAAAACTAACGAAAGGATACAGTTACCTAGTAGAGCTAGCCTCGCTAACGTAGATTTCGGCATACAACAGACAAGACACTTAGAGCGTTACGTACTATATGCTATTAAAGACTACCCTAGCTGGCCAGACTTGGAAGCAACGTTCCGAGGTATAGATATTGGACGATTTAACATTTCTATAGGACAGAAATAGATAAAGAACTAGAAGGCTGTTATTAATATAGACGAAGGTACGATTAAATTCAAAGCTTAGCAGAAGGGCACTGCCGCCGATTCGGTCACGATCGTCCCTACTAGACCGAAAGACACAGCTGCTATTACGGATCCCGCCGACTATGCCGCGCCTCTAGCTACTATTAGAATAATAAGCTTAGAAGCCCTAACTACCCTTACGAAGTCGCTAGAAAATAAGATCTATACTATCTCGATAAAGGACATCGAAGACTACTAGAAGATAATAGCGCAAGAAGAAGTAGATCTATTAGAAGTGTTACTAAAAGAACTCTATTATTACGCTAATATATTCTTAAAAGCCGATTCCAACCTTCTGCTGCTCTACCGACCGGAATATAACAATAAGATCCGACTAAAGGAAGGAGCTACGCTGCCGAGAACCGAACCGCTAAGGCGACTGTCGCTGGCCGAGCTAGACTAAGTAGAAGTGTTTGTTTAAGAAAACCTAGCGAAGAGATTTATTACACCGAGCTTAGCTAGGTATACACCGCTAATTCATTTCGTACAGAAACCCGGAGGCGGCCTCTAGTTATACGTAGACTATAGAGGCCTTAACGAAGTTACTAAGAGAGATGTATACCTGCTGCTATTGATCGATAAGACTATATAGCAGGTAGCAAAGGCTAAATAGTTTAACAAGTTAGATATCCACTAAGCGTTCTATCAGTTAAGGAATAAAGAAGGGCAGATAGAAGACCTTACGACATTCGCTATACGTATAGGTAATTTTAAGTAGCTAGTTATGCCTTTTAGACTTACTAACGCGCCGGCTATATAGCAACGCTTTATAAACTACATATTTATAGACATACTAGAGCAGTTTGTGTCTATCTACCTGGACGACATCCTTATCTACACCGATAGAACAAGACAACAGCATACGGACCACATTAAACAGGTCCTTACCAGGCTCTAAGAAGTCGGATTAAGCGCGGATACGAAGAAGAGTAAGTTCTACCGGCCCAAAGTTAAATACCTTAACCTTATTGTTGGAAAGGAGGGTATCTGGATAGACCCCTTAAAGGTTGCTACTATAGCAGAATAGAAGCAGCCGAAGTCTAGAAACACTACCTAAATCAGAGCTTTTCTCGGATTCTGCAGCTACTATCGCTGCTTTATTAAAGACTTTAGCAAGATAGCAAGACCCCTAAATAAGGCATTAAGGAAGGAGGCAGGCGGCCTTTGGAATAAGAGGTATATAGAAGCCTTCTACCAATTGAAGACCGCTATAGCTACGGCACTAATGCTAGCGCACTTCCGACTGGAAAAGATAATCTACCTAGAAACGGACGCTTCCGATACAGTTATAGTAGGAGTCCTTTCTTAGTATAAAGACAACGAGAAGGCCCTTTATTAAGTAGCCTTCTTTAGCAAATCTATAAATAAAGCTAAGCGGAACTACGCTATCTATAACAAAGAACTGTTAGCTATTATCTAAGCTTTCGAGGAGTAGAAGCCGGAGCTTATAGCTAGAAACCGTCCAGGTCCTTACAGACTATTAGTTACTAACCTATTTTATAAAGACGTAGAAGCTCTTACACTACCAAGCTCGCTAGGCTGCTTACTTATCTGGGTTCGACTTTAAGATTACTTATCGACTAGGAGCTTATAACAGAAAAGCTAACGTGCTAACAAGAAGAGAAGGGAAGACTAGCTGCGTAAAGAAAGATCGGAATATGTTTCAAACAGTGCTTACCAAACGGATAGTAGACGCCAAAGTGCTGAAAGAAGTAGGGATCCACACTATAGAGCCGGCAACCGAGGAAAAGACGCTTTACGAAAAGTTAGAGCGGCTTAACTATTAACAGAAACTCGGCAAAACCAGTTTAGGGAAGATAATAGTTCTAGAAGAATTGGTTACAGAACTCATTTCGCTAGTATATATTTCCAAGGATGTTAGTTACGCTAGTACGAAGAAGACGATAAACGCTATTGGAGCCTTCTACTAGTTTCTGCGAATTTTCGACCGAATCCACTGGTTTATCGCTAATTGTTACGAATATCGAGCAGCGAAGCTACATTACGGTCTTCCGGCCGGTCTACTAGAGCTACTACCGATCCCTAAGAAACCGTAGCAGCACATTACAATAGATTTCGTAACCGGCCTGCCGGATTCCGATAGATGCAATGCCACTCTTAACGTAGTAGATTGGTTAAGTAAAGAGCGAGACTTTATCTCCTACTAAGCAAAGGATAAGGGCACTACTGTAGAAGAGACTACGAGGATGCTAATTTAGTATATATAGAAGCATTATAGCCTACCGGACACTATTACTACGGATAGGGGTCCTTAATTTACTGCCGACGTGTAGAAGGCTATTAACTAAGCTCTCGGAATCTGTAGAAAGCCTAGCATTGCCGCTTACCCTTAGACGGACGGTCAATCGGAAGTAGCTAACCGTAAGATAGAAAAATATCTACGAATCTTCTGCAGCTATTATAAAGAAAACTGGACTAAGGTGTTGCCGATAGCCGAATTCTGCACTAACCTAGCTCTATCTAAAGCTACCTCGCTAGCACTATTTAAGATAACCTACAGCTATCTTCTAAGGATAAGCTTCTAACTGCTAGATAGACCTAGCCCCTTAGAACCTTCTACTACTACCTTATTAAAGAGGGTCGCCGCTGCTGCAGCGGAAGCACTTAGGACGCAGATAGAAGAAGCGGTCCGGGTAGCGAAAGAAGCGATAGAATCGGCTTAAGCGAAGATAGTAACTCGAGCTAATAGAAAGCGGTTATTAATAGAATTTAAAGAAGGCCAAAAGGTATAGCTTATTACGCAGAACCTAAGGCTAAAAGGCAATACTAAGCTTAACCCCTGTTACGTAGGTCCGTTTACGATAGTGGAAAAGAGGTTACTAGTAACCTATCAGCTCTAGCTGCCGAGATCGTTCCGGATCTACGATGTCTTCTATTCGGATCTGCTAAGCCTAGACCCTAAAAATAGCCTTCTAGGGCAGGGGTTTATTAAACCCCTACTAATCGAAATAGACGGTAAAGAAGAAGAGTAGGAGGTAGAAGATATAATAGATATAAAGAAGATAAGGAAGTCTATTAAAGTAAGGATCTTATAGAAGGAGTAGCTGGAAGACTATAAATAGTATCCAATCGAGAATCTCCAGAATTTAGCAGAGCTGCTAGAAGAGTTCTATATCCGGAATACGAGAAAACCGAGACCTAGATAGCTCTAGAAATAAGGAAGTAATAGCTCCAGAAGCAATAGAAAAAGAAGTAGAGCCGCGTCCGTTCTGTAAGTAAGAGAAAGCTAAAGAAACGATCGCAGCGGCGCGCTTCGTAACAGTCGTTAACGACATCTATAGAGTCTGATAGCTTAGCTGGACGGATTCTATAGACGAAGTCGACGACGACCCCCCCCCCCTCTCCCTTCGGCGCGACGGTCGTTAACGGCGTCTATAAACGCGAAGGGCTCAGCTAATCGATTTTATAGACGGAGTCGACCACGGCCCCTTTTTGCAGTAACGCTTAAGCCTTAGTAAGAGGAAATCAGAAGGTCGCGTCTGGACCTTTATAGAGCTATAGCACTGATCAAATAGCTCAGATTAGATTGCTCCAGTTAGGCAGATAAGGTTACACAGCAAGGGTTACATAGTGCAGATCGGATAGACGCCAAGTAAAAGACTTTAGATAGCGACGATATAAAGAAGAAGCAGACAAGAAAAAGGCTAATATTTTTAAGATAGAGGAAAGAAGAGGTAACGTCGATTTTAAGAAGAATTTTTGTAGAAAAAGCTGCGAACTAGATAGAAAAAGAAGACGAAAAAGTAGAAGAAAAAGATAAAGAAAAAGACGACAAGGAAGAAGAAGAAGAAGAGGCAGAAGCAGAAGGATAGATACAAGAATAAGAAGACCTAATTAGCTGGATTAAGATAGAAAGGGCAGAAGGGATAAGTAAGCAGTCGAGGGCGACAACTAATACGGGATAGGGGTAGTGTTGCAGCAGCAGAAAGGGGTAGGACTAAGCAATAGGGTAGACCCTTAGAATTTCGGCTCGGCCATTCTGGACCGAGCCGGGCCTTGGCATACCACTCCTAAAGCCCTTACCTACTGCTGTATAGATTCCTTTCCTTCCTTAGTTCGAGATATAGTTACTAAAACAGCTGTATAAAATCTTATCTGCGCGCTCGGATTAATCTTAGTCTATAGCAAGACCTAGGAGGACTACGTACAGGACGTAAGCGCAGTCCCAGAGCAGCTTCGGCAGTTCGCCCTATACGGGAACCTAAAGAAGTACAAGTTTTAGTATAAGGAAGTAGAGTTCCTAAGGTTTGTTTTGTTGCGGCAGTGGAAAGAGGTAGGACAGATTGATGGGGTGGACCCTGGAATCTCGGCTCGGCCCGGACGGGCCGAGCCGGGCCTTGGCACCACCACTACGAAAGCCCTCCACCACCACTACATAGATTCCTTTCCCCCCCCCAGTTCGAGATATAGTTATCAAAAAGGCCGTATTGAATTATATCTGCATGCCCGGATTATTATATCTCGAACTCACTCTCCACACCAACCCCGCGCTGCGCGAAAGGGCCCGTCGAACCATCCGGAAACCCGAATAACGCACGCGCACCTACACTAACACCAACAACAACCCCTAAGGAACTGTAAGAAGATAGAAGGCTTCTTAGCGGTAGAGAGCGGCG
Source organism: Pseudocercospora ulei (assembly GCA_016165855.1). Lineage (NCBI taxonomy): Eukaryota > Fungi > Ascomycota > Dothideomycetes > Mycosphaerellales > Mycosphaerellaceae > Pseudocercospora > Pseudocercospora ulei. The sequence continues at coordinate 1,137,042 of JACWNB010000024.1, read as the reverse complement.
TTACAGGCCGCAGCGGAAAGAGAAAGACTAACAGACTAAGAGATAGGCGTACCAGCATTCTCGACGACGGAACGACTATAGAAGGCCTTACAGAAAAAGAGGTAGACGAAGCGAGAAAAGACATAGAGGGCTACGCCGAACTGTACGGACGCACGCCGGATAAGATAGGAGAATATCTTACAGAGCACGGAGCTAAGAAGGTGTTTGACATTATTACCTTTATAGAAAAGAGGTTTGTATAGGAATGTAGAAGAAAACAGACAGTTAAGGGAGGAAGTAGAGACGGTAAGGGCCGAGAAGGAATCGGCAGAAACCATTATCGACGTGTTAGAGAACTAGGTGGCGAATAGACTAGCGCAGCTAAAGGCGCTAAAGGATCAACTAGCTAATATAGAAGCAGCGATGTCGTCAGCACTGCCACCTTTACATCGAGGACATCGAGAAGAACAAGCAGAGACCGCCTTACCGGCGGCCTATAGTTAAGGTGGCACCTCGATAACCTTATTGCCGGACCTACCGGCGTTTAGAGGCGGAGACCCTAAAGACTAGGAAGCGTTTAAAAAGAAGATAAAGAATAAGATAGACTGCGACTACGCTGGAAACAGCGCTAGAGACCGACTGGCGTACCTGGAATCGCGACTGGAAGGTAAAGCTTTTTCGCTAGTGGCGGACCTGGAAGAGGCGACCGCTAAGGAAGCGATCAAAGCGCTAGATCAACGCTTTGGAGACCCATTCCGAAAGAAGACGGCCTATAAACAGTTAGACAAGATTAACCAGAACTGGCAGACGTTCGAGGAGTTCTACAGTTTGTTCAGAAAATATGCAATTAGGGCCCGAGTGGCAGAAGATAAGCAGCTCCACCTACTAAGACAGAAACTATGCCCTGAGCTCGCTGCAGCCATAGCCTCGGTGGAAGATAAAGACCTTAAGAGCTTCGTGCATCGAGCGAGGGTCACTGCGAGAAACTTGAACGCTTACGCGAAAGCACGCGAATCGATTCAGAAGCCGTCGGCGTTGGCGCAGCCGACGCGAGCCCCTGCGCCCTTCCGACGACGCCCCCAGCAGCTATCGTATCAGTTACAGCGTTCGTCGTTCGTCCCCACCTGCTACGCGTATAGAAAACCTGGCTATATCGCCACGAGATGCCAAGCAACGGCACAGCAGAAGCAAGAGTATCGAGCAACGAAGCAGCCGCCACTGCTAAGAAGACTATTCAAGCTGTCGAACCGGCTCCGAACGACACTAACAGTGTAGACGGCGGGGTGCAGCTAAGAATCTTGGGAAAAGACCAGCTAGAAGGATAGGCCCCCTATCTAGCGAGGACAACAGGGCATTAACGCGAACTACGTCGACGAAAGAGAGCATCAATAGCTGCAGCGATCTGCTGTCGGCGGCGGTGGAAGTAAACACGGAAACAGCTATTATCCTTCTAATTACTGTCTACCCCCTTAAAGGATCGGGCAAACCACTCTAGTTAAGAGCTTTCATCGACACCGGAGCTCTCATTAGCGCAGCGATCCACTACCGACTAGCCTAGAAGCTGATAAATGGATACGGCTATCCGGTGGAACTGGCGTCGCTAACGCGGATTTCGGCATACAACGGACAAGACACGGAAAGCGTTACGCCCTATGTGCCGCTAAAGACTACCTTGGCTGGTCGCACTATGGAAGCGACGTTCTGAATTATGGATATCGGAAGGTTTGACATCATTATAGGGCAGAAATAGATAAAAAACCCGAAGGCCATCGTCGACGTAGATAAAGGAACGATCAGATTCAAAACCCCGGGTAGCGGAGCAGGGGCCGTCGGAAAGGTCGCCGCCGCCGCCGCCGAGCCGAAAGCTACGGAGTCCGCGAAAGAGGCTCCGTCCGATCGTTCCGAACCCCTAGTCACCGTCGGAATAATAAGTTCAGAAGCCATAACGACCCTCGCGAAGTTACCGGATAATAAGATCTACGCTATCTCGATAAAAGACATCGAAGACTATAGGAAGATAATGGCAGAAGAAGAAGCGGACCTACTAGAGGTGTTGCCAAAAGAGCTCTACGGTTACGCTGACGTGTTCTTAAAAGCAGACTCCAACCTCCTGCCGCTCTACTAGCCGGAATACGATAATAAGATCAGGTTAAAAGAAGGGGCTACATTGCCAAGAACCGAGCCCCTAAGACGACTGTCGCCGGCCGAATTGGACTAAGTGGAGGTGTTTGTTCGCGAAAACCTAGTAAAGAAGTTCATTACGCCGAGTTCTGCCGAATATGCGTTACCGATTCTTTTCGTAAGAAAACCAGGGGGTGGTCTGCGACTCTGCGTGGACTATCGAGGCCTTAACGAGGTCACTAAGGGAGACGTATACCCACTGCCGCTGATTAATGAAACTATACAGCGGGTAGCGAAGGCTAAGTGGTTCAGCAAGCTGGACATCCGCTAAGCGTTCTATCGACTAAGGAACGAAGAAGGGCAGACAGAAGACCTTACGACGTTCGCGACGCGTATGGGCAATTTCAAGTGGTTGGTAATGCCTTTCGGACTCACCAACGCACCGGCGGTGTGGCAACACTTTATAAACTACACCTTTATAGACATGTTGGAACGGTTCGTGTCTATTTACCTAGACGACATCCTTATCTATACAGATAGGACGAGAGAGCAACACACAGATCACATCGAGAAGGTGTTGACTAGGCTCCGTAAGGCCGGACTGAAGGCGGATACGAAGAAGAGCGAGTTCTATCAAACTGAGGTCAAATATCTCGGTCTTATCGTCGGAAGAGATGGAATTTGTATAGACCCCTCAAAGGTCGCTGCCGTCGCCGAATGGAAGCAGCCGAAATCCGGAAATACTACGCAAATCAGGGCGTTCCTCGGCTTCTGCAGCTACTATCGACAGTTTATTAAGGACTTTAGCAAGATAGCGAGACCCCTAAACGAGGCACTAAAGAAAGAGGCCGCCGGCCTATAGAATAAGAAGTGCACGGAAGCTTTCGTACGGCTAAAAGAAGCAGTGGCCTCTGCGCCAGTGCTAGCGCACTTCCGACCGGAAAAGACGATCTACATAGAAACGGACGCTTCCGACACAGTAACGGCAGGGGTCCTTTCTTAATATAGTGACGACGAAACCCTCTATCCAGTCGCTTTTTTCAGCAAGTCAATAAGCGAGGCCGAACGGAACTACGCGATCTATAATAAAGAACTGCTGGCCATTATTCAGGCCTTTAAGGAGTGGAAACCAGAGCTTATAGCTAGAAAGAGCACGGTCCAGGTTCTTACGGACCACCAGTCGCTGACCTACTTTATAAGGACGCAGAAGCTCTTACGCCGCCAAGCTTGGTAGGCCGCCTACTTATCAGGATTCGACTTTAAGATCACATATCGACCGGGGGCTCAAAACGGAAAGGCGGACGCGCTAACGCGAAGAGAAGGAAAAACAAGCGGCGCGAAAGAAGATCCGAACATGTTCCAGAAGGTGTTGACTAAGCGGATAGTAGACGCAGAGGTGTTGAAAGAGGTAGGGGTCTATACGGTAGAGCCGGCCCCTAAAGAAGAGACGCTCTACGAGAAGGTAAAGCAGCTTAACCAGCAACAGAAACTCGGCAAAACCGGTTCAGGGAAGCTGATAGTTCCAGAAGAACTAATTACGGAGGTTATCCAGCTGGTCTATAGCTCTATAGACGTTAGTTACGCTGGCTTAAAGAAGACGATAGAAGCTATAAGGACGGTCTACTGATTTCCGCGGATCTACGAACGGATCCATCGATTTATCGCCAATTGCTACGTATGCAGAGCCGCGAAGCTACGTTACGGCCTTCCGGCAGGCTTATTAAAGCTACTTCCGATCCCCGAGAAACTATAGCAGCATATTACGATGGACTTCGTAACCGGCCTGCCGGATTCCGATAGATATAACGCTACGCTGAACGTAGTGGATAGGCTAAGCAAAGAGCGCTATTTCATCCCCTGTCGAGCTAAGGATAAAGGAACTACTGCGGAAGAAACAGCGAGAATGTTAATTCAACACGTCTGGAAGCACTATAGCCTGCCGGACACTATCACTACGGATAGGGGTCCTCAATTCACTGCCGATGTGTAGAAAGCTATCAACTAAGCCCTCGGAATTTATGGAAAGCTTAGCACCGCCGCTCACCCTCAAACTGACGGCCAATCAGAAGTGGCCAACCGTAAGATAGAGAAATATCTACGGATCTTCTGCGGCCACCATCAAGAAGAATAGGTCAAGGTGTTGCCGATAGCCGAGTTCTGCGCCAACTCGGCACCGTCTAAAGCTACCTCGCTGGCGCCGTTTAAGATAACGCACGGCTATCTTCTAAGGATAAGCTTTCAGCCGCTGAGCAAACCCAGCTCCGCGGAACTATCCACCGCTACGTCGTTAAAGAGAGTCGCCGCCGCAGCGGCAGAAGCGCTACGATCTCAGATAGAAGAAGCTATCGAGGTGGCGAGGGAAGCGATGGATTCGACTTAGAAGAAGATAGTAACTCGAGCTAATAGAAAAAGGTCACTACTAGAACTCGAGGAAGGCCAAAAGGTATGGCTTAACACGCGAAACCTAAGGTTGAAAGGCAACGCTAAGCTCAATCCGCGCTACGTAGGTCCGTTTACGATAGTGGAAAAGAGGTCGCCGGTAACTTATCGGCTCCAGCTACCGAAATCGTTCCGGATCTACGATGTCTTCCATTCGGACCTGTTGAGCCTAGACCCCGAGGACGGCCTTCCGGAACAGGGGTTCGCCGAACCCCCGCCGGTCGAGATAGACAGTAAGGAAGAAGAGTAGGAGGTGGAAGATGTGATAGGCGTAAAGAAGATAAGGGGATCCATTAAAGCGAGGATCTCGTAGAAGGGGTGGCCGGAAGACTATAAATAGTATCCGATCGAAAACCTTCGGAATTCGCCGGAGCTGCTAAAAGAGTTCTACGCGCGGAACCCGGAAAAACCGAAGCCAGCGTAGCTCTAATGCCGACAATAGAGACACGTCCGCTCCACCGGCGCGGAAGCCGATAAAGGCAATCGTGCTTCTGGAATTAATAGCTCCAGGCACCACTACGTCGGTCGGCGACCGCGTAGTAGGTAAAGGCTTTGGTGGAAGAGAAAAAGAAGAAGAAAAACGGCGCTGCAGAAAGATCTATATAGACCTCCGCGCCGGCGCACAGACCAGCTACGCCGCAGCTTAGATAACCTACGGCTCAGATCAGATAACACAGATCAGATAGCGTCAATCACATAAACGCTAAGTGAAGGACTTCAGATGCCGATAACGTAAGAAGTTGAAAAAGAGATAAAGAGGACGTTGTTTTTGATAAAAGACGGAAGAGGTGACGTCGACGTTGGAGGGGATTTTCGAGAAAGAGACGACGAATCATAAAAAAAAAAAAAGCAGAAAGCGGAGATTTTCGATTAGGTAGGGTGACTTAGCGGTCGAGGGCGACCGCTGGTAAGGGAGGGGGTAGTGTTGCGGCGATGGAAAGAGGTGGGACAGATTGATAGGGTGGACCCTGGAATCTCGGCTCGGCCCGTCCGGGCCGAGCCGGGCCTTGGCACTACTACTACAAAAGCCCTCCACCACCACTACATAGATTCCTTTCCCCCCCCAGTTCGAGATATAGTCATTAAAATGGCCGTATTGAATTATATCTGCGTGCCCGGATTATGTTTTATCTACTACTAGTATAGCGATATACAGAAGCAGAGTAGCTACAGTCGAAGACTAGCCTTTACTAAAGACGCTAACAGAGGTACAGTTGTTCCTAGGATTCTGCAATTTTTACTAGCAGTTTATCCCTAAGTACTCCTATATAGTGCAGCTACTAACGGCCCTCTTAAAGGAGGCACAGGACGGCCAGAAGCCGGGCCCGATCTAGTAGGGCGCCAACGAGGAGCAAGCGTTCTATAGGCTAAAAGATACGTTTAGCTTAGCGAAGACATTGCAGCACTTCGAGCTAGAGCTCTGTATATAGCTCGAGACCGATGTGTCTAAGTTTGTAGTAGCTAGCATACTGTTGCAGCTGTATAACAACAGCAACTAGCACCCTACTGCCTTCTAGTCGTAGAAGATACTGCCTATAGAATGCAACTATAAGGTGTATAACTAGGAGTTGTTAGCAGTTATAGAGGCGTTTAAGCACTAGTACGCCTATCTTAATAGCGTAGCATATATAGTAGAGGTGCTTGTAGATTACTGTAACTTAAAGGGGTTTATAAATATAAAGTAGTTAAATAGCTAGTAGGCCTGCTAGGCTGTCTTTCTTTAGCAGTTTAACTTTAAGATTAAGTATTAGGCAGAGAAAAGGAATCCTACAGATGCGCCTTTAAGGCGTAGTAACTACGTAGAGGTTACAGGACTAGTAACAAACCTACTCCCCACTCTCTAGGCAAATTTATTGCTATAGGCAGAAGTTCTACCTAGTATAGACAGCAGAGAGGTTTGAGCTATCTGCGTCTAATATCTTAATAATTAGCTAAAAGCTATAGGAAAGCATCCCTTAGACACGCTTACGAAGCGCAGCTACTATGTAGAAGTTACAGGACCGGTAGCAAACCGGCTTCCTACTCTCTAGACAAATTTACTGCTATAGGCAGAGGTCTCCTTAGACAGCAGAGGGGTTAGAGCTACCTGTAACCAAAGTATTAGTAAAGGGCTACAGGCTACAAGTGTATAATATGTTCGTAAAGGCTATATATATATACTAGGACTAGTAGCTAACCTGCTCCCTCCTCTCTAGACGAATTTACTGCTATAGGCAGAGGTCTCTTTAGACAGTAGAGGGGTTCAAGCTGCCTCTATATAATATGTAGACAATTGGTAAGAAGCTGCAGTCTAGAAGGATAGAGCAGCCAGAGAGCGCTTACCCCCTATAGGGTATGTATAAGGGTTTAAGAATCTTGGTTTAGAAACTTAAAGCTAGGTATCTATATAAAGGAACTAATAGGCAGTTCCTTCGTCGTCCGCTGCTGTACAATTTGTACCTACAAAGCCAAGCCAGCAATTTCCCTCTATGCAGGAGTGTAGGGATTTTGCTCTGTATAGAGGGTCGGGAGTTTTCCTCTATATAGGAATATAGAATTTTACCTACGTATAGAGGGGCAGCCCTTTCCCTCTGTATAGGGCTATAGGATTCTCCCTCTGTACAGGAGTAGGGTTATGTTAGTAACTCCGTATAGAGGGTAGGGTCCTGCTGGCGCCGCTAAGTCGCAATCCTTAGGACGACGGCTAGTTTAGGTACAGGACCTGGCAGGGCAGCGTCCCCTAATATTACCCCCCTCCCTCCTTGTAGTCTCGTCTCTGTACGCCGTCGTGTCGTACAATCGCTCGTAGCGTTCCTTTCTAAATAGCGTTCGCCTATACTCGTCCAGTTATTCGTAAAGTTGACTATCGTCTAGGCACTTGCTAGTCGGCAATGCCTGCTAGATGCCCTCCCTCTATGCTGCTCCAACCTTAGGCCTGTCTATTTTGATCCTAAAGCTAAGGCAGAGGAGGACCTATAAGCAGGGATAGCAGGTAGTGCTAGATCGCTTCTACCTAATCCTAACCGATTCCGGTTACCCCTTTAAAGATACCAAAGCTAAGGCGGAGGAGGACCTGCGAGCGGTTATAAAGGTGTAGGAGGCGCTCGGTTCCGTCTAGTTTATTTTTTTTTACGGTCGCAGCTGAGGCCTTAGGTTAGAGCAGGAACTTCGTATATAGGCTTCTGTAGGGCTCCCGCCGTATACGGGTAAGCTGTCCTGTCCTTACCTGTCTATTTACCCTAACTCTATTATCTAGACAGGAACCCCGTTGTCCGGTCTGGGCGTACGATCCGCAATCCTGTGCCTTTTTGTTTGGTGCTTCGGTCGCCGGCTGTAGTCTTAGGGGTTTAGGTAGATGTTCCGGCCTGTCGTTGTCTATAGGGTAAGGTAGTAGGCGTTTACCTAGTAGTTGTCCGTACAGTCTCGGGCGGACCGGTTATCTCGTACAGTCTCTCCCTACCCTATACTGCTCTATTCTATTCTTCTACCTTTCTCTACTTCCTGCATCTGTGTTATGCTTCTTACAGGTTCCCTAGTGTCGTCCCCTCCTTTATATCCTTAGGGGTAGATGTCCCTAGTTCCTCTCTATTCCTGCTCTTCCTTTGCAGCTTTCCGATCCTGCCTATAGCTACTTAACGTCTCTTGCAGCTGCCTAGTCCTGGCCGCAGCTGCCTAATGTTTCCTGTAGCTGTGTAGTCTTACAGCTGCTATCTAACCTACCCTGTACAGCATAGTGTTACTGTAACCGTTTACTAGGGTGTTTCTCCTCCTACTTGTCTAGTGCCTGTATGTCCTAGAGAGCCTCGTACAGCTCCTATATAGGCTCTGCCTAACCTGTCTATTTAACTAGGTATTCTATCTTCTTCTGCTTCCTCTAGCTCTTAAGGATTTCTTCTACCTTATACTCTTCCTTGTCTTTGGCTATAATCGCTAGGGGGCGCGCGTCGTCTGTTGTCTAGTGCAGTAGAGGGTCCGTATATGCCGACTGGACGAGGTCTATATAGAAGACTGGGTAGATCCCTAGGGGAGTGTTAAGTCGTACAGCATGTGTCCCTACCGGCCGGATTACTGTAAACTTCCGGTTCTTCTAATCTAGTTTCTTGCTTAGCTAATCTGTACGGATGTTGCACTAGTTTAGCTAGACCTTATCTCCTGCCTTGTACCTTAGTACAGCCTGCTGTCCCTTGTTGGCCTGCTCTTCTGTATTCTGTTAAGCTATAGCTAGACTCGCTTTCGCCTATTAATAGGCATTCGTAATCGTCTGTACGATAGCTTCTCCCTGCTAAATCGGAGATCGTACAGGGCATAAGGTAGCGCTGCTTAAGGTCGGTAGGAGCGGGAAGTAGTCGTATCTATAGGTTATAAAGAAGGAGGACAGTCCTGTAGCGTTAGCTGTATAGCTGTTAATAGCCAGTTCCGCTATAGGGAGGAGGCGGTTCCAGTTTGTCTGGTCGTAGTCGACGTACGCTTAGAGGTACACTTCCAATGTCGAGTTAACCATCTCTGTCGCGCCGTCTGTCTACAGGTACTATACGGTTAATAGGCGACGTTCTACGTTGAACAACCAACAGACCCTAGCCCAGAGCTAGCTCGTAAACTGTATACCCCGGTTAGCTACAACTGACCTAGGGAAACCGTACTTGCTGAACGTCGTCCTTATAAATGCCTAGGCAGTGTCCTTGGCTGTAGTAGAGTCTATTCCCTCTAGTATAACCCCCTTCGTTAGCTTGTCGGTAACTACTATAACGTTCTGCCGTCCGTCGCTCTTAGGGAGGTCTGTAATAAAGTCTACTGTTAGGTCTTGCTAGAGCCGGTCCGGTATTAGTAGGGGTTTTAGCAGCCTGTACTTCAGTTTACGCTAGGGCTTTGTCCGTCCGCAGACATCGCAGTTCTGTACGAACCTACGGATGTCCCTTGCTATCGCCGGCTAGTAGTAGTCCCTAGCGATAATGCTGTACGTTTCCTCGCGCCCTAGATGTCCGGTTACTATAGAATTATACGCTTGTTAGATTAGGCTTGTACGGAGCTTCTCGTCCGCCGGGACCTAAATCCGATTCCTGAACTTTAGGTTGTTCTCCTCGTCTACTGTGCACTCTGCTGCTAACACCTTAAGATGGAGCTCTGCTAGGAGCTTCCGCTGTCTTCCTTAGATCGCTGTATAGGCACCTTAGTAAACGTCGTCCTTTTCTACTGCCTCTTCTTACGCCTGTAGCTAGGGTTCCTATATATATATCGCCGCTAGGCGGATAGTCTCTTCGCCTAGTTCCTCCTTAAACATCTAGAATGTCCGTAATTTCAGCCAGTTATTATCGTACGTCGTTAGCATGTCCTGGTCCTGTCTAGATAGCACGTCGGCCCTGCTGTTGTCCTTGCCTTTACAGTACTAGAGTCTTATATTAAAGCGGCTTAGGTACATCGCCTATTGTACGTGTCTTTTAGAAAGTTTCTAGGGCTGCGTAAAATACTCGAGGTTCTTATAGTTAGTTAGGGCGAGAAACTTGGGAACTGAGCGGAGTTCTCTATCCTACGCCTTGCAACACTGTACGACTGCCAGCAATTCCTTATCGTAGATAGGGTAGTTGCACTTAGCTAGGGAGTTCTTCTTAGAGAAATATACGTATAGGTACAGGAGCCTATCCGAGCCTACCTGTAACAGGATACCTCCTCTATAATACCCTAAGGAGTCGGTTTCTAGTATCATCGTACGTTCCGGATCGAAGGCGGCAAGTGTTAGTCCTATAGTAAAGAGCTCCTTTAGCCTGTTGAAGCTTCTATTACACTCGTCCGTCTACTTAAACTGTTTGTCCTTGTATATTAGCTCGACTAGGGAGCGTACGATCTCTAAGTAGGTCTGTATAAACTGGCGGTAGAAGTTAGCAAACCTAAGGAATTCTCGTACGCCCTTAACACTTGTAGGAGGCTTCTATTGCTTAATAGCATTAATCTTCTTCCCGTCTATGCTAATGCCTTTCCCTGCCTCGATAATAAACCCTAAGTATTTCGTACGCTGTACCCTAAGTTTATATTTGTCGATGTCGAGGTACAATCCAGCCTATTGCAAATGGTCTAGCACTTTCTTAACATCCTGTACGTAGTCTTCGTAGGTCCCGTCTATAAACACCAGCGTATTATCGAGGTATGCAGAGCAGATATTATCTAGTAGCCCTTGCAGGGACCTGTTAATGTACCTCTAGAAGGTTGCCGGTACGTTAGCAAGGCTAAAGAGGGTAACAAGCTACTCAAAAAGACTATATCTCGTACAGAAGGCGGTTATATATTTACAGCCTTCCTTAACCTGTATCTTGTAGAAGGCCGAAACTTCGTCGAGCTTGGTAAACTACTTTGCCTTGCTAATCCGTCTGACGGTCTCCTTAATTAGGGGCAGGGGGTACCGGTCCTTCTTAGTAATCGCGTTAATGCTTCTGTAGTCTATGCAGAAACGTAAGCCGGCCGAGCCTTCCTTATGCACAAACAGCACTAGGGCTCCGGCCAATAATGTACTTGCGTAGATAAATCCTTTAGTGAGTAGGTCGTCTAGTGTCTTACGCAGTACTAGGAGTTCTCCAGAGGACATGCTATACAGCGGGCCGTACGGCACTTCGAGCAGGCTCCTATCCGGACGGGGCTCTAGCTAGACGTCGTAGTTAATTCCTTCTCCTTAGTGTAGGGGCAGTTTTAAGGCCGATTTTGGCTCGAAGAGGTCTAGGTATTCTGCGTATTCCGATAGGAGCTTCGTATAGGGAGGGGTCCGTCGCTTTCTTAGGCGCTAAAGCCTTCTTAATATCCGTAGTCGCAGTGTTAACCTCGGCGTTTAGGCTGGCCTTGCCCTTAGCTTTTGCATTGCCGCCTGTTCGGACTCTCCCTTGGTCTCGGAGTCTCTGCTTCGTTACTGCCAGGTACAAGCGTCCTCGTCCGACGTCGAGCTTGCCCTGCTAGCGCTCTATCTATAGCTTCCCTAATATTAGGTTATACCCCAACTTGTCCCGTACGACGTAGAGGTATAAGTCCTGCTCGTAGTGTCCTTGCAGCTCTATCGCTACTTCTACTATATAGATAATGTCCGGTCCTCGTCCAGTAATGCTTAACATATGTACAGGTACTGTGGGGGTCGTCTTAATGTAGTGTTTCTGTACGAAGTCTTCGCTGATTACTCCGTACACTCAACATCCTATATTAATTAGCGTCCGCGCAGTAGCGGTCCCGTTCAGCATAGGTCGTACGATAAACAGTGTAGTCGTTATATAGTTGCTCTTAAAAGATAGCTAAGTAGTGCTTTAATTTAGTAATCTATCTCGTATATGCCTCTAGCAGAGCCTTCGCTTAGAGGCTACTCTTTTCCTGACTCGTCGTCGTCCGAGAGGGACTCTTAGATCTCGTATTAGGGCACCGCAGTTGCTACCCTTGCAGTAGTCGGCCGTCCCCTAGGTCTCTCTGCTAGCAAAAGCCTGCAATTCCGTACAGTATGCCCTATCTTGCTACACTGGTAGCAGCTCCCTTCTGCTCGTCTCTTGTCGAGGGTAGCTATGTCTACCTACTGCGCCCTTTTAGCGCTGGCCCTTAGTTATACAGTAACGGCCGCCGCTACTCTCGTTATCGTTGTTGGTTCCTAGTCTATAGCGTCCTGCTGCCGATAGATAGGCTGTCGCATCTTGTAGGCGTAGCTTATCCGTCCGAGCCTGCACTATTAGTCGTTAATTATCCTAAGGAGATTACAGAACATCTCGTAGAAGGCTGGTCGCATTACGCCTACTAGTCCTGTTATAATCTCCTTAGAGAAGCCTACCTCTAAGGTAGTAATTTTTACCCTGTCCTCCTATTAGAGTCCTCCTGCCTCTGCTAGGGTCTAATTATATTCTGCGAGGAACTCTCGTACAGTCTTATGTCCTTGCTTTATAGTGTTAACCTGTATAAGGGCTTGGCTTTCGCGGTCTAGGTCCTTATAGCTCCTGTCGAGAGCTGCCTAGATTATCGTCGTAGTTGCTATTGCTAGGTTGGCAATAGCTGTCTCGTAGTACAGCAGAATTCGTGCTGCCGCCCTGCCCTTTAACCTCCTAAAGAGATACACTACCTTGTCCAGCTCGGTCGGATATGCTTATAAGTCGACTAGAAGCTTAGAACGTATCTAGGCAGCCTAGGAGGGGTACTTGGCCGGAGCCTTACTATTGTAGGTAGTAACGTTAGGGAGTTTACTCTTAGGGACTGCGGTATAGGCCGTCGTATTCGTCGTTATAGGGGTCGGGTCGCAACCGGACGCCCTAAGCTGTTAGAGCTCTTGTTCCTGTTAGGAAATTATCGAGGCCTAGTAGCCTATCTAGTCTTCGAGCTGGGTCTTCCGTGCTAGCAGCTCCTCGTATATGCAGTGCATCTGATCCTGCATAGTCGCAGGTTCTATAGGGATGTCGCCGTCTATCTTCGTTGTATTACCGCAGTTACCGACAGTAAGATCAGTTCCTAATATAAGGGTTTAAGAATCTTAATTTAGAAACCTAAAGCCAGGTATCTATATAAAGGAACTAATAGGCAGTTCCTTCGTCGTACGCTGCTGTACAATTTGTATCTACGAAGCTAAGCTAGCAATTTCCCTCTGTGTAGGAGTATAGGGATTTTGCTCTATACAGAGGGCTAGGAGTTTCCCTCTGTATAGGAATACAGAGTTTTCCCTGCGTGCAGAGGAGCGGCTCTTTCCCTCTATATAGGGCTATAAGATTCTCCCTCTATATAGGAGTAGGGTTATGTTAGTAACTCTGTACAGAGGGTAGGGTCCTGCTAGCGCCACTAAGTCGCAATCCTTAGGACGACGGCCAGTTCAGGTATAGGACCTGGCAGGGCGGCGTCCCCTAACAGTACGCAAGGGGCCCAGCAGAGGCTAGTACACCTAGTACTAAGTGTCTTAGCCCCCCTACACGTAGGGCAAGCACTGTTTTAGGAGCCTTACAGGATGCCGTACCTTCAGCCTACTATAGTATAGAAGATATGAAACGTATAAGGGTAGCAGACCGATATATGTCCTGCCTAGTTCGCATAGCTACTATATACACTACGAACGATAGCCTATATATTAATATGCCAGCCCTCCTACTGTCTCTAATTAAGACAATACAGAAGCTCGAGCTATCTATAAGAGAATTAGTCGAGAGAGCACAGGGTACGCCTAACAAGCAGGGACCCAACGAACTCTATAAGGGAGTATTAATACACTAATCCCAGTTAGGGGACTGTACAATCGTAGGGCTAGCCGATAGGGCCCTCTAAGTAGAGATTATATATATGCACTATAACAACCTACTAGTAGGACACCTTAGGGTTAACAAGACCTTAGGGTTAATGTAGTATAAGTACTACTAGGGCGGGATAGCTACGGACCTTAAGGAGTATATTAGTACCTATAGGGTCTGCTAGCAGACGAAGGCACGCCGCTACGCCCCCTATAGGGAGCTAATTGCTCGCCTAATACTATCTAGGCCTTAGCAAGAATTAACAATAGACTTTATTACAGACCTCCAACTGTCTAGGTCGTCGTAGGAGTCTAGCACAGGTTCCGTTGTATATACTAAAGTTCTCGTAATTGTCGACAGATATACGAAGATAGCCGCTTTCGCCCCTATAACGAAAACGTATATAGCAGTCGAGCTCGTAGAGATTCTTTTAAGGGAAGTAGTTAGAAGATTCGGCGTCTCTACAGGCATTGTAACAGATTGGGGTTACTCTTTACTAGCTAGTACTAGGCAGGTTTCTGTCTTAAGGCAAAGGTAAAACGCAAGCTAAGCACTGTATTCTATCCCTAGACCGACAGTTAGACAGAGCATACTAACTAGACTCTTAAGCAGTACTTACGCTACTACTATAGTAAGCAGCAGGACGAATAGACAAAGTAGCTTCCTTTAGCAGAGTTTGTATATAACAATGCAGTATATACAGGACTTAGGATAAGCCTGTTTATAATGTTGTACAGCTTCTATCTAGAGATCGCGCTAACTCTAGGCATAGCTTAGGAGAGCTAGCTAGGGGGATAGCACTAGCAGCAACTAACGCTACGAGATGCCTACAGACCTAAAGTAAGGTCCTTAAGCAACGCTAGAAAGCTAGCTAGGAGTACTAGGCCAAGTACTACAACGCTTACTACAAGGCCTAATCGTATAATATAGAGGACATAGTAATACTCTTAACAAAGAACCTTAGGCTCGCCTTACTAAGCAAGAAGCTCAGCCCTAAACGTATCAGGCTGTTTAGAGTGCTCGACTTAGTTAGAACTTAGGCGTACTGCCTAGCACTCCCTGCCGAGCATAAAATCTACAATTTGTTCTCCGTCTCGCTATTAGAACTATAGAAGAGACGCCTAGGGGAATCGCTAGAGGTAAGCATACCAATTGCAGACAAGGCAGGTAAGTACAACGTAGAGGAGATTACGGCTAGCTAGAAGCAGCGTAGGCAACTTAAGTATCTTAAACGCTACTATAGATAGCTACTAGACTACCATATATAGGAAAAGGCCAATAATGTAGAAGATACAGCAGTCCTAGACAGTTTTAAGGCGAGCAACATACTGCCGAGTGTTAGGGGACGCCGTCCTGCCAGGCCCGAGCCTAAGCCGACCGGCTGTCGTCCTAGAGATTGCGACTTAGCAGTGCTAGCACAACTCGGCCTATACGAGATACGACCCAGCCTAGCCCGTACGAGATACGACCTGTCCCAGCCCAGGGCATAACTTCAGCTAGGCTGGGGTGGCACCCCTTTCTTATTACCCTGTACTATAGGTACTAGCTAGCTTTGTAGATACAAATTGTACAGTAGCGGACGGAGTACAGAACTGCTTATTAGTTCCTTCCTGTACAAATATAGCCTTACGTTTCTAAACTAAGATACTTCAACCCCTAATATTAGGAACTAATCTTACTGTCAGTAACTGCAGTAATATAATAAACGACCCTATCTAGACAGAGACAACGGACATGTAGGACCAGATCCGGCGTATGTATACAGAGCTAATAGCTCGTACAAACTAGCTTAAACAACAACTAGGCCTCTAGGCCTCGACTATTTCCTAATAGGAACAAGAGCTCCGACAGCTTAGGGCGCCCGATCGCGATCCGATCCCTACGACGACGACGAACACGACAGCCGAAGCGGCTTACAAAAGTAAGCTCCCTAATGTTACTACCTACGACAGTAAGTTACTGTCTAAGTACCCCTCCTAGGCAGCCCAGATACGCTCTAAGCTTCTAGTCGACTTAGCAGCATACCCGGCCGAGCTCGACAAGGTAGTGTACCTCTTTAGGCGACTAAAAGGCAAAGCAGCGGTACGAATTCTGCTGTACTACGAAACTGCTATTGCTAGGCCGGCAGAGGCAGAGACAACCACTCTCTAGGCAGCTCTCGACAAGAGCTACAAGGACCCGGCCTATAAGAACCTAGCTCTCGTACGCCTTAATACTATAAAGCAAGGATGCAAGCCTATATAAGAGTTCCTTAAAGAATACGACTAGACCTTAGCCGAAGTAGGAGGTCTTCTCTAGGAAGATAGGGTAAAAGTCGCTACCCTAGAAGTTAGCCTCTCTAAAGAGATTATAATAGGTCTTGTAGGCGTCGGCTAGCCGGCCTCGTACGAAGCATTCTGCGACCTCCTACAGATAGTCGATAACTAGCAGTGTAGGCTTGTATAAATAGACTGTACCTACGAACTACGCTAATCTAACTACTAGCAACAGGACGCTATAATTAGAAGCTAACGACAACGAGAGTAGCTGCAGCAGTTACCGTACAACTAAGGGCTAGCGCTAAGAGGGCGCAGTAGGTAGACGCAGCTACTATTAACAGAAGAAAGGCGGAAGGGAGCTGTTACTAGTGCAGACAGGCGGGGCGTGCTATACAGGATTGCAGACTCTTGCTAGCCGAGAGGCCGGCATCGAGGGCTTCTACTACAAGGGTAGCAACAGTAGCAGTGACCCCCTTAGACGACGACGAATCGGAAAAAGAGTAGCCTTTAAGCGAAGGCTTAGCTAGAGGCAGGAACAAGATAGGCTACTATACTAATGTATTACTTAGCTATCTTTTAAGAGCACTTGAAAAATAACTACGCTGTTTATCGTACGACCTACATTAAACGGATCCGTCTGCGTACGAACCCCAATTAATACTAGTTATTCAGTGTATAGAGTTATTAGCAAAAGCTTCGTATAAAAACACTGTATTAAGACTACCCCTACTGTGCCTATATATATATAAGGAATTACTAGGCAAGGACCAGACATTACCTATATAGTAAAGATAACAACCGAGCTACAAGGGAACTACGAGTAAGACTTATACCTCTACGTTGTAGAAGACAAATTAGAGTACGACCTAATACTAGGGAACCTTAGATAGAGCACTAGCGAGGTAAGCTTAATGTCGGACAAGGACGTCTGTACCTAGCGGCGATAAGGCAGAGAATCCAAGACTAAGGACAGACTCTGCCAAGCGACACTTACCCTAAGGTTAACACTGCAACTACTAACATTAAGAAGGCACTAGCATCTAAGAAAGTTACAGACCCCTATACGAAGCTTCTACCTAAATACTTAGAATACGTCGATCTCTTTAAGCCGAAATTAGCTTTAAAATTGCCCCTACTCCAAAGAGAAGGAATCGATTACGAGATTAAGCTCGAACTCCGCCTGGACAGAAGTCTGCCTAAGGTGCCGTACAGCCTACTATACGACATGTACTCTAGGGAACTCCGAGTACTACGCAAGACATTGGATGACCTACTCTCTAAAGGCTTTATCTGTATAAGTACGTCCTCGGCCAGAGCCCTAGTGCTATTTGTCCAGAAGGAAGGGCTAGCTGGGTTACGATTCTGTATAGACTATAGAGGCATTAACGCAATTACTAAAAAGGACTGTTACCCCTTGCCTCTTATTAAGGAAACTCTCGGACGTATTAGCAAGGCAAAGTAGTTTACTACGCTCGATGTTGTCTTAGCCTTCTATAAGGTACAGATTAAGAAAGGACATAAATAGATAACAGCTTTCCGTATAAGGTACAGCCTTTTTAAGTAGCTTATTACCCTTTTCGGCCTTACGAATGTACCTGCAACCTTCTAGAGATACATTAACAAATCCTTATAGGGACTTCTAGATAATATCTGCTCTATATACCTCGACGACACTCTAGTATTTACGGACGGCAGCTGTTAGGACTATAAGCGAGACGTTAAGAAGGTACTATACTGTCTATAGAAGGCTAGACTATACCTCGACATCGATAAGTACGAGTTTAGTATAAAACGTACTAAATACCTAAGGTTTATTATTGAGGCAGGGAAGAGCATTAGCATAGACAAGAAGAAGATTAGTGCTATTAAGCAATAGAGGCCACCTACGAGCGTTAAGGGCGTACAGGAATTCCTTAGATTTGCTAACTTCTACCGACAATTTATATAGAACTACTCGGATATAGTCCGCCCTCTAGTTAAGCTAATATACAAGGACAAGCAGCTCGCGTAGTCGGACGAATGCGACAGAAGTTCTAGTAAGCTAAAGGAACTCTTTACTATAGGACCGACTCTTGCTGCTTTCGATCTAGAACATACGACGATATTAGAAACCGACTTCTTAGGATACTGCATAAGGAGTATCCTCTTATAGGTAGGTCCAGACAGCCTCCTATACCTATACGCGTACTTCTCTAAAAAGAATATCCCGGCCGAATATAACTACTCTATCTACGGAAAGGAATTGCTAGCAGTCGTACAGTACTATAAGGCGTAGGACAGCGAACTCTATTCGGTCCTCGAACTCCTCGTCCTTACAGATTACAAAAACCTAGAGTATTTTATAAAACTCTGAAAACTCTCTAAGAGACACGTGTTACGGCGGCAGAAAGGAGTGGGACTAAGTGATAGGGTGGACCCTTGGAATTTCGGCTCGGCCCTTCCGGGCCAAGCCGGGCCTTGGCACCACCACTACGAAAGCCCACTACCACCACCACATAGATTCCTTTCCCTCCTTAGTTCGAGATATAGTTATCAAAAAGGCCGTATTGAATCATATCTGCGTGCCTGGATCAACACGTACGATAGGCGACGTACCTAAGCCGGTTTAACATATAACTCCAGTACTATAAGGGCAAGGACAACGGCCGGGCCGACGTATTATCCTAACGAGACTAAGATATACTTAATTTAATATAAAACTCTAGTACTATAAGGGCAAGGACAACGGCTGGGCCGACGCATTATTACGATAAGACTAGGACATACTAGCTATATACAACGACGAATAACTAAAATTGCGGACATTCTAAATGTTTAAGGAGAATCTAGAGGGAAACACTGTCCTCCTAGTAGCGGCAACTACGAACCCCTTGTATTAGGCTTAGGAGGAGGCAGTAGAAAAGGACAACGTTTACTAAAGAGCCTATACAGCGATTTAGGAAGGACAGCAGAAGCTCCCTACAGAGCTTAATCTTAAGGTCTCTCCAACAGAGTGTACAGTAGACGAGGAGAACAACCTAAGGTTTAGGGGTCGGACTTAGGTCCCTATAGACAACAAGCTTCGTGAAAGATTAATACAACAGGCGTACGACTTGGTAGCTATCGGACACCTAGGACGTAAAGAGACGTATAGCATTATCGCTAGAGATTACTACTAGCTAGCAATGTCAAAGGACGTCCGCAGGTTTGTATAGAACTGCGACGTCTACAGATAGACGAAGTCCTAGAGGGAGCTAAAGCATAGTCTATTAAAACCCCTACCTATACTGAACTAGCTACAGCAAGACCTAATAGTGGACTTCATTACAGACCTACTAGAGAGCGACGGACGACAGAACATTATAGTAGTAACAGACAAGTCAACGAGGGGGGTAATACTAGAGGGAATAAGCTCTATTACGGCCAAAGCCACTTCTTAGGCCTTTGTACAGACTACATTTAGCAAGCACGGATTCCCTAGGTCAATTATATCTAACTATAGTATACAGTTTACCAGCTAACTCTAGGCGAGGATTTGCTAATTGCTAAACGTAGAACGTTGCGTATAAACTGTATAGTACCTACAGACAGACAGCGCGACTAAGAGGGCTAACTCGACGCTAGAAGTATACCTCTAGGTGTACGTTAACTACGACTAGTCCAATTAGAACTGCCTCCTTCTTATAGCGGAACTAGCTATAAACAGCTATACGGCTAATGCTATAGGGCTGTCCCCCTTCTTTATAGCTTATAGGTATAACTACTCCCTCGTTCCTACGACCCTAAGCAGCGCTACCCTATGCCCTATACGCTCCCTAATTTAGTAGGGGGAAGCTATTGTATAGACGATTACGAACGTCTATTAATAGGCGAAAGCGAGCCTTGCGATAGCCTAACAGAATACAGAAGAGCAGGCTAACAAGGGACGACAGGCTGTACTAAGGTATAAGGTAGGTAATAAGGTATTATTAAACTAGCGCAATATCTGTATAGAGTAGCCGAGCAAGAAACTAGACTAGAAAAACTAGAAGTTTACAGTAATCCGGCCAGTAGAGACACATTCAGTACAACTTAACACTCTACTAGAGATCTATCTAGTCTTCTATATAGACCTCGTCCGGCCGGTATATACAGATCCCCTGCCTTACTAGACGACAGACAACGTACGCCTCCTAGCAATTATTACTAAGGACTAGGAACAATACGAGTTAGAAGAAATCCCTAAGACCTAAATAAGGCAGAAGCGGATAGAATACCTAGTTAAATAGACAGGATAGGCAGAGCCTATATAGGAACTGTACGAGGCTCTACAAGACACAGTAGCACTAGACTAGTAGGAGGAGAAACATCTATCTAGACTAACATTGCAGTAAAACTATACTGTCTAAAATAGCATAGACGACGCGCTGAGTACCTGTCCCGCTACCTTACTACCGCGGGCTACAGCGCAGCTGCGCTATTATCGCCCGATTTCTTAATAACCTCCGCCCCTGCTTAGGTATCCTTAACCGAAACCTCGACAGCCTCCCGACCCGCCTCGTCGTCCGATTCGTCGTCCAATTTGTCGTCAGACTTGTTGTCCGACTCGTCTTCTAACTCTAGCCCGACAGGCGAGGGCGACCTAGCGTCCCCTAGGCAGCGTACAGAGCAGTAATGCAAGGCGTCTTTCTATTTGCATGAGGTACACACCCTGTACTACTAACCAGGATAATAGTACAGCGCGAACGACCCCTAGGGGGAACAGGAACAGCCGTCGAAAGGCCGGCTACGACTGGCAATTAGGATAGCTTGAACGTACGACGCAATCTAAGTATATAGATGTAATTCAATATAGCTTCTTTAATAACTATATCCAAGGCTAGAGAGGAAAGAATCTCTGTACAAGTAGAGGTAGAGGTATTTAAGTGTGCGCCAAGCCTGGCTTGCCGAGCCTAGCTGTTAGCTGTCTATATATCCGTATTACTACCGCCCTCCCTAACTAGCGATTGCCCTTAATCGCAATCAGCCTATTAATCGTATCGTGCCAAACCAGGTCGCAGAGGTCGCATTAAACTAGGTTGTAGGGGTCGCAAATTCAGCTTTGCTATCGGCCAATTAGGTCGCACCAATCCAGGTCGCAAATTCAGTTGCAGAGGTCGCTTTTCAAGCTCGCTTTTAAGGTCGCTTTTCAAGCTCGCTTTTGAGGTCGCTTTAGAGCTTCAATTTCCGTACCTTTTGCAGTGCCTTTTTAAACATACACTGCCTTTCTGAACATGCGGTGCATATACAGTATACACTCTAGGTTAGTTGCATATACGTTATTCGAGTACCTGGATTCAATTTAACAGACTCTTTCGCATAGTGTAGGTGTTGTTAAAGTAAGCCTTAGATATAATAATCTAAGTACGTAGATGTAATTTAATACGGCTTCTTTAATAACTATATTTAAGGCTAGAGAGGGAAAAATCTACGTACAAGCAGAGGTAGAGGTATTTGAGTGTGCGCCAAGCCTAGCTTGCCAAGCTTAGCTGCCAGCTGTCTACATCTATATCCGTATTACGACGGACGTCTAGTAGAGAGTCGTGCAGGGTTAAACTAGTCCGGGTTAGCCTAGAAAGAATAGTACAGGCACCGAGTAGCGGCTTGCTGCTCCTTAGTAAAACACCTACAGCAGGTTAGCTAGACGGCAGCGCGTCGGACGAGGCTGCACAAACCGTGCACAAAGCTCTTAGTCAGTCTCCTTATCCTAGTCGATAAGCTGAAAACAGTCTAGCAGACCTACTGGACAGGGAACGAGGGCGGGATTAGCAGCCTACGTAGCGCCGTTACTGGACTGTACGAGCTAGTTAGAAGACATAGCAGACGATAGATAGGTAGGTAGATAGACGAATAGATAGGAATAGGTAGGTAAAGGTAAGTAGATTGCTAGCTAGACGGTAAGGGTAACAAATAGAGGGATAGAGGGACAGTCGTAAATATCGAACAAGCAGCAAACACATATACTATATAACCTACCGTCCTATAAGCAGTAGCGGAGGGGGCTACGATTACTAGACGGCTTGATTATATACAAGGAAGGTGCCGTCTAAGGTAAGGTAGACGATAACCGCTTATAGTAGGTGTCTTGCTATCTTATCGCTACCTTACTTATGCTGACCCCGACGCGGCGGGCTTATTATCTAAGATCTTAATAATCCCTAGGCCTGCCTTGTCATCGTCCGAGACCTCGATAACCTTCTAGGCTGGCTTGTCGTCCGACTCTAGGTCGATAACTAGAGGCGACCCAATAACTCTATAACCCTCCCCTAGACGTCGTACAGAACAGCAGAGCCAACTATTCTTCTATTTACAGGACCCATACACCCTAGCCCACTACCCGCAAAGATAGTACAGAGCAAATAAGCCCTAGGGAGAATTTAGGCAGGTGCAGTAGGGCTAACCCTAGCTAGCAATCAATACTGCGTTAACGTACGATAGGCGAGCAGTATAGAGGCGTTAGGGTATAACCTAGGCCAGATTACACTAGAAAGAGTAGTATAGAAGCTCGGTAGCGGCCTGCTGCTAAAGGGTAAAACATCTATATAATATATAAATTAGAAAACAACAGCGGACATAGCCGTACGAACTGATATTAAAGGTGCCAGTCGAGTTTAGCATCCTATTCTAGCAGCTAGAAGCAGCGCAGGATGCCAGCTAGACAGGGAATAGCGACGGACCTAGCAGGCTACAGGGCGCTAACACCGGATCTGATAATTGAATTGCAGGGCATAGTAGTAGATAGATAGACAGATAGATAGGCAGATAGATAGCTAGGTAATAGATAGATAGGCAGACAAATGTTAGAGGAACAATTATAGATACTAGACGAGGAACAAAACATATATAGCTTACCTTCTAGTAAGCAATAGCTAGTAACGCTATTGTTACCAGACAGCTTACTCATGTTGCAGTAGCAGAAAGGGGTAGGACTAAATAATAAGGATAGACCCTTAGAATTTCGGCTCGGCCCTTCCGGACCAAGCTGGGCCTTGGTGTAACTACCCCTAAAGCCCTTACCTACCGCCGTATAGGTTCCTTTCCCTCCTTAGTTGGAGATATAGTTATCAAAACAGCCGTATTGAATTATATCTGCACGCTCGGATTATTATATCTCGAACTCGCTATCTATATACTACTGCACTGCGCGAAAGGGCCTGTTAAATTATATCCGGACGCCCGAATAGCGTACGTGCACTATATAAACCAAACTAACCAGCACTGTAAGAAGGCTATAGAAAGCTTCTTAACGGCAGAAGGCGGCGTTACCGGCGGCAGCAGAAGAAGAAAGACTAACAGAACCAAGGATAGGCGCACTAGCATTATTAACACTAAGACCCTTATTAAGGGCCTTACTACGGAAGAGGCCTAAGAGGTAAAAGGGCGCACGACTAAACTACCTAAAGCTATACGAGTACACTCCTAACGAGCTCGAAAACTATATAATAGAACACGGAATCGAGAAGGTCTACAATGCTATAGCCCTTGTCGAGACCCTGTTTTATAAGAAGTTAGAAGAGAATAGACAGTTAAGAGAGGAAGTAGAAGCGATAGCTGCTTAGAGGGCGTCGGCAGAAACTACTATCGAAGTGCTTAAGAATTAAGCCGCAGTACGATTAGCTTAACTAAATAGGCTAAGAGCTTAGTTAGCTAATCTGGCAGCGTTAACGTCGTCGGCGGCGCCGCCGCTACCAGAAAACCACACCGAATACGCCTCTCCTGCCGCCTACAGTTAAGGTAGCACTTCGATAACGTTATAACCTAACCTACAGGTCTTTAGCGGCAGCAATCTAGAGATATAGGAAGTCTTTAAGAAGAAGATAATAAATAAGATAAACCGCGACTACGCTACTAACAGCGAGAACGATAAGCTAGTGTACCTTTAATTACAGCTAGACAGTAAGGCGTTTACATTAGTAGCAGACCTAGAAGAAGCTACTGCCACTAAAGCTATCGAGGCCTTAGATCAACGCTTCGCAGACTACTTCTGCGAGCAGACGGCTTGTAAACAACTCGACAAAAATAACTAGCACCAGCTATCGTTCGAAGAATTCTATAGACAGTTCTGGAAGCACGCAATTCGAGCAAAGGTGCCTAAGAACGAACAACTGAACCTACTAAGAAAGAAGTTAAGGCCTGAACTAGCTAACGCCCTAGTCTCTGTAAGAACTAGAGACCTTTAAGCCTTCGTAGACTAAGCGAGAGTTACAGCCAGAAACATAAATAAATACGGAAGACTAGCTACCTAAGAACCAGGTTAGCGACTACTGTTCCTGCTATTAGCTCGGCCCTCTTTATTTTTCCGACGCGGCTCCTAGCAACTATCTTATCCGCCGCGTTCGACGTTCGTCCCTACCTGCCACGCGTAAAGAAAGCCTAGCTATATCCCTACTAGATGCTAAGTAACCGCTTAACAAAAGCGAGAATATTAAGCTACGAGACCTACGCTACCGCTAAGGAAGAGTATACAGGCTATAGAACCAACACCGAACGACACCGACAGTGTAGACGACGGAGTGCTATTAAGAATCCTAGGAAAAGACTAGCTAGACAGATAGGCCCCCTACCTAGCATAAACGATAGGGCAATACTACGAACTACGCCGCGAGAAGAAGAAGAAAGCATTAACAGCTACAACGATCCGCTTTCGGCTACCGTAGAGGCAAATGCAGAGACTGCTATTATCCTTCCGATTACAATCTACCCCCTTAAAAGCTCGCGCTAGCCTCTTTAACTAAAAGCTTTTTTCGATATAGGAGCCCTTATTAGCGTAGCAATTTACTACCGACTAGTTTAGAAACTAACAAAGGAATATAGGTATCTAGTAGAGTTAGCGTCGCTAATGCGGATTTCAGCATATAACAGACAAGACACTAAGAGTGTTATGCATTACGTGCTATTAAAGACTACCCTAGCTGGCTGCACTACAGAAGCGACGTTTCGAGTTATAGATATCGGACGATTTAACATTATTATAGGACAGAAATGGAGAAAGAACTAGAAAGCCGTTATTAACGTAGACAAAGGCACGATTAAGTTCAAAACCTAGCAGAAGGGCAACGCTGCTGTCGACTTAGTTACCGTCGTTACCGCTAAACCGAACGTTATAGCCGTCGACACGGCTCCGGCCGACTATGCCGCTCCCTTAGACACTATTAGTACAATAAGCTTAGAAGCTATAACTACACTTGCGAAGTCGCTAGAAAATAAGATCTATGCTATCTCGATAAAGGGCATTAAGGACTACTAAAAGATAATAGCAGAAGAAGAAGTAAACCTATTAGAGGTGTTACTAAAAGAACTCTATCGTTACGCTAATATGTTCTTAAAAGCCAATTCCAACCTCTTACCGCTCTACCGACTAGAATATAATAACAAGATTCAGCTAAAGGAGGGACCTACGCTGCCAAGAACCGAACTACTAAGGCGACTGTCGCCGGCCGAGCTAGACTAGGTAGAAGTGTTTGTTTAAGAAAACCTAGCGAAGAGGTTTATTACGCTGAGCTTAGCTAAGTATACGTCGCTAATCCTTTTCGTCTAGAAGCCTAGAGGTAGCCTCCGGCTGTATGTAGACTATAGAGGTCTTAACGAAGTTACTAAAAGAGACGTATACCTGCTGCCGCTAATCGATAAGACTATATAGCAGGTAGCGAAGGCTAAATAGTTCAGCAAGTTGGATATCCGCTAAGCGTTCTTTTAGCTAAGGAACGAAGAAAGGCAGACGGAAGACCTTAAAACATTCGCTATACGTATAGGCAACTTTAAGTAGCTGGTTATATCTTTGGGACTTACTAACGCGCCGGCTATATAGCAGCGTTTTATAAACTACACCTTTATAGACATGCTAGAGCGGTTTGTGTCTATCTACCTGGACGACATCCTTATCTATACCGATAGAACGAAAGAATAGTATACAGACTACATTAAGCAGGTACTAACTAGGCTCCAAGAGGTCGGATTAAACGTAGATTCGAAGAAGAGCGAATTCTATCGGTCCGAAGTCAAATATCTCGGCCTTATCTTTAGAAGAGAAGGAATCTGGATAGACCCCTTAAAGGTCGTCGCTATAGCGGAATAGAAGCAGCCGAAGTCCGGAAACACTACCTAAATCAGAGCTTTTCTTAGATTCCGCAGCTACTATCGCTGCTTTATTAAGGACTTTAGCAAGATAGCAAGACCCCTAAATAAAGCACTAAAGAATAAAGCAGGTAGCCTTTAGAATAAGACATATACAGAAGACTTCTACTAATTAAAGGCTGCCGTAGCTACAGCACTAGTACTAGCACACTTCCAGCTAGAAAAGACGATTTACCTAGAGACAGAGGCTTCCGATACGGTTACAGTAGGGGTCCTTTCTTAGTATAACGACAACGACGAAGCCCTTTATCTAGTAGCTTTCGTTAGCAAATCTATAAATAAAGCTAAGCGGAACTACTCTATCTGCGACAAGGAACTGTTAGCTATTATCTAAGCTTTCGAGGAGTAGAAGCCAGAGCTTATAGCTAGAAAGAGCATAGTCTAGGTTCTTACAGACTATTAGTCGCTAACCAATTTTATAAAGACGCAGAAGCTCTTACGCCGTTCAGCTCGGTAAGCCGCCTACTCATCTAGGTTCGACTTTAAGATTACGTATCGACCTAGAGCTTAAAATAGAAAAGCCGACGCACTAATAAGAAGGGAAGGAAAGACAATCTGCGTAAAGGAAGATCCGAATATGTTCTAGATAGTGCTAACCGAGCGAATAGTAGACACTAAAGTGCTAAAAGATGTAGATATCTACGCTATAGAGCCGGCTACTAAGAAAGAGACGCTTTACGAAAAGGTAGAGCTGCTGAACTATTAACAGAAACTCTGCAAAACTAGTTTAGGGAAGCTAATAGTTCTAGAAGAGCTAATTATAGAAGTTGTTTAGCTAGTCTATCGTTCTAAGGATGTCGGTTATGCTAGCATAAAGAAGACGATAGAAGCTATAAGGACTGTCTACTGGTTTCCGCAAATCTTCGAGCAGATCCACTAGTTTATCGCTAACTGTTATATATGTCGAGCCGCGAAGCCGCGTTATAGCCTTCCGGCCAGTCTACTAAAGCTACTACCGATCCCTAAGAAACCGTAGCAGCATATTACGATAGATTTCGTAACCGGCCTGCTGGACTCTAATAGATGCAATGCTACATTTAACCTAGTAGACTAGTTAAGCAAGGAACGCTATTTTATCCCCTATTAAGCAAAGGATAGAGGCACTACTGCAGAAGAGACTGCGAGGATGCTGATTTAGTATATATAGAAGCATTGTAGCCTGCCGGACACTATTACTACGGATAGGAGTCCTTGATTTACTGCCGACGTATAGAAGGCTATTAACTAAGTTCTTAGAATCTGTAAAAAGCTTAGCATGGCTGCTTACCCTTAGACGGACGGTTAATCGGAAGTAGCTAACTATAAGATAGAAAAATATCTACGAATCTTCTGCAGCTATTATTAAGAAGACTGGACTAAGGTGTTGCTGATAGCCGAATTCTGCACTCATTCGACCCTATCCGAAGCTACCTCGCTAGCGCTGTTTAAGATAACTTATAGCTATCTTCTGAGAATAAGCTTCTAGCTACCTAATAAGCCTAGCCCTTCGGAACCTTTAACTACTACCTTGTCGAAGAGAGTCGCTGCTGCTACAGCAGAAGCGCTTAAGGCCCAGATAGAAGAAGCAGTCCGGGTAGCGAAAGAGGCGATAGAATCGGCCTAGGCAAGGATAGTAACTCGAGCTAATAGAAAGCAGTTACTAATAATGCGAGCACGCAGATATAATTCAATACAGCTGTTTTAATAACAATATCTCGAACTAAGGAGGGAAAGGAATCTATATAGTAGTGTGTAAGGTCTTTAGTAATCCGAGCACGTAGATATAATTCAATATAGCTGTTTTGATAACTATATCTCGAACTGAGGAGGGAAAGGAATCTATATAGTAGTGTGTAAGGGCTTTAGGGGTGGCATGCCAAGGCCCGGCTCGGTCCAGAAGGGCTGAGCCGAAATTCTAAAGGTCTACCCTGTTACTTAGTCCCACTCCTTTTTGCTACTGTAACACTACCCCCCTACCTTATTAGCGGTCGCCCTCGACCGCTTACTTATCTCTTCTGCGCCGTCTCTTTTTTTTCGATTCGCCCTCTTCTTCTTTTTCTTCTGCTTTATTGTCTTCTTCTTCTATCCAATTCCCAGCTCTTTCTGTAGAAAATCCTTCTTAAAATCGACGTTACCTCTTCGTTTCTTCTATCTCGAAAACATCCTTCTTTCGTTATCTTCTTTCTTCTTATATTGTCGCTATCTGAAGTCCTTTACTTAGCGTCTATCTGATCGGAGCTATCTAATCTAAGCTAACAGCTATCTAAGCTGCAGCGTGTTTTGTCTGTGCGCAGCCGCGGAGGGTCTATATAGATCTATCCGCAGTGCGCTATCTCTTCTTCTCTTTCTTCTTTACTAAGGCCTTAAGCGCTATCGCAAAGCCGCTTTGATAGCGTCGGCTTCGTTCTTCGCCGTTATTATCCGTCCGGCAGGTCCAGCAGTTAGTAACAGCGAAGACAAAGACTGTTACAAAGTGCGCCGAAGCAGTGGCGCCGTCCTCGGCCTTATCGTTATTATCCGACCGGCGAAGCCGGTCGGCAGTAGTAGTAGTAGAGCCGAGGACTCTAGCTAAGCGCATCGCTGCGATTGTTTCTATTCGAATCGTACTAATAGAGCGGGCGCAGCCTTTTGTCTTCTTCTATCTCTTCTAAACTATCAACTTTGGAGCTACTTAGGTCTTAGCTTCTTCGGATTTCTGATATAGAACTCTTGTAGCAGCTCTGCCGAATTCTAGAGATTCTCGACCAGATACTATTTATAGTCTTCCGGCTACCCCTTCTTCGAGATCCTCGCTTCGATAGACCCTCTTATCTTTCTTATATCTATTACATCTTCTACCTCCTACTCTTCTTCCTTACTATCTATCTCGATTGGCAGGGGTTCAGCAAACCCCTGTTCTAGAAGACCGTCTTTAGGGTCCAGACTTAACAGATCCGAATGGAAAACATCGTAGATTCGGAACGACTTTAGTAGCTGGAGCCGATAAGTTACCGGCGACCTCTTTTTGACTATCTTAAACGGACCTACGGAGCAGGGGTTGAGCTTAGCGTTGCCTTTTAGCCTTAGGTTCCGCGTGTTAAGCTATACCTTTTGGCCTTCTTCGAATTCGATTAATAATCGCTTTCTACTAGCTCGAGTTACTATCTTCTTCTAAGCTGATTCTATCGACTCTTTCGCTACCCGGATCGCTTCTTCTATCTATGATTTGAGCGCTTCTGCCGCGGCGGCGGCGACTCTCTTTAACGAAGTAGCGGTAGAAGATTCCGAAGAGCTAGGCGGTTAAAAGCTTATTCTCAGAAGGTAGCTATAAGTTATCTCGAACGGCGCTAGTAAGGTAGCCTCGGACTGTGCCGAATTAGCGCAGAATTCGGCTATTAGCAACATCTTAACCTACTCTCCTTAATAATAACTGCAGAAGATTCGTAGATCTTTCTCTATCTTATAGTTAGCTACTTTAGACTGACTATTGGTCTAAGGGTAAGCGGCTATGCTAAGCTTTCCGCGAATTCCGAGAACTTGGTTAATAGCTTTCTATACATTAGCAGTGAATTCAGGACCCCTATTAGTGGTACTAGTGTCCGGCAGGCTATAGTGCCTCTATACGTGCTAAATTAGTATCCTCGCTGTCTCTTCTGCAGTAGTGCCTTTATCCTTTGCTTAACAGAGAATGAAGTAGCGTTCCTTACTTAACCAATCTACTACGTTAAGGGTGGCATTGTATCTATCGGACTCTGGCAGGCCGGTTACGAAATCTATCGTAATGTGCTGCTACGGTTTCTTAGGGATCGGAAGTAGCTTTAGTAGACTGGCAGGAAGGCTGTAACGTAGCTTCGCGACTCGACATACGTAACAATTGGCGATAAACCGGTAAATCCGCTCGAAGATCCGCGGAAACTAGTAGACCGTTCTTACAGCTGCTATTGTCTTCTTTAAGCTAGTGTAGCCAATATCTTTAGAACTATAGACTAGCTAGATAACCTCTGTAATTAGTTCTTCCAGCACTATTAGCTTCCCTAAACCAGGTTTGCCGAGCTTCTACTGCTGGTTAAGCTGCTCCACTTTTTCGTAGAGCGTCTCTTCCCTGGTCGCCGGTTCTATCGCGTAGATCCCCGCTTCTTTTAACACCTCGGCGTCTACTATCCGCTTAGTTAACACCTTCTGGAACATGTTCGGATCTTCTTTCGCGCGGCTAGCCTTCCCCTCTCTTCTTGTTAGCGTATCGGCCTTTCCATTCTAAGCTCTAGGTCGATAAGTAATCTTAAAGTCAAATCTGGATAAGTAGGCGGCTTACCGAGCTTGGCGGCGTAAGAGCTTCTGCGTCTTTATAAAATAGGTCAGTAACTGATAGTCTGTAAGAACCTGAACTGTGCTCTTTCCGGCTATAAGCTCCAGCTTCTACTCCTCGAAAGCATAGATAATAGCTATTAGTTCTTTATTGTAGATAGCATAGTTCTGCTTAGCCTTGTTTATAGACTTGCTAAAGAAAGCTACTAGATAGATGGTCTCGTCGTCGTTATTATATTAAGAAAGGACCCCTGCGGTTACTATATCGGATGCGTCCGTCTCTAGGTAGATCGTCTTTTCCAGTCGGAAGTGTGCCAGCACTAGCGCTAAGGCTACCGCTTCTTTTAGCTAATTAAAAGCCTCTGTGCACTTCTTATTCTATAGGCTAGCTGCCTCCTTCTTCAAAACCTCGTTTAAGGATCTTGCTATCTTGCTAAAGTCCTTAATAAATCGTTAATAGTAGCTGCAGAATCCGAGAAAAGCTCTAATTTAGGTAGTGTTTCTGGACTTCGGCTGCTTCTATTCTGCTACAGCGGCGACCTTTAAGGAGTCTATCCGAATACCCTCTCTTCTAACAATAAGGCCGAGATATTTAACCTTAGTCTAATAGAACTCGCTCTTCTTTATGTCTACGTTTAACCCGATCTTGGTGGAGCCTAGTTAACACTCTCTTAATATAGTCTGTATGTTGCTCTCTCGTTCTATCGGTGTAGATAAGGATATCGTCTAAGTAAATAGACACGAACTGCTCTAGCATGTCTATAAAAGTGTAATTTATAAAACGCTGCTTTATAGCCGGCGCGTTGGTAAGGCCGAAAGGCATAACTAGCTACTTAAAGTTGCCTATACGCGTAGCAAATGTCGTAAGGTCTTCTGTCTGTCCTTCTTCGTTCCTTAGTTAATAGAACGCTTAGCGAATGTCCAGCTTGCCAAACTACTTAGCTTTCGCTACCCTTTGTATAGTCTTATCAATTAACGGCAGCGGGTATATATCCCTCTTAGTGACCTTATTAAGGCCTCTGTAGTCTACGTACAGTTAGAGACTACCTCTAGGTTTCTGTACAAAAAGGATCGGCGACGCATACTTAGCAGAGCTCAGCGTAATAAACTTCTTCGCCAGGTTTTCTCGAACAAACACCTCTACTTAGTCCAGCTTAGCCAGCGATAGGCGTCTTGGGGGTTCGGTTCTTAGCAGCATAGCGCCGTCTTTCAACCGGATCTTGTTATTATATTCCGGTCGATAGAGCGGCAGGAGGTTGGAGTCGGCTTTCGAGAACACATTAGCGTAGCTATAGAGTTCTTTTGGTAACACCTCTAGCAGGTCTACTTCTTCTTCTGCTATTATCTTCTAGTAATCTTCGATGCCTTTTATCGAGATTGATACGGATGTGGATGTGGACAGCTGGCAGCTAGGCTTGGCAGGGCCAGGCTTGGCGTACACTCAAATACCTCCACCTCCGCTTGTACGTAGATTCTTCCCTCTCTAGCCTTGGATATAGTTATTAAAGACGGGTATTGACCTTGCGTCTACTGCAGTCAGATCAGAGATAGCCCAGATCTTATTCTCTAGCGACTTCGCGAGAGTCGTTAGGGCTTCTAAGCTTATTATTCCGACAGTATCCAGTGGATCGGAGCGGTTAGTCGGAGCCGCATTAATAGCTGCGGCGCTCAGTTCTGCAGCGACGGCAGTGACCGATTCAACGGCAGCAGTGCCGCTGTGCTGGGTTTTGAATCTGAGTGTGCCTTTACCTACGTTAATAACTGCTTTCTAGTTCTTTATCTATTTCTGCCCTATAATAATGTTAAACTGTCCGATGTCTATAATTCGGAACGTTGCTTCTGTAGTGCGACTAGCGAGAGTAGTCTTTAATAGCACATAATGCGTAACACTCTCTGTTAGGGGTCGCTATCCAGCCAGGTCCTGGACCTAAGCCAGCCGTCTCCCTAAGGATTGCGACTTAGCGGCGCTAGCACGACCCCTTACCCCATACAGAGGGAGAACCCTACAGCCCTGCATAGAGGGAAATTGCCGCCCCTCTGTACGAAGGGAAACCTCTGTACCCCTATACAGAGGGAAACTCCTAACCCTCTATAAAGAGTAAAAACCTTACACCCCTACATAGAGGGAAATTGCTAGCTTAGCTTTATAGGTACAAACTGTATAGCAGCGGACGACGAAGGAACTGCCTATTAGTTCCTTTATATAGATACCTAGCTCTAGGTTTCTAAACTAAGATTCTTAAACCTATTACATTAGGAACTAATCTTACTGTCGGTAACTGCAGTAATACAACGAAGATAGACGGCGACATCCCTATAGAACCTACGGCTATGCAGGATTAGATGCACTGCATGTACACAAAGCTGCTAGCACGCAAGACCTAGCTCGAACAGCAAGTAGGCCACTACGCTGCGATAATTTCCTAGCAGGAATAGGAGCTCCGACAGCTTAGGGCGTCCGATTGCGATCCGACCCCTACGACGACGAACACGACGGCCTACACTATAGTTACAAAGAGCAAACTCCCCGACGCTACTAGCTATAATAGTAAGGCATCGGCTAAGTACCCCTCCTAGGCTGCCTAGATACGCTCTAAGCTTCTAGTCGACCTAGGAGCATACCCGACTAAGCTAGACAAGGTAGTGTATCTTTTTAGGAGGTTAAAGGGCAAGGCAGTAGCACGAATTCTGCTATACTACGAAACGGCTATTGCTAACCTAGCAATAGCAACTATAACAATGCTCTAGGCAGCTCTAGACAGGAGCTACAAGGACCTAGACCGCGAAAGCCGAGCCCTCGTATAGGTTAACACTATAAACCAAGGACGCAAGACTGTACGAGAGTTCCTCGTAGAGTATAACCAGACCCTAGCAGAGGCAGGAGGACTCTAATAGGAGGACAGAGTAAAAATTACTACCTTGGAGGTAGGCTTCTCTAAGGAGATTATAACAGGGCTAGTAGGCGTAATGCGGCCGGCCTTATACGAAGCGTTCTGTAATCTCCTTAGGATAATCGACGACTAACAGCGCAGGCTTAGACAGATAAGTCGCATCTACGAGATGCGACAGCCCCTCTATCGGCAGCAGGACGCTATAGACTAGGAACTAACAACGACGACGAGAGTGGCGGCAGCCGTTACTATACGGCTAAGGGCTGGTGCTAAGAGGGCGCTGTAGGTAGACGCAGCTACCCTAGACAAGAGACGAGCAGAAGGGAGCTGTTACTAGTATAGCTAGATAGGGCATACTATACAGAATTGCGGGCTTTTGCTAGCAGAGAGACCTAGGGGACGGCCTGCTACTGCGAGGGTAGCAACTGCAGTGCCCTAATATAAGACCTAAGAGTTCTCCTTAGACGATAACGAGTCGGGAAAAGAGTAGCCCCTAAGCGAAGGCTTAGCTAGAGGCATAAACGAGATAGATTGCTAAATCAAAGCACTACTTAGCTATCTTTTAAGAGCAACTACATAACGACTATGCCGTTTATCGTACGACCTATGCTAAACGGGACCGCTACTGCGCAGACGCTAATCGATATAGGGTGTTTAGTGTACGGAGTAATTAGCGAAGACTTCGTACAGAAGCACTATATTAAGACGACTTCTACTGTACCTGTACGCATGCTAGGCATTACTGGACGAGGACTGGACATTACCTATATAGTAAAAGTAACAATAGAGTTGCAAGGACACTATAAGCAGGACTTATACCTCTACGTCGTACAGGACAAGTTAGGGTACGACCTAATATTAGGGAAACTATAGATAGAGCGCTAGCAGGGCAAGCTAGACGTTGGACGGAGACGCCTATACCTAGCAGCTACGAAGCAGAGGCTCTAAGACTAAGGGAGAATTCCGCAGGGCGGCAACGCTAAAGCTGGGAGCAAGGCCAGCTTAAACGCCGAGATCAACACTGCGACTACAGACATCGAGAAGGCTTTAACGCCTAAGAAAGTAACGGACCCCTATACGAAGCTCTTATAGGAATACTCAGAATACCTGGACCTCTCCAAGCCGAAGTCGGCTTTAAAACTGCCCCTGTTCTAAGGAGATAGAATCGACTACGACATCCAGCTCGAGCCCTGTCCGGATAGAAGCCTGCCCGAAGTACTGTACGGCCTACTGTATAGCATGTCCTCTAGAGAACTCCTAGTACTACGCAAGACACTGGACGACCTACTTGCTAAAGGTTTCATTTGCGTAAGTACGTTATCTGCAGAGGCCCTAGTGCTGTTTGTCTATAAGGAAGGCTCGGTCGGCTTGCGTTTCTGTATAGACTATAGAGGCATTAACGCAATTACTAAGAAGGACTAGTACCCCCTGCCTCTTATTAAGGAGACCCTCGGACGGATTAGCAAGGCAAAGTAGTTTACTAAGCTTAACGTAGTTTCAGCCTTCTATAAGATATAGGTTAAGGGAGGCTGTAAATAGATAACGCTTTCCGTATACGGTACGGACTTTTAGAATAGCTTGTTACCCCCTTTAGCCTTACGAACGCACTGGAAACCTTCTAGAGGTACATTAACAGGTGCTTGCAAGGGCTACTAGACGACATCTGCTCTGCGTACCTTGAAGATATACTAGTGTTTATAGACGGGACCTACGAAGACTACGTACGGGATGTTAAGAAAGTGCTGGACCGCCTGCAACGAGCCAGACTGTACCTCGACATCAACAAATGTAAATTCGGCGTATAGCGTACAAAATATCTAGCATTTATTATTAAGGCAGGGAAGGGCATTAGCATAGACAGGAAGAAGATTGATGCTATTAAGTAATAGAAACCCCCTACGACTGTTGAGGGCATATAAGAATTCCTTAGGTTTGCTAACTTCTACCGCTAGTTTATACAGAACTACTTGGAGACAGTACGCCCTCTAGTTAAGCTAATATACAAAGACAGACAGTCTGCCTAGACAGATAAATGCGACAAGAGTTTTAACAAGCTAAAGGAGCTCTTTACTACAGGACCAACGCTTGCCGCCTTTAACCTAGAACGTATAACGATATTAGAAACCAACTCCTTAGGGTATTGTATAGGAGGTATCTTATCGCAGGTAGGCTCGGACAGGCTCCTGCACCTATACGCGTACTTCTCTAAGAAGAACTCCCTAGCTAAATGCAACTACCCTATCTACGACAAGGAATTGCTAGCAGTCGTATAGTGTTACGAAGTATAGGATAGAGAACTCTGCTCAGTTCCTAAGTTCCTCGCCCTAATTGACTACAAGAATCTCGAGTACTTTACGCAGCCCTAGAAGCTTTCTAAGAGACACGTACAATAGGCGATGTACCTAAGCTAATTCAATATAAGACTCTAGTATCGTAAGGGAAAGTACAGCAGTAGGACTAACGCACTATCTAGACGAGATTAAGATATGCCAGCGATGTACGACGACGACCGACTGAAATTACAAACATTCCAGATGTTTAAGGAGGAACTAGACAAAGATGCTATCCGCCTAGCAGTGATATACATATAGGAACCTCAGCTACAGGTATAGGAAGAGCTAGTAGAAAAGGACGACGTTTACCGAGGTATCTATATGTAAGAGGCTCAAGAATCCTGGTTCAGAAACTTGAGGTTAGGTATCTACATAAAGGAACTGATAGGCAGTTCCTTTGACGTCTGCTCCGTACGATTTATACCTACGAAGCCAAGCCAGCAATTTCCCCTTTGTGCTGGGGTGCAAGGTTCACCCTCCGTACAGGGGATCGGGAGTTACCTCCTCCGTACGGTGGTGCCGGGTTTCCACCCCCCCCCCCCCCCCCAATCCGAGGGGCAGTAGCTTCCCTTTGAGCAGGACCGTAGTGTTCTCCCTTTGTACGGAGGTGGGGTCCTGTCGGTTGCTCTGTACGGAGGGTAGGGTCGTGCTGGCGCCGCTAAGTCGCAGTCCTTAGGGCAACGGTCGGCTTAGGTCGGGTTTAGGACCTGGGCCGGGTGGCGCCCCCTAACAATACCCCCCCCCTTTCCCTTTCTCGTAGTGCTTCGTCCGTACGGCGGCGTGTTTAAACCACCCAGCTCCTGCTGTTCCTTTAGCAGGTTGTAGCTTCCTATTTCGTCCGGTCGTCCGAGTCGTCGTCCCTCGTTACTTCCTCTGGGTCGTAGTTGCCTCTTGCCATTTCACCCGTCTGCAGCAGCTGCCTTGCTTGCTATTCCCACTATAGCAGGCAGTCAGCCTACCCTTCTCCCTTCTCTTCCCTTCCCCTTTCTCTTTTCCTGTACAACGTCTACTATCTACTACCGTCCACTACCGTCTACTATCCGCTACTACCAGCTACTAACTACCAACTACCAACCAACTACTACTACCAACCAACCACTACCAGCCACTATGTCTGCCCCGTCCGGTCCCCTCGTCGCTGCTGGCCCCGCCCCTCCCCCTCGTCCGGCCGGGGTCCCCCCCTACTTTGACTACGTACAGTAGGGCCCCCAACTTGACCAGCAGCTACTCTTCCGGTTCGTACGGATTCTCATCTTCTGTACGGTCTGATCTAACGTCTTAGGTGCTACACCTGCGAGCAGCAGGATGCGGCTGGGCTCCCCTTCTACCCCTTCTAATATAACCCTGCCTAGGTTACACCCGATCGGGTAGCCACGGCCCGGCCGTTGTATATTAACGCCCTCCTTATCGCTACCTGGGGCCAGCCCTGTGCCCCCTGCCCTAACTCCCCCCAGCCCTTACTTAGCCTATACCGCCTCCTAGGTTTCTGGGCTAGGGTGTGTGCCTCGTGCAAGTGGAAGGATGGCTCCCTCTACTGCCCCTTCCGCCGTCCGGGGGAGGCACGTAGGGGGTAGGGGGGTGCCTCTGCTCCCTGGGGCTGGCCCTGGTGGGGGGGGGGGGGGGGGGGGGGGGGGGTGGTGGCCAGTGAGCTACCCAGTGAGCTACCCCCCCCCCCTTAGGTAGTGTAAGAAATTTCGGACGGTGTCCTTCCTAGCTCTTCTTATTTCCACTTCCCCTCCTATTTGTCCCTTGGCTGTTCCTTCTCTCCAGCCCTTATCTCGTACAGTGTTGTACGAAGTTGTGTCAGTAGGGTACTGTAGCGTCCTACGTTGTAGTATTTGATCCTTTGACAACCTAGGTTTGTCTGCAGCTACCCTGTCCTTAGGGTAGATCGTGCCTCCTTCCGCCGTACGGCGCAGTGTTACTGTAGCTGGGCAGGGGAGTGGTCCTCCTCCTATCTGTCCAGTGCGGTTGTGTCTTGCAGGGCCTCGTACGGTTCCTATGTAGGCTCTGCCTATCCTCTCTATTTTACTAAGTACTCTGCCTTCCCCCGCTTCCTCCGACTCTTAAGGATCCCTTCTACCTTATACTCTTCTTGGCCCTTAGTTATAATTGCGGGTAGGCGCCCGTCGTTAGTCGTCTGATGCGGCAAGGGGTCCGTGCTCGCCGGTCGTACGAGGTCTATATAGAAGACTGGGTAAATCCCTAGGGGAGTGTTTAGTCGTACAGCGTATGTCCCTACTAGCCGGATTACTGTAAACTTCCTGTTTCTCTAATCCAACTTCTTGCTCGGCCGGTCCGTACGGATGTTTCGCTAGTTTAGCTAGACCTTATCCCCTGCCTCGTACCTTGGTGCAGCCTGTCGTCCCTTGTTGGCCTGCTCTTCCGCGTTCTGCTAGGCTAGGGCTAGGCTTGCTTTTGCCTATTGGTAGGCGTTCGTAATCGTCCGTACGATGGCCTCTCCTTGCTGGATTAGGGATCGTACGGGGCACGGGGTGTTGCTACTTGGGGTCGGTAGGAGCGGGGAATGGTCGTATCTATAGGTTATAAAGAAGGGGGACAGTCCTGTAGCATCGGCCGTAC
Organism: Pseudocercospora ulei; assembly: GCA_016165855.1. Classification (NCBI taxonomy): domain Eukaryota; kingdom Fungi; phylum Ascomycota; class Dothideomycetes; order Mycosphaerellales; family Mycosphaerellaceae; genus Pseudocercospora; species Pseudocercospora ulei. The sequence goes on along the minus strand of JACWNB010000024.1, from coordinate 1,098,850 downwards.
GGCTGTTAATAGCCAGCTCCGCTATTGGGAGAAGGCGGTTCCAGTTCGTCTAGTTATAGTCGACGTACGCTCGGAGGTACGCCTCTAGGGTTGAGTTAGCCCTCTCCGTCGCCCCGTCCGTCTGCGGGTGCTATGCGGTGGACAGGCGACGCTCTACCCTTAGTAACTGGCAGATCCGTGCCCAGAGTTAGCTTGTAAACTGTGACCCCCGGTCTAATACAATTAACCTAGGGAAACCGTGCTTGCTAAACGTCGTCCGGATAAAGGCCTAGGCGGTGTCTTTAGCTGTAATAGAGTCCATTCCCTCTAGTATTACCCCCTTCGTTAACTTGTCCGTAACTACTATAATGTTTCGCCGTCCGTCGCTCTTAGGGAGGTCCGTAATAAAGTCTACGGTTAGGTCTTGCCAGGGTCGATCCGGTATCGGCAGGGGCTTCAGCAGCCTATGCTTCAGCTCGCGCCAGGGCTTCGTTCGTCCGCATACATTGCAGTTCCGTACGAACCTGCGAATGTCCTTCGCCATCGCTGGCCAGTAGTAGTCCCGGGCGATAATGCTGTACGTCTCCTCGCGCCCTGGGTGCCCGGTAGCTATAGAGTTATATGCTCGTTGTATTAAGCCCGTACGGAGCTTCTCGTCTGCCGGGACCTATATCCGATTTCTAAACTTTAGGTTGTTCTCCTCGTCTACTAAACACTCGGCTGCCGATACCTTTAGGTAGAGCTCGGTTGGGAGTTTCCGTTGCCCTCCCTGGATCGCTGTATAGGCCCCTCGGTATGCCTCGTCCTTTTCTACTGCCTCTTCCTAAGCTTGCAGTTAGGGTTCCTATAGATGTGTCGCCGCTAGGTAGATAGTCTCCCCGCCTGGCTCTTCCTTAAACATCTGGAATGTCCGCGACTTTAGCCGGTCGTCCTCGTACGTCGTTGGCATGTCCTGGTCCCGTCTGGACAGTGCATCGGCCCTGCTGTTGTCCTTACCCTTGCGGTACTAGAGTCTTATGTTAAACCGGCTTAGGTACATTGCCTATCGTACGTGCCTCTTAGACAGCTTCCGGGGTTAAGTAAAGTATTCCAGGTTCTTGTAGTCCGTTAGGGCGAGGAACTTAGGCACCGAGCGGAGTTCCCCATCCCAGGCTTCGCAATACCGTACGACTGCCAGCAACTCTTTGTCGTAGATAGGGTAGTTGCACTTAGCCGGGGAGTTCTTCTTAGAGAAATACGCGCATAGGTGTAGGAGTCCGTCCAGGCCTACCTGTAATAGGATACCCCTAATGCAGTACCCTAAGGAGTCGGTTTCTAGTATTGTCGTACGCTCCGGGTCAAAGGCGGCGAGCGTTGGTCCTGTAGTAAAGAGCTCTTTTAGCTTGTCGAAGCTCTTATTGCATTCGTCCGACTATTTGAACTGCTTGTCCTTATGCGTCAGCTTAACTAGGGGGCGTACGATCTCCGAGTAGTTCCGTATAAACTGGCGGTAGAAGTTGGCAAACCTAAGGAATTCCCGTACGCCCTTGACGTTTATAGGCGGCTTCTATAGCTTAATAGCATCAATCTTCTTCCTATCTATGCTGATGCCTTTCCCTGCCTCGATAATAAAACCTAGGTATTTCGTACGTTGGACACCGAACTTATACTTGTCGATGTCGAGGTACAAGCCCGCCTGCTGCAGACGGTCCAGCACCTTCTTAACATCCCGTACGTAGTCTGCGTAGGTGCCGTCCGTAAAAACCAGGGTGTCGTCGAGGTATACCGAGCAGATGTCGTCTAGTAACCCTTGCAGGGACTTGTTAATGTACCTTTAGAAGGTTGCCGGTGCATTGGCAAGGCCAAAGGGGGTAACCAGCTACTTAAAAAGACCGTATCTCGTACGGAAGGCAGTTATCTATTTACAGCCTTCCTTAATCCGTATCTTGTAGAAGGCCGAGACTACGTTAAGCTTGGTGAACCACTTCGCCTTACTGATCCGTCCGAGGGTCTCCTTAATAAGGGGTAGAGGGTACCGGTCCTTCTTAGTAATCGCGTTGATGCCTCTGTAGTCTACGCAGAAACGCAATCCAGCCTTCCCCTCCTTATAGACAAACAGTACTGGGGCTCCTGCGGACGATGTACTGGCCTGGATAAACCCTTTGGCAAGCAGGTCGTCCAGCGTCTTGCGCAGTACTAGGAGTTCTCTAGAGGACATCCCGTACAGCGGTCCGTACGGTACCTCCGGCAGGCTCCTATCCGGGCGGGGTTCTAGCTGGATGTTATAGTTAATCCCTTCCCCTCGGTATAGCGGCAATTTCGAGGCCGACTTCGGTTCAAAGAGGTCCAGGTACCTAACATACTCTCTTAGGAGCTTCGTATAGGGGTTTGTCGCTTCCTTAGGTGCCAATGCCTTCTCGATGTCCGCCGTTGCTGTGTTGATTTCGGCCTTAGCATTGCTACCTTATAGGGACCTGCCCTGGTCCCGGATTCTCCGCTTTGTTGCTGCCAGGTATAGCCGTCCTTGTCCGATGTCTAGCTTGCCCTTCCAGCGCTCTATCTAAGGCTTCCCCAGTATTAGGTTATACCCCAACTTGTCCTGTACGACATAGAGGTACGAGTCTTGCTCGTAGTGTCCTTGTACCTCTATTGTTACTTTCACTATGTAGGTAATGTCCGGTCCCCGCCCAGTAATGCCCAGTATGCGTACAGGTACCGTAGGGGCCGTCTTAATCCGATGTCTCTGTACGAAGTCTTCGCTGATTACTCTATACACCAAACATCCTGTGTTAATCAGTGTCCGCGCCGTTGCGGACCCGTTCAATGTCGGCCGTACGATAAACGGCGTCGTCGTTATGTAATTGCTCTTAAAAGATGGCTAAGTAATGCTTTGATTTGGCAGTCTATCTCGCACCCGCCTCTAGCAGAGTCTTCGCTTAGAGGCTACTCTTTTCCCGACTCGTCGTCGTCCGAGTAGGACACCTAATCTTCTCGTTAAGGCGCTGTAGTGGCCACCCTTGCGGTGGTCGGCCGTCCCCTAGGTCTCTCTGCTAGCAGGAGTCCGCAATTCCGTACGGTGTAGCCCATCTTGCTACACCTGTAGCAGCTCCCTTCTGCTCGCCTCTTGTTAAGGGTGGCTATGTCTACCTATTGCGCCTTCTTAGTAGCGGCCCTTGGCCGTACGGTGGCTGCTGCTGCCACCCTCGTCGTCGTCGGTTCCTAGTCTATAGCATCTGTCTATCGCTAGGGAGGTTGTCTTAACTCCTAAGCACGGCCTATCCGTCCTAGCCTGCGTTGCTGGTCGTCGACTATCCTAAGAAGGTTACAAAATTCCTTATACGTAGCTGGCCGCATTACACCTACCAGCCCCGTTATAATTTCCTTAGAGAGGCCTACCTCTAGAGAGGTAATTTTCATCCTGTCCTCCTATTGGAGACCCCCTGCTTCTGCCAAAGTCTGGTCAAATTCCGCAAGGAATTCTCGTACAGTCTTGCGTCCTTGTTTTATCGTGTTGACCCGTAGGAGCGCTCGGCTCTCGCGGTCCGGGTCCTTGTAGCTCTTGTCCAGAGCTGCCTAGAGCATCGTCGTCGTAGCTATTGCTGGGTTGGCAATAGCCGTCTCGTAGTACGGCAGAATTCGTGCTGCCGCCCTGCCCTTCAACCTCCTAAAGAGGTAGACTACCTTGTCCAGCTCGGTCGGGTATGCTCCTAAGTTAACTAGGAGCTTAGAGCGCATCTGAGCCGCCCAGGAGGGGTACTCGGCCGGGGCCTCACTATCGTACGTAGAGACGTCGGGGAGTTTGCTCTTAGGGGTCGGGGTAGGGGTTATCGTGTTCGTCGTCGTAGGGGTCGGATCGCAATCGGACGCCCTAAGCTGTCGTAGCTCCTGTTCCTGTTGGGAAATCATCGCAGCCTGGTGGCTTACTTGCTATTCGAGCTGCCTCTTGCTTTCCAGCAGCTCCTCGTATACGCAGTGCATGTGTCCCTCTATGGCCGTGGGTTCTATAGGGATGTCGCCGTCCATCTTGCTCTATCACCGCGGTTACTGACAGTGAGATCAGTTCCTAATGTAAGAGACTCAAGAATCCTAGTTTAGAAACTTAAGGTCGGGTATCTATATAAAGGAACTAATAGGCAGTTCCTTCGACGTCTGCTCCGTACGATTTGTACCTACGAAGCCAAGCCAGCAATTTCCCCTTTATGCCGGGGTGCAAGGTTCACCCTCTGTACAGGGGATCGGGAGTTACCTCCTCCGTACGGTGGTGCCGGGTTTCCACCCCCCCCCCCCCCCCTAATCCGAGGGGCGGTAGCTTCCCTTTAAGCAGGACCGTAGTATTCTCCCTTCGTACGGAGGTGGGGTCCTGTCGGTTGCTCCGTACAGAGGGTGGGGTCGTGCTGGCGCCGCTAAGTCGCAGTCCTTAGGGCGACGGTCGGCTCAGGTCGGGTTCAGGACCTGGGCCGGGTGGCGCCCCCTAACACTATACAGCGATTCAAGGAGGACAGCGGAAGCTCCCGGCAGAGCTCTACCTTAAGGTATCAGTAGCAGAGTGCACAGTAGACAAGGAGAACAACCTAAAGTTCAGGAATCGGATTTGGGTCCTAGCAGACAAGAGGCTCTATATAAGCTTAATATAACAGGTGCACGACTTAATAGTAACCGGGCACCTAGGGCGCGAGGAAACGTACAGCATCGTCGCTAGGGACTACTACTGGCCAGCGATAGCGAAAGACATCTGTAGGTTCGTACAGAACTGCGACGTCTACGGACGGACGAAGCCCTAGCGTAAACTAAAGTACAGCCTGTTAAAACCCCTGCCGATACTAGACTGCCTATAGCAGGACCTAACAGTAGACTTTAATACAGATCTGCCAGAGAGCGACGGGCGACACAACATTATAGTAGTTACGAACAAGCTAACAAGGAGGGTAATACTAGAGGAAATAGACTCTATTACAGCCGAGGACACTGCCTAGGCATTTATATAGATGACGTTTAGCAAGTACGGATTCCCTAGGTCAATTGTATCGGACTAGGGGACGCAGTTTACGAGCTAACTCTAGGCGAGGATCTGCTAGTTGTTAGGCGTAGAACGTCGCCTATTGACTGCTTAGCACCTGCAGAGGGACGGCATAACAGAAAGAGTCAATTCTACACTGGAAGCGTACCTCCGAGCGTACGTTAACTACGACTAGACAAACTGGAACCGCCTCCTCCACATAGCGGAGCTAGCTATTAACAGCTGTATAGCTAAGGCTACAGGACTGTCCCCCTTCTTTATAGCCTATAGATACGACTACTCCCTACTCCCGCCGACCCTAAGCAGCGCTACCCTACGCCCTGTACGATCCCCGATTTAGCAGGGAGAAGCTATCGTACAGACGATTACAAAAGCCTACTAATAGGCGAAAGCGAGTCTCGCTATAGCCTAACAGAATGCAGAAGAGCAGGCTAACAAGGGACGGCAAGCGGCACTAAGGTACGAGTTAGGGGATAAGGTATAGCTAAACTAGCGCAATATCCGTATAGACCGGCTAAACAAGAAACTGGACTAGAAGAACCAGAAGTTTACAGTAGTCTAGCTAGTAGGGACATATACTGTAGACTTAACACTCCCCTAGGGATCTACCCAGTTTTCTATATAGACCTCGTACAGCTAGCATATACAGACCCCCTCCTACATTAGACGATAGACGACGTACGCCCCCTAGCTATTATTACTAAGGACTAGGAGGAGTACGAAGTAGAAGAAATCCTTAAGAGCTAGAAGAGGCAGGAGAGGATAGAATACCTAGTTAAGTAGACAGGGTAGGCAGAACCTACGTAGGAGCTATATAAGGCCCTCTAGGATATACGAGCACTAGATAGGTAGGAAGAAGAAGACCCCGTTGTCCGGTTATAGTAACACTCTACTATATAGAGTAGGGCAGTTAGCAGCTGCAGAAGGCACTAGACAGCTACAGACAGGACCGGGTAGCTGCAGAAGACATAGGGAGGTTGCAAAGGAGGGGTTAAAATAGAGGGAAACTAGGGACACCCCTCCCTAGGAATATAAAAGAGTAGACGACACTAGGGAACCTACAAGGAGCACAGTCCAGGTGCAGGAAGTAGGAGAGGTAGAAGAATAGAAATAGAGATAGTTTAGTAGAGGGAGGATAGGACTGTACGAGATAGCCGGACTACCCGAGGCTGTATAGACGACCGCTAGGTAAATGCCTACCACCTTACCCTGTAGACGACGACAGGCCGGGACATCTACCTAAGTGCTAAACCCCGAACGGCGACTAAGGCACTAGGACAAAGCTTCCCTAAGCAGGAACCGAGATAATCGGCTAGACAGCCCGCTGCTGCTAGACTATACGAGTTAGACGCGGAATGCACAGCTAGAGCAATAAGGCTAGGAGATAGAAGGACGAGGGATAAAAGGCAGGTAAATAGACAGGTAAGGACAGGACGGCTTACCTGCATACAGTAGGAGCGTTACTAAGGCGTATATACGAGATCCCTACTACTAATCTACAGTCCTAACTGCGACTATAGAAAATAGTAAAATAGCAGGACCAATCGCCTCCTGCACCTTTATAACCGCTTGCAGGTCCTCCTCCGCCTTGGCTTCGGGATCCTAATAGACAAGCTCGAAGTTGTAGTAGCGTCGAAGAAAGGGGAGGACCTAATATATAGGGCAACTAGGGGCTATAGGAGGTAATAGCAAACAGGGTAGCTGCTACTAAAGGCCTTAGTAACCTACGAGGCAGGAGTATCTAACAGGCATCGCCAGATAGCAAGTACCTAGACGACAGACGACTTTACTGTCTAGACAACCGGACGAGCGCAGGAAAACACTATTTGCAGGAGGAACGCTAGGAGCTTAGGCTGTATAACGCGACGTCGTACGAGGGAAGCACTACGAGAAGGGAGGGAGGTATTGTTAGGGGGCGCTGTCTAGCTAGGTCCTGGACCTAAGCTAGCTGTCGCCCTAAGGATTGCGACTAAGCAGCGCTAGCACGACCCCTTACCCTATACAGAGGGAGAACCCTACAGCCCTATATAGAGGGAAATTGCCGCCCCTCTATACAGAGAGAAAACTCTGCACCCCTATACAGAGGGAAACTTCTAACCCTCTGTATAGAGTAAAAACCTTACATCCCTATATAGAGGGAAATTGCTAGCTTGGCTTCGTAGATACAAATTATACAGCAGCGGACAACGAAGGAACTGCCTATTAGTTCCTTTATATAGATACCTAGCTTTAAGTTTCTAAATCAAGATTCTTAAACCTATTACACTCTCCGTATCTTGTCCGTTGTATGCCGAAATCTGCGTCGGCGACGCTAATTCCACTAGATAATCGTATCCTTTTATCAGTTTCTAGACTAGTCGATAGTGGATTGCTGCACCGATAAGTGCTCCTATATCGATAAAGGCTCTTAACTAAAGGAGGCAGTGTAAGCTGTTAAGGGGGTAGACAGTAATTAGAAGGATAATAGCGGTCTCTGTATTAACTTCCACCGCTGCCGAGAGCGGATCGTTACAACTGTTAATGCTCCCTTCTTCTAGCGATGCGGTTCGTAGCAGTGCCCTATTGTCTATACTAGATAGGGGGCCTATCCGTCTAGCTAGTCTTTTCCCATAATCCTTAATAGCACTCCGCCGTCTACACTGTCTGTGTCGTTCGGCGCCGGCTCTATAGCTTAGATAGTCTTCCTTAGTAGCAGTGGCTTTATAGTACAGTATTCCTGCTTTTGCTAGGCCGTCGCTTAGTATCTAGTAGCGATGTAGCTAGGCTTTCTGTATACGTAGCAGGTAGGGACGAAGAACGAGCATAGCGAATAGGATAGCTGCTAGGTGTTAGGAGGCGCCGCCCAGCCCAGGTCCTAGACCTAAGCTAGCCGTCGCCCTAAGGACTGCGACTTAGCGGCGCCAGCACAACCCTACCCTCTGTACGGAGTCACTAACAGGACCCTACTCCTATTCAGAGGGAGAATCCTATAGCCCTATATAGAGAGGAATTGCCGCCCCTCTAAATAGAGAGAAAACTCTACACTACTGTACAGAGGGAAACTCCTAATCCTCTGTACAGAGTGTAAACCTTACGTCCCTGCACAGAGGGAAATTGCTAGCTTAGCTTTGTAGGTGCAAATTGTACAGCAGTAGGCGACGAAGCAACTGCCTATTAGTTCCTTTATATAGATACCTAACCTTAAGTTTCTAAACTAAGATTCTTAAGCCCTTACATTAGGAACTGATCTTTCTGTCGGTAACTACAGTAATATAACGAAGATAGACAGCGACATCTCTATAGAACCTACAGCTATGCAGGGACGGATGCACTGCGCGTACGAGGAGCTGCTGTAACACAAGAGGCAGCTCGAACAATAAGTAAGCTACTAGGCGGCAATAATTTCCCAATAGGAACAGGAGCTACGACAGCTTAGGGAGTCCGATTGCGATCCGAACCCTACGACGACGACGACGACGAACACAACGGCCTACACCCCGACCCCTAAGAGCAAACTCCCCGACGTTACTACTTACGATAGTAAGGCTCCGGCCGAGTACCCCTCCTAGACTGCCCAGATACGCTCTAAGCTTCTAGTCGACTTAGGAGCATACCCGACCGAGCTAGACAAGGTAGTATACCTCTTTAGGAGATTAAATGGCAGGGCAGCAGCACGGATTCCGCTGTACTATAAGACGGCTATTGCTAACCTAGCAATAGCTACGACGACGATGCTCTAGGCAGCTCTTAACAAGAGCTATAAGGACCTAGACTACGAGAGCCGAGCACTCGCACGGGTGAATACGATAAAGCAAGGACGCAAGACTGTACGAGAGTTCCTCGCAGAATACGACTAGACCCTAGCAGAGGCAGGAGGACTCTAATAGGAGGACAGGATAAAAATTACCTCCTTAGAGGTAGGTCTCTCTAAGGAGATTATAACGGGACTGGTAGGCGTAATGCGACTAGCTACGTACGAGGAATTCTGTAATCTCCTTAGGATAGTCGACGACCAGTAGCGCAGGCTCGGACAGATAAGCTGCGCTTATAAGATGCGACAACCCCTCTAGTAGCAGACGGACGCTATAGACTAGGAACTAACAACGACGACGAGGGTATCAGCAGCCGTTACCGTACGGCTAAGGGCCGCTACCAAAAGGGCGCAGTAGGTAGACATAGCTACCCTAAACAAGAGGCGAGCAGAAGGGAGCTGCGACAGGTGTAGCAAGATAGGCTATACTGCACGGAATTGCAGGCTTTTGCTAGCAGAGAGACCTAGGAGATGGCCGACCACTGCAAGGGTAGCAACTGCGGCGTCCTAACAACAGGATTAGGAGTCCTACTTAGACGACGACGAGTCGGGAAAAGAGTAGCCTCTAAGCGAAGGCTCTACTAGCAGCGTATAAGAGATAGATTGCTAAATCAAAGCACTACTTAGCTATCTTTCAAGAGCACCTATATAACGACTATGCCGTTTATCGTACAGCCTATACTGAACGGGTCCGCAACAGCGCGGACATTGATTAACACAGGGTGTTTGGTGTACAGAGTAATTAGCGAAGACTTCGTACAGAGACACTGTATTAAGACGACCCCTACTGTACCTGTATACATGCTAGGCATTACCGGGCGAGGACTGGACATTACCTATATAGTGAAGGTAACGATAGAACTGTAGGGACACTATAAGCAGGACTTATACCTCTATGTCGCATAGAACAAGTTGGGGTATAACCTAATACTAGGGAAGCTATAGATAGAGCGCTAGCAGGGCAAGCTAGACGTTGGACGAGGACGGCTGTACCCAGCAGCAACAAAGCAGAGGCTCCGAGACTAAGGGAGGCTTCTATAGGGCAGCAATGCCAAGGCCAAAATCAACACAGCGACTGCAGACATTAAGAAGGCATTAGCGCCTAAGAAAACAACGGACCCCTGTACAAAGCTCCTAGCAGAGTACGCAGAATACCTGGACCTCTTCGAGCCAAAGTCGGCCTCGAAACTGCCACTACACTAAGGAGAAGGAATTAACTATAACATCCAGCTAGAGCCCCGTTCGGATAGGAGTCTGCCCAAAGTACTGTACGGCCTACTGTACAGCATGTCCTCTAGAGAACTCCTGGTACTGCGCAAGACACTGGACGACCTACTTGCTAAGGGTTTTATTCGTGCAAATACCTTGTCCGCAGGAGCTCTAGTGTTGTTTGTCTATAAGGAGGGCAAGGCCGGCTTGCGTTTCTGCGTAGACTATAGAGGCATTAATGCGATTACTAAGAAGGACCGGTACCCCCTACCCCTTATTAAGGAGACACTCGGACGGATCAGCAAGGCAAAGTGGTTTACTAAGCTTAACATAGTCTCGGCTTTCTACAAAATACGGATTAAGGAAGGCTGTAAATAGATAACTGCCTTCTATACGAGATATAATCTTTTCGAGTAGCTTGTTACCCCCTTTAGCCTTGCCAACGCACTGGCAACCTTCTAGAGGTACATTAACAGGTCCCTATAAGGGTTACTAAACGACATCTGCTAAGTATACCTCGACGACACCCTGGTTTTTACGGACGGCACCTATGCAGATTATGTACAGGACGTCAAGAAGGTACTAGATCGACTGCAACAGGCTAGATTGTACCTTAACATTAACAAATGCAAACTCGGTGTACACTATACGAAATACCTAGGGTTTATTATCGAGGCAGGAAAAGGTATTAGTATAGATAGAAAGAAGATTAATGCTATTAAGCAATAGAAGCCGCCTACGAGCGTTAAGGGCATATAGGAATTTCTTAGGTTTGCCAACTTCTAATGCCAGTTTATACAGAACTACTCGGAGATTGTGCGCCCCCTAGTCGAGCTAACACATAAGGACGAGCAGTTTAAGTAGACGGATAAGTGCAATAGGAGCTTGAACAAGCTAAAGGGGCTCTTTACTACAGGACTCACGCTTGCTGCCTTCGAGCCGGAACGTACGACGATACTAGAAACTAACTCCTTAGGGTACTGCATAGGAGGTATCTGATCCGGGCACGCAGATATAATTCAATACGGCCTTTTTGATAACTATAGCTCGAACTGAGGAGAGAAAGGAATCTATGTAGTGGTGGACGAGACCTTTAGGGGGGTGTGGCGTGCTAAGGCCCGGCTCGGTCTAGAAGGGCCGAGCCGAAATTCCGAGGGTCCGCCCTATCACTTAGTCCCACCCCTTTCCACCGCTGCAACACCACCCCCCTCCCTTATTAGCAGTCGCCCTCGACCGCTTACTTATCCGTCCCTCCTGTCTTTTTTTTTTTTGATTTACATCGTTACTATCTGAAGTCTTTACTTATCTTCCCTCTGATCTGTTCTATCTGATCGGAGCCAGCGGTCACTAGAGCTGCGGCGTAACCGGTCCGTGCTCTGCCGTAGAGGTCTATATAGATCCATCTGTAGCTCTTTATCTTCTTCTTCTTCTTTCTCTACTAAGGCCTTTAGCGCCACCGCGAGGCTGCTTTAACGGCGGCCGCTTCGTTCTTCGTCGTTACTATCCTTTCCGCCTAGCCGGCGGATAGTAGTAACAGAGCGCAAAGACCGTTACTAAGCGGGCCGACGCAGTGGCGCCGTTCTTGGTCTTACTGTTCTATCCGCCGGTCCTGGCCAGCAGTAGGAGTAGTAAGGCCCAAGACACCGGCCAGCGGATTCCACGATCGTTTCTATCGGCTTCCGCGTCGATAGAGCAGACGTAGATATCCTTCTTCTTTATCGACTTTCGAGCTACACAGGCCTCGGCTTCCTCGGGTTTCGAACTTAAAGTTCTCTTAGCACCTCCGCTGAATTCCGGAGGTTCTCGACCGGATACCATTTATAGTCTTCCGGCTATCCTTTCTATAAGATCCTTGCTTCGATAGATCCCCTTCGTCTTCTTATGTTTATAACGTCTTCTACCTCCTATTCTTCTTCTTTACTGTCTACTTCGATCGACAGGGGTTTATCGAACCCCTGATCCAGAAGACCATCTTCAGGGTCTAGGCTTACCAGATCCGAATAAAAGACATCGTAGATCCGGAACGATTTCGGCAGCTGGAGCCGGTAGGTTACTAGCGACCTTTTTCCTATTATCTTAAACGGACCTACGTAACGAGGGTTGAGCTTCGCGTTGCCTTTTAGCCTCAGGTTCCGCGTATTGAGCTATACCTTTTGGCCTTCCTCGAATTCTATCGGTAACCTCTTTCTATTAGCTCGAGTTACTATCTTCTTCTAAGCTGATTCTATCGCTTCTTTCGCTACCTTAATCGCTTCTTCTATCTGAGATCGGAGCGCTTCTGCTGCCGCCGCGGCGATTCTCTTCGACGAGGTAGTAGTAGAAGGTTCTAAGGAGCTGGGTTCGTTCGGTGGTTGAAAGCTTATCCTCGGAAGGTAGCCGTAGGTTATCTTAAACGGCGCTAGTAAGGTGGCTTCCGATCGTGCAGAATTTGCACAGAATTCGGCCATCGGCAATACCTTAACCCATTCTGCTTAATAATAGCCGCAGAAGATTCTTAGATACTTTTCTATCTTACGGTTGGCTACTTCCGACTGTCTGTTGGTCTAAGGGTAAGCGGCTGTGCTGAGCTTTCTACCAATTCCAAGGGCCTAGTTGATAGCTTTCTATACGTCTGCAGTAAATTGAGGACCCCTATCCGTAGTGATGGTGTCCGGCAGCCTATAGTGCTTCTATACGTATTGGATCAACATTCTCGCCGTTTCTTCTGCAGTAGTTCCTTTATTCTTAGCTCGACAGGGGATGAAATAGCGCTCTTTGCTTAGCCGATCCACTACATTGAGCGTGGCGTTATATCTATCGGAGTCCGGCAGGCCGGTTACGAAATCTATCGTAATGTGCTGGTATAGTTTCTTAGAGATCGGAAGTGGCTTCAGCAGGCCGGCTAGAAGGCCGTAACGTAGCTTTGCCGTTCGGCATACGTAGCAGTTAGCGATAAATCAGTAGATTCGCTCGAATATTCTCGGAAACTAGTAGATCGTCCTCACTGCTTGCATCGTCTTCTTCGCGCCTGCGTGGCCAACATCTACGGAGCTATAGACCAGCTGGATAACCTCTGTAATTAGTTCTTCCAGAACGATCAGTTTCCCTGAGCCGGTTTTGCCGAGCTTCTGCTGCTGTTTAAGCCGTTCCACTTTCTCGTGCAGCGTCTCTTCTTTAATCGGCGGCTCTATCGCACAGATCCCTACCTCTTTTAACACCTCGGCGTCTACTATTCGTTCTGTCAGCACCTTCTGAAACATGTTCGGATCTTCTTTCGCGCGGCTGGTCTTTCCTTCTCTTCTCGTTAATGCGTCTGCCTTTCCATTTTAAGCTCCAGGTCGATAAGTGATCTTAAAGTCGAACCTGGATAAGTAGGCAGCCTACCGGGCTTGGCGCCGTAACAGCTTCTGCGTCTTTATAAAGTAGGTCAGTAACTTGTGGTCCGTAAGGACCTAGATTATGCTCTGTCTAGCTATAAGCTCCGATTTCCACTCTTCGAAGGCCTGAATAATGGCCAGCAGTTCTTTATTATAGATAGCGTAGTTTCTCTTAGCATGATTTATAGACTTGCTAAAGAAAGCCACTAGATGGAGAGTCTCGTCGTCGTTAGCGTACTAAGAAAGGACCCCTGCTGTTACTGTGTCGGAAGCGTCTGTCTCTACGTAGATCGTCTTTTCCGGTCTGAAGTGCTCTAGCACTGGCGCTGAGGCCACCGCCTCCTTTAGTCGGTTGAAAGCTTCCGTACACTTTTTATTCTATAGGCCGGCGGCTTCCTTTATTAATGCCTTATTCAGTGGTCTCGCTATCTTACTGAAGTCCTTAATAAACTGTCAATAGTAGCTGCAGAATCCGAGAAACGCTCTGATTTGCATAGTGTTTTCGGATGTCGGTTGCTTCTATTCCGCTACAGCGGCCACTTTCGACAGGTCTATCCGAATTCCTTCTCTTCTAACGATAAGACCGAGATATTTGACTTCGGTCTGGTAGAACTCGCTCTTATTCGTGTCTGCGTTCAATCCGACCTCGCGGAGTCTCTTTAACACCCTCTTAATGTAGTCCGTGTGTTGTTCTCTCGTTCCCTTAGTATAGATAAGAATGTCGTCCAAGTAGATTGACACGAACCGTTCCAGCATATCTATAAAGGTGTAGTTTATAAAGCGTTGCTACACTGCCGGCGCGTTGGTAAGCCCGAAAGGCATTACCAACTACTTGAAATTGCCTATGCGCGTGGCTAATGTCGTAAGGTCTTCTGTTTGTCCTTCTTCGTTCCTTAATCGATGGAATGCTTAGCGAATATCCAGCTTGCTGAACTACTTAGCCTTAGCCACTCGTTGTATAGTCTTATCGATTAGAGGCAGCGGATACACATCTCTCTTGGTGACTTTATTAAGCCTCGGTAGTCCACGCACAGTCGGAGACTACCTCCGGGTTTCTGTACGAAAAGAATCGGTAACGCATATTCTGCTAAGCTTGGCGTAATGAACTTCTTCGCTAGATTCTCTCGAATAAACACTTCTACGTAGTCCAGCTCGGCTGGAGATAAGCGTCTTAGGGGCTCGGTTCTCGGCAGCGCGGCTCCATCTTTTAGCCGGATCTTGTTGTTATATTCCGGTCGGTAGAGCGGCAAGAGGTTGGAGTCAGCCTTTAAGAACACGTTAGTGTAACTATAGAGTTCTTTCGGTAACACCTCTAGTGGATCCACTTCTTCTTCCGCTATTATCTTCCGGTAGTCTTCGATGTCTTTTATTAAGATAGCGTAAATCTCGTTGTCTAGCGACCTCGCGAGGGTCCTTAAAGCTTCTGAACTTATTATTCCGATCGTGTCTTTAGGGTCGGACCGATTCTTCGGAGCTACTTCGATGGTCGTAACGTTCGGTTTGACATTGGCGACTGTAACCGGTTCGGTGTCTGACTTAACGGCGGCGGAGCTGCTGATTAATGTTCTGAATCCGAGTGTGCCTTTACCTACATTAATAATTGCTCCCTGGTTCTTTATCTATTTTTGTCCTATAATAATGTCAAACCTTCCGATATCTATAATTCGGAACGTCGCCTCCGTAGTGCGACCTGCCAAGGTAGTCTTCAATAGCACATAGTGCGTAACACTCTCTGTGTCCTGTCCGTTGTATGCCGAAATCCGTGTCGGCGACGCTAGCTCCACTAGATAGCTATATCCTTTCATTATCTTTTAAACCAATCGATAGTGGATAGCCGCTCCGATAAGGGCCCCTATGTTAATAAAAGCTCTTAGCTAAAGTGGTTTGCTCGATCCGTCAAGAGGGTGTACAGTAATTAGAAGGATAATAGCTGTTTCCGTGTTCACTTCCACCGCTGCTAAGAGCGGATCGCTGCAGCTGTTAATGCTCTTATCTTTATGTAACGTGGTTCTTGTTAGTGCCCTGTTGTTTACGCTGGATAGGGGGCCTATCCTTCCAGCTGATCTTTTCCCAGGATTCTCAGTAGCACTCCACCGTCTACGCTGTCGGTGTCGTTTGGAGCCAGCTCTATAGCTTGTATAGTCTTTCTCGGAGGCTGCGGCTGCTTTATAACACGATACTCCTGCTTCTGCTTGTCTAATGCTTGGCATCTCGTAGCGATGTAGCTAGGCTTTCTATATACGTAACAGGTAGGGACGAACAACGAACGCAGTGACTGGTAAGATGGCTGCGGAGGCGCTTTCCGGGAAGGTGCAGGGGGTCTCGTCGCCTGCGTTAACAACGGCTTCTAGTTTGATTTGCGTAATTTCGCGTAGGCGCTCAGGTTCCTCGCAGTAACTCTCGCTCGGTGCACGAAGCTCTTAAGGTCTTCGTCTTCTACAGACGCTATAGCTGCTGCCAGTTTAGGGTTTAGCTTCTGCCTTAATAGATGGAGCGGCTCGTCTTCCGCTACTCTGGCCCTAATAGCATATTTTCTAAAGAGCCTGTAGAATTCCTTAAACGTCTGTCAGTTCTGGTTGATCTTATCTAGCTGCTTACGGGCTGTCTTCTTTTGGAATGGGTCTCCGAAGTGTCGATCCAGCGCTTTGATCGCTTCTTCGGCAGTTACCTCTTCTAGGTCCGCTACTAGCGAAAAAGCTTTACCTTCTAATCGCGACTCTAGGTACGCTAATCTATCTCCGGCACTGTTTCCGGCATAGTCTCGATCTATCTTGTTCTTTATCTTCTTCTTAAATACTTCCCAATCCTTAGGATCTCTACCTCTAAACGCTAGTAGATCCGGTAGTAAGGTTATTAGCGTGCCGCCTTGACTGTAGGCCGCCGGTAAGGCGGTCTCTGCTTGTTCTTCTCGATGCGGTGGCGGCGACGTCGCTCTCTCTATCTTAGCTAGCTGAGCCTTTATCTCTTTCAGTTGTGCCAATCGGTTCGCCGCTTCGTTTTCCAGCACATCTATAATAGTCTCGGCCGATTCCTTCTCGGCTCTTACCGTTTCAATTTCCTCTCTTAGTCTCCTGTTCTCTTCCGTGTTTCTATAAAACTTCTTCTCGATAAAGGTAATAATGTCGAACACCTTCTTAGCTCTATTCTCTGCTAGATGCTCTTCTATTTCTTCCGGCGTGCGTGCGTACAACTCGGTATAGCTCTCTATGCCTCTCTTCGCTTTATTTATCTCTTCTTCTATAAGGCCCTTAGTGGCTATTCCGTTATCGAGGATGCTAATACGCCTATCCCTCGGTCTATCGTTCTTTCTCTTTCCGCTGCGGCCTGTAACGCCGCCCTCTACCGTTAAGAAGCTCTCTATAGCTATCTTACAGTGCTGGTGTTTTGTTTGGTTTAGTGCGCGTGCGTTATTTAGGGGTCCGGATAATTTAACAGTCCCTTTCGCGTAGCACAGTGGTAGTATAGGGAGTAAGTTCGAGCTATAATAATCCAGGCACGCAGATATAATTCAATACGGCCTTTTTGATAACTATAGCTCGAACTAAGGAGGGAAAGGAATCTATATAGTAGTGGACGAGACCTTTAGGGGGGTGTGGCGTGCTAAGGCCCGGCTCGGTCTGGAAGGGCCGAGCCGAAATTCCGAGGGTCCGCCCTATTACTCAGTCCTACCCCTTTCCACCGCCGCAACAGTATCCTGTTACAGGTAGGCTCTAACGGACTTCTGCACCTATACGCGTACTTCTCTAAAGGGAACTCCCTAGCTAAGTGCAATTACCCTATCTACGACAAGGAATTGCTAGCAGTCGTACAGTGTTGCGAAGCATAGGATAGAGAACTCCGCTCAGTTCCCGAGTTCCTCGCTCTAACTAACTACAAGAATCTAGAGTTCTTTACGCAACCCCAGGGGCTGTCTAAGAAACACGTACAATAGGCAATGTACCTAAGCCGGTTTAATATAAAACTCTAGTATCGTAAGGGTAAGGACAATAGCAGGGACAATGCGCTATCCAGACAGGACCAGGACATGCCAACGACGTACAAGGACGACCGGCTGAAGTTACGAACATTCCAGATTTTAAGGAGGAGCTAGGCGAAGGGACTATCCGCCTAGAAGCGACACACATATAGGAACCCCAACTGCAGGCATAGGAACAGGCAGTAGAAAAGGATAACGTGTACTAAGGGGCCTATACAGCGATCTAAGGAGGACAGCGGAAGCTCCTAGCAGAGCTTTACCTTAAGGCGTTAGCAGCAGAATGCACAGTAGACGAGGAGAATAACCTGAAGTTTAGGAATCAAATTTGGGTCCCGGCAGACGAGAAGCTCCGTACGAGCTTAATACAACGGGCATACGATTCTATAGCAACCGGGCACCTAGGGCGCGAAGAAACGTACAGCATCGTCGCTAGGGACTACTACTAGCTGGCGATAGCGAAGGACATCCGCAGGTTTATACAGAACTGCGATATATACAGACGGACGAAGCCCTAGCGTAAACTAAAGCATAGGCTGCTGAAACCCCTACTAATACCAGACCGACCCTAGCAAGACCTGACAGTAGACTTTATTACAGACCTCCCTAAGAGCAACGAACGACAGAGCATTATAATAGTTACGGACAAGCTAACGAAGGGGGTAATATTAGAAGGAATAGACTCTATTACAGCTAAGGACACTGTCTAGGCACTTATACAGACGACGTTCAGCAAGTACAGATTCCCTAGGTTAATTGTATCGGACTACGGTACACAGTTTACGAGCTAGCTCTAGGCTAGGGTGTGTTAGTTGCTAAACGTAGAACGTTGCCTGTTAACTGCATAGCACCTATAGACAGACAGTGCGACGGAGAGGGTTAATTCGACGTTGAAAGCGTACCTCCGAGCGTACGTCGACTATAATCAGACGAACTGGAACCGCCTTCTCCTAATAGCGGAGCTGGCTATTAACAGCTGTACGGCTAATGCTAGCCAACTCTATACCCGAAATCTCAATCGCCTCCCGGCCGGCAGGGGCCCCAGCACTAGAAGAAGTAGAAGGGTAGCTTAGCAACACCCTGCTACTAGTTAATATAGCACCTAAGACGTTAGCTTAGACTATACAGAAGACGGGGACCTGTACGAACCGGAAGCGAAGTTGCTAGTCGAGCTAGGCACTCTATTACTAGAGGTAAAAATAGGAAGAGACACTAGCTAGACAGGCGGAAGAAGATCCAGTAAGTACAAGAGAGCTACAGCGGGAACGACCGGACGGGATGCGTAGCATAACGGTAGTAGTAACTAGTAGTAACTAGTAGTAGTAATAGTAGTAGTAGCAGACGGCTAGGCAGACGGGTAGCAGATAGGGGAATAAAGGAGAAAAAGAAGAAGAGAGAGAGAGAAGGGGGAAAGGGTTTATAAACAGGGTAGTAGCAGCCTGCTATGTAGGGCAATAGCAACTAGGGCAGCTACAGGACAAACGAGGCAACTACAACCTAGGGCCCGTACGAGCGACGGCCTACTAGACGACCGGACAGAGACGGGAACATCTACCTAGAAGTAAACTCCGGACGACGACTAAGGCACAGGGACAGAGCCAGATAGCCCGGCGACGCTAGACTGTACGGTTAGGACGCGGAGTGTATAGCTAGGGGCTAGAGGGTAGGAGGAGAACAAACAGACAGGA
The DNA here is from genome assembly GCA_016165855.1 of Pseudocercospora ulei. NCBI lineage: Eukaryota > Fungi > Ascomycota > Dothideomycetes > Mycosphaerellales > Mycosphaerellaceae > Pseudocercospora > Pseudocercospora ulei. Next base: position 1,079,859 of record JACWNB010000024.1, on the reverse strand, counting down.
CCGAGCACCTCCTATACCTTTATAACCGCTCGCAGGCCTCCTCTGCCTTAGCCTTAGCATCCTTAAAGTAGCAAACGGAATCGGTTAAGTTTAGATAGAAGCGATCTAGCACTACCTACCTTCCCTACCTACAGGTCCTCCTCTGCCCTAGCTAGAGGATCTAGGAGGACAAGTCCAAGGTTGCAACAGTGGAGAGGGAGGTCGACAGGCAAGTGCCTAGGCGAAGACAGGAAAGCGCTACCTGCTAGAGGAACCCTAAGAGCTAAGGGTATACGACACGCTATCCTATAAAAGAAGCACTATAAGAAGGGAGGGGGTATTGTTAGGGGGCGCCGCCCAGCCCAGGTCCTAGACCTAAGCTAGCCGCCGCCCTAAGGACTGCGACTTAGCGGCGCTAGCACGACCCTACCCTCTATACAGAGTTACTAATAGGACCCTACTCCTGTACAGAGGGAGAACCCTATAGCCCTATATAGAGAGGAATTGCCGCCTCTCCAAACAGAGGGAAAACTCTATACTACTATACAGAGGGAAACTCCCGATCCTCTATACAGAGTGTAAAACTTGCATCTCTATATAGAGGGAAATTGCTGGCTTGGCTTCGTAGGTACAAATTGTACAGCAGCAGGCGACGAAAGAACTGCCTAATAGTTCCTTTATGTAGATACCTAACCTTAAGTTTCTGAACTAAGATTCTTAAGCCCTTACACTAGGGGCCTCGTTAGAAAGGAGCAGGGGGTCGTGTTGTTAGCGCTAACGATAGCTTCTAGATCGATTCGCGTACTGCCGATTTTCTATTCGCGTTTAAGTTTCTAGCAGTAACTCTCGCCTAATGCACGAAGCTCTTAAGGTCTTTATCTTCTACTAAAGCTATAGCTCTGGCTAGTTTAGAGTTTAACTTCTGCCTTAGTAAGTGCAGCTGCTCGTCTTCAGACACTTTAGCTCTAATAGCATACTTCCTAAACAGTCTGTAAAACTCCTTAAACGTTAGCTAGTTTTAGTTAATTTTGTCTAGTTGCTTATAGGCTGTCTTCTTTTAGAAGGGGTCTCCGAAGCGTTAGTTAAGGGCTTTGATTGCTTGGTTGGCAGTTACATCTTCTAGGTCTGTTACTAGCGAGAACGCTTCGCCTTCTAGTCGCGATTCTAGGTAGGCCAGTCTGTCTTCTTTACTGCTTCTAGCATAATCGCAGCTTATCTTGTTCCTTATCTTCTTCTTAAATGCCTTCTAGTCTTTAGGGCCTCTACCCCTAAAGGCTAGTAGATTAGGTAGTAACGTTATCGCAGTGCTACCTTAACTGTAGGCCTCTAGTAAGGCAGTTTCCACTTGTTCTTCTCGTAGTAGCGGCGGTGCCGATAACGTTGCTGCCTCTATGTTAGCTAACTAAGCCTTTAGCACCTTTAGTTACGCTAGTCGAGCCGCTGCTTAGTTCTCTAACATATTGATAATAGTCTCTGCCGATTCCTTCTCGGCTATTACCGCTTCTATCTCTTGTCTTAGCTGTTTGTTCTCTTCTATCTTCTTATAAAAAGTCTTCTCGATAAAGGTAATAGTGTCGTACACCCTTCTAGACCCGTGTTCTGCTAGGTGTGCCTCGAGCTTATCTAGTGTGCAGGCGTACAGCTCCTTTGTTAGGGGGCGCCGCCCGGCCCAGGTCCTGAACCCGACCTGAGCCAACCGTCGCCCTAAGGACTGCGACTTAGCAGCGCCAGCACGACCCCACCCTCCGTACGGAACCACCGACAGGACCCTACTCCCGTACAGAGGGAGAACACTACGGTCCTGCACAAAGGGGAGCTACTGCCCCTTTAAATAGGGGGGAAAACTCTGCACTACTGTACAGAGGAGGTAACTCCCGATCCTCTATACAGAGGGTGAACCTTGCACCCCTGCACAAAGGGGGAATTGCTAGCTTAGCTTCGTAGGTACAAATTGTACGGCAGCAGACGACGAAGGAACTGCCTATTAGTTCCTTTATATAGATATCCAACCTTAAATTTCTGAACCAAGATTCTTGGGCCCCTTATATTAGGAACTAATCTTACTGTCGGTAACTACGGTAACAAAACAAAGATAGACAGCGACATCCCTATAGAAACTACGGCCATAGAGGGACATATGCACTGCGTATACGAGGAGCTGCTAGAAAGCAAGAGGCAGCTCGAACAACAAGTAAGCTACTAGGCCGCGATAATTTCCTAACAGGAACAGGAGCTACGACAGCTTAGGGCGTCCAATCGCGATCCGACCCCTACGACGACGAACACAATAACCTACACCCTGACCCCCAAGAGCAAACTCCCTGACGTCTCTACATACAATAGTAAGGCTCTGGCCGAGTACCCCTCCTAGGCTGCTTAGATGCGCTCTAAGCTCCTAGTCGACTTAGGAGCATACCTAACCGAGCTAGACAAGGTAGTTTACCTCTTTAGGAGGTTAAAGGGCAGGGCAGCAGCACAAAATCTGCCGTACTACGAGACGGCCATTGCCAACCTGGCAATAGCTACGACGACGATGCTCTAGGCAGCTCTAGACAAGAGCTACAAGGACCCGGACTGCGAGAGCCGAGCACTCCTACAGGTTAATACGATAAAACAAGGACGCAAGACCGTACGAGAATTCCTCGCGGAATTTAACTAGACTTTGGCAGAAGCAGGAGGTCTCTAGTAGGAGGACAGGATAAAAACTACCTCTTTAGAGGTAGGCCTCTCTAAGGAGATTATAATAGGGCTAGTAGGCGTAATGCGATTAGCTACGTACAAGGAATTCTGCGACCTCCTTAGGATAGTCGACGACTAGCAGCGCAGGCTTGGACAGATAGGCCGCGCTTAGGAGATAAGACAACCCCTCTAGCGACAGACATACGCTATAGACTAGGAGCCGACGACAACAAGGGTAGCGGCAGTAGCTACTGTACGGCCAAGGGCTGCTACTAAAAAGGCGCAATAGGTAGACACAGCTACCCTTAACAAGAGACGAGCAGAAGGGAGCTGCTACCAGTGTAGCAAGATAGGCTACACTGTACGGAATTGCGGGCTTCTGCTAGTAGAGAGACCTAGGGGACGGCCGACTACTACGAGGGTAGCAACTGCAGCGCCTTAACGAGAAGATTAGGAGTCCTACTCGGACGACAACGAGTTGGGAAAAGAGTAGCCTCTAAGCGAAGACTCTGCTAGAGGCAGGTGCAAGATAGACTGCTAAATCAAAGCATTACTTAGCCATCTTTTAAGAGCAATTACATAACAACGATGCTATTCATCGTACGGCCGACGTTGAACGGGTCCGCAACAGCGCGGACATTGATTAACACAGGATGTTTGGTGTATAGAGTAATTAGCGAAGACTTCGTACAGAGACATCGGATTAAGACGACCCCTACGGTACCTGTACGCATGCTGGGCATTACTGGGCGAGGACCGGACATTACCTATATAGTAAAATTAACGATAGAGGTATAGGGACACTATAAGCAGGACTTATACCTCTATGTCGTACAGGACAAGTTAGGGTATAACCTAATACTAGGGAAACCTTAGATAGAGCGCTAGAAGGGCAAGCTGGACGTCGGACAAGGACGGCTGTACCCGGCAGTAATAAAGCGGAGGATCCGGGACCAGGGGAGGATCCTGCAAGGTAGCAATGCTAAGGCCGAAATCAACACGGCAACAGCAGACATCGAGAAGGCATTAGTACCTAAGGAAGTAACGGACCCCTATACGAAGCTCCTAAGGGAGTATACTGGATACCTAGACCTCTTTAAGCCGAAGTCGGCCTTAAAGCTGCCGCTACACCGAGGGGAAGGGATTGACTATAACATCTAGCTAGAACCCCGTCTAGATAGGGGCCTGCTGGAGGTACCGTACAGACCGCTATATAGAATGTCCTCTAGAGAACTCTTAGTACTGCGCAAGACACTGGACGACCTGCTTGCCAAAGGGTTTATTCGGGCCAGTACGTCGTCCGCGGAAGCCCTAGTACTGTTTGTCTATAAGGAAGGGAAGGCCGGATTGCGTTTCTGCGTAGACTATAGAGGCATTAACGCGATTACTAAGAAGGACCGGTACCCCCTACCTCTTATTAAGGAGACTCTCGGACGGATTAGCAAGGCGAAGTGGTTTACTAAGCTTAACGTAGTCTCGGCCTTCTACAAGATCTAGATCAAGGAAGGCTGTAAATGGATAACTGCCTTCTGTACGAGATACGGTCTTTTTAAGTGGCTTGTTACCCCCTTCGGCCTTGCCAATACACCAGCAACCTTCTAAAGGTACATTAACAAGTCCCTACAAGGGTTACTAGACGACATCCGCTCGGCATACCTCGACGACACCCTAGTTTTTACGGACGGCACCTACGCAGATTACGTACGAGATGTCAAGAAGGTGCTAGACCGACTGCAGCAGGCTAGCTTGTACCTCGACATCGACAAATGCGAATTCGGTGTCCAACGTACGAAATACCTAGGTTTTATTATCGAGGCAGGGAAAGGCATTAGTATAGATAGGAAGAAGATTAATGCCATTAAGCAATAGAAGCCGCCTACAAACGTTAAGGGCGTACGGGAATTTCTTAGGTTCGCTAACTTCTACCGCTAGTTTGTACAGAACTACTCGTAGATCGTACGCCCCCTAGTTAAGCTAACGCACAAGGACAAGCAGTTCAAATAGACGGACGAATGCGATAGGAGCTTCGACAAGCTAAAGGAGCTCTTTACTATAGGACCAACGCTCGCCGCCTTCGACCTAGAGCGTATAACAATACTGGAAACTGACTCCTTAGGGTACTGCATTAGGGGTATCCTGTTACAGGTAGGCTCGGACGGACTCCTACACCTATACGCATATTTCTCTAAGAAGAACTCCCTAGCTAAGTGCAACTACCCTATCTACGACAAAGAGTTGCTAGCAGTTGTACAGTGTTGCGAAGCCTAGGATAGAGAACTTCGCTTAGTGCCCGAGTTCCTCGCCCTAACGGACTACAAGAATCTGGAATACTTTACTTAACCTTAGAAGCTGTCCAAGAGGCACGTACGATAGGCAATGTATCTAAGCCGGTTTAATATAAGACTCCGGTATCGCAAGGGTCAGGACAATAGCAGGGCCGATGCACTGTCTAGACGGGACCAGGACATGCTAACGACGTACGAGGACGACTAGCTAAAGTTACGAACATTCCAGATGTTTAAGGGGGAGCTAGGCGAGGAGACTATCCGCCTAGCAGCGACACACCTATAGAAACCCTAACTGCAAGCATAGGAAGAGGCAGTAGAAAAGGACGAGGTATACCGAGGGGCCTGTACGGCGATCTAGGGAGGGCAACGGAAGCTCCTAGCTAAGCTCCACCTTAAGGTGTCGGCAGCCGAGTGCTTAGTAGACAAAGAGAACAACCTAAAGTTCAGAAATCGGATATAGGTCCCGGCAGACGAGAAGCTCTATACGAGCTTAATACAATAGGCGCATAACTCTATAGCTACTAGGCATCTAGGGCGCGAGGAGACGTACAGCATTATCGCCTAGGACTACTACTGGCCGGCGATAGCGAAGGACATTCGCAGGTTCGTACGGAACTGCGATGTATGCGGACGGACGAAGCCCTAGCGCGAGCTAAAGTATAGGCTGCTAAAGCCCCTGCCGATACCGGACCGGCCCTAGCAAGATCTAACAGTAGACTTTATTACGGACCTCCCTAAGAGCGACGGACAGCGAAACATTATAGTAGTTACGGACAAGTTAACAAAGAGGGTAATACTAGAGGGAATAGACTCTATTACAGCTAAAGACACTGCCTAGGCCTTTATACAGACGACGATTAGCAAGTACAGTTTCCCTAGGTTAATTGTATTCGACCGGGGGACACAGTTTACGAGCTAGCTCTAGGCAAGGATCTGCCAGTTGCTAAAGGTAGAACGTCGCCTGTTAACCGTATAGCACCTGCAGACAGACGGGGCGACGGAGAGGGTTAATTCAACTTTGGAAGCGTACTTCCGAGCGTATGTCGACTATAACTAGACGAACTAGAACCGACTTCTCCCTATAGCGGAGCTGGCTATTAACAGCCGTACAGCTAATGCTACAGGACTGTCCCCCTTCTTTACAACCTATAGATACGACTATTCCCCGCTCCTACCGACCCTAAGTAGTAACACCCTGCGCCCTGTACGATCCCCAATTCAGCAAGGAGAGGCTATCGTACAGACGATTACGAACGCCTATTAATAGGCAAAGGCAAGCCTAGCTATAGCTTAACAGAACGCAGAAGAGCAGGCCAATAAGGGACGACAGGCTGCACCAAGGTACGAGGCAGGGGATAAGGTCTAGCTAAACTAGCAAAACATCTGTATAGACTAGCTAAGCAAGAAGCTAGATTAGAGGAACAGGAAGTTTACAGTAGTCTAGCCGGTAGGGACATATGCTGTACGACTAAACACCCCCCTAGGTATTTATCCAGTCTTCTATATAGACCTTGTACGGCCGGCAAACACGGACCCCCTGCCGCACTAGACGACTAACGACGCGCGCCTACCTGCAATTATAACCGAGGGCCAGGAAGAGTATAAAGTAGAGGGGATCTTTAAGAGTCGGAGGAAGCGGAGAAAGGCAGAGTACTTAGTAAAATAGAGAGGATAGGCAGAGCCTACGTAGGAACCGTACGAGGCTCTGCAAGACACAACTGCACTGGACAGATAGGAGGAGAACCATCCCCCTGCCCAGTTACAGTAACACTGCGCTGTACAGCGGAAGGAGGCACGATCTACCCTAAGGACAGAGTAGCTATAGGCAGACCTAGGTTGTTAAAGGATCGAGAATTACGACGTAGGGCACTACGGGGCTCCGCTAACACGACATCGTAGGCTGGAAGAAAGGAACAGCTAAGGGACAAATAGGAGGGGGGGTGGAAATAAGATAAGTTAAGAGAAAACTGTCTGAAATTTCTTACACTATCTAGGGGGGGGAGGGGGGGGGTAGCTTACTAGCCACTACCCTAGGGGACTAGAGCAACCGACTCATTATCCAAGACCTCTACTACCTCCCGCCCGGCCGGGCCCCTACCCCTACTAGGGCCAGCCCCAGGAAGCAGAGGCACCCCCCTACCCCTATATACCTCCCCTAGACAGCGGTAGGGGCAGTAGAGGGAGCTATCCTTCTACTTACACGAGGCACACACCCTAGCCTAGAAGCCTAGGAGGCGGTATAGGCCAAGTAAGGGCTAGGGAGAGTTGGGGCAGGGGGCGTAGGGCTGGCCCCAGGTAGCGATAAGGAGGGCGTTAACGTACGACGCCCAGGCTATAGCTAGCTGCTAGGGTGTAACCTAGGCAGGGTTACACTAGAAGGCGTAGAAGGGGAGCCTAGCCGCATCCTGCTACTTGCAGGTATAGCACCTAAGACGTCAGCTTAGACTGTACAGAAGACGAGAATCTGTACAAACTAGAAGCGTAGCTGCTAGTTAAATTAAGGACCCTACCTCTAGAGGTAGAAATAGGGGGGGACCCTAGCCGGACGAGGGGAGGAGGCGGGGCTAGCAACTATAAGGGAGCTACTAGACAGGGCGGACGACATAGCTAGTAGTAGATAGTAGCTAATAGTAGGTAGTAGATAGTAGTAGATAGTAGTAGATAGTAGACGGTATAGGGAGAGGAGAGAAGGGGGAAGGAAAGAGAAGGGAGAAGGCTTAAGGTAACTGCCTGCTATAAGGGGAATAGCAAGCAGGGCAGCTGCTACAAACAGGTAAAATAGCAAGAGGCAACCGCGACCTAGGGGGGGGGGCGACGAGGGACGACGACTCGGACGACTAGACGAAATAGGAAGCCGCGACCTGCCAAAGGAACAGCAGGAGCTAGGTGATCTAAGCACGCTGCTATATAGAAGAGGCACTACGAGAAAGGAAGGGGGGGGGTATTGTTAGGAGGCGCCGCCCGGCCCAGGTCCTGGACCCGACCTAAGCTAACCGTCGCCCTAAGGACTGCGACTTAGCAGCGCTAGCACGACCCTACTCTCTGTACGGAACTACCGATAGGACCCTACTCCTGTACAGAGGGAGAACACTACGGTCCTGCACAAAGGGGAGCTACCGCCCCTCTAAATAGGGAGGAAAACTCTGCACTACCGTATAGAGGAGGTAACTCCTAATCCTCTGTACAGAGGGTAAACCTTGCACCCCTGCATAAAGGGGGAATTGCTAGCTTGGCTTCGTAGGTACAAATCGTACGGCAGCAGACGACGAAGGAACTGCCTATTAGTTCCTTTATATAGATACCTAACCTCAAGTTTCTAAACCAAGATTCTTGGGCCCCTTACATCCTTATAGCCAGCTATGCCTTCTCTTACTTCGTCCGTCTCTTCTTCTATAAGACCTTTAGTAACTGTCCTCTTATTAAGGATGCTAGCGCGCATATCTCTTGCTCTATTAGCCTTTCTCTTTCTGCTGCAGCTTGTAACGCCGCTTTCTACTATCGAGAAGCCTTCTATAGCCTTCTTACAGTGCTAGTGTTTGGTTTGGGTTGTAGTGTACGCGTGCGTTATTTAGGTAGCCGGATGTAGTTTAACAGGCCCTTTCGCGCAGTGCAGGGTTAGTGTAGTTATTAAGTTCGAGATAAAATAATCCGAGCACGCAGATATAATTTAATACAGCTGTTTTAATAACTATATCTCGAACTAAGGAGGGAAAGGAATCTATATAGTAGTATATAAGGGCTTTAGGAGTAGTATACTAAGGCCCGGCTTAGTCCAGAAGGGCCGAGCCGAAATTCCAAGAGTCTACCCTATTACTTAATCCTACCCTTTTCTGCTACTGTAACATTTAGGAGTGGCATACTAAGGCCTGGCTTGGTCCGGAAGGGCCGAGCCGAAATTCTAAGGATCTACCCTATTACTTAGTCCTACCCCTTTCTAACGCTATAGCACTACCCCCCTCCCTTATTAGCAGTCGACCTGGACTGCTTACTTATCCTTTCTGCCTTTTAATTCTTCTTCTTTTTTTTTGTTTCTTCTTTCTTTTCTCCTGTTTCTTCCGTCCGGTTCGCTGCTTCTTCTATAAAAACTCCTCTTAAAACCAACGTTACCTCTTCTTTTCTTCTGTCTTAAAAACATTATTCCATTTTATCTTCTTTCTTCTTACACTGTCGTTATCTGAAGTCCTTTACTTGGCGTCTATCTGATCGGAGCTATCTGACCTAAGCTAACAACTATCTAAGCTGCAGCATGTCTAGTCTGTGCGCCGCTGTAGAGGGTCTATACATATCTATCTGCAGCGCGCTATCTCTTCTTCTCTTTCTTCTTTACTAAGGCCTTCAGCGCTATCGTAAAGCCGCTTTAATAGTGTCGGCTTCGTCTTCGCCGTTATTATCCGTCCTGTAGGATTGGCAGTGTTAGCGAAGACGAAGACCGTTACAAAGCGCGCTAAAGCGGTGGCGCCGTCCTCGACCTTACTGTTATTATTCGACCGGCGAAGCCGGTGGACGGTAACATTGTAACCGAGGACTCCAGCTAAGCGCACCGCTGTAATTTTTTCTATCGGCTTTCGCACTAGTAGAGCAGACGCGGTCTTTCTTCTTCTTCTTCTAAAGCTATTAACTTCGGAGCTACTTAGGTCTCGGCTTGTTTGGGTTCCGGGTGTAAAACTAAAACTCCCTTAACAGCTCTGCCGAATTTCGGAGATTCTCGACTGGATACTATTTATAGTCTTGTAGCTACTCCTTCTATAAGATCCTTGCTTCGATAGACCCCCTTACCTTCCTTATATCTATTATATCTTCTACCTCCTACTCTTCTTCCTTACTATCTATCTCGATTAGTAGGGGTTTAGCGAAACCCTGTTCCAGAAGACTATCTTTAGGGTCTAGGCTTAACAGGTCCGAATAGAAGACATCGTAGATTCGGAACGACTTCAGTAGCTAGAGTCGATAAGTTACTGGCGACCTCTTTTCTACTATCGTAAACAGACCTACGTAGCGAGGGTTAGGCTTGGCATTTTCTTTTAGCCTAAGGTTCCGCGTATTAAGCTATACCTTCTGGCCTTCTTCGAATTCTATCGGTAATCGCTTTCTATTAGCTCGAGTTACTATCTTCTTCTAAGCTAATTCTATCGCTTCTTTCGCTACCCTAATCGCTTCTTCTATCTAAGATTTAAGCGCTTCTGCCCCGGCGGCGGCTACTCTCTTTAACGAAGTAGTAGTAGAAGATTCCGAAGAGCTAGGTTCGTTCGGCGGTTAAAAGCTTTTTCTTAGAAGATAGCTACGAGTTATCTCGAACGGCGCTAGCGAGGTAGCCTTAGACGGCGCTGCGTTAGTGCAGAATTCGGCTATTAGCGATACCTTAACCTATTCTTCTTAATAATAGCTGCAGAAGATTCGTAGATATTTCTCTATCTTGCAGTTAGCTACTTTAGACTAACTATCAGTCTAAGGGTAAGCGGCCGTGCTAAGCTGTCCGCGAATTCCGAGAACTTAGTTAATAGCCTTCTATATATCGGCAGTGAATTCAGGACCTCTATTCGTAGTAATAGAGTCCAGCAGGCTATAGTACTTCTATACGTGCTGAATTAGCATCCTTGCTGTCTCTTCTGCAGTAGTGCCTTTATCCTTTGCTTAGTAGGGGATAAAGTAGCGTTCCTTGCTTAACCGATCTACTACGTTAAGGGTAGCTTTGTATCTATCGGAATCCGGCAGGCCGGTTACGAAATCTATCGTAATATACTGCTACAGTTTCTTAAGGATTAGCAGTGGCTTTAGCAAACTGGCTAGAAGGCCGTAACGCAGCTTCGCGGCTCGACATACGTAATAATTAGCGACAAACCGGTGGATCCGCTCGAAGATCCGCAGAAACTAGTAGACTGTCCTTATAGCTTCTATCGTCTTCTTTGTGCCAGTATAGCCAACATCTTTAGAACTATAGACCAGCTAGATAACCTCTATAATTAGTTCTTCTAGAACTATTAGTTTCTCTAAACCGGTTTTACTAAGCTTCTGTTGCTGGTTAAGCTGCTCTACTTTTTTGTAGAGCATCTCTTCCTCGGTTACTAGCTCTATTGCGTAGATCCCTACTTCCTTTAACACCTCGGCGTCTCCTATCCGCTTAGTCAACACCTTCTAGAACATGTTCGGATCTTCTTTCGCGCGGCTGGTCTTCCCCTCTCTTCTCGTCAGCGTATTAGCGTTTCCGTTTTGAGCTCCAGGTCGATAATTAATGTTAAAGTCGAACCCGGATAGGTAGGCGGCCTACCGAGCTTAGCGGCGCGAGACCTTCTGCGTCTTTATAAAGTAGGTTAACGACTGATAGTCCGTAAGGACTTAGACCGTGCTCTTTCTAGCTATAAGTTCCGGCTTCTACTCCTCGAAAGCATAGATAATAGCTAATAGCTCTTTATCGTAGATAGCATAGTTCTGCTTAGCCTCGTTTATAGACTTGCTAAAGAAAGCTACTAGATAGAGGATCTCGTCGTCGTTGTTATATTAAGAAAGGACCCCTGCGGTTACTATATCGGATGCGTCCGTTTCTAGGTAGATCGTCTTTTCCAGTCAGAAGTGCGCTAGCACTACCGCTAAGGCTACCGCTTCTTTTAGTCGGTTAAACGCCTCTATACACTTCTTATTCTATAGGCTAGCGGCCTCCTTCTTTAATACCTCGTTTAAGGGTCTTGCTATCTTGCTAAAGTCCTTAATAAATCGACAATAGTAGCTACAGAACCTAAGAAAGGCTCTGATTTAGGTAGTGTTTCCGGACTTCGGCCGCTTCTATTCCGCTATAGCGGCGACCTTTAAGGGGTCTATCCGAATTCCTTCTCTTCTGACAATAAGACCGAGATATTTGACTTCAGTCTAATAGAACTTACTCTTCTTCGTGTCTGCGTTCAGCCCGACCTCGCGGAGCCTAATCAACACTCTCTTAATGTAGTCCGTATATTGCTCTCTCGTTCTATCAGTGTAGATAAGGATATTATCTAAGTAAATAGACACAAACTGTTCCAGTATATCTATAAAGGTATAGTTTATAAAGCGTTGCTATATAGCCGGCGCGTTGGTAAGGCCGAAAGGCATAACTAGCTACTTGAAATTGCCTATACGCGTAGCGAACGTTATAAGGTCTTCCGTCTGCCCTTCCTTATTCCTTAATCGGTAGAACGCTTAGCGAATGTCTAGCTTGCTAAGCTACTTAGCTTTTGCTACTCGTTGTATAGTCTTATCGATTAGCGGCAGTAGGTAGATATCTCTCTTAGTAACCTTATTAAGGCCTCTATAGTCTACGCACAGTCGGAGACTACCTCTAGGTTTCTGTACAAAAAGGATCGGCAACGTATACTTAGTAGAGCTTAGCGTAATAAACTTCTTTGCTAGCTATTCTCGAACAAACACTTCTACTTAGTCTAGCTTAGCTGGCGATAGGCGCCTTAGGGGTTCGGTTCTCGGCAGCACAGCTCCTTCTTTTAGTCGGATCTTGTTATCGTATTCTGGTCGATAGAGCAGCAGGAGGTTAGAGTCGGCTTTTAAGAACACGTTAGCGTAGCTATAGAGTTCTTTTAGTAACACCTCTAAAAGGTCCACTTCTTCTTCCGCTATTATCTTTCGGTAATCTTCAATGTCTTTTATCGAGATAGTGTAGATCTTATTCTCTAGCGACTTCGCGAGAGTCGTTAGGGCTTCCGAGCTTATTATTCCGACGGTATCTAGGGGGTTAGAACAGTCGGACGGAACCGCGTCGGCGGTCGTAACGTTTGGACTGGCAGCGACGACGGTAACCGATTCAATAGCGGCGGTGCCGCTCTGATAGGGTTTGAACCTAAGTGTGCCTTTACCTACGTTAATAACGGCTTTCTAGTTCTTTATCTATTTCTGCCCTATAATAATGTCAAACTGTCCAATATCTATAATTCGGAACGTTGCTTCGGTAGTTCTGCCGGCTAGGGTAGTTTTTAACAGCATATAATGCGTAACGCTCTCTGTGTCTTGTCCGTTGTATGCCAAGATTCGCGTCGGCAACGCTAGCTTAACTGAATAGCTATATCCCTTCGTTAGTTTCTAAACTAGTCGATAGTAAATCGCTGCGCCGATAAGTGCTCCTATGTCGATAAAGGCTTTTAATTAAAGGGGGCGGTATAAGCCCTTAAGGGAGTAGACAGTAATTAGAAGGATAACAGCAGTCTCCGCATTCACTTCTATCGCTGCCGAGAGCGGATCGTTACAGCTGTTAATGCTCTCTCTTTCTTCTAGCAATGTAGTCTGTAGCGGTGCCCTATTGTTCGCGCTAGGTAGGGGGCCTATCCGTCTAGCTAATCTTTTCCTAAGATCCTTAATAGCACCCCGCCGTCTACACTGTCTGTATCGTTTGGCGCTGTCTCTATAGCTTGAATAGTCTTCCTCGGCGGCAGCGGCGGCTTTGTAGTACAGTATTCCTGCTTCTGCTAAGCCGTCGCTTAGTATCTACTAGCGATATAGCCAGGCTTTCTATACACGTAGCAGGTAGGGATGAACGGCGAGCGCTGTGAATAGGATGGCTGCTAAAGGCCTCGTTAGAAAGGAGCAGAAGGTCGAGTCGCCTGCGCTAGCGACGATCTCGGATTCGGTTCGCGCGCTGTCGATCTTCCGTATGCGTTCAAGTTTCTAGCGGTGACTCTCGCCTAGTGCATAAGGCTGTTACAGTCAACAGATGTGAAACGGAAAACACAGTCAACAGATGTAAAACGGAAAACAACAGCATCTAAGAACCAGCCGGAACTATTAAGATTTACAGACTACAGGCTAACAACTACTAGATAGAAGAAGACTCCAAGAGAGTGAAAGGCGAATTATCTCGCGATGCAAACACTCCTAGCTCAATTCTGGAACCTTAGGAAAAAGCGGGTCTGGGAAATAAATTTGTTTGCAGAACAAAGAAACAGAGTTTAATAAGAAAGTCACTAGCAAGCACGCAAACAACTAGCTAGGGCAGGGGGATATAAGAACCTGCCGCTACCTGCATAATCTTTCTCTTCTTCTTGTTTATAGCTCGTCTTGTGCATTAATTCAGCTTTTACACCTTAGACTCCAGCCCTTCCTTTCTTTACTTAGTTTTTATATCCCTTACTTCAGACTTTAGCCTCCTCCTCTAATATTAACGTTTACATCCCTTCCTTGAGACTTTGTTTTATCCAACTCCTCCTACCTACTTCGACTTTTACATCGACCTCTTCCGACCTCTTAGCTCCCCCCTTAACATTACGAGCTATCCACCAAACACTAGACTATTAACATAGTCTTCTACACCCTACGAGAAGAGGTCCCCTTTAAGGAATACTTACAAGTGGACCTATTAGCAGAAGGAATTATTAACCTAATAAACAACGATCCCAACCTTGCCCTGCGAGTCTTTTTTACAGCAACGAACACCGTCCGCACAGGCATTGAACAAGTGAAGGAACTTAACCAACACATTAATAGCCTGGAAGCAATACTATTAGATAGCAAGGATCAGGTACAAGAGATAGAACGAAAGATTGCTAACCTAACAATTAAGAAAGCTTAGACATAAGGACAATTGCAGGAAGCTCTAAACCTAAGGACACAGAACACTACTAGAGAACCTACTAGCAAGAGAGTAGCTGACCTAGAACCATTCTATAGAGACAAGGACAAGTTTAATGAATTTCGACTACGATTGTCAATTAAGCTCTTAGCTAACGCGGACCACTTCCTAAACGAACAACAGAAGGTCTCGTACGCGTTCTCCCTCCTTACTGGCAAGGCACTACAACAGGTCTTACAATGGTTTAACCCAAAGACACTACAAGTTACTTGCCTAGACGTTACTATCTTGCTTACCGCTCTCGACTTAGCCTTTAGTAACCTATACCGCAAGTCCACAGCCCAGCAGCTGATCCGAACTCTTAAGCAAACCAAAAAGCCATTCTCTAACTACTACGCACAATTCTTACAGGAAATCGGATACTGCGAATACGACACAGAAGCCCAAAAGTCGGCTCTGGTTGCTGGTTTAAGCACTGAACTTCTTACTAAACTAGAAGACTAAGAGCATAAATCTTTGTTATTTTACGAACTGGTTACTCTCTGCCAACGCCTCGACAGTCGTAGAAACCTGTTCTCAAACATCATTAAGGCACACAGCAACCCGCTTAACAACTGCACAAACCAGCGTCCGGTTACAACTCTTCCTATCTTTACCCAAAACTAACCTAATCCTCCCTTGGCCCTACGACTTCCTCCTGTTAACGGCGAACCTATAGACCTTAGTTCAGCTAAGCTTTAAGACGGTCGACTTATACAAGAAGAAAAGCAGCGTCGCCGCAACCAACGTCTCTGCATGTACTGTAGGGAGCCAAACCACCTCGCAATTAACTGCCTAACTCTGGTTAATCGCCGCAACAAGGCAGGCACCCCTCTCGGATTTTCTGCAGCTGCCCTAGCACTAAAGGACAACAGCAAGGACTAGGGAAACGCTTAGGCCTGTCAACAAGACGCCTGACAGGCAAGTATTTAGATCGACATCGTGCAATCTCTTCTTCTGCAGTGCAATTCTATACTAAGGCAGAGGATAAGTTAACTTGTCCTCCCTTTGTAGTTACAGCAAATATCTACACTAAGAAGAATTCTATATACTTAGTACTTACGATAATCGACTGCGGCGCAACTAGCAAGAGTTTTATTAACCCTGGACTTATTAACTCCTTAGGAATCCCTACTTAGAACCTGAAGTACCCCAGACCCTTAAAAATGTTTAACAGCAGTAAGGCCTCTGCAGGAGGTATAACTCAGATTGCCTACGTCAAACTTCAACTTAAGAACAACTACGAAGAACACCTCTCTTGCTTTTTTACACCTCTCCCTAACCAGAAAATAATCCTAGGATTGCCTTAGCTAAAGCTCTACAACCTACAGATTAACTAGGACACGAGAAGCCTCGACATAAACTCAGAACATTGCCGAAACCATTGCTACACTTTGACTCAGTTTACTTCTGCAAACGGCACAAAAGATTCGATACTCTAAGTATCTGCAGCTACTTTCTATACAGCTGCAAAGGAAAAAGGAGCCTAAATCTTTACTGCGTCAATAGAAGACATCGAGAAAGCCCTTGCTAAGTTCGACGAAAACCGAGAAGCCACCAATCTAGAGACAAAAGTACTAACAGAATACTATAACTTCCTTAGTATATAGTTAGTTAAAGAAGCTGACAAGCTACCTCCTTACCGACCTTACGATTACAAGATTAAACTAGAAGAAGGTCAGACACCCCCTTTCGGACCTCTCTATCAAGTGTCCTGCGAAGAACTCCAAGTCCTACAAAAGTTTCTGCAACAAAACCTTTAGAAAGGCTTTATTCGATCCAGTCGCTTACCTGCTGCCAGCCCTGTTATGTTTGTTAAGAAGCCCGGTGGAGGGCTGCGCTTCTGTGTCGACTACTGCAATCTTAACGCTATCTTAAAGAAGAACCGTTATCTAATCCCTCTGATCTAAGAAACACTATAACGCCTCTCGAAAGCAAAATAGTTTACTAAGCTCGATGTAATTACGGCCTTTAACAAGATTCGGATAGCTAAAGGACAAGAATAGTGAACTGCATTCAGAACCCGATACGGCCTGTTTAAATCCCTAGTAATGCCCTTTAGAATGTGCAATGCACCTAGCACTTTCTAAGAATATATAAACGACATACTAAGAGAGTACTTGGACCAATTTGTTACCGCTTACATTAACGACATCCTGGTCTATAGCACTACACTAAAAGAACACCAGGAATACGTCCGAAAGGTACTGGCGAAACTGGCAGAAGCAGGCTTGCATCTGGACATTAACAAGTGCGAATTTTACTAACAAGAAGTTCCATTCCTTGGCCTTATTATCTTAGACAAAGGCATCCGTATAGACCTAGCAAAGATTTAAGCAATCCTGGACTAGAAGATCCTAAAGACTGTCAAAGAAGTGCAAGGCTTCCTTAGGTTCGCTAACTTCTACCGTCGTTTTATTCAGGGCTTTAGCTTAATAGTAAAGCTACTAACTGCTCTAATAAAGAAAGAAGCTAAGTTTAACTGGACTAACTCCTGCCAATACGCATTTGACCTCCTACAGCAACGATTTACTGAAGATCCAATCCTTCAACACTTTGAATTTAACTTGGAAACCCGCGTAGAAACCGACGCCTCTAACGGAGCTATTAGAGCAGTTCTCCTTTAACGAAAATCGCCTAACTAGCTATAGCTCCTAGTAGCTTACCTTTTAAAGAAGATGCTACCTGCCGAATGCAATTACGAGATATACGACAAGGAGCTCCTTGCAATCGTTAAAGCATTTAAAGAGTGGCGACCAGAACTCGAAGGTGCAGCCTACCCGACCCAAGTTAGTTTAGACTACAAGAACTTGATTTATTTTATAAAGAGCAAAATTCTTAATCGCAGACAAGCCCGCTGGAGCGAATTCCTCTTAAGGTTCAACTTTGTTATTCAATACGCGCCTGGATCTCTTAATTTAAGGGCTAATACCCTTACTCGGATGCCTGGAACCTATCCAGTAGACCGAAAAGAAGGCTAGACAATGTGTAACCAAACTATCCTAAAGGCCTATAACCTAAGCAAAGACTTAAAGACCTACCTAAAAGAAGGTACACTATCAATCGCTGTCTCTTTTGCTCTGTGTCTAGCACCTGCCTTCCTGGAGGATAACGATTTAGAAAGCGAACCAGACAACGAAACATTTGACACTAAAGACTCTGAAATTAAAGGCTCTGTTACCTCTGACAACAAACAGAACAATAATAAATCAACGGAAGAAGCAAATCAACCGGGAGAACTGCTCCTAATAATCAGAGAAGCTTACGAATCAGACGAATAAGCTTAAGGACTGATCCAAGCCCTTAAAATAGGTCAGCGTACCTTCCCTGGCTTTTCTCTCTTAGAATGCGAACTTAGGGATAGACTGGTTTCCTTTCAATCTCGCCTTTTTGTTCCTAAAGGTGCAGACGATTCAATACGACTATACATCCTTAGGTCAGTTTACAACTCGGCAGCAGGAGGCTACCTAAGACGATCGAAGCTTTACAAGCTTACTTCCCGTTACTACTGGTAGCCGTTAATGTGGAAGCACGTCCGCAGATATAGAAACAACTGTCCTATCTGCAAGGCAGCCAAATACGACCGACAACGTCTATAAGGATTGCTAAAGCCTCTCCCAGCCCCCGAACACCCGTAGAAACACATTATAATAGACTTTGTTACCTGCCTCCCTTAAGGGACCACTTAGGCAGGCGTTAAGGCAAAGAACGTCTTTGTAGTTGTGGGCCGACACTCTAAGGACCGCTTTGTAGTACCCTGCTAGAGCATAACTGCTAAGGAAACCGCTCGACTGTTTTACAAATACGTCTAGCGTTACGTAGGCCTTCCAGACAGCATTACCTCTAACAGAGGCTCTTAGTTTATTGCTGATCCGACTAAGGTAGACTCTAGGTCAATATCCGTCTTTAATAACTATATCCAAGGCTGGAGAGGGAAGAATCTATGTACAAGCAGAGGTGGAGGTATTTGATAGTGCGCCAAGCCTGGCCCTGCCAAGCCTGCTACCTTCCAGCACCTTCCAGCCCTCTACATCTGTATCACTACCGCCCTCCCTAACCAGCGATTGCCCTTCATCGCAATCAATCCATTAATCGAAATTAGCCAATCAGGTCGCTCCAAAACAGGTCGCTTTTGAGCTTCAATTTCCGTGCGTTTTGAGCCTCAATCTCGTGCCTTTTTGAGCCTCAATCTCGTGTCTTTTTGAGCCTCAATCTCGTGCCTTTTTGCCGTCGCTTTGGTGCCTTATTTGGTGCCTTGCCAAGGCTGCAGAATTCTCAGATTGTCGCAGAGGTCGCGGAGGTCGCAGAGGTCGTCGAGGTCGCAGAGGTCGCAGAGGTTGCGGCTGCCTTGTAAAGACATGTCGCTTCTCGAGCCGTCGCTTCTTAAGCTGTCTCGAGCCGTCGCTTCTCGAGCCGTCGCTTCTCGAGCTGTCGCTTCTCGACAGTTGCTTTTCGAGCCGTCGCTCGCTTCTTAAGCGGTCGCAGAGGTCTCGGAGGTCGCGGAGGTTGTTAGAGCTGCAGAGGTCGTAGAGGTCGCAGAGGTCGTCGAGGCCGCGGAGGTCGCGGAGGTTGTCAAGACGCAGCCTATGTATGTCGCTTCTCGACGGTCGCTTCTTAACAGTCGCTTCTTAACAGTCGCTTTTTAGACGCTCGCTTCTCAAGCCGTCGCTCGCTTCTTAAGCCGTCGCTTCTCAAACGGTTGCAGAGGTCTCGGAGGTCGCGGAGGTTGTCTTGCAAACACGTATCGCTTCTCGACGGTCGCTTCTCGACAGTCGCTGCTCGACGGTCGCTTCTCGACGGTCGCTGCTCGACGGTCGCTTCTCGACGGTCGCTTCTCGACGGTCGCTTCTCGACGGTCGCTTCTCGACGGTCGCTTCTTGAGCCGTCGCTTCGCTTCTTGGACGGTCGCTTCTTAGACGGTCGGTTCTTGTCGGTTACTTCTCGACGGTCGCTAAGGTCTCGGAGGTCGTCGGGGTCGCAGAGGTCTGTCGCTTCTGAACTTGCAGTGCCTTTCTGAACATAAAGTGTCTTTCTGAACATACAGTGTCTTTCTGAACATACAGTGTCTTTCTGAACATACAGTGTCTTTCTGAACATACAGTGTCTTTCTGAACATACAGTGCCTGTATTGTCTGCAATTGCCCTATACTCTGAACGTGCTTCTGAACATATGCCTGCCTATGCGCTCTTGCTCTGTTGTACTCTGCCTGGGTGCTCTTGCTCTGCCTTAGTGCGCTGCAGCTAGGTGCTCTGTCTAATGCTCTGCCTAATGCTCTGCCTAGTTACAGCTGCTAGGTTGTTAGGTGCTAAGCCGGGTGCTGAGCCTAGGTGCTTGTGCCTGGGTGCTTAGGGCTTGCTAGTGCTTGGGCTCGCTAGTGCTTGGGCTCGCTGGTGCCTAAGTGCTTGTGCTGCTCTTGTCGCTCGTGCTTGGGGGCTCGTACCTAGGTGCTTGTACTCGGTTCTCTGCCTTATGCTGGCCGTACGCCTCGATTGCGAAAGGTCTGTTGGCCGAGTTGCTTCTGGTCGTACTGAACGTCTCGATAGGCCTTGTCCGAATAGAATAGTCTGTTAAAGACCTGAAAAAAACAAATGTCGTCGCCCTAGGTCCTGCTAGGTGCGTCTCGTCGTCGTCGTCGCTCTCGCTCCTCGCTCTCGCTCCTTGTTCTCGTCGCTCCTACATCGTGCTTCTCGACCTTCTCGTTCTTTTCGACCTTCTCGTCTCTCTCGTCCTCGTCGCTCTCTTCGTCTAAACCTCTTAAAAATCTCTCTCTTCTCGATAGGGGCACTTCTCTTCCCTAAAAACTCTTCTTCTCGATAGGGGCACTTCTCTTCCCTAAAACTCTTCTTCTTCTTCTCAATCGGGGGAGGGGGGGGTAGAGTAGCATGCATATGTACGATTAAGTAATCGGATATAATTCAACGGCCTCCTTCGTACATATACAGTACACACTCTGGGTTGGTTGCATATACGCTAATCGAGTACCTAGATGTAATTTAACGGGCTCTTTTGCGTAGTGTAGGTTAGGTGTTGGGTTTGAGCCTTGGATATAATAATCCGACTAAGGTAGACTCTAGGTCAATACCTGTCTTTGATAACTATATCCAAGGCTAGAGAGGGAAGAATCTATATACAAGCAGAGGTAGAGGTATTTCAGTGTGCGCCAAGCCTGGCCCTGCCAAGCCTGCTACCTTCCAGCACCTTCCAGCCCTCTACATCTGTATCAATTGCCAAGTTCTGGAAACGCCTTTGCAAGCTTTTGAATATCGATTACCACATCTTAACGTCCTACTACCTAGAAACAGATAGTCAAACGGAAATTGCGAACACACTGTTCGAACAGACGCTACGTTGCTTTATCGATTACTACTAAAAGGACTGGCCAAAACATATCCAAACAGTGGAATTCTCGGCGCGCAACTAGGAGTTAGAGACGACAGGACACTCACCCTTCTATACTACTAGAGGCTACTACCCCTGAACAGGAATGGAGCCTTAAGACCCACTACCGCGACCCGACGACCTAGACGAAGTCAATGCAGACGACTGGGCAACGCACCTGTCCCAGATCTATTGGGAAGTCTAAGAAGAAATGACTTACGCCTAAGCTATCTACGAAGAACAAGCTAACCGGAAACGACAACCAGCCCCAGACTATTAAGTAGGAGACAGAGTGTACCTAGACTCTAAGAACATTGTTACAGGAAGACCTTCTCGTAAACTTAACTAGAAAAAACTAGGCCCCTTCCCTATTACAGAGAAGATCAGCTCGTACGTATACCGCCTCTAACTGCCGGAAGACTAGGAAATCTACGACGTCTTCTATCCTGTTTGACTAAGACCTAAAGAAGGAGATCCCTTCCCAATCCAATTGCAAGACTAAGAACGAACCCGCATTCTCCCTGTAGAAGACGACGACGAAGACGAAGAAGGAGAATACTATATACGCAAATTTACAGACTGTTAAGTAATTAATAGACAGACACAGTACAAAGTTCAATAGCAAAGCTACGAAGACTAGGACACTACTTAGGAACCCCTTAGAAACATTATCTTCGACAAGGACAAGATTAAAGCCTTCCACTGTTAAAACCACTCTAGAGACTACCGCCTGGAAACCCGGTACAGCCAAAGAGAACTGGATTCTGCTTACTAATAGAATATTGACCGTAACATTAGGCCTGCTCCTAGGAATAAGCAGACTTACCCCCGGTATCTCGAACTACTAAGGCTTCGTAGGAACTCTGCTATATTAAGGGGGGCTACTGTTACGGTCAACAGATGTAAAACGGAAAACACAGTTAACAGATATAAAACGGAAAACAACAGTATCTAAGACCCAACCAGAACTATTAAGATTTACAGACTATAGGCTAACAACTACTAGATAGAAGAAGACTCCAAGAGAAAGAAAAGCGAATTATCTCGCGATGCAAACACTCCTAACTTAGTTCTGGAACCTTAGGAAAAAGCAGGTCTAGGAAATGAATTTGTTTGCAGAACAAAGAAACAGAGTTTAATAAGAAAGTCACTAGCAAACACGCAAACAACCAGCTAGGGCAGGGGGATATAAGAACCTGCCGCTACCTATATAATCTTTCTCTTCTTCTTGTTTATAGCCCGTCTTGTGCATTAATTCAGCTTTTACACCTTAGACTCCAGCCCTTCCTTTCTTTACTTAGTTTTTACATCTCTTACTTTAGACTTTAGCCTCCCCCTCCAATATTAACTTTTACATCCCTTCCTTCAAACTTTGTTTTATCTAACTCCTCCTACCTACTTTGACTTTCACATTGACCTCTTCCGATCTCTTAGCTCCCTCCTTAACAGAAGCTTTCGAGGTCTTCGTCTTCTACTGAAGTTATAGCTCTAGCTAGTTTAGGGTTTAACTTCTGCCTTAGTAAGTGTAACTGTTTATCCTCCGACACTTTTGCTCTAATAGCATATTTCCTAAACAGTCTGTAAAATTCCTCGAATTTTAGCCAGTTTTGGCTTATCTTGTCTAGTTGTTCGCGTGCCGTCTTCTTTCGGAAAGGGTCTCCAAATCGTTAATCTAGGGCTTTAATAGCTTTGTTAGCGGTTACTTCTACTAGGTCCGCTACTAGCGAGAACGCTTTACCTTCTAGTCGCGCCTCTAGATAGGCTAGTCTGTCTTCTTTGCTACTGGCTGCGTAATCGCGGCTTATCTTATTCCTTATGTTCTTCTTAAAAGCTTCCTAGGCCTTAAGGTCTCTGCCTCTAAAGGTAGCTAGATTAGGTAGTAATGTTATCGAAGTGCTACCTTAACTGTAGGCGGCCGGTAAGGCGGTTTCTGCTTGGCCTTCTTATAGTAGCGGCAGCGCCAACAACGTCGCTGCCTCTATGTTACCTAACTGAGCCCTTAGCGATTTTAGTTGCGCTATTCGTGTCGTTGCTTAGTTCTCTAACACCTCGATAATAGTCTCTGCCAATTCCTTCTTGGCTATTAGCGCCTCTATCTCTTCTCTTAGCTGTTTGTTCTCTTCTATCTTCTTGTAGAACATCTTTTCGATAAAGGTAATAGTGTCGTACACCTTCCTAGCACTATGTTCTGTTAGGTGCTCCTCGAGTTTATCTAGTGTACATGCGTACAGCTCCTTGTATTGCTTCGTCTGTCTATTCTTCTATAAGACCTTTAGTAACTGTCCTATTATTAAGGATGCTAGCGCGCCTATCTCTCGGTCTGTTAGTTTTTCTCTTTCCGCTGCAGCCTGTAACGCCGCCCTCTACCATCGAGAAGCCTTCTGTAGCCTTCTTACAGTGCTAATGTGTTTGGTTTTGGGTTGCGGTATACGCGTGCATTATTCGGATAGCCGGATGTAGTCAACGGACTCTTTCGCGTAGCGCGGGGTTAGTGTAGTTAGAGAGTTCGAGATATAATAATCCGGGCACGCAGATATAATTTAATACAGCTGTTTTAATAACTATATCTCGAACTAAGGAGGGAAATAAATCTATGTAGTAGTGTATAAGGTCTTTAGGGGTGGCATGCCAAGGCCCGGCTTGGTCCGGAAGGGCCGAGCCGAAATTCTAAGGGTCTACCCTATTACTTAGTCCTACTCCTTTCTGCTACTGTAACAGTTCGGGTCTTCTTTTGCGCGGCTAGTCTTCCCCTCTCTTCTTATTAGCGCGTTAGCCTTTCCGTTTTAAGCTCTAGGTCAATAAGTAATCTTAAAGTCGAATCCGGATAAGTAGGCAGCCTACCGAGCCTGGCAGTGCGAGAGCTTCTACGTCCTTATAAAGTAGGTAAATAACTAATAGTGTGTAAGGACCTAGACTGTGCTCTTTCTAGCTATAAGCTCTAGCTTCTACTCCTCAAAAGCTTAGATAATAGCTAAAAGCTCCTTGTCGTAGATAGTGTAGTTCTGCTTAGCCTTATTTATAGACTTGCTAAAAAAGGCTACTAGATAGAGGGTCTCGCTGTCGTTGTCGTATTGAGAAAGTGTTGCGGCGGTGGAAAGGGGTGGGACTGAGTGATAGGGCGGACCCTCGGAATTTCGGCTTGGCCCTTCCGGACCGAGCCGGGCCTTGGCACGCTATACCCCCTAAAGGTCTCGTCCACCACTACATAGATTCCTTCCCCTCCTTAGTTCAAGCTCTAGTTATTAAAAAGGCTGTATTGAATTATATCTGCGTGCCCGGATTATTGTAGCTCGAACTCACTCCCTACACTACTACTGCACTGCGCAAAAGGGACTGTTGAATCATCCGGACCCCCAAATAACGCACGCGCACCAAACCAAACAAAACACCAGCACTGTAAGATAGCTATAGAGAGCTTCTTAACGGTAGAGGGCGGCGTTACAGGCTGCAGCGGAAAGAGAAAGAACGATAGACCGAGGGATAGGCGTATTAGCATCCTCGATAACGGAATAGCTACTAAGGGCCTTACAGAAGAAGAGATAAATAAAGCGAAAAGGGGCATAGAGAGCTATGCCGAACTGTACGCATGCACGCTGGAAGAAATGGAAGAGCATCTAGCAGAGAATAGAGCTAAGAAGGTGTTCGACATTATTACCTTTATCGAGAAGAAGTTTTATAGAAACACGGAAGAGAACAGGAGACTAAGAAAGGAAATTAAAACGGTAAGCGCCGAGAAGGAATCGGCCGAGACTATTATAGATATACTGGAAAACCAAGCGGCGAACCGATTGGCATAACTGAAAGAGATAAAGGCTCAGCTAGCTGAGATAGAGAGAGCGACGTCGCCGCTACCGCATCGAGAAGAACAAGCAGAGACCGCCTTACTGGCGGCCTACAGTTAAGGCGGCACGTTAATAACGTTACTACCGGATCTACTAGCGTTTAGAGGCAGAGATCCCAAGGATTGGGAAGCATTTAAGAAGAAGATAAAGAACAAGATAGATCGAGACTATGCCGGAAACAGTGCCGGAGATAGATTGGCGTACCTGGAGTCGCGATTAGAAGGTAAAGCTTTTTCGCTAGTAGCGGACCTAGAAGAGGTAACCGCCGAAGAAGCGATTAAAGCGCTGGATCAACGCTTCGGAGACCTATTCCGAAAGAAGACAGCCCGTAAGCAGCTGGATAAGATCAACCAGAACCGACAGACGTTTAAGGAATTCTACGGGCTGTTTAGAAAATATGCTATTAGGGCCAGAGTGGCAGAAGACGAGCAGCTCTATCTATTAAGACAGAAGCTAAACCCTAAACTGGCAGCAGCTATGGCGTCTGTAGAAGACGAAGACCTTAAGAGCTTCGTGCACTAAGCGAGAGTTACTGCGAGGAACCTAAGCGCCTACGCGAAATTACGCGAATCGAACCAGAAGCCGTTGTTAACGCAGGCGACGAGACCCCCTGCACCTTCCCGGAGAGCGCCTCTGCAGCCATCTTACCAGTCACTGCGTTCGTCGTTCGTCCCTACCTGTTAGGCGTATAGAAAGCCTGGCTATGTCGCTACGAGATGCTAAGCAACGGCCTAGCAGAAGCAGGAATATCGTGTTATAAAGCAGCAGCAGCCGCAGCTACCAAGAAAGACTATACAAGCTATAGAGCCGGCTCCGAACGACACCGACAGCGTAGACGGTGGAGTGCCACTAAGAATCCTGGGAAAAGATCAGCTAGAAGGATAGGCCCCCTATCTAGCGTAGACAACAGGGCACTAACACGAACTACACTACAGAAAGGAAGTATCAACAGCTGCAGCGATCCGCTCTTAGCGGCGGTGGAAGTAAACACGGAAACAGCTATTATCCTTCTAATTACTGTCCACCCTCTTAACGGATTGAGCAAATCACTTTAGCTAAGAGCTTTTATCGACATAGGGGCCCTTATCGGAGCGGCCATCTACTATCGATTGGTTCAAAAGCTAATAAAAGGATACGGCTACCTGGTAGAGCTAGCGTCGCCGACACGGATTTCGGCGTACAACGGACAAGACACAGAGAGTGTTACGCATTATATGCTATTAAGGACCACCTTCATAGGTCGCACTACGGAACCGATGTGCCGAACTATAGATATCGGAAGGTTTGACATTATTATAGGACAAAAATAGATAAAGAACCAGGGAGCAATTATTGACGTAGGTAAAGGCACACTCGGATTCAGAACACCAATCAGCAGCTCCGCCGCCGTCAAGTCAGTCACCGAACCGGTTACAGTCGCCAACGTCAAACCAAACGTTTTAACTATCGAAGTGGCTCCGAAGGATCGGTCCGACCCTAAAGACACGATCTGAATAATAAGTTCAGAAGCTTTGACGACCCTCGCGAGGTTGCTAGACAACGAGATTTACGCTATCTTAATAAAAGACATCGAAGACCACCGGAACATAATAGCGGAAGAAGAAGTGGATCCACTAGAGGTGTTACTAAAAGAACTCTATAGTTACACTGACGTGTTCTTAAAGGCTGACTCCAACTTCTTGCCGCTCTACCGACCGGAATATAACAACAAGATCCGGCTAAAAGATAGAGCCGCGCTGCCGAGAACCGAGCCCCTAAGACGCTTATCTCCGGCCGAGCTGGACTAGGTAGAAGTGTTTGTTCGAGAGAATCTAGCGAAGAAGTTCATTACGCCAAGCTTAGCAGAATATGCGTTACCAATTCTTTTCGTACGGAAACCTAGAGGTAGTCTCCGACTGTGCGTAGACTACCGAGGCCTCAATAAAGTCACTAAGAGAGATGTGTATCCGCTGCCTCTAATAGATAAGACTATACAACGAGTAGCTAAGGCTAAGTAGTTCAGCAAGCTGGATATTCGCTAAGCATTCTATCGATTAAGGAACGAAGCAGGACAAACGGAAGACCTTACGACATTCGCTATGCGCATAGGCAATTTCAAGTAGTTGGTGATGCCTTTCGGGCTTACTAACGCGCCGGCAGTGTAGCAACGCTTTATAAACCACACCTTTTTAGATATGCTAGAGCGGTTCGTGTCAATCTACTTAGACGACATTCTTATCTACAATAAGGGAACGAGAGAACAACACACGGACCACATTAAGAGGGTGTTAAAGAGACTCCGCAAGGTCGGATTGAACACAGACACGAAAAAGAGCGAGTTCTACCAGACCGAAGTCAAATATCTCGGTCTTATTGTCGGAAGAGAAGGAATTCGGATAGACCTGTCGAAAGTGGCCGCTGTAGCGGAATAGAAGCAACCGACATCCGGAAACACTACGCAAATCAGAGCGTTTCTCGGATTCTGCAGCTACTATCGACAGTTTATTAAGGACTTTAGCAAGATAGCGAGACCACTGAATAAGGCATTAATAAAGGAAGCCGCCGGCCCATAGAATAAAAAGTGTACGGAAGCTTTTAACCGACTAAAGGAGGCGGTGGCCTCAGCGCTAGTGCTAGTGTACTTCAGACCGGAAAAGACGATCTATGTAGAGACAGACGCTTCCGACACAGTAATAGCAGGGGTCCTTTCTCAGTACGCTAACAACGACGAGACTCTCTATCTAGTAGCTTTCTTTAGCAAGTCTATAAATAATGCTAAGAGAAACTACGCTATCTATAATAAAGAACTGCTAGCTATTATTCAGGCCTTCGAAGAGTGGAAACCGGAGCTTATAGCTAGACAGAGCACGATCCAGGTCCTTACGGACCACCAGTTACTAACCTACTTTATAAAGACGCAGAAGCTGTTACGGCGCTAAGCCCAGTAGGCTGCCTACTTATCCAGGTTCGACTTTAAGATTACTTATCGACCTGGAGCTCAAAATGGAAAGGCAGACGCATTGACGAGAAGAGAAGGAAGGACCAGCCGCGCGAAAGAAGATCCGAACATGTTCCAGAAGGTGTTGACCGAGCGGATAGTAGACGCAGAGGTGTTGAAAGAGGTAGGGGTCTACGCAATGGAACCGACCAATAAGGAAGAAACTCTCTACGAGAAAGTGGAGCAGCTTAACTAGCAACAGAAGCTTGGCAGAACCGGTTCAGGGAAGCTAATAGTTCCAGAAGAACTAATTACAGAGGTTATCCAGCTGGTCTATAGCTCCGTAGATGTTGGCTACGCAGGCGCGAAGAAGACAATGCAAGCAGTAAGGACGATCTACTGGTTTCCGAGAATATTCGAGCGAATCCACCAATTTATCGCTAACTGCTACATATGCCGAACGGCAAAGCCACGTTACAGCCTTCCAGCCGGCCTGCTAAAGCCACTTCCGATCCCCGAGAAACCATAGCAGCACATTACGATGGATTTCGTAACCGGCCTGCCGGACTCCGATAGATATAACGCTACGCTTAATGTAGTGGATCGGCTGAGCAAAGAGCGCTATTTCATCCCCTGTCGAGCTAAGGATAAAGGAACTACTGCAGAAGAAACAGCGAGAATGTTGATCCAATACGTGTAGAAGCACTATAGGCTGCTAGACACTATCACTACGGATAGGGGTCCTTAATTCACCGCAGACGTATAGAAAGCCATTAACCAGGCCCTTGGAATTCGTAGAAAGCTTAGCACAGCCGCTTACCCTTAGACCGACAGACAGTCGGAAGTAGCCAACCGTAAGATAGAAAAGTATCTAAGAATCTTCTGTGGCTATCATCAAGCAGAATGGGTTAAGGTGTTGCCGATAGCTGAATTCTGTGCAAATTCTGCACGATCGGAAGCCACCTTACTAGCGCCGTTCGAGATAACCTACGGCTACCTTCCGAGGATAATCTTTTAACTACCGAACGAACCCACCTCTTTAGAACCTTCTACCACTACCTCGTCGAAGAGAATCGCCGCAGCGGCGGCAGAAGCGCTCTGATCTCAGATAGAAGAAGCGATCAAGGTGGCGAAAGAAGCAATAGAATCAGCTTAGAAGAAGATAGTAACTCGAGCTAACAGAAAGAGGTTACAGATAGAATTCGAGGAAGGCCAAAAGGTATAGCTCAATACGCGGAACCTGAGGCTAAAAGGCAACGCGAAGCTTAACCCTCGTTACGTAGGTCCGTTCAAGATAATAGAAAAAAGGTCGCCGGTAACCTACTAGCTCCAGCTGCCGAAATCGTTCCGGATCTACGATTTCTTTTATTCGGATCTGCTAAGCCTAGACCCTAAAGATAGTCTTCCGGATTAGGGGTTCGATAAACCCCCGTCGATCGAAGTAGACAGTAAAGAAGAAGAATAGGAGGTGGAAGACTTTATAGACATAAGAAGATAAAGGGGATCCGTCAAAGCGAGGATCTTATAGAAAGGATAGCCGGAAGACTATAAATAGTATCCGGTCGAGAACCTCCGGAATTCAGCGGAGGTGCTAAGAGAATTTTACGTTCGAAACCCAAGGAAGCCGAGGCCTGTGTAGCTCGAAAGTCGATAAAGAAGAAGGATATCCACGTCCGCTCTATCGACGCGGAAGCCGATAGAAACGATCGTAGAATCCGCTGGCCGGTGTCTTGGGCCTCACCACCCCTATAGCTAGCCAGGACCGGCGGATAGAACGGTGAGGCCAAGAACGGCGCTACCGCGTCGGCCCGCTTAGTAACGGTCTTTGCGCTCCGTTACTACTATCCGCCAGCTAGGCGGAAAGGATAGTAACGACGAAGAACGAAGCGGCTGCTGTCAAAGCAGCCTCGCAGTAGCGCCGAAGGCCTTAGTAGAGAAAGAAGAAGAAGAAGATAAAGAGCTACGGACGGATCTATATATACCTCTACGGCAGAGCATGGACTGGTTACGCCGCAGCTCTGGTAACCGCTAGCTCCGATCAGATAGAACGGATTAGAGGGAAGATAAGTAAAGACTTCAGATAGTAATAATGTAAATCAAAAAAAAAAAGAGACAGGAGGGACGGATAAGTAAGCGGTCAAGGGCGACCGCTAATAAGGGAGGGGGGTGGTGTTGCAGCGGTGGAAAGGGGTGGGACTAAGTAATAGGGCGGACCCTCGAAATTTCGGCTCGGCCCTTCCGGACCGAGCCGGGCCTTGGCACGCCACACCCCCCAAAGGTCTCGTCCACTACTATATAGATTCCTTTCCCTCCTCAGTTCGAGCTATAGTTATTAAAAAGGCCGTATTGAATTATATCTGCGTGCCCGGATCAGAAAGAACCCCTGCTGTTACTATATCGGAAGCGTCCGTTTCTAGGTAGATCGTCTTTTCTAGCTAGAAGTGCGCTAGTACTAGCACCGAGGCTACCGCTTCTTTTAGCCAGTGAAAAGCCTCTGTGCACTTCTCATTCTAGAGGCTAGCCGCCTCTTTCTTTAATGCCTCGTTAAGGAGTCTTGCTATCTTGCTAAAGTCCTTAATAAATCGACGATAGTAACTGCAGAACCTAAGAAAAGCTCTGATTTAGGTGGTGTTTCCGGACCTCGGCTGTTTCTATTCTGCTATAGTAGCGACCTTTAAGGGGTCTATTCGAATGCCTTCTCTTCTAACAATAACACCGAGATATTTGACTTTAGTCCGATAGAGCTCACTCTTCTTCGTATCCGCGTTTAACCTAACCTTGTAGAGCCTAGTTAGCACTCTTGCGATGTAGTCTGTATATTGCTCTCTCGTCCTATTAGTATAGATAAGGATATCGTCTAAGTAAATAGACACAAACCGCTCTAGCATGTCTATAAAAGTGGAATTGATAAAACGCTGCTATATAGCTGGCGCATTAGTAAGTCCGAAAGATATAACTAGCTACTAAAAGTTGTCTATATACATAGCGAACGTCGTAAGGTCTTCCGTCTGTCCTTCCTCGTTCCTTAGTTAGTAGAATGCTTAGCAAATGTCTAGCTTGGTAGACTACTTAGCTTTTGCTACCTGTTGTATAGTCTTATTGATTAGTAGCAGTAGGTATATATCTCTCTTAGTAACCTTATTAAGGCCTCGGTAATCTATGTACAGCCGGAGGCCGCCTCTAGGTTTCTATACGAAAAGGATTGGCGATATATACTCGGCAGAGCTTAGTATAATAAACTTCTTCGCTAGGTTTTCTCGAACAAACACTTCTACTTAGTCTAGCTCGGCCGGAGATAATCGCCTTAGGGGTTCGGTTCTCGGCAGCGTAGCTCCCTCTTTTAGTCTAATCTTATTATCATATTCTGGTCGAAAGAGCAGTAGGAGGTTAGAGTCGGCTTTTAAGAACATATTAGCGTAGCTATAGAGTTCCTCTAGCAATACCTCTAACAGGTTTACTTCTTCTTCTTCTGCTATTATCTTATAGTAATCTTCGATGTCCTTTATCTAGATAGCGTAGATCTTATTCTCTAGCGACTTTACAAGGATTGTTAGGGCTTCCGAGCTTATTATTCCGACGGTAGCTAGGGGATCTAAACAATCGGCCGGAACCGCATTAGTGGTCGTTGTTGCAGCGGCAGAAAGGGGTGGGACTAAGTAATAGGGTAGACCCTTGGAATTTCGGCTCGGCCTTTCCGGACTAAGCCGGGCCTTAGCACACCACCCCTAAAGCCCCTACCTACCGCCGCATAGATTCCTTTCCTTCTTTAGTTCAAGATATAGTTATTAAAACAGCCGTGTTAAATTATATCTGCATGCTCGGATGATTATATCTTAAACTCACTTACTACACTAACTCTGCGCTGCGCGAAAGGGACTATTAAACGATCCGGACACCCAAATAACGCACGCGTACACTACACCAAACCAAACACCAGTACCGTAAGACAGCTATAGAGAGCTTCTTAACGGTAGAGGACGGCGTTACAGGCCGCAGCAGAAAGAGAAAGACTAACAGACTAAGGGATAGGCGCACTAGCATCCTCGACGATAGAACGGCTACTAAGGGCCTTATAGAAGAAGAGATAGGGGAAGCAAAGAAGGGAATAGCGGGCTATATCGAACTGTACGTACGCACGCCAGATAAAATGGAAGAATATCTGGCAGAACAAGGAGCTAGGAAGGTGTTCGACATTATTACCTTTATTAAGAAGAAGTTCTATAGGAACATAGAAGAGAGCAGGCGACTAAGAGAAGAAATAGAAGCAGTAATAGCCGAGAAGGAATTAGCAGAAACTATTATCGACATGCTAGAAAATCAAGCGGCGAAATCGGCTAGTATAACTAAAGGCGATAAAGGCTCAGTTAGCTAAGATGGAAGCAGCGGTGTCGTCGGCGCTACTACATCGAGAAGAACAAGCAGAGACCACCTTACCGGCGGCCTACAGTTAAGGTAGCACCTTAATAACGTTACTACTAGACCTACTAGCGTTTAGGGGCAGAGACCTTAAAGACTGGGAAGCCTTTAAGAAGAAGATAAAGAATAAGATAAACTGCGACTATGCCGGAAACAGGAAAGAAGACAGATTAGCCTACCTAGAATCGCGACTGGAAGGCGAAGCGTTCTCGTTAGTAGCAGACCTAGAAGAGGTAACCGCCGAAGAAGCAATTAAAGCGCTGGATCAACGCTTCGGAGACCCCTTCCGAAAGAAGACAGCCTATAAACAGCTAGACAAGATTAACTAGAACCGGCTAACATTTAAAGAGTTCTACGGCCTGTTTGGAAAAAATGCTATTAGAGCTAAAGTGTCTAAGGGTAAACAATTATATCTACCAAGGCAGAAGCTGAACCCTGAACTGGCTGGAGCTATAGCTTTAGTAGAAGATAAAGACCTTGAGAGCTTCGTGCACTAAGCGAGGGCTACTGCTAGAAACCTAAGCACCTACGCGAAATTGGCATTGCGCAAACCGGTTTAGAAGCAGTCGGCGCTGACAACACGACCCCCTACTCCTTTCCGCCGAGGCCCTACCTAGCAGACATCTTATTCGCCGCGCTCGTCGTTCGTCCCTACTTGCTACGCGTGCGGAAAGCCTAGCTATATCGCTACTAGATGTCCGGCGACGGCCTAATAGAAGCAGGAGTATCGAGCTACGAAGCTACCACTGCTACTAAGAAAGACTATTCAAGCTATCGAGCCGGCGCCGAACGGCGCCAACAGTGTAGATAGTAGAGTGCTACTAAGGATCTTAGGAAAAGACCAGCTGGACGGATAGGCCCCCTATCCAGTATAGACAATAGGGCACTGCTACAAACTACGTCGCCGGAAGAAGGGAGTATTAACAGTTATAGCGATCCGCTCTCGGCAGCTGTAGAAGTAAATACGGAAACTGCTATTATCCTTCTGATTACTGTCTACCCTATCGATAGCTTATACAGCCCCCTTTAGTTAAGAGCCTTTATCGATATAGGAGCGCTTATCGGAGCGGCGATCCACTATCGATTGGTTCAGAAACTGATAAAAGGATACAGTTAGACACGGCCGTTCCTGCCGTGTCTCTCTAATAGCTGCTGGCTCTCCTTCCACCTGTTCGGCTGGTGTCCCCTCCTATTTTACCTCTAACAATAGAGCACTTGGCTCTACTAGCAGCTTTGCTTCTAGTTCGTACAGGTCCTCGCCTTCTGTACAGTTTAAGCTAACGACTTAGGTGCTACATTAACCAGTAGCAGAGTGTCGTTAAGCCACCCTTTTGCTTCCTCTAGTGCTAGGGCCCCTGCTAGCCGGGAGGTAATTGAGATTTCGGGTATAGAGTTAGCTGCCCTAGGTCCTAGGGGTAGTAGCTAGTAAGCTACCTTAAGGTAGTATATAGAAGTTTTCGGACAGTGTTGCTCTCGTTTCCTTCTTATTTCCACCTATCTTACCTGCCTCTTAACCGTCCCTCTCTTCCTGCCCTTCTTCTGTATAGTGCCGTACAGTGTAGTGTTAGTGGGATCCTATAGTGTCCTACGTCGTAATTCTCGATCCCCCTTTTCGCTATATAGCGTAGTGTTACTGTAACTAGGCAGGGGGATAGTTCTCCTCCTACCTATCTAGCGCGGTTGTATCTTGCAGGGCCTCGTACAGTTCCTATATAGGCTCTGCCTATCCTCTCTATTTTACTAGGTACTCTAACTTCTTCCGCTTCCTTCGGCTCTTAAGGATTCCTTCTACCTTGTATTCTTCCTGGCCCTTAGTTATAATCGCTAGTAGGCGCGCGTTATCTGTCGCCTAGTGCAGCAGGGGGTCTGTGTTCGCTAGCTGTACGAGGTCTAAGTAAAAGACTAGGTAGATTCCTAGAGGAGTGTTAAGCCGTACGGCGTATGTTCCTACCGGTTAGACTACTGTAAATTTTAGGTTCTTCTAATCCAGCTTCTTGCTTGGCCAGTCCGTACGGATGTTGCGCTAGTTTAACTAGACCTTATCCCCTGCCTTATATCTAGGTGCAGCCTGCCGTCCCTTGTTGGCCTGCTCTTCTGCATTCTGTTAAGCTATAGCTAGACTCGCCTTCGCCTATTGGTAGGCGTTCGTAATCGTCCGTACGATAGCCTCTCCCTACTAAATAGGGGATCGTACAGGGCGCGGGATGTCTCTACTTAGGGTCGGTAGGAGTGGGGAATAGTCGTATCTATAGGCTATAAAGAAGGGAGACAATCCTGTAGCATTAGCTATACGGCTGTTAATGGCCAGCTCTGCTATAGGGAGAAGACAGTTCCAGTTTGTCTAATTATAGTCGACGTATACTCGGAGGTACGCTTCTAACGTCGAATTGACCCTCTCCGTCGCACTGTCCGTCTGCAGGTGCTATGCAGTTAACAGGCGACGTTCTACACTTAGCAACTAGCAGACCCTTGCCTAGAGCTGGCTCGTAAGCTGTATACCCCGGTCCGACACAATTGACTAAGGGAAACCGTGCTTGCTAAACGTCGTCCGTATAAAGGCCTAGGCAGTGTCCTTAGCCGTAATAGAGTCTATTCCCTCCAGTATTACCCCTCTCGTAAGCTTGTCCGTTACTACTATAATGTTCCTCTGTCCGTCGCTCTTAGGGAGGTCTGTAATAAAGTCCACTGTTAGGTCCTGCTAGGGCCAGTCCGGGATTGGTAGGGGTTTTAGCAGCCTATGCTTTAAATTACGCTAGGGCTTCGTCTGTCCGCATACGTCGCAGTTCTGTACGTACCTGCGGATGTCCTTCGCTATCGCCAGTTAGTAGTAGTCCCTAGCGACGATTCTGTACGTCTCCTCGCGTCCTAAGTGCCTAGTAGCTATAGAATTACGCGCCCGTTATATTAAGCTTGTACAGAGCTTCTCGTCTGCCGGGACCTAGATCCGATTCCTGAACTTTAGGTTGTTCTCCTCGTCTACTAAGCACTCTGCTGCCGACACCTTAAGATGGAGCTCTGCTAGGAGCTTCCGCTGTCCTCCTTAGATCGCTGTACAGGCCCCTCGGTACACCTCGTCCTTTTCTACTGCCTCTTCCTATACTTGCAGTTAGGGCTCCTATATGTGTGCCGCTGCCAGGCGGATAGTCTCCTCGCCTAGCTCCTCCTTAAACATCTGGAATGTTCGTAACTTCAGCCGGTCGTCCTTGTACGTCGTTCGCATGTCCTAGTCCTGTCTAGATAGCGCATTAGCCCTGCTGTTGTCTTTGCCCTTGCGATACTAGAGTCTTATATTGAACTAGCTTAGGTACATTGCCTATCTTACGTACCTCTTAGACAGCTTCCGGGGCTATATAAAGTATTCTAGGTTCTTGTAGTTAGTTAGGGCAAGGAACTTAGGGACCGAGCGGAGTTCTCTATCCTACGCTTTGCAACACTGTACGACTGCTAGCAATTCCTTGTTGTAGATAGGGTAGTTGCACTCGGCTAGGGAGTTCTTCTTAGAGAAATATGCGCATAGGTGCAGGAGTCCGTCTGAGCCTACCTGTAATAGGATACCTCTAATACAATATCCTAAAGAGTCGGTTTCCAGTATCGTCGTACGTTCCGGGTCAAAGGCGGCAAACGTTGGTCCTATAGTAAAGAGCTCCTTTAGCTTGTTAAAGCTCCTATCGCACTCGTCGGTCTGTTTGAACTGCTTGTCCTTGTATGTTAGCTCGACTAGGGAGCGTACGATCTCTAAGTAGTTCTGTATAAACTAGCGGTAGAAGTTAGCAAACCTAAGAAATTCCCGTACGCCCTTAACATTCGTAGGCGGCTTCCATTGCTTAATAGCATCAATCTTCTTCCTATCTATGCTAATACCTTTCCCTGCCTCGATAATAAACTCTAGGTATTTCGTACGCTATACACCAAATTTACATTTGTCGATGTTAAGGTACAATCCAGTCCGTTGCAGTCGATCTAGTACCTTCTTAACGTCCTGTACGTAATCTGCGTAGGAGCCGTCTGTAAAAACCAGTATGTTATCGAGATATACCGAGCAGATATCGTCTAGTAACCCTTGCAAGGACTTGTTTATATACCTTTAGAAGGTTTCTAGTGCATTGGCAAGGCTAAAGGGGGTAACAAGCTACTCGAAAAGACTAGATCTCGTATAGAAGGCGGTTTTCTATTTACAGCCTTCCTTAATCTGTATCTTGTAGAAAGCCGAGACTACGTTAAGCTTAGTAAACTACTTTGCCTTGCTGATCCGTCCGAAAGTCTCTTTAATAAGGGGTAGGGGGTACCGGTCCTTCTTGGTAATCGCGTTAATGCCTCTGTAGTCTACGCAGAAACGCAAGCCTGCCTAAACAGCACTAGGGCTCCTGCGGATAAGGTACTTGCCTAAATAAACTCTTTGGCAAGTAGGTTATCCAGTATCTTGCGCAGCACTAGGAGCTCTCTAGAGGACATTCTGTACAGCGGACCGTACAGTACCTTAGGCAGGCTCCTATCCGGACGGGGCTCTAGCTAGATGTCGTAGTTAATCCCTTCTCCTTAGTGTAGCGGTAGTTTTAGGGCCGACTTTGGCTCGAAGAGGTCCAGGTATCTAGCGTATTTCCTTAGGAGCTTCGTATAGGGTCCGTCGCCTTCTTAGGCGCCAATGCCTTCTTAATGTCTGCAGTTGCTGTGTTAATTTCGGCCTTGGCATTGTTACCCTACAGAACCCTCCCTTAGTCCTAGGGCCTCTGCTTCGTCGCTGTGTTAATTTCGGCCTTAGCATTGCTACCCTGTAGAGCCCTCCCCTGGTCTCGGAGCCTCTGCTTCGTCGCTGCCAGGTACAGCTGTCCTCGTCCAACGTCTAGCTTGCCCCTCTAGCGCTCTATCTATAGCTTCCCTAGTATTAGGTTATACCCTAACTTGTCCTATACGACATAGAGGTATAAGTCCTGCTTATAGTGTCCCTGTATCTCTATCGTTACTTTCACTATATAGGTAATGTCCGGTCCTCTCCTGGTAATGCCCAATATGCGTACAGGTACAGTAGGAGTCGTCTTAATACAGTGTCTCTGTACGAAGTCTTCGCCAATTACTCTATACACTAAATATCCTGTGTTAATTAATGTCCGCGTCGTTGCGGACCTGTTTAACGATGGCCGTACGATAAACGGCGTAGTCGTTATGTAGTTGCTCTTAAAAGATAGCTAAGTAGTGCTTTAATTTGGCAATCTATCTCGTATACGCCTCTAGCAGAGCCTTCGCTTAGAGGCTACTCTTTTCCCAACTCGTTGTCGTCTAAGTAGGACTCCTGTTCCTCTTGTTAGGGCGCCGCAATTGCTACCCTTGCAGTGGTCGGCCGTCCCCTAGGTCTCTCCGCTAGCAAAAGCCCGCAATTCTGTACAGTATAGCCTATCTTACTATACCTATAGCAGCTCCCTTCTGCTCGCCTCTTGTTAAGGGTAGCTATATCTACCTATTGTGCCCTTTTAGTAGCGGCCCTTGGCCGTACAGTAACAGCTACTGCTACCCTCGTCGTCGTTAGTTCCTAGTCTATAGCGTCCGTCTGCCGCTAGAGGGGTTGTCGCATCTTATAAGCGCAGCTTATCCGTCTAAGCCTGCACTGCTAGTCGTCGACTATCCTAAGGAGATTACAGAATTCCTCGTACGTAGCTTGTCGCATTACGCCTACTAGCCCTGTTATAATCTCCTTAGAGAGGCCTACCTCTAAAGGGGTAATTTTTATCCTGTCCTCCTATAAGAAACCTCCTACCTCTGCTAGTGTCTAGTCGTATTCTGCAAGAAATCCTCGTACAGTCTTGCATCCTTGTTTTATTGTATTAACCTATAGGAGTGCTCGGCTCTCGCGGTCCAGGTCCTTGTAGCTCTTGTTAAGAGCTGCCTAGAGCATCGTCGTCGTAGCTATTGCCAGGTTGGCAATAGCCGTCTTGTAGTACAGCAGAATCCGTGCTGCCGCCCTGCCCTTTAACCTCCCAAAGAGGTAAACTAACTTGTCTAGCTCAGTTAGGTAAGCTCCTAAGTTAATTAGAAGCTTGGAGCGCATCTGGGCAGCCTAGGAGGGGTACTCGGCCGGAGCCTTACTATCATACGTAGTGTTAGGGGGCGCCGCCTGGCCCAGGTCCTGAACCCGACCCGAGCCGACCGTCGCCCTAAGGACTGCGACTTAGCGGCGCCAGCACGACCCCACCCTCCGTACGGAGCCACCGACAGGACCCTACTCCCGTACGGAGGGAGAACACAACGGTCCTGCACAAAGGGGAGCTACCGCCCCTCGGATTAGGGGGGAAAACCCTTTACTACTGTACGGAGGAGGTAACTCCCGATCCTCTATACGGAGGGTAAACCTTGCACCCTAGCACAAAGGGGAAATTGCTAGCTTGGCTTCGTAGGTACAAATCGTACAGAGCAGACGACGAAGGAACTGCCTATCAGTTCCTTTATGTAGATACCCAACCTTAAGTTTCTGAATTAAGATCCTTGGGCCCCTTACATTAGGAACTGATCTTACTGTCGGTAACTGCGGTAATAGAACAGAGATAGACGGCGACATCCCTATAGAACCTACGGCCATAGGGGGACATATGCACCGCGTATACGAGGAGCTGCTGGAAAGCAAGAGGCAGCTCGAACAACAAGTAAGCCACCAGGCTGCGATGATTTCCTAACAGGAACAGGAGCTACGGCAGCTTAGGGCGTCCGATCGCAATCCGACCCCTACGACGACGACGAGCACAATAATCCACACCCCGACCCCTAAGAGCAAACTCCCCGACGTCTCTACGTACGATAGTAAGGCTCCGGCCGAGTACCCCTCCTAGGCGGCTTAGATGCGCTCTAAGCTCCTAGTCGACTTAGGAGCATACCCGACCGAGCTGGACAAGGTAGTCTACCTCTTTAGGAGATTAAAGGGCAGGGCAGCAGCACGGATTCTGCCGTACTACGAGACAGCTATTGCCAACCCGGCAATAGCTACGACGACGATGCTCTAGGCAGCTCTAGACAAGAGCTACAAGGACCCGGACCGCGAGAGCCGAGCACTCCTACAGGTCAATACGATAAAACAAGGACATAAGACCGTACGAGAATTCCTCGCGGAATTTGACCAGACTTTGGCAGAAGCAGGGGGCCTCTAATAGGAAGACAGGATAAAGATTACCTTATTAGAGGTAGGCCTCTCTAAGGAGATTATAACAGGGCTGGTAGGTGTAATGCGGCCAGCTACGTACGAGGAATTCTGTAACCTTCTCCGGATAGTCGACGACCAGCAATGCAGGCTGGGACGGATAGGCCGCGCTTAGGAGATAAGACAGCCCCCCTAGCGACAGACAGACGCTATAGACTAGGAACCAACGACGACGAGGGTGGCGGCAGCAACTACCGTACGGCCAAGGGCCGCTACCAAAAAGGCGCAATAGGTAGACATAGCCACCCTTAACAAGAGACGAGCAGAAGGGAGCTGCTACCGGTATAGCAAGATAGGCCACACCGTACGGAACTGCGGGCTTCTGCTAGCAGAGAGACCTGGTGGACGGCCGACCACTGCGAGAGTAGCAACTGCAGCGCCTTAACGAGAAGATTAGGTGTCCTATTCGGACGACGACGAGTTGGGAAAAGAGTAGCCTCTAAGCGAAGACTCTGCCAGAGGCAGGTGCGAGATAGACTGCCAAATCAAAGCATTACTTAGCTATCTTTTAAGAGCAATCACATAACGACGACGCCGTTTATCGTACGGCCGACGTTAAACAGGTCCGCAACAGCGCGGACATTGATTGACACAGGATGTTTGGTGTATAGAGTAATTAGCGAAGACTTCGTACGGAGACATCGGATTAAGACGACCCCTACAGTACCTGTACGCATGCTGGGCATTACCGGGCGAGGACCGGACATTACCTTTATAGTGAAAGTAACAATGGAGGTACAGGGACACTACGAGCAAGACTTATACCTCTATGTCGTACAGGACAAGTTAGGGTATAACCTAATACTAGGGAAGCCCTAGATAGAGCGCTAGAGGGGCAAGCTGGACGTCGGATAAGGACGGCTGTACCTAGCAGTAACGAAGCGGAGAATCCGGGACTAGGGGAGGCTCCTGCAAGGGGGCAATGCTAAGGCCGAAATTAACACAGCAACAGCGGACATTAAGAAGGCATTGGCACCTAAGGAGGCGATAAACCCCTGTACGAAGCTCCTAAGAGAGTACATAGAGTACCTGGACCTCTTTAAACCAAAGTTAGCCTCGAAGCTGCTACTACACCGAGGGGAAGGGATTGACTATAACATCCAGCTAGAACCCCGTCCGGATAGGGGCCTGCCGGAGGTACCGTACGGACCGCTGTACGGAATGTCTTCTAGAGAACTCTTAGTATTGCGCAAGACGCTGGACGACCTGCTTGCCAAAGGATTTATTCGGGCCAGTACGTCGTCTGCAGGAGCCCTAGTGCTGTTTGTCTATAAGGAGGGGAAGGCCGGATTGCGCTTCTGCGTAGACTATAGAGGCATTAACGCGATTACTAAGAAGGACCGGTACCCCCTACCCCTTATTAAGGAAACCCTCGGACGAATCAGCAAGGCGAAGTGGTTCACTAAGCTTAACGTAGCCTCGGCCTTCCACAAGATACAGATCAAGGAGGGCTGTAAATGGATGACGGCCTTCCGTACGAGATATAGTCTTTTTAAGTGGCTTGTTACCCCCTTCGGCCTTGCTAATGTACCGGCAACCTTCTAAAGGTACATTAACAAGTCCCTATAGGGGTTATTAGACGACATCTGCTCGGCATACCTCGACGACACCCTGGTTCTTACGGACGGCACTTACGCAGATTACGTACAAGATGTTAAGAAGGTGCTGGACCGGCTGCAGCAGGCTGGCTTGTACCTCAACATCGACAAATGCGAATTCGGTGTCCAACGTACGAAATACCTGGGTTTCATTATCGAGGCAGGGAAAGGCATTAGCATAGATAGGAAGAAGATTGACGCCATTAAGCAATAGAAGCCACCTACGAACGTTAGGGGCATACGGGAATTTCTTGGGTTTGCCAACTTCTATCGCCAGTTTGTACGGAACTACTCAGAGATCGTACGCCCCCTTGTTAAGCTAACGCACAAAGACAAGCAGTTCAAATAGACGGACGAATACGATAGGAGCTTCGACAAGCTAAAGGAGCTCTTTACTACAGGACCAACACTTGCCGCCTTTAACCTAGAGCGTACGACGATACTGGAAACCGACTCCTCGGGGTACTGCATTAGGGGTATCCTGTTACAGGTGGGCTCGGACGGACTCCTACATCTATGTGCGTACTTCTCTAAGAAGAACTCCCTAGCTAAGTGCAACTACCCTATCTACAACAAGGAGTTGCTGGCAGTCGTACGGTGTTGCGAAGCCTAGGATAGGGAACTCCGCTTGGTGCCCGAGTTCCTCGCCCTAACGGACTATAAGAACTTGGAATACTTTACTTAACTCCAGAAGCTGTCTTAGAGGCACGTACGATAGGCAATGTACCTAAGCCGTTTCAACATTAAACTCTAGTACTGCAAGGGTAAGGACAACAGCAGGGCCGATGCTCTGTCCAGACAGGACCAGGACATGCCAACGACGTACAAGGACGACCGGCTGAAGTTACGAACATTCCAGATGTTTAAAGGGGAGCCAGGCGGGGAGACTATCTGCCTAGCGGCGACACATCTATAGGAACCCTAACTGCAAGCATAGGAAGAGGCAGTGGAAAAGGACGAGGCATACCGAGGGGCCCGTACAGCGATCTAGGGAGGGCAACGGAAGCTCCTAGCCGAGCTCTACCTAAAGGTATCGGCAGCCGAGTGCTCAGTAGACGAGGAGAACAACCTAAAGTTTAGAAATCGGATATAGGTCCCGGCGGACGAGAAGCTCTATACAGACTTAATACAACGAGCACATAACTCTATAGCTACCGGGCACCTAGGGCGCGAGGAGACGTACAGCATTATCGCCCGGGACTACTACTGGCCAGCGATAGCGAAGGACATTCGCAGGTTCGTACGGAACTGCGATGTATACGGACGAACGAAGCCCTAGCGCGAGCTAAAGTATAGGCTGCTAAAGCCCCTGCCGATACCGGATCGACCCTGGCAAGATCTGACCGTAGACTTTATTACAGACGTCCCTAAGAGCGACGGACGGCGAAACATTATAGTGGTTATAGACAAGTTAACGAAGGGAGTAATACTAGAGGGAATGGACTCCATTACAGCTAAAGACACCGCCTGGGCCTTTATCTGGACAACGTTCAGCAAGCACAGTTTCCCTAGGTCAATTGTATCAGACCGGGGGTTACAGTTTACGAGCCAGCTCTAGGCACGGATCTGCCAGTTACTAAGGGTAGAGCGTCGTCTGTCTACCGTATAGCACCTGCAGACGGACGGGGCGACGGAGAGGGCTAATTCAACCCTGGAAGCGTACCTCCGAGCGTACGTCGACTATAACTAGACGAACTGGAACCGCCTTCTCCCAATAGCGGAGCTGGCTATTAACAGCTGTACGGCCGATGCTACAGGACTGTCCCCCTTCTTTACGACCTATAGATACGACTATTCCCCGCTCCTACCGACCCTAAGCGGCAACACCCTACGCCCTATACGATCCCTAATCCAGCAAGGAGAGGCCATCGTACAGACGATTACGAACGCCTACCAATAGGCAAAGGCGAGCCTGGCCCTAGCCTAGCAGAACGCAGAAGAGCAGGCCAACAAGGGACGACAGGCTGCACTAAGGTACGAGGCAGGGGATAAGGTCTAGCTAAACCAGCGAAACATCCGTACAGACCGGCCAAGCAAGAAGTTGGATTAGAGGAACAGGAAGTTTACAGTAATCCGGCTGGTAGGGACATACGCCGTACGACTAAACACTCCCCTAGGGATTTATCCAGTCTTCTACGTAGACCTCGTACGACCGGCGAGCACGGACCCCCTGCCGCATTAGACGACCGACGACAGGCGCCTACCCGCAATTATAACCGAGGGCTGAGAAGAGTACGAGGTAGAGGGGATCCTTAAGAGCCGGAGGAAGCGGGGGAGGGCAGAGTACTTAGTAAAATGGAAAGGATAGGCAGAGCCTACGTAGGAACTGCACGAGGCTCTGCAAGACACGACTGCACTGGACAGATAGGAGGAGGACCATCCCCCTGCCTAGTCACAGTAACACTGCGCCGTACAGCGGAAGGAGGCACGATCTACCCTAAGGACAGGGTAGCTGCAGGCAGACCTAGACTGTTAAAGGATCGAGCACTACGACGTAGGACACTATAGGACCCTACCGACACAACACTGTACGACACTGTACGAGATAAAGGCTAGAAGAAAGGAACAGCTAAGGGACAAATAGGAGGGAGAGTAGAAATAAGATAAGCTAAGAGAACACCGTCCGAAATTTCTCACACTATCTGGGGGGGGGGGGTGGCCTACCGGCTATTACCCCCCCCCCTAGGGACCAGAACCACCTACTTATCATCTAAGAGCTCCACTACCTCAGGCCCGGCCGGGCCCCTATCCCTACTAGGGCCAGCCCCAGGAAGCAAAGGCACCCCCCTACCCCTACGTGCCTCCCCCGGACGGCGGAAGGGGCAGTAGAAGGAGCCATCCTTCTACTTGCACGAGGCATACACCCTAGCCCAGAAACCTAGGAGGCAGTATAGGCTAAGTGCAGGCCGGGGGGAGTTGGGGCAGGGGGTATAGAGCTGGCCCCGGGTAGCAATAAGAAGGGCGTTGACGTACGACGGGCGGGCCGTAGCCACCTGCTCTGGTGTAACCCGGGCGGAGTTACACTAGAAGGCGTAGTAGGGGAGCCCAGCCGCATCCTGCTGCTTGCGGGTATAGCACCTAAGATGTCAGCTCGGACTGTACGGTAGACGAGACCGTACGAACTAGAAGCGTAGCTGCTGGTCCAGTTAAGGACCCCACTGTACGTATTTAAAGTAGGGGGGGACCTTATCCGGACAAGGGGGGGAGGTGGGGCCAGCAGCGACGAGGGGACCGGACGGGGCAGACATAGTAGCTAGTAGTAGTTAGTAGCTATAGGTAGTTGGTAGCTAGTAGTAGTAGTGGTAGACGGTAGCGGATAGTAGTAGATAGTGGACGGTATACAGGGAAAAGAGAGAGGGGAAGGGAAGAGAAGGGCGAAGACTT
Organism: Pseudocercospora ulei; assembly: GCA_016165855.1. Taxonomy (NCBI): domain Eukaryota; kingdom Fungi; phylum Ascomycota; class Dothideomycetes; order Mycosphaerellales; family Mycosphaerellaceae; genus Pseudocercospora; species Pseudocercospora ulei. Next base: position 1,035,617 of record JACWNB010000024.1, on the reverse strand, counting down.
AGGCTGACTGCCTGCTATAGTAGGAATAGCAAGCAGGGCAGTTGCTATAGGCAGGTAGAATGGCAAGAGGCAACTACGACCTAGGGGAAGCGACGAGAGACGACGACTCGGACGACCGAACAGAATAGGAAGCTACGACCTGCTAAAGGAACCGCAGGAGCTGGGTGGTTTAAGCATGCCGCCGTACGGAAGAAGCACTACGAGAAAGGGAAGGGGGGGGGGTATTGTTAGGGGGCGCTGCCTGGCCCAGGTCCTAAACCCGACCCGAGCCGACCGTCGCCCTAAGGACTGCGACTTAGCGGCGCTAGCACGACCCTACCCTCCGTACGGAGCTACCGACAGGACCCTACTCCTGTACGGAGGGAGAACACAACGGTCCTACACAAAGGGGAGCTACTGCCCCTCGGATTAGGAAGGAAAACCCTTTACTACCGTACAGAGGAGGTAACTCCCGATCCTCTGTACGGAGGGTGAACCTTGCACCCCAGCACAAAGGGGAAATTGCTAGCTTGGCTTCGTAGGTACAAATCGTACGGAGCAGACGACGAAGGAACTGCCCATCAGTTCCTTTATGTAGATACCCAACCTTAAGTTTCTGAATCAAGATCCTTGGGCCCCTTACACGTAGTAACGTTAGGGAGTTTGCTCTTAGGGGTCGGGGTGTAGGCTATCGTGTTCGTCGTCGTCGTAGGGGTCGGATCGCGATCGGACGCCTTAAGCTGTCGTAGCTCCTGTTCCTGTTAGGAAATTATCGTAGCCTAGTGGCTTACTTGTTGTTCGAGCTAGGCCTTATATGCTAACAGCTCCTCGTACGCGCAGTGCATCTGTCCCTGCATAGCCGTAGGTTCTATAGAGATGTCGCCGTCTATCTTTGTTATATTACTGCAGTTACTAACAGTAAGATCAGTTCCTAATGTAAGGGCTTAAGAATCTTAATTCAGAAACTTAAGGCTAGGTATCTATATAAAGGAACTGATAGGCAGTTCCTTCGTCGTCTGCTGCTGTACAATTTGTACCTATAAAGCTAAGCTAGCAATTTCCCTCTGTATAGGGATGCAAGGTCTACACTCTATACAGAGGATTAGGAGTTCTCCCTCTGTACAGTAGCGCAGAGTTTTCCCTCCGTTTAGAGGGGCAGCAATTTCCCTCTATGTAGGGCTATAGGGTTCTCCCTCTATACAAGAGTAGGGTCCTGTCGGTGATTCCGTATAGAGGGTAGGGTCGTACTAGCGCTGCTAAGTCGCAGTCCTTAGGGCGACGGCTAGCTTAGGTCGGGTCTAGGACCTGGGCTGGGCGGCGCCCCCTAATATCTTCTATTCTCCTGCCTGCTACTCCTCTACCCCGCCGTCCACTGCTACTGTCTACTATTTACTGTCTACTACTAACGTCTACTGTCTACCGCCCAACGTCCAACTACTACTAACCTAGCTACTACTACTAGCTACTACTACTAGCCTTGCCACTATGCTACGTACTCCGTCTGCCTGTTCCTGCTGTAGCTCCTTTATAGTTGCCGGCCCTTCCTCCTACTGTCTAGCTAGCGTCCCCCCTTACTTCTACCTCTAGCTGTAGAATGCTTAGCTTAACTAGCAACTCCGCTTCCAATTCGTACAGGTCTCCGTCTTCTATACAGTCTAAGCTAACGTCTTAGATACTACACTAATAAGCAGTAGGACGCTACTAAGCTGCCCTTCTACGCCTTCTAGTATAACCCTATCTAGGTTACGCCTTAGTAGGTCGCTATAGCTCGCCCTTCGTACGTAAACGCTAAACTTATAGCTACCTGCAGCCAGCTCTGTACCGCCTGTACCAACTCCCCCTAGGGCTTATTTAGCCTGTACCGCCTCCCTAGCTTCTAGGCTAGGGTCTGCGCCTTATATAAGTAGAAGGATAGCTCCCTCTACTGCCCCTACTGCTGTCTAGAGGAGGTACGTAGGGGTAGGGGGGTGCCTCTAATCCCTAGTGCTGGCCTAGGTAGGGGTCCTGCTAGCCGGGAGGTAATTGAGATTTCAGATAGGGAGTCGGCGGCCTCGTTGTCGGCGACCCTAGTCCTAGGGGGTAATGGCTAGTAAGCTACCTCTAAGGTAGTGTATAAAACTTTCGGACGGTTCTGCTCTTATCCCCTTCTTATTTTCCTTCTTATTCTTACCTGTCCCCTAGCTGTTCCCTTTCTCCTGCCCCCTTCTGTATAGTATAGTATTAGTAGGCCCCGGCAGGGTCCTACGTCTTAATCCCGATCCTTTAACAACCTAAGTTGCTAGCAGGTGCCCTGTACCTAGGGTAGATCGTGCCCCTTTTCGCTGTATAGCGAGGTGTTACTACGGCTAGGTAGGGGGATAGTTCTCCTCCTACCTGTCTAGCGTAGTTGTGTCCTGTAGGGCCTTATACAGTTCCTACGTAGGCTCTGCCTACCCTCTCTATTGAACTAGGTACTCTACCTTCTTCTACTTCCTTCGGCTCTTAAGGATTTCTTCTACCTCGTACTCTTCCTAGCCTTTAGTAAGGATCGCTAGGGGGCGCGCGTCGTCTGTCGTCTAGTGCAGTAGGGGGTCCGTGTTTGCTAGCTATACGAGGTCTATGTAGAAGACTAGGTAGATCCCTAGGGGAGTGTTAAGTCGTATAGCGTATGTCCCTACTAGTCGGACTACTGTAAACTTCCGGTTCTTCTAGTCTAGTTTCTTGCTTAGCCGGTCTATATAGATGTTGCGCTAGTTTAGCCAAACCTCGTCTCCTACCTTGTACCTTAGTGCAGCCTGCCGTCCCTTATTAGCCTACTCTTCCGCATTCTGTTAAGCTATTGTTGCGGCGGTGGAAAGAGGTGGGACAGATTAATAGGGTAGACCCTAGAATTTCGGCTCGGCCCGGACGGGCCGAGCCGGGCCTTGGCACCACTACTACGAAAGCCCTCTACTACTACTACATAGATTCCTTTCCCTCCTCAGTTCGAGATATAGTTATTAAAACAGCCGTATTGAACTACATCTGCACGCTCGGATTATTATATCTCGAACTTACTCTCTACACCAACCCCGCGCTGCGCGAAAGGGCCCGTCGAACCATCCGGAAACCCGAATAACGCACGCGCACCCACACTAACAACAACCCCTAAGGCACTGTAAGAAGATAGAAGACTTCTTAGCGGTAGAGAGCGGCGTTACAGGCCGCAGCAGAAGCAGAAAAGGAAAGACTGACAGATCGAGTAGGCGCTTAAGCGTTATTAACGATAAGATCGTTATTAGCGGTTTTACAGCGGAAGAGACCGCTAAGTTCAAGGAACGAATAGCTAAATATAGGAAGATCCACGACTGCACGATCAAGGAACTGGAAGACTATGTAAACGAGAATAGGATAGGAAAGGTCTACGATAGTATAGACCTTATTAAGACGCTGTTCTTCAGAACGCTGGAAGAAAAGAGACAGTTAAGAGAGGAAGTAGAGACAGTAAGAGCCGAGAGGGAATCGGCCGAGACCATTATAGATGTGCTGGAAAACCAGGCGGCGAATCGACTAGCGCAGCTAAAGGCACTGAAGGATTAACTGGCTGAGATAGAAGCAGCGATATCGTCAGCACCGCCGCCACCGCATCGAGAAGAACAAGAAGAGACTGCCTTACTGGCGGCCTATAGTTAAGGTAGCACCCTAATAACATTATTGCCAGACCCGCCGGCATTTAAAGGCGGAGACCCTAAAGACTGAGAAGAGTTTAAGAAGAAGATTAAGAATAAGATAAGCTGCGATTACGCATCGAACAGCGCCAGAGATAAATTGGCGTACCTGGAATCGCAGTTAGAAGGAGAAGCTTTTTCGCTAGTAGCGGACCTGGAAGAGGTAACCGCTAAAGAAGCGATCAAAGCGCTAGATCAACGCTTCGGAGATCCATTCCGAAAGAAGACAGCCTGTAAGCAGCTAGACAAGATTAATCAGAACCGGCAGATGTTTGAAGAATTCTACAGTTTGTTCAGAAAATATGCGATTAGGGCCTGGGTAGCGGAAGATGAGCAGCTTTACCTATTAAGGCAGAAGCTAAACCCTGAACTGGCTGCAGCTATAGCGTCTGTAGAAGACGAAGACCTTAAGAGCTTCGTGCATAGAGCGAGAGTCACCGGGAGAAACTTAAGCGCTTACGCAAAATTACGCGAATCGAACCAGAAGCCGTCGCCGTCGCTGCAGGGAACCAGAGCCCCTACGCCTTTCCGACGAAACCCCCAGCAATCGTCGTATTCGCCGCGGCCGTCGTTCGTCCCTACCTGCTATGCGTGTAGCAAGCCTGGCCACATCGCCACGAAATGCCAAGCATCAGACAAGCAGAAGCAGGGATATCGAGCAACGAAGCCGCCGCCGCTAAGAAAGACTATCCAAGCCATTAAGCCGGCGTCGAACGATACTGACAGCGTAGACGGTAGAGTGCTACTACGAATCTTGGGAAAAGACCAGCTAGAAGGATAGGCCCCCTATCTAGCATAGACAACAGGGCATTAACGCGAACTACGTCGACGGAAGAGAGCATCAATAGCTGTAGCGATCCGCTATCGGCTGCGATGGAAGTAAACACAGAAACAGCTACTATCTTTCTAATTACTGTCCACCCCCTTAACGGATCGAGCAAACCACTTCAGCTAAGAGCTTTTATCGATACCGGAGCTCTTATCGAAGCAGCTATCCACTACTAGCTAGTTCAGAAGCTAATAAATAGATACGGTTATCTAGTGGAACTAGCATTGCCGACGAAGATTTCGGCATACAACGGACAAGACACGGAAAGCGTTACGCACTACGTGCCGCTAAAGACTACCTTGGCTGGTCGCACTACGGAAGCGACGTTCCGAATCATGGATATCGGAAAGTTTGACATTATTATAGGGCAGAAATGGATAAAGAACCAGAAAGCCGTTATTGACGTAGACGAAGGCACGATAGGGTTCAAACCCCTAGGCAACGCCACTGCCGCCGCCAAGCCGAAAGCTACGGAGTCCGCGAAAGAGGCTCTATCCGATCGTTCCAAACCCCTGGTTACAGTTGGAATAATAAGTTTAGAAACTATAACGACCCTCGCGAAGTCGCCGGACACTAAGGTCTATGCTATCTTAATAAAAGACATCGAAGACTACCGGAAGATAATGGCGGAAGAAGAGGTAGATCCACTAGAGGTGCTGCCGGCGGAGCTCTACGGTTACGCTAACGTGTTCTTAAAAGCAGACTCCAACCTCCTGCCGCTCTACCGGCCGGAATACGACAACAAGATCAGGTTGAAAGAGGGGGCTATATTGCCAAGAACCGAGCCCCTAAGAAGACTGTTACTGGCGGAACTGGACTAAGTAGAGATGTTCGTTCGCGAAAACCTGGCGAAGAAGTTTATTACGCCGAGTTCTGCCGAATACGCGTTACCGATCCTTTTCGTGCGGAAGCCCGGAGGTAGTCTCCGACTGTATGTAGACTATCGAGGCCTTAATGAGGTCACCAAGAGAGACGTGTATCCACTGCCGCTAATTGATAAGACTATATAGCGGGTAGCAAAGGCTAAGTGGTTTAGCAAGCTGGACATCCGCCAAGCATTCTATCAACTAAGGAATAAAGAAGGGCAGACAGAAGACCTTACGACGTTCGCGACGCGTATAGGCAATTTCAAGTAGTTGGTAATGCCTTTCGGACTCACTAACGCGCCGGCGGTGTAGCAACGCTTTATAAACTACACCTTTATAGACATGTTAGAACGGTTCGTGTCTATCTACCTAGACGACATCCTTATCTATATAGATGGAACGAGAGAGCAACATACAGACCACATTAAGAAGGTGTTAATTAGGCTCTGCGAGGTCGGACTGAACACGGACATAAAAAAGAGCGAGTTCTATTAAACTGAGGTTAAATATCTCGGTCTCATCGTCGGAAGAGATAGAATTCGTATAGACCCCTTAAAGGTCGCCGCCGTCGCCGAATGGAAGCAGCCGAAATCTGGAAATACTACGCAAATCAGGGCGTTCCTCGGCTTCTGCAGCTACTATCGACAGTTTATTAAGGACTTTAGCAAGATAGCGAGACCCCTGAACGAAGCACTAAAAAAAGAGGCCGCCGGCCTATAGAATAAGAAGTGCACGGAAGCTTTCGTACAGCTGAAAGAAGCGGTGGCTTCGGCGCCGGTTTTAGCGCACTTCCGACCGGAAAAGACAATCTACGTAGAAACGGACGCTTCCGATACAGTGGCAGCAGGGGTCCTTTCTTAATATAGCGACGACGAGACCCTCTATCTGGTGGCTTTCTTCAGCAAGTCCATAACGGAGGCCGAACGGAACTACGCTATCTACGATAAGGAGCTGCTGGCGATTATTCAGGCTTTCGAGGAATGGAAACCAGAGCTTATAGCTAGAAAGAGCACAGTCCAGATCCTTACGGACCACCAGTCGCTAACCTACTTTATAAAGACACAGAAGCTCTTACGACGTCAAGCACAGTGGGCTGCCTACTTATCAGGGTTCGACTTTAAGATTACCTATCGACTAGGGGCTCAAAACGGAAAGGCTAACGCACTAACGCGAAAAGAAGGGAAGACGAGCTGCGCGAAGGAAGATCCGAACATGTTTCAGAAGGTGCTAACCGAACAGATAGTAGACGCCGAGGTGTTAAAGGAAGCAGGGATCTGCGCGGCAGAACTGCAGACTGAACCAGAACCAATAGAGCCGCTATTCGAAGAAAAGACTCTCTACGAGAAGGTGGAGCAGCTTAATTAGCAGCAGAAGCTAGGCAAAACCGGCTCAGGAAAGCTGATAATTCTGGAAGAACTAGTTACGGAGGTCATCCAATCGGTCTATAGCTCTAAGGACGTTGGTTACGCCGGCTCGAAGAGGACGATAGAAGCTATAAGGACGATCTACTAGTTTCCGCGGATCTACGAACGGATCCACCGATTTATTGCCAATTGCTACATATGCAGAGCCGCGAAGCTACGTTACGGCCTTCCGGCAGGCTTATTAAAGCTACTGCCGATCCCCGAGAAACAATAGCAGCACATTACGATGGATTTCGTAACCGGCCTGCCGGATTCTAATAGATACGATGCCACCCTTAACGTAGTGGATAGGCTGAGCAAAGAACGACACTTCATCCCCTGCCGAGCGAGAGATGAAGGAACCACTGCAGAAGAGACTGCACAGATGTTGATTTAACACGTGTGGAAGCACTATAGCCTGCCGGACACTATTACTACGGATAGGGGTCCTCAATTTACTGCAGACGTATAGAAGGCTATCAATCGAAAGCTCGGAATCCGTAGAAAGCTTAGCACAGCCGCTTACCCTTAGACCGATAGTCAATCAGAAGTAGCTAACCGTAAGATAGAGAAATATCTACGGATCTTCTGCGGCCACTATCAAGAAAAGTGGGTAGAGGTGCTGCCAATAGCCGAATTCTGTAAGGGGCTTAAGAATCTTGATTCGGAAACTTGAGGTTGGGTATCTATATAAAGGAACTAATAGGCAGTTCCTTCGTCGTCTGCTGCCGTACGATTTGTACCTACGAAGCCAAGCCAGCAATTTCCCCCTTGTGCAGGGGTGCCAGGTTCACCCTCTGTACGGAGGGTCGGGAGTTACCTCCTCCGTACGGTGGTGCGTCGTTTACCCTGTTCAGAGGGGCGGTAGCTCCCCTTCGGTAGCTCCCCTTCGTGCAGGACTGTAGTGTTCTCCCTCCGTACGGGAGTGGGGTCCTGTCGGCGGTTCCGTACGGAGGGAGGGGTCGTGCTGGCGTCGCTAAGTTGCAGTCCTTAGGGCGACGGTCGGCTCAGGTCGGGTTCAGGGCCTGGGCCGGACGGCGCGCCCCTAACAAATTCTGCGCCAATTCAGCACAGTCAGAAGCGACGTCGCTGGCGCTGTTCGAGATAACATACGGTTATCTTCCGAGGTTAAGCTTCCATCCGCCGAGCGACGCCGATTTGCTAGAGCTTTCTACGTCGTCAAAGAGAGTCGCTGCCGCAGCGGCAGAAGCGCTACGATCTCAGATGGAAGAAGCGATCAAAGTGGCGAAAGAAGCGATAGAGACGGCTTAGAAGAAGATGCTAACTCGAACTAATAGAAGCCGGTCGCTAATAGAATTCGAAGAAGGTTAAAAGGTATAGCTCAATACGCGAAACCTGAGGCTAAAAGGAAACGCGAAGCTTAACCTACGCTACGTAGGTCTGTTCAAGATAATAGAAAAGAGGTCGCCGGTGACTTATTGGCTCGAGCTGCCGAAGGCGTTCTGGATCTACGACGTTTTCCATTCCGATCTACTAAGCCTAGACCCTGAGAACGGTCTGCCGCAGCAGGGGTTCGCCGAACCCCCGCTAGTTGAAATGGACGGTAAAGAGGAAGAGTGGGAGGTAGAAGACGTAATGGACGTAAGAAAGACGAGAGGGTCTATTAAAGCGAGGATCTCGTAGAAGGGGTGGCCGGAAGATTATAAATGGTATCCGATTGAGAATCTCCGGAATTCGGCGGAGCTGCTAAGAGATTTTTACGCGAGGAACCCGAAGAAGCCGAAGCCGGAATGGCTCTAAAGCCGACCCTTCCGGAAGAAAACAAAGAAAGCCACGTCCGCTCCACTGGCGCGGAAGCCGATAAAAACGATCGTAAGGTTTCTTCGGGAAGTGATTGTGCTCCACTACCACTGCGTCGGCCGGTAGCTCGCGCACGCCGTAGCGTGCCAGCGCCGCCGACCGCGTAGTAGGTAAAGGCTTTGGTAGAAGAGAAAAAGAAGAAGAAAAACGGCGCTGCGGAAAGCTCTATATAGACCTCTGCGCCGGCGCACAGACTATCTACGCCGCAGCTTAGATAACCTACGGCTCAGATCAGATAGCACGGATCAAGCGCACCGATCACATAAACGCTAAGTAAAGGACTTCAGATGCCGATAACGTAAAAAGTTAAAAAAGAGATCAAGAGGACGTTGTTTTTAATAGAAGACGGAAGAGGTAACATTACCGTCGGAGGGGATTTTCGAGAAGGAGACGACGAAACACAAAAAAGAAAAAAAAAAGTGGAGATTTTCGAATGGATAATGTGACTAAGCGGTCGAGGGCGACCGCTAGTAAGGGAGGAGGGTAGTGTTGCGGCGGTGGAAAGAGGTGGGACAGATTAATAGGGTGGACCCTAGAATTTCGGCTCGGCCCGGACGGGCCGAGCCGGGCCTTGGCACCACTACTACGAAAGCCCTCTACTACCACTATATAGATTCCTTTCCCTCCTCAGTTTGAGATATAGTTATCAAAACAGCCGTATTAAACCACATCTGCGCGCTCGGATCAGCTATAGCTAGACTCGCTTTCGCCTATTAATAGGCGTTCGTAATTGTCTGTACAATAGCTTCTCCCTACTAAATTAGGGATTGCACAGGGTGTAAGGGAGCGCCGTTTGGGGTTAGTAGGAGTAGGGAGTGGTCGTATCTATAGGCTATAAAGAAGGGGGACAATCCTGTAGCGTTAGCTATACAGCTGTTAATAGCTAGCTCTGCTATAGGGAGGAGGCGATTCCAGTTTGTCTAGTCGTAGTCGACGTACGCTTAGAGGTACGCTTTTAACGTCGAATTAACCCTCTCCGTCGCGCCGTCTGTCTGTAGGTGCTATGCAGTTAATAGGAGACGTTCTACGTTTAACAACTAACATACCCTAGCCTAGAGCTGGCTCGTAAACTGTGTTCCCCAGTCTAATACAATTGACCTAGGGAATCTATGCTTGCTGAACGTCGTCTGTATAAATGCCTAAGCAGTGTCCTTGGCTGTAATAGAGTCTATCCCCTCTAGTATAACCCCTCTCGCTAGCTTGTCCATAACTACTATAATGTTCTGCTGTCTGTCGCTCTTAGGGAGGTCTGTAATAAAGTCTACTGTTAGGTCTTGCTAGGGCCGGTCCGGTATTAGTAGGGGTTTTAGCAGCCTGTGCTTTAGTTTACGCTAGGCCTTCGTCCGTCTGCAAACGTCGCAGTTCTGTACAAACCTACAGATATCTTTTGCTATCGTTGGCTAGTAGTAGTCTCTAGCGACGATGCTGTACGTCTCCTCGCGCCTAGGGTGCCTAGTTGCTATAGAATTATGCGCCTGTTGTATTAAGCTCGTACGGAGCTTCTTGTCTGCTAGAACCCAAATCCGATTCCTGAACTTTAGGTTGTTCTCCTTGTCTACTGTGCATTCTACTGCTAACACCTTATAGTAAAGCTCTGCTAGGAGCTTCCGCTGTCCTCCTTAGATCGCTGTACAGGCCCCTCGGTAGACGCCGTCCTTTTCTACTGCCTCTTCCTACGCCTGTAGCTAGGGTTCCTATATGTGTGTCGCCGCTAGGCGGATAGTCTCCTCGCCTAGTTTCTCTTTAAACATCTAGAATGTCTGTAATTTCAGCCGCTTATTATCGTATGTCGTTAGCATCTCCTAATCCTGTCTGGATAGTGCATCGGCCCTAATCTGGGCACGCAGATATAATTCAATACGGACTTTTTGATAACTATATCTCGAACTAAGGAGGGAAAGGAATCTATGTAGTGGTGGTGGTAGGCTTTCGTGGTAGTAGTGCCAAAGCCCGGCTCGGCCCGGAAGGGCCGAGCCGAAATTCTAAGGCTCTACCCTATTACTTAGTCCTACCCCTTTCTGCGGCCGTAACACCATCCCCCTCCCTTACTAGCAGTCGCCCTCGACCGCTTACTTATCCTCGTTTTTCTTCTCTTATTTATTTATTTATTTATTTATTTTAATTCGTCGTCTCCTTCTCGAAAATCCCCTCTAACGCCGATGTTACCTCTTCCGTCTTCTATCAAAAACAGCGTTCTCTTTATCGCTTCTTCAATTTCTTACGTCGTTGGCATCTGAAGTCCTTCACTTAGCGTTTATGTAATCGACGCTATCTAATCTGATCCGCGGTCTTCTAAGCTGCGGTTGGGCTGGTCTGTGCGTCGCCTTAGAGGTCTATATAGATCCGTCTGCGGCGTTTCTTCCTCTTCTTTTTCTTCTACCAAAGCGCTTACCTACTGCAGCGTTGGCGGCGCTGGCACGCCGAACCGGTAGTAGGTGGTGGCCGCGTCGAAGACCTCCCTAAGGCGACTGTTGCGATCGTTTTTATCGGCTTTCGCGTCGGTGGAGCGGACGTGGCTTTCTTCTTTCTTTCTTCCGGCATAATCAGCTTCAGACCCATTCGGGTTTCGGCTTCTTCGGGTTCTGCACGTAGAACTCTCTTAGCAGCTCCGCCGAATTCCGCAGGTTCTCGATCGGATACTATTCGTAGTCTTCTAGCTACCCCTTCTACGAGATCTTCGCTTTAATAGACCCCCTTATCTTCTTTACGTCTATTACATCTTTTACCTCCTACTCTTCTTCCTTACCGTCTATCTCGATTGACAGGGGTTCGGCGAACCCCTGTCGTGGCAGACCGTTTTCAGGGTCTAAGCTTAGCAGATCTAAACGGAAAACGTCGTAGATCCGGAACGATTTCGGTAGCTGGAGCCGATAAGTCACCGGCGACCTCTTTTCCACTATCGTAAACGGACCTACGTAGCGTAGATTGAGCTTGGCGTTGCCTTTTAGCCTTAGGTTCCGCGTGTTGAGCTACACCTTTTGGCCCTGCTCGAATTCTATCGGTAACCGCTTCTTATTAGCTCGAGTTACTATCTTCTTCTAAGTCGATTCTATCGCTTCTTTCGCCACTTTGATTGCTTCATCTATCTAAGATCGGAGCGCTTCTGCCGTCGCGGCGGCGACTCTCTTTAACGACGTAGTAGTAGTAGAAAGCTCCAGCGAGCCGGCGTCGCTCGGCGGCTGGAAGCTCAGCCTCGGAAGATAGCTATGCGTTATCTCGAACGGCGCCAGCGACGTTGCTTCCGATCGTGCTAAGTTGGCGCAGAATTCAGCTATTGGCAACACCTCGACCCACTTTTCTTAATAATAGCTGCAGAAGGTTCGCAGATATCGCTCCATCTCGCGATTGGCCACTTTAGACTGACTATTAGTTTAAGGGTAAGCTGCTGTGCTGAGCTTTCCACTAATTCCGAGAGCTTGGTTAATGGCTTTCTATACGTCGGCAGTGAATTAAGGACCCCTATCCGTAGTAATAGTGTCCGGCAGGCTATAGTGCTTCCACACATGTTGAATCAACATCCGTGCAGTCTCTTCTGCAGTGGTTCCTTCGTCTCTTGCTCGGCAGGGGATGAAGTAGCGTTCCTTGCTCAGTCTGTCCACTACGTTTAGCGTAGCGTTATATCTATTGGAGTCCGGCAGGCCGGTTACGAAGTCTATCGTAATGTGTTGCTACGGTTTCTTAGGGATCGGAAGTGGCTTTAGCAGACCGGCCGGAAGACCGTAACGTAGCTTCGCGGCCTAGCACGCGTAGCAATTGCCGATAAACCGGTGGATCCGCTCGTAGATTCGCGGAAACTAGTAGATTGTCTTTACGGCTTCTATCGTTTTCTTTGATCCTGCGTAACTAACGTCCTTAGAGCTATGGACCAATTGGATGACCTCCGTAACCAGTTCTTCCAGAACTATTAGCCTCCCTAAACCGGTTTTGCCGAGTTTCTGTTGCTGGTTAAGCTGCTCTACCTTTTCGTAGAGAGTCTTTTCCTTAGGAGCCGGTTCCACTGCGTAGACCCCTACCTCTTTCAACACCTCTGCGTCTACTATCCGCTCAGTTAACACCTTCTGGAACATGTTCGGATCTTCTTTCGCGCAGCTGGTCTTCCCTTCTCTTCGCGTTAGCGCGTTAGCCTTTCCGTTTTAAGCCCCTAGTCGATAGGTAATCTTGAAATCGAACCTGGACAAGTAGGCGGCCCACTGTGCTTAACGTCGTAAGAGCTTCTGCGTCTTTATAAAGTAGGTCAGCGACTGGTGGTCCGTAAGGACCTGGACCGTGCTCTTTCTAGCTATAAGCTCTGGCTTCCACTCCTCGAACGCCTGTATAATAGCTAGCAGTTCTTTATTGTAGATTGCGTAGTTCCGTTCGGCCTCTGTTATAGACTTGCTAAAGAAAGCCACCGGATGGAGGGTCTCTTCGTTGTCGGCGTATTGAGAAAGGACCCCTGCTGTTACTGTGTCGGACGCATCCGTTTCTACGTAGATCGTCTTTTCCGGTCGGAAGTGTGCCAGGACCGGCACTGAAGCCACTGCTTCTCTTAGCCAGTCGAACGCTTCCGTGCACCTCTTATTCTACAGGCCGGCGGCCTCTTTCTTTAGTGCTTCGTTCAGGGGTCTCGCGATCTTGCTAAAGTCCTTAATAAACTGTCGATAGTAGCTGCAGAAGCTGAGAAGCGCTCTGATTTGCGTAGTGTTTCCGGATTTTGGCTGCTTCCATTCCGCTACAGCGGCGACCTTTAAGGGGTCCATCCGAATTCCATCTCTTCTGACGATAAGACCGAGATATTTGACTTCGGTTTGATAGAACTCGCTCTTCTTCGTGTCCGCGTTCAATCCGACCTCGCGGAGCCTGGTCAGTACCTTCTCGATGTGGTCCATATGCTGCTTTCTCGTTCTATCTGTGTAAATAAGGATGTCGTCTAGGTAAATAGACACGAACCGTTCCAATATGTCTATAAAGGAGTAGTTTATAAAGCGTTGCTACACCGCCGGCGCGTTGGTAAGTCCGAAAGGCATCACTAGCTACTTGAAGTTGCCTATGCGCGTAGCAAACGTTATAAGATCTTCCGTCTGCCCTTCTTCGTTCCTTAGTTAGTGGAACGCCTGTCGAATGTCCAGTTTGCTGAACTATTTAGCCTTAGCCACTCGTTGTATAGTTTTATCGATTAGAGGTAGCGGATACACATCTCTCTTGTTGACCTTATTAAGGCCTCGGTAGTCTACACACAGTCGGAGACCACCTCTAGGCTTCCGCACGAAAAGAATCGGTGACGCATATTCTGCTAAGCTCGGCGTAATAAACTTCTTTAATAGGTTCTCTCGAACAAACACTTCTACCTAGTCCAGCTCCGCCGGCGACAGTCGTCTTAGGGGCTCGGTTCTTGGCAGCGTAGCCCCCTCTTTCAGTCGGATCTTGTTGTTATATTCCGGTCGATAGAGCGGCAATAGGTTGGAGTCGGCTTTTAAGAAGACGTTAGCGTAACTATAGAGCTCGTTTGGCAGTACCTCTAGTAGATCCACTTCGTCTTCCGCTATTATCTTCCGGTAGTCTTCGATGTCTTTTATTAAGATAGCGTAAATCTCGTTGTCCAGTGACTTTGCGAGGGTCGATAAAGCTTCCGAGCTTATTATTCCAATCGTAGGCGCAGGCTCGGTAGAGGTAGGCAGAGCCGTTTTGCCGCTGGTCGCCTCTAATCTTGCTGTCGCGGCTGCGACCGATTCGGTAGTAACGGCGCTGTTACCTTGGGTTTTGAATCTGATCGTTCCTTTATCTACGTCGACGATAGCTTTCTAGTTCTTTATCTATTTCTGCCCTATAATAATGTTAAACCTTCCGATATCTATAATTCGGAACGTCGCTTCTGTAGTGCGACCAGCCAAGGTAGTCTTCAGCAGTACGTAGTGCGTAACGCTTTCCGTGTCTTGTCCGTTGTATGCCGAAATCTTCGTCGGCGACGCTAATTCCACCGGATAGCTGTATCTATTCGTTAGCTTCTAAACCAGTTAGTGGTGGATCGCCGCGCTAATAAGAGCTCCGGTGTCGATAAAAGCTTTTAACTAGAGGGGTTAGCGCGACTTCTTAACAGGGTGGATCGTAATAGGAAGGATAATCGCCGTTCCCGTATTCACTTCTACGGCTGCCGAGAGCGGATCGCTACAGCTGTTAATGCTTTCTTCTCGTATCGATTCGCTCCGGTGCAGTGCCCTATTGTTAATGCTGGATAGGGGGCCTATCCGTCTAGCTAGTCTTTTCCTATAATCCTTAACTGCACTCCCCTGTCCACACTGTCAGTATCGTTCGGCGCCGGTTCGATGGCTTGAATAGTCTTTCTTAGTAGCTGCAGCTGCGGCTGTTTTATAACACGATACTCCTGCTTCTGCTTATCCAAAGCTTGGCATCTCGTAGCGATGTGGCCAGGCTTCCTATACGCATAACAGGTGGGGACGAACGATGAGCGCTGCAGATTGAATGGCTGCTGGGCGCGTTGTCGGAAAACTGGAGGGGTTCTAGTTCCCTGCGCTGACAGCGACGGCTTCTAAGTCAGTTTACATAATTTCGCGTAGGCACTCAGGTTTCTCGCTGTGACTCTCGCTCGGTGCACGAAGCTCTTAAGGTCTTCGTCTTCTACAGACGCTATAGCGGCGGCCAGTTCAGGGTTTAGCTTCTGCCTTAGTAGGTGGAGCTGCTTATCTTCCGCTACTCGGGCCCTAATCGCATATTTTCTGCACAATCCGTAGAATTCCTCGAACGTCTGCCGGTTCTGGTTGATCTTGTCTAGCTGCTTACAGGCCGTCTTCTTCCTAAAGGGGTCTCCGAAGCGTTAATCCAGCGCTTTGATCGCTTCCTCGGCGGTTACCTCTTCTAGGTCCGCTACTAGCGAAAAAGCTTCACCTTCCAATCGCGATTCCAGGTACGCCAATCTATCTCTGGCACTGTTTCCGGCGTAGTCGCGGTCTATCTTGTTCTTTATCTTTTTCTTAAACGCTTCCCTATCCTTAGGATCTCCGCCTCTAAACGCTAGTAGATCTGGTAGTAACGTTATCAACGTGCCGCCTTAACTGTAGGCTGCCGGTAAGGCCGAATGCGCAAAGTCTTCTCGTCGTAGTGGCGGCGATGACTTCGCTGCTTCCCTATTAGCTAGTTGGTTCTTTAGCGCCTTTAGTTGCGACAGTCGATTCGCCGCCTGGTTTTCTAGCACGTCGATAATGGTTTCTGCCGATTCCTTCTTGGCCCTTACCGCTTTAGTTTCTTCTCTTAGCTGTCTGTTCTCTTCCAGCGTTCTGTAAAACAGTGTCTCGATAAGGTCTATGCCGTCGTAGACCTTCCCTATTCTATTCTCGTTTATATAGTCTTCTAGTTCCTCGAGCGTGCAGTCGTGGATCTTCCTATATTCGGCTTTTCGTTCCTTGACCTCCGCGGTCTCTTCCGCTGTAAAACTGCTGATAATAATCTTATGATTAATTACGCTAGAGCGCCTACTCGCTCTATTAGTCTTTCCTTTCCTGCTTCTGCTGCAGCCTAAAACACCGCTCTCTACCGTTAAGAAGCCTTCTATAGCTGCCTTACAGTGCTAGGTTGTTGTTCGGTTTGTTGGTGTAAGTGCGCGTGCGTTATTCGAGTTTCCGGATGGTTCGACGGGCCTTTTCGCGCAGCGCAGGGTTGGTGTAGTAAGTTAAGTTCGAGATATAATGATCCGGGCACGCAGATATAATTTAATACAGCCTTTTTAATAACTATATCTCGAACTGAGGAGGGAAAGGAATCTATGTGGTAGTGGTGGTGGGCTTTCGTAGTAGTAGTGCCAAGGCCTAGCTCGGCCCGGAAGGGCCGAGCCGAAATTCCAAGGGTCTACCCTATTACTTAGTCCTACCCCTTTCTGCCGCCGTAACAGGCCCTGCTGTTGTCCTTGCCCTTGCAATACTAGAGTCTTATATTGAAGCGGCTTAGGTACATCGTCTATCGTATGTGTCTCTTAGAAAGCTTCTAGGGTTGCGTAAAGTACTCGAGGTTCTTGTAGTCGGTTAGGGTAAGGAACTTAGGAACCGAGCAGAGTTCTCTATCCTACGCCTTGCAACACTGTACGACTGCTAGCAATTCCTTGTCGTAGATAGAGTAGTTGCACTTAGCTAGGGAGTTCTTCTTAGAGAAGTATACGTATAGGTGCAGGAGTCTGTCCGAGCTTACCTGTAACAAGATACCTCCTATGCAATACCCTAAGGAGTCAGTTTCCAGTATTGTCGTATATTCTAGATCGAAGGCGGCAAGCGTTAGTCCTGTAGTAAAGAGCTCCTTTAGCCTGTTAAAGCTCCTATTGCACTCGTCCGTCTACTTAAACTGCTTATCCTTATATGTTAGCTCGACTAGAGGGCGTACGATCTCTAAGTAGTTCTATATAAACTAGCGGTAGAAGTTGGCAAACCCTAGGAACTCCTGTACGCCCTTAACACTTGTAGGCGGCTTCTATTGCTTAATAGCATTAATCTTTTTCCTGTCTATACTAATTCCTTTCCCTGCCTCGATAATAAACCCTAAGTATTTCGTACATTGTACACCGAATTTACATTTGTCGATGTCGAGGTATAAGCTAGCCTGTTGCAGTCGATCTAGTATCTTCTTAACGTCCTGTACGTAATCTGTATAGGTGCCGTCTGTAAATATTAGTATATCGTTAAGGTACGCTAAACAGATGTCGTCTAGTAACTCTTATAGGAACCTGTTAATGTACCTCTAGAAGGTTGCTGGTGCGTTGGTAAGGCTAAAGGGGGTAACAAGCTACTTAAAAAGACTATATCTCGTATAGAAGGCAGTTATCTATTTACAGCCTTCCTTAATCCGTATTTTGTAGAAGCCGAGACTACGTTAAGCTTAGTAAACCACTTTGCCTTGCTGATCCGTCCGAGAGTCTCCTTAATAAGGGGCAGGGAGTACCGGTCCTTTTTAGTAATTGCGTTAATGCCTCTGTAGTCTACGCAAAAACGCAAGCCGGCCTTGCCTTCTTTGTAGACAAACAGCACTAGGGCTCCTGTAGACGAGGTACTTGCGCGAATAAAACCTTTGGCAAGTAGGTCGTCTAGTGTCTTGCGCAACACTAGGAGTTCTCTAGAGGACATACTGTACAGCGGGCTATATAGCACTTTAGGCAGACTCCTATCCGGACCGGGCTCTAACTAGATGTCGTAGTCAATTCCTTCTCCTCGGTGTAGTAGCAGTTTCGAGGCCGACTTTGGCTTAAAGAGGTCCAGGTATTCTGCGTATTCCGATAGGAACTTTGTATAGGGGTCTGTTGCCTTCTTAGGCGCCAATACCTTCTTAATGTCTATAGTCGCAGTGTTAATTTCGGCCTTGGCATTGCCGCCCTACGGAACTCTCCCTTAGTCTTAGAGCCTCTGCTTCGTTACTGCCAGGTACAGCCGTCCTCGTCCAACGTCCAGCTTGCCCTGCTAGCACTTTATCTATAGCTTCCCTAATATTAGGTTATACCCTAACTTGTCCTATACGACGTAGAGGTATAAGTCCTGCTTATAGTGTCCTTGCAGCTCTATCGTTACTTTTACTATATAGGTAATGTCTAGTCCTTGCCTGGTAATGCCTAGTATGTGTATAGGTACAGTAGGGGTCGTCTTAATGTAGTGTCTCTGTACGAAGTCTTCGCTAATTACTCCGTACACTAAACATCCTGTGTTAATTAGTATCTGCGCTATAGCGGTCCCGTTTAGCGTAGGTCGTACAATAAACGGTATAGTTGTTATGTAGTTGCTCTTAAAAGATAGCTGAGTAGTGCTTTGATTTGGCAATCTATCTTGTATACGCCTCTAGCAGAGCCTTCGCTTAGAGGCTACTCTTTTTCCGACTCGTTGTCGTCTAAGGGGGACTCTTAGTTTTCTTGTTAGAGCACTGCAGTTGCTACCCTTGCGGTAGTCGGCCGTCCCCTAGGTCTCTCTGCTAGCAAAAGCCTACAATTCTGTATAGTATAGCCTATCTTGCTATACCTGTAGCAACTCCCTTCTGCTCGTCTCTTATTAAGAGTAGCTATGTCTACCTACTATGCCCTTTTGGCAGTAGCCCTTAGCTATACGATAACGGCTGCCGCTACTCTCGTCGTCGTCGTTAGTTCCTAGTCTAGAGCGTCCTGCTGCTACTAGAGAAGCTGTCGCATCTTATAGGCGCGGCTTATCCGTCCGAGCCTACGCTGTTAGTCGTCGACTATCCTAAGGAGATTACAGAACTCCTCGTATGTAGCTAGTCGCATTACGCCTACCAGTCCCGTTATAATCTCCTTAGAGAAGCCTATCTCTAAGGTAGTAATTTTTACCCTGTCCTCCTATTAGAGTCCTCCTGCCTCTACTAGGGTCTAGTCGTATTCTGCGAGGAACTCTTGTACAGTCTTGCGTCCTTGCTTTATCGTATTAACCTGTAGGAGTGCTCGGCTTTCGCGGTCTAGGTCCTTATAGCTCCTGTTAAGAGCTGCCTAGAGCATCGTCGTAGTTGCTATTGCTAGGTTAGCAATAGCCGTCTCGTAGTACAGCAGAATCCGTGCTACTGCCCTGCCCTTTAACCTCCTAAAGAGGTACACTACCTTGTCTGGCTTAGTCGGGTATGCTCCTAAGTCGACTAGAAGCTTAGAGCATATCTAGGCAGCCTAGGAGGGGTACTCGGCTAGAGCCTTACTATCGTAGGTAGTAACGTTAGGGAGTTTGCTCTTAGGGGCCGGGGTGTAGGCTGTCGTGTTCGTCGTCGTTGTAGGGGTGGGATCGCGATCGGACGCCCTAAGCTGTCGTAGCTCCTGTTCCTGTTAGGAAATTATCGCAGCCTAGTAGCTTACTTGCTGTTCGAGCTGCCTCTTGTAGGCTAGCAGCTCCTTGTACGCGTAGTGCATCTCATCCTGCATAGCCGTAGGTTCTATAGGGATGTCGCCGTCTATCTTCGTTATATTACTACAGTTACCGACGGTAAGATCAGTTCCTAATATAAGGGCTTAAGAGTCTTAGTTTAGAAACTTAAGGTTAGGGATCTATATAAAGGAACTAATAGGCAGTTCCTTCGTCGTCTGCTGCTGTACAATCTGTACCTACAAAGCTAAGCTAGCAATTTCCCTCTGTGTAGGGGTACAAGGTTTATACTCTATACAGAGGGTTAGGAGTTTCTCTCTATATAGTAGTGCAGAGTTTTCCCTCTATTTAGAGGGGCGACAATTCCTCTCTATATAGGGCTATAGGATTCTCCCTCTGTACAGGAGTGGGGTTATATTAGTAACTCTGTACAGAGGGTTGGGTCGTGCTGGCGCTGCTAAGTCGCAGTCCTTAGGGCGACGGCTGGCTTAGGTCTAGGACTGTAAGAGGCTCAAGAATCTTGGTTCAGAAACTTGAGGTCGGGTATCTACATAAAGGAACTAATAGGCAGTTCCTTCGACGTCTGCTCCGTACGATTTGTACCTACGAAGCCAAGCTAGCAATTCCCCCTTTGTGCCGAGGTGCAAGGTTCACCCTCCGTACGGAGGATCGGGAGTTACTTCCTCCGTACGGTGGTGCCGGGTTTCCACCCCCCCCCCCCCCTAATCCGAGGGGCGGTAGCTTCCCTTTGAGCAGGACCGTAGTGTTCTCCCTCCGTACGGAGGTAGGGTCCTGTCGGTTGCTCCGTACGGAGGGTGGGGTCGTGCTGGCGCCGCTAAGTCGCAGTCCTTAGGGCGACGGTCGGCCTAGGTCGGGTTTAGGACCTGGGCCGGGCGGCGCCCCCTAACAATACCCCCCCCCTTTCCCTTTCTCGTAGTGCTTCGTCCGTACGGCGGCGTGTCTAAACCACCCAGCTCCTACTGTTCCTTCAGTAGGTTGTGGCTTCCTATTTCGTCCAGTCGTCCAAGTCGTCGTCCCTCGTTACTTCCCCTAGGTCGTGGTTGCCTCTTGCCATTTCACCTGTCTGCAGCAGCTGCCTTGCTTGCCATTCCTACTATAGCAGGCAGTTAGCCCAAGCCTTCTCCCTTCTCTTCCCTTCCCCTTTCTCTTTTCCCTATACAACGTCCACTATCTACCACCGTCTACCACCGTCTACCATCCGCTACTACCAGCTACTAACTACCAACTACCAACCAACTACCACCAGCCAACCACTACTAGCCACTATGTCTGCCCTGTCCGGTCCCCTCGTCGCTGCTGGCCCCGCCCCTCCCCCTCGTCCGGCCGGGGTCCCCCCCCACTTTGTCTACGTACGGTGGGGCCCCTAACTTAACCAGCAGCTACTCTTCTGGTTCGTACGGATTCTCGTCTTCCGTACGGTCTGATCTGACGTCTTAGGTGCTATACCCGCGAGCAGCAGGATGCGGCCGGGCTCCCCTTCTACCCCTTCTAGTGTGACCCCGCCCGGGTTATACCCGATCGGGTAGCTACGGCCCGGCCGTCGTACGTCAACGCCCTCCTTATCGCTACCCGGGGCCAGCCTTGCGCCCCCTGCCCCAACTCCCCCCAGCCCTTACTTAGCCTATACCGCCTCCCAGGTTTCTAGGCTAGGGTGTGTGCCTCGTGCAAGTAGAAGGATGGCTCCCTCTACTGCCCCTTCCGCCGTCCGGGGGAGGCACGTAGGGGTGGGGGGGTGCCTCTGCTCCCTGGGGCTGGCCCTAGTGGGGGTAGGGGGGTGCCTCTGCTCCCTAGGGGTGGCCCTGGTAGGGGTGGGGGCCCGGCCGGGCCTGAGGTAGTGGAAATCTTAGATAATGAGTAGGGTGTTCTGGGTGGGGGGGGGGGGGGGGGGGGGGGGGGGGGGGGGGGGGGGGGGGGGGGGGGAAAGGGGGGGGGTAGTGGCCAGTGAGCTACCCCCCCCCTTAGGTAGTGTAAGAAATTTCGGACAGTGTCCTTCCCAGCTCTTCTTATTTCCACTTCCCCTCCTATTTGTCCCTTGGCTGTTCCTTCCCTCCAGCCCTTATCTCGTACAGTGTCGTACGAAGTTGTGTCAGTAGGGTGCTGTAGCGTCCTACGTCGTAGTATTCGATCCTTTGACAACCCAGGTTTGTCTGCGGCTACCCTGTCCTTAGGGTGGATCGTGCCTCCTTCCGCCGTACGGCGTAGTGTTACTGTAGCTGGGCAGGGGAATGGTCCTCCTCCTATCTGTCCAGTGCGGTTGTGTCTTGCAGGGCCTCGTACGGTTCCTATGTAGGCTCTGCCTATCCTCTCTATTTTACTAAGTACTCTGTCTTCCTCCGCTTCCTCTGGCTCTTAAGGATCCCCTCTACCTCGTACTCTTCTTAGCCCTCGGTTATAATTGCAGGTGGGCGCCCGTCGTCAGTCGTCTGATGCGGCAAGGGGTCCGTGCTCGCCGGTCGTACGAGGTCCATATAAAAGACTGGGTAAATCCCTGGGGGAGTGTTTAGTCGTACGGCGTGTGTCCCTACCGGCCGGATTACCGTAAACTTCCTGTTTCTCTAATTTAACTTCTTGCTCGGCCGGTCCGTACGGATGTTTCGCTGGTTTAGCCAAACCTTATCCCCTGCCTCGTACCTTGGTGCAGCCTGTCGTCCCTTGTTGGCCTGCTCTTCCGCGTTCTGCTAGGCTAGGGCCAGGCTTGCTTTTGCCTATTGGTAGGCGTTCGTAATCGTCCGTACGATAGCCTCTCCTTGCTGGATTGGGGATCGTACGGGGCGCAGGGTGTTGCTACTTGGGGTCGGTAGGAGCGGGGAATGGTCGTATCTATAGGTCATAAAGAAGGGGGACAGTCCTGTAGCATCGGCCGTACGGCTGTTGATAGCCAGCTCCGCTATTAGGAGGAGGCGGTTCCAGTTCGTCTGGTTATAGTCGACGTACGCTCGGAGGTACGCCTCTAGGGTTGAGTTGGCCCTCTCTGTCGCCCCGTCCGTCTGCGGGTGCTATGCAGTGGACAGGCGACGCTCTACCCTCAGTAACTGGCAGATCCGTGCCCAGAGTTAGCTCGTAAACTGTGACCCCCGGTCTGATACAATTGACCTGGGGAAACCGTGCTTGCTGAACGTCGTCCGGATAAAGGCCTAGGCGGTGTCTTTAGCCGTAGTGGAGTCCATCCCCTCTAGTATCACCCCCTTCGTCAACTTGTCCGTAACCACTATAATGTTTCGCCGTCCGTCACTCTTAGGGAGGTCCGTAATGAAGTCTACGGTCAGGTCTTGCCAGGGTCGATCCGGTATCGGCAGGGGCTTTAGCAGCCTATGCTTCAGCTCGCGCTAGGGCTTCGTTCGTCCGTACACATCGCAGTTCCGTACGAACCTGCGAATGTCCTTCGCTATCGCTGGCCAGTAGTAGTCCCGGGCGATAATGCTGTACGTCTCCTCGCGCCCTAGGTGCCCGGTAGCTATAGAGTTATATGCTCGTTGTATTAAGCCCGTACGGAGCTTCTCGTCCGCCGGGACCTATATCCGATTTCTGAACTTCAGGTTGTTCTCCTCGTCTACTGAACACTCGGCTGCCGATACCTTTAGGTGGAGCTCGGTTAGGAGTTTCCGTTGCCCTCCCTAGATCGCCGTACGGGCCCCTCGGTATGCCTCGTCCTTTTCCACTGCCTCTTCCTAAGCTTGCAGTTAGGGTTCCTATAGATGTGTCGCCGCTAGGTGGATAGTCTCCCCGCCTGGCTCTTCCTTGAACATCTGGAATGTCCGCGACTTTAGCCGGTCGTCCTCGTACGTCGTTGGCATGTCCTGGTCCCGTCTAGACAGTGCGTCGGCCCTGCTGTTGTCCTTACCCTTGCGGTACTGGAGTCTTATGTTAAACCGGCTTAGGTACATTGCCCATCGTACGTGCCTCTTAGACAGCTTCCGGGGTTAAGTGAAGTATTCCAGGTTCTTGTGGTCCGTTAGGGCGAGGAACTTAGGCACTGAGCGGAGTTCCCTATCCCAGGCTTCGCAACACCGTACGACTGCTAGCAACTCTTTGTCGTAGATAGGGTAGTTGCACTTAGCCGGGGAGTTCTTCTTAGAGAAATACGCGCATAGGTGTAGGAGTCCGTCCAGGCCCACCTGTAACAGGATACCCCTAATGCAGTACCCTAAGGAGTCGGTTTCCAGTATTGTCGTACGCTCCGGGTCAAAGGCGGCGAGCGTTAGTCCTGTAGTAAAGAGCTCTTTTAGCTTGTCGAAGCTCTTATTGCATTTGTCCGACCATTTGAACTGCTTGTCCTTGTGCGTCAGCTTAACCAGGGGGCGCACGATCTCCGAGTAGTTCCGTATAAACTGGCGGTAGAAGTTGGCAAACCTAAGGAATTCCTGTACGCCCTTAACGTTTATAGGCGGCTTCCATAGCTTGATAGCATCAATCTTCTTCCTATCTATGCTAATGCCTTTCCCTGCCTCGATAATGAAACCTAGGTATTTCGTACGTTGGACACCGAACTCACACTTGTCGATGTCGAGGTACAAGCCCGCCTGCTGCAGACGGTCCAGCACCTTCTTGACATCCCGTATGTAGTCTGCGTAGGTGCCGTCTGTAAAAACCAGGGTGTCGTCGAGGTATGCCGAGCAGATGTCGTCTAGTAACCCTTGCAGGGACTTGTTAATGTACCTTTAGAAGGTTGCCGGTGCATTGGCAAGGCTAAAGGGGGTAACTAGCTACTCAAAAAGACCGTATCTCGTACGGAAGGCAGTTATCCATTTACAGCCTTCCTTGATCCGTATCTTGTGGAAGGCCGAGACTACGTTAAGCTTGGTGAACCACTTCGCCTTGCTGATCCGTCCGAGGGTCTCCTTGATAAGGGGTAGAGGGTACCGGTCCTTCTTAGTAATCGCGTTAATGCCTCTGTAGTCTACGCAGAAACGCAATCCAGCCTTCCCCTCCTTATGGACAAACAGTACTGGGGCTCCTGCGGACGACGTACTGGCCCGGATAAACCCTTTGGCAAGCAGGTCGTCCAGCGTCTTGCGCAGTACTAGGAGTTCTCCAGAGGACATCCCGTACAGCGGTCCGTACGGTACCTCCGGCAGGCTCCTATCCGGGCGGGGTTCCAGCTAGATGTTATAGTTAATCCCTTCCCCTCGGTGTAGCAGCAGTTTCGAGGCCGACTTCGGTTCAAAGAGGTCCAGGTACCCAATATACTCCCTTAGGAGCTTCGTACAGGGGTTTGTCGCTTCCTTAGGTGCCAATACCTTCTCGATGTCCGCCGTTGCTGTGTTGATTTCGGCCTTAGCATTGCCACCTTGCAGGGACCTGCCCTGGTCCCGGATTCTCCGCTTTGTTGCTGCCAGGTACAGCCGTCCTCGTCCGACGTCTAGCTTGCCCTTCCAGCGCTCTATCTAAGGCTTCCCTAGTATCAGGTCATACCCCAACTTGTCCCGTACGACATAGAGGTACGAGTCTTGCTCGTAGTGTCCTTGTACCTCTATTGTTACTTTCACTATGTAGGTAATGTCCGGTCCCCGCCTGGTAATGCCCAGTATGCGTACAGGTACCGTAGGGGCCGTCTTAATCCGATGTCTCCGTACGAAGTCTTCGCTGATCACTCTATACACCAAACATCCCGTGTCGATTAGTGTCCGCGCCGTTGCGGACCCGTTCAATGTCGGCCGTACGATAAACGGCGTCGTCGTTATGTAATTGCTCTTGAAAGATGGCTAAGTAATGCTTTGATTTGGCGGTCTATCTCGCACCCGCCTCTGGCAGAGTCTTCGCTTAGAGGCTACTCTTTTCCCGACTCGTCGTCGTCCGAGTAGGACACCTAATCTTCTCGTTAAGGCGCTGCAGTGGCCACCCTTGCGGTGGTCGGCCGTCCCCCAGGTCTCTCTGCTGGCAGGAGCCCGCAATTCCGTACGGTGTGGCCCATCTTGCCATACCGGTAACAGCTCCCTTCTGCTCGCCTCTTGTTAAGGGTGGCTGTGTCCACCTATTGCGCCTTCTTAGTAGCGGCCCTTAGTCGTACGGTGGCTGCTGCTGCCACCCTCGTCGTCGTCGGTTCCTAGTCTATAGCATCTGTCTGTCGCTGGGGAGGTTGTCTCATCTCCTAAGCACGGCCTATCCGTCCCAGCCTGCGTTGCTGGTCGTCGACCATCCTAAGAAGGTTACAAAATTCCTCGTACGTAGCTGGCCGCATTACACCCACCAGCCCTGTCATAATTTCCTTAGAGAGGCCTACCTCTAGAGAGGTAATTTTCATCCTGTCCTCCTATTGGAGACCCCCTGCTTCTGCCAAAGTCTGGTCAAATTCCGCAAGGAATTCTCGTACGGTTTTGCGTCCTTGTTTCATCGTGTTGACCCGTAGGAGCGCTCGGCTCTCGCGGTCCGGGTCCTTGTAGCTCTTGTCCAGAGCTGCCTAGAGCATCGTCGTCGTGGCCATTGCCGGGTTGGCAATAGCCGTCTCGTAGTACAGCAGAATTCGTGCTGCCGCCCTGCCCTTTAACCTCCTAAAGAGGTAGACTACCTTGTCCAGCTCGGTCGGGTATGCTCCTAAGTTAACTAGGAGCTTGGAGCGCATCTGAGCCGCCTAGGAGGGGTACTCGGCCGGGGCCTTACCATCGTACGTAGAGACGTCGGGGAGTTTGCTCTTAGGGGTCGGGGTAGGGGTCATCGTGTTCGTCGTCGTAGGGGTCGGATCGCGATCGGACGCCCTAAGCTGTCGTAGCTCCTGTTCCTGTTGGGAAATCATCGCAGCCTGGTGGCTCACTTGCTGTTCGAGCTGTCTCTTGCTTTCTAGCAGCTCCTCGTACACGCGGTGCATGTGTCCCTCTATGGCCGTGGGTTCCATAGGGATGTCGCCGTCCATCTTGCTCTATCACTGCGGTCACCGACAGTAAGATCAGTTCCTAATGTAAGAGGCTCAAGAATCTTAGTTCAGAAACTTAAGGTCGGGTATCTATATAAAGGAACTGATAGGCAGTTCCTTCGACGTCTGCTCTGTACGATTTGTACCTACGAAGCCAAGCTAGCAATTCCCCCTTTGTGCCGAGGTGCAAGGTTCACCCTCCGTACGGAGGATCGGGAGTTACTTCCTCCGTACGGTGGTGCCGGGTTTCCACCCCCCCCCCCCCCCAATCCGAGGGGCGGTAGCTTCCCTTTAAGCAGGACCGTAGTGTTCTCCCTCCGTACGGAGGTAGGGTCCTGTCGGTTGCTCCGTACGGAGGGTGGGGTCGTGCTGGCGCTGCTGAGTCGCAGTCCTTAGGGCGACGGTCGGCCCAGGTCGGGTTCAGGACCTGGGCCGGGCGGCGCCCCCTAACAAGGACCTAGGCTGGACGGCGCCCCTTAACATTAACGTAGGTAAAGGCACACTCGGATTCAAAACCTAGCAGAGTGTCGCCACTACTGTCGAGTCGGAAGCCACCGCTGCTGCCGCAGATCCGAAAGCCGCGGTTATTAACGCGGTTCCGACTAACCGTTCCGATTCCCTAGACACTATCGGAATAATAAGCTTAGAAGCTCTAACGACCCTCGCAAAGTTACCGGACAATAAGATCTACGCTATGTTAATAAAAGACATTAAAGATTACTAGAAGATAATAGCGGAAGAAGAGGTAGACCCGTTAGAGGTGTTACCGGAAGAACTCTACAGTTACACTAACGTATTCTTAAAAGCCGACTCCAACCTTCTGCCGCTCTACCGACCGGAATACGACAACAAGATCCGGCTAAAAGAAGGAGCTACGCTACCGAGAACCGAACCCTTAAGACGATTATCGCCAGCCGAGCTGGACTAAGTAGAGGTGTTTATTCGAGAAACCCTAGCGAAGAAGTTTATTAAGCCAAGCTCTGCCGAGTATACGTCTCTGATTCTTTTCGTACGGAAACCTGGAGGTAGTCTCTAACTGTACGTAGACTACCGAGGCCTTAATAAGGTTACTAAGAGAGATGTATATCTGCTGCTGCTGATCGATAAGACTATACAGCGAGTGGCCAAAGCTAAGTAGTTCAGCAAGCTGGATATTTGCTAAGCGTTCTACCGACTAAGGAACGAGGAGGGACAAACGGTAGATCTTACGACATTCGCTACGCGTATAGGCAATTTCAAGTAGTTAGTAATGCCTTTCGGACTTACTAACGCGCCGGCGGTGTAGCAGCGCTTTATAAACTACATCTTTATAGACATGCTAGAGCGGTTCGTGTCTATTCACCTAGACGATATTCTTATCTACACTAATGGAACTAGAGAGCAGTATGCGGACTACATTAAGAAGGTGCTAACTAGGCTCTGCGAGGTCGGATTAAATACAGACACGAAGAGGGGCGAGTTCTGTTAGACTAAAGTCAAATATCTCGGTCTTATCGTCAGAAGAGAAGGAATTCGGATAGACCCTGCAAAGGTCGCCGCTGTCGCGGAGTAGAAGCAGCCGAAATCCGGAAACACTACCCAAATTAGAGCGTTTCTTGGATTCTGCAGCTATTATCAGCGATTTATAAAGGACTTTAGCAAGATGGCAAGGTCCCTAAACGAAGCATTGAAGAAGGAGGCCGCTAGTCTATGGAATAAGAAGTGCACAGAGGCTTTTAATTGACTAGAAGAAGCGGTGGCCTCGGCGCCGGTGCCGGCGCACTTCCGACTGGAAAAGACGATCTATCTAGAGACGGACGCATCCGATACAGTAACAGCAGGGGTCCTTTCTTAGTATAATAACGCCGACGAGGCCCTCTATCTAGTAGCTTTCTTTAGCAAATCCATAAACGAGGCTAAGCAGAACTACGCTATCTATAACAAAGAACTGTTGGCTATTATCTAGGCTTTCGAGGAGTGGAAGCCGGAGCTTATAGCCGGAAAGAGCACGGTCTAGGTCCTTACGGACTATTAGTTACTGACCTATTTTATAAAGACGCAGAAGCTATCGCGCCACTAAGCTCGGTAGGCCGCCTACTTATCTGGATTCGATTTTAAGATTACCTATCGACCTGGAGCTTAAAATAGAAAGGCCGACGCGCTAACAAGAAGAGAAGGGAAGACTAGCTGTACGAAAGAAGATCCGAACATGTTCCAGAAGGTGTTAACCGAACGGATAGTAGACGCCGAGGTGCTAAAAGAAGTAGGGATCTGCACTATAGAGCCGCCGACCGAGGAAGAGACGCTCTATAAGAAAGTAGAACGGCTTAATTAACAGCAGAAACTCGGCAAAACTGGCTTAGGAACGCTAATGGTTCTAGAAGAACTAGTCGTAGAGGTTATCCAGCTGTTCTATAGTTCTAAGGATAATGGTTACGCTAGCTTAAAGAAGATAGTAGAAGCCGTAAGGACGATCTACTAGTTTCTGCGAATCTTCGAGCGGATCTACCGATTTATCGCCAACTGTTACGTGTGTCGAGCCGCGAAACCCCGTTACGGCCTTCCAGCCGGTTTATTGAAGCTACTTCCGATTCCTAAGAAACTGTAGCGACACATTACGATAGATTTCGTAACCGGCCTGCCAGATTCCGATAGATATAATGCCACGCTTAACGTAGTAGACTAACTAAGCAAAGAACGCTATTTTATACCCTGCCGAGCGAGGGATAAAGGAACTACTACAGAAGAAACGGCGAGAATGCTAATTCAGTATATATAGAAGCACTATAGTCTTCTAGACACTATTACTACTTATAGGGGTCCTTAATTTACCGCTAACGTATAGAAGGCTATTAACCAAGTTCTCGGAATCCGCAGAAAGCTTAGTACAGCTGCTTACCCTTAAATGGACAGCTAGTCCAAAGTAGCTAACCGGAAGATAGAGAAATATTTGCGAATCTTCTGTAGCTACTATTAAAGAGAGTAGGTTAGGGTGCTGCCAATAGCCGAATTCTGCGCCAATTTAGCACAGTTAGAAGCTACCTTACTGGCGCCGTTCGAGATAACTTATAGTTATCTTCTGAGAATAAGCTTCCAACCGCCGATCGAACCCAGCTCTTCGGAAACCTCTACCGCTACTTCGTCGAAGAGAGTTGCCGCTGCCGCGGCAGAAGTGCTTAGATCTTAGATAGAAGAAGCGGTTAGGGTAGCGAAGGAGGCGATAAAATCAGCTTAGAAGAAGATAGTAACTCGAGCTAATAGGAAGAGGTCGCCAATAGAATTCGAAGAAGGCTAAAAGGTATAGCACAATACGCGGAACCTAAGGCTAAAAGGCAACGCTAAGCTCAACCCCTGCTACGTAGGTCCGTTTAAGATAGTAGAAAAGAGGTCGCCGGTAACTTATTAGCTCCAGCTACCGAAATCGTTCTAGATCTACGACGTCTTTTTTTCAGACCTGCTAAGTTTGGACCCTAAAGACAGTCTTCCGGATTAGGGGTTCGCTGAACCCCTGCCGGTTAAGATAAATAGTAAAGAAGAAGAATAGGAAGTAGGAG
This sequence comes from Pseudocercospora ulei, assembly GCA_016165855.1. Lineage (NCBI taxonomy): Eukaryota > Fungi > Ascomycota > Dothideomycetes > Mycosphaerellales > Mycosphaerellaceae > Pseudocercospora > Pseudocercospora ulei. Next base: position 1,005,812 of record JACWNB010000024.1, on the reverse strand, counting down.
ATATAATAGATATAAGAAAGATAAGAGGGTCTATCGAAGCAAGGATCTTATAGAAGGGATAGCCGGAAGACTATAAATAGTATCCGGTCGAGAATCTCCAGAATTTGGTAGAGCTGCTAAAGAATTCTATACGCAGAATCTGAAGAAGCCAAAGCCTAAGTAGCTCTGAAGTCAATAATTCTGGAAGAAGAAGAAAAGCTGCGTCTGCTCTATTAGTGCGGAAGCCGATAGAAACGATCGCGACGATGCGTTTGCTTATTGTCTCTGGCTCTACTACTACTACCGACTAGCGAAGCTGGTCGGATAATAGCTATAAGGCCGAAGACTACTACTGCTTTGACGCGACGGTCGCCGACGCTGCCCTAAACAAGAAAGGTTCGCAGCCGATCGATTTCGTAAAGCGGCGTCGGCGCTGCCAGCTTTGCAGTAGCGCTTAAGGCTATAGTAGAGAAGAAACAGAAGAAGAGATAGCGAGCTGCGGACGGATCTATATAGACCTCTACAGCAGCGCATAGGCCAGCTACGCCGCATCTTAGATAGCTGCCAGCTTAGATCAGATAGCTCCGATCAGATAGACGCCAAGTAAAAGACGTTAGATAGCGACGATGTAAGAAGAAAAGAAGAAAAAGAAAAGGGAGGCTTTCGAGATAGAAGAAAGCGAAGAGGTAACGTCGGTTTTAAAGAGGAATTTGCGCAGAAGAAACCGCGAATTAAAAAAAAAAGAGAGATAAGTAAGCAGTCGACGTCGACTGCTAGTAAGGGAGGAGTGTAGTGTTGTAGCGGCAGAAAGGGGTAGGAGTAAGTAATAGGGTAGACCCTTGGAATTTTGGCTCAGCCCTTCCGGACCGAGCCGGGCCTTGGCACACTACCCCTAAAGCCCTTTCCTACCGCCGCATAGATTCCTTTCCTTCTTCAGTTCGAGATATAGTTATTAAAACAGCCGTATTGAATTATATCTGCGTGCTCAGATTAGTCGTAACGTTTGGTTTTGCAGCAACGACAGTAACCGATTCGACAGCAGCAGTGCTATTCTGCTAGGTTTTGAACCTAAGTATACCTTTATCTACGTTAATAACGGCTTTCTAGTTCTTTATCTATTTCTACCCTATTATAATGTTAAATCGTCTAATATCTATTACTTAGAACGTTGCCTTAGTAGTTCGGCCAGCTAGGGTAGTCTTTAACAGCATATAGTACGTAACGCTCTCGGTTTCCTGTCCGTTATATGCCGAAATTCGCGTTAGCGATGCTAATTCTACTGGATAGCTGTATCCTTTTCTTAGTTTCTAGACTAGTCGATAATGTATTGCTGCGCTAATAAGAGCTCCTGTATCGATAAAAGCTCTTAGCTAGAGGGGTTAGCGTAAGCTCTTAAGGGGGTAGACAGTAATTAGAAGGATAATAGCGGTCCCTATATATACTTCTACTACTGCTAAGAGCGGATCGTTACAGCTGTTAACACTTCCTTCTTCTTCTAGTATCGTAGTTCGTAGTAGTGCTGTTAAAGGGCGCCGCCCAGCCCAGGTCCTGGACCTAAGCTAGCCGTCGCCCTAAGGACTGCGACTTAGCGGCGCTAGCACGACCCTACCCTCTGTACAGAATCACCGACACGACCCTACTCCCGTACAGAGGGAGAATCCTATAGCTCTGCACAGAGGGGAATTGCCGCCCCTCTGAACAGAGGGAAAACTCTGCACTACTATATAGAGGGAGAACCCCTAATCCTCTGTATAGAGTGTAAACCTTGCACCCCTGCGTAGAGGGAAATTGCTAGCTTGGCTTTGTAGGTACAAATAGCACAGCAACAGACGACGAAGGAACTGCCTATTAGTTCCTTTATATAGATACCTAACCTTAAGTTTCTAAACTAAGATTCTTAAGCCCTTACATTAGGAACTGATCTTACTGTTAGTAACTGCAGTAATATAACGAAGATAGACAGCGACATCTCTATAGAACCTACAGCTATGCAGGGACAGATGCACTGCGTGTACGAGGATCTGCTAGAACACAAGAGGCAGCTCGAGCAGCAAGTGAACCACTAGGCTGCGATAATTTCCTAACGGGAACAGGAGCTACGACAGCTTAGGGCGTCCGATCGCGATCCGACCCCTACGACGACGAACACGATAGCCTACACTCCGACCCCTAAGAGCAAGCTCCCCGACGTTACTACGTACGATAGTAAGGCTCTAGCCGAGTACCCCTCCTAGGCTGCCCAGATGCACTCTAAGCTTCTAGTCGACTTAGGAGCATACCCGACCGAGCTAGACAAGGTAGTTTACTTCTTTAGGAGGTTAAAGGGCAGGGCAGCAGCACGGATTCTGCTGTACTACAAGACGGCTATTGCCAACCTGGCAATAGCTACGACGACGATGCTCTAGGCAGCTCTTAACAAGAGCTACAAGGACCCAGACTGCGAGAGCAGAGCACTCTTATAGGTTAATACAATAAAGTAAGGACGCAAGACCTTACGAGAATTCCTCGCAGAATACGACCAGACTCTAGCAGAGGCAGGAGGACTCTAATAGGAGGATAGGATAAAAATTACCTCCTTAGAGGTAGGCTTCTCTAAGGAGATTATAATAGGACTAGTAGGCGTAATGCGACCAGCTACATGCGAGGAATTCTGCGATCTCCTTAGGATAGTCGACAACTAGCAGCGCAGGCTCGGACGGATAAGCTGCGCTTACAAGTAGCGACAACCCCTCTAGCAGCAGACAGACGCTATAGACTAGGAACCAACGACGACGAGGGTAGCGGCAGCCGTTACCGCACAGCTAAGGGCCGCTACTAGAAGGGCGCAATAAGTAGATATAGCCACTATTAACAAGAGGCGAGCAGAAGGGAGCTGCTACAGGTGTAGCAAGATGGGCTATACTGTACGGAATTGCGGGCTTTTGCCAGCAGAGAGACCTAGGGGACGGCCGACCACTGCAAGGGTAGCAACTACGGCGCCCTAACAAGAGGATTAGGAGTCCTACTTAGACGACAACGAGTCGGGAAAAGAGTAGCCTCTAAGCGAAGGCTCTACTAGAGGCGTGTACGAGATAGATTGCTAAATTAAAGCACTACTTAGCTATCTTTTAAGAGCAACTACATAACGACTACGCTATTTATCGTACGGCCTACGCTGAACGGGTCCGCAACGGCGCGGACATTAATTAACACAGGATGTTTAGTATACGGAGTAATTAGCAAAGACTTCGTACAGAGACACTGTATTAAGACGACCCCTACTGTACCTATACGCATATTGGGCATTACTGGGCAAGGACCAAACATTACCTATATAGTGAAAGTAACGATAGAGATACAGGGACACTATAAGCAGGACTTATACCTCTATGTCGTACAGGACAAGTTGGGGTATAACCTAATTCTAGGGAAGCTATAAATAGAACGATAGCGAGGCAAGCTAGACGTTGGACGAGGACGGCTGTACCTGGCAGCGACGAAGCAGAGGCTCTAAGACTAAAGGAGAGCCCTGCAGGGCGGCAACGCCAAAGCTAAAACCAACAAGGCGACGAAGCAGAGGCCCTAAGACTAAGGGAAGGCTCTGCAGGATGGCTATGCCAAGGCCGAAATCAACACTGCGATTGCGGACATCGAGAAGGCATTAGCGCCTAAGAAAGCGACGGACCCCTATACGAAGCTCCTAAGGGAATACGCAGGATACCTGGACCTCTTCGAGCCAAAGTCGGCCTTGAAACTGCTGCTACACCGAGGAGAAGGGATTGACTACGACATCTAGCTAGAGCCCCGTCCAGATAGGAGTCTGCCTAAGGTTCCGTACAGCCCGCTGTATAGAATGTCCTCTAGAGAACTCCTAGTACTGCGCAAGACACTGGACGACCTACTTGCTAAAGGGTTTATTTAGGCAAGTACCTCGTCCGCAGGAGCCCTAGTACTGTTTGTCTACAAGGAGGGGAAGGCCGGCTTGCGTTTCTATATAGACTACAGAGGTATTAACGCGATTACTAAGAAGGACCAGTACCCCCTACCCCTTATTAAGGAGACTCTCGGACGGATCAGCGAGGCAAAGTGGTTTACCAAGCTTAACGTAGTCTCGGCTTTCTACAAGATACAGATCAAGGAAGGTTGTAAATAGATAACTGCCTTCCGTACGAGATATAGTCTTTTCGAGTAGCTTGTTACCCCCTTTAGCCTTGCCAATGCACTAGCAACCTTCTAAAGGTACATTAACAAGTCCTTGTAAGGGTTACTAGACGACATCTGCTCGGCATACCTCGATAACACACTGGTTTTTACAGACGGCACCTACGCAGATTACGTACAGGACGTCAAGAAGGTACTAGATCGACTGCAACAGGCTGGATTGTACCTTAACATCGACATATGTAAATTCGGCATACAGCGTACAAAATACCTAGGGTTTTTTATCGAGGCAGGGAAAGGTATTAGTATAGATAGAAAGAAGATTAATGCTATTAAGCAATAGAAGCCGCCTACGAACGTTAAGGGCGTACGGGAATTTCTTAGGTTTGCCAACTTCTACCACCAGTTTATACAGAACCACTTAGAGATCGTGCGCCCCCTAGTCGAGCTAACACACAAGGACAAGCAGTTCAAATAGACGGACGAGTGCGATAGGAGCTTTAACAAGCTAAAGGAGCTCTTTACTATAGGACCAACGCTTGCTGCCTTCGACCCGGAATGTACGACGATACTAGAAACCGACTCCTCGGTATATTGCATTAGAGGTATCCTGTTACAGGTAGGCTTAGACGGACTCCTGTACCTATATACGTACTTCTCTAAGAAGAACTCGCTAGTAGAGTGCAACTACCCTATCTACGACAAGGAATTGCTAGCAGTTGTACAGTGTTGCGAAGCGTAGGATAGTGAACTCTGCTCAGTTCCCGAGTTCCTCGCCCTAACTAACTACAAGAACCTAGAGTACTTTACGCAGCCCCGGAAGCTGTCTAAGAGGCACGTACGATAGGCAATATACTTAAGCTGGTTCAATATAAGACTCTAGTATCGCAAGGGCAAGGACAATAGCAGGGCTAATGCGCTATCTAGACGGGACTAGGACATACCAACAATGTACGAGGACGATCGGCTAAAGTTATAAACATTCCAAATGTTTAAGGAGGAGCCAGGCGAGGAGACTATCCGCCTAGCAGCGGCACATATATAGGAACCCTAACTGCAAGTATAGGAAGAGGCAGTAGAGAAGGACAATATATACCGAGGGGCCTATACAGCGATCTAAGGAGGACAGCGGAAGCTCCTAGCTAAGCTCTACCTTAAGGTGTCGGCAGCAGAGTGCTTAGTAGACGAGGAGAACAACCTAAAGTTCAGGAATCGGATTTGGGTCCTGGCAGACGAGAAGCTCTGTACAAGCTTGATATAACAGGCACATAATTCTATAGCTACTAGGCACCTAGGGCGCGAGGAGACATACAGCATTGTCGCCTAGGACTACTACTGGCTGGCGATAGCAAAGGACATCTGCAGGTTCGTACAGAACTGCGATATGTGCGGACAGACGAAGCCCTAGCGTAAACTAAAGCATAGGCTGCTAAAACCGCTACCGATCCCAGACCGGCCCTAGCAAGACCTAACAGTAGACTTTATTACAGACCTCCCTAAGAGCGCTGGACGGAGGAACATTATAGTAGTAATAGACAAGCTAACAAAGGGGGTAATACTAGAGGGAATAGACTCCATTACAGCTAAGGACACTGCCTAGGCCTTTATACAGACGACGTTTAGCAAGTACGGGTTCCCTTAGTTAATTGTATTAGACTAGGGTACGCAGTTTACGAGCTAGCTCTAGGCAAGGGTCTGCCAGTTGCTAAATATAGAACGTCGCCTGTTAACCGTATAGCACCTACAGACGGACGGTGCGACAGAGAGTGTTAATTCGACGTTGGAAGCGTACCTCTGAGCGTATGTCGACTATAACTAGACGAACTAGCTCTGCCTTCTCCCTATAGTAGAGCTAGCTATTAACAGCTGTACGGCTAATGCTTTAGGATTGTCCCCCTTCTTTATAGCCTATAGATACGACCACTCTCCGCTCCCGCCGACCCTAAGTAGTAATACTCCGCGCCCTGTACGATTACTAATTTAGCAGGGAGAAGCTATCGTACAGACGATTACGAACGCCTACTAATAGGCAAAGGCGAGCCTAGCTATTGCTTAACAGGATGCAGAAGAGCAGGCCAACAAGGGACAGCAGGCTGCACTAAGGTACGAGATAGGGGATAAGGTCTAGCCAAACCAGCGCAACATCTGTACAGACCGGCCAAGCAAGAAGCTGGATTAGAAGAACAGAAAGTTTACAGTAGTCCGACTAGTAGGGACATATGCTGTACGACTTAACACTCCCCTAGGGATCTACCTAGTCTTCTACGTAGACCTCGTACAGCTAGCGAATACGGACCCCCTGCCGCACTAAATAACAGACGACGCGCGCCTACTAGCGATTGGAACTAAGGGCCAGGAAGAGTACGAGGTAGAAGGAATCCTTAAGAGCCGAAGGAAGCAGAAGAAGGTAGAGTACCTAGTAAAATAGAGAAGATAGGCAGAGCCTACGTAGGAACCGTACAAGGCCCTATAGGACACAACCGCGCTATACAGGTAGGAGGAGAACCATCCCCCTGCCTAGTTATAGTAACACTGCACTGTACAGTAAAAAGGGGGCACGATCTGCCCTAAGGACAGGGCAGCTGCTAGCAACTTAGGTTGCTAGAGGATCGAGAATCACAACGTAGGACACTACAGGATCCTACTAACACTACACTGTACGACACTGTACAGAAGAAGGGCAGGAGGAAGGAGACGGTTAGGAGACAGGTAAGATAGGTAGAAATAAGAGGGGAACGAGAGCAACACTGTCTAGAAACTTTTACATACTGCCTTAAGGTAGCTTACTAGCCACTACCCCTAAGACCTAGGGCAGGCAACTCTATACCCGAAATCTCAATTACCTCCTAGCCGGCAGGGGCCCTAGCACTAGAGGAAGCAAAAGGGTAGCTCGACAACACTCTACTGCTAGTTAATGTAGCACCTAAGACGTCAGCTCGGGCCGTACAGAAGGCAGGAACCTGTACGAACTGGAAGCGAAGCTGCTAATTAAGCTAGGCACTCTATTGTTAGAGGTAAAAATAGGAGGGGATACCAGCCAGACAGGCAGAAGAAGAGCCAGCAGCTACGAGAGGAACACAGCGAGAACGGCCAGACGAGATAGGTAGTATAGCGATAATAGCTAGTAGTAGTAGTAACTAGTAATAGTAGTAATAGTAGTAGTAGCGGACGGCTAGGCGGACGGGTAGCGGATAGGGAGTAAAGGAGAAAGAGAAGAAGAGAGAGGGAGAAGAGGGAAAGGGTTTATATACAGAGTAGTAGCTGGCTGCCTTGTAGGGCGATAACAACTAGGGCAGCTGCTACAACTGTATAAGGGAGGATAAACGAGGCAACTACGACCTAGGACCCGTACGAGCGACGGCCCACTAGACGACCGGACAGAGGCAGGAACATCTACCTAGGAGTAAAACCCCAGATAACGACCAAGGGACAGGGACAGAGCCAAATAGCCTAGTAGCGCGGGACTGTGCAGTTAGAATGCAGAGTACATAGCTAAGGGCTAGAGGGTAGGAGGGGAACGAACAGATAGGACCGAGCACCTTCTGCACCTTTATAACCGCTCGCAGGCCTCCTTAGCCTCGGCCTTAGCGTCGCTGAATTAGCAAACGGAATCGGCCAAGTTTAGGTAGAAGCGATCCAGCACTACCTGCCTTCCCTGCCTGCAGATCTAGGAGGACAACCCTAAGGTTAAACTAGCAGAGAAGAAGGTCGACAGGCAAGGCCTAGGCGAAGACGGGAAAGCGCCACCTGCTAGAGTAATAGCTAAGGCTATACGGCTCGCCGTCGTACGGAAGAACCACAACAAGAAGGGAGGGGGGTATTGTTAGGGGGCGCCGCCCAGCCCAGGTCCTAGACCTAAGCCAGCCGTCGCCCTAAGGACTGCAACTTAGCAGCGCTAGCACGACCCTACCCTCTGTACGGAATTACCAACACAGCCTTACTCCTGTACAGAGGGAGAATCCTATAGCCCTATATAGAGGGGAATTGCCGCCCCTCTGAACGGAGGGAAAACTCTGCACTACTATACAGAGTGTTGCGGCGGTGGAAAGAGGTGGGACAGATTAATGGAGTGGACCCTGGAATTTCGGCTCGGCCTGTCCGGGCCGAGCCGGGCCTTGGCACCACCACTACGAAAGCCCTCCACTACCACCCTATAGATTCCTTTCCCTCCTTAGTTCGAGATATAGTTATCAAAAAGGCCGTATTGAATTATATCTGCGTGCCCGGATTATTATATCTCGAACTTACTCTCTACACTAACCCCGCGCTGCGCAAAAGGGCCCGTCGAACTATCCGGAAACCCGAATAACGCACGCGTACTACACTATACACACTAACAACAACCCCTAAGGCACTGTAAGAAGATGGAAGGCTTCTTAGCGGTAGAGAGCGGCGTTACAGGCCGCAGCGGAAAGAGAAAGACTAACAGACTGAGGGATAGGCGTACCAGCATTCTCGACAACGGAACGACCGATAAAGGCCTTACGAAAGAAGAGGTAGATAAAGCGAGAAAGGGCATAGAGGGCTACGCCGAACTGTACGGACGCACGCCGGATAAGATAGGAGAATATCTTACAGAGCACAGAGCTAAGAAGGTGTTTGACATTATTACCTTTATAGAAAAGAAGTTTTATAGGAACGTAAAAGAAAATAGACAGTTAAGGAAAGAAGTAGAGACGGTAAGGGCCGAGAAGGAATCGGCAGAAACCATTATCGACGTGTTAGAGAACCAGGCAGCGAATAGACTAGCGCAACTAAAGGCGCTGAAGGATTAACTAGCTGATATGGAAGCAGCGATGCCGCCGCCGCCACCGCATCGAGAAGAACAAGCAGAGACCGCCTTACTAGCGGCCTATAGTCAAGGTAGCACCTCGATAATATTATTACCGGACCCACCGGCGTTCAGAGGTAGAGACCCTAAAGACTGGGAAGCGTTTAAGAAGAAGATAAAGAATAAGATAGACTGCGACTACGCCAGAAACAGCGCCGGAGACAGACTAGCGTACCTAGAATCGCGATTGGAAGGCGAAGCTTTTTCGCTAGTGGCGGACCTGGAAGAGACGACCGCCGAGGAAGCGATTAGAGCACTAGACTAGCGCTTCGGAGATGTTGCGGCAGTGGAAAGAGGTAGGACAGATTAATGGGATAGACCCTGGAATTTCGGCTCGGCCTATCCGGGCCGAGCCAGGCCTTGGCACTACTACTACGAAAGCCCTCCACCACTACCACATAGATTCCTTTCCCCCCTCAGTTCGAGATATAGTCTTCAAAAAGGCCGTATTAAATCATATCTGCGTACCCGGATCATTATATCTCGAACTCTCTCTCTACACCAACCCCGCACTGCGCGAAAGGGCCCGTCGAACTATCTGGAAACCCGAATAACGCACGCGCACCTATACTAACAACAACCCCCAAGGCACTGTAAGAAGATGGAAGGCTTCTTAGCGGTAGAGAGCGGCGTTATAGGCCGCAGCGGAAAGAGAAAGACTGACAGACCGAGAGATAGGCGTACCAGCATTCTCGACGACGGAACGACTACGGAAGGCCTTACGGAAAAAGAGGTAGATAAAGCGAGAAAAGGCATAGAGGGCTACGCCGAACTGTATGGACGCACGCCGGATAAGATAGGAGAATATCTTACAGAGCACGGAGCTGGGAAGGTGTTTAACATTATTACCTTTATAGAAAAGAGGTTCTATAGGAACGTAGAAGAAAACAGACAGTTAAGGGAGGAAGTAGAGACGGTAAGGGCCAAGAAGGAATCGGCAGAAACTATTATCGACGTATTAGAGAACTAGGCGGCGAATAGACTGGCGCAACTAAAGGCGCTAAAGGACCAACTGGCTAACATAGAAGCAGCGATGTCGTCGCTGCCACTGCATCGAGAAGAACCAGTAGAGACCGCCTTACCGGCGGCCTATAGTTAAGGTAGCACCCTAATAACATTATTGCCGGACCCGCCGGCATTTAAAGGCAGAGACCCTAAAGACTGGGAAGAGTTTAAGAAGAAGATCAAGAGTAAGATAAGCCGCGATTACGCATCGAATAGCGCCGGAGATAGATTGGCGTACCTGGAATCGCGGCTAGAAGGAGAAGCTTTTTCGCTAGTAGCGGACCTAGAAGAGGTAACCGCTAAAGAAGCGATTAAAGCGCTAGACCAACGCTTCGGAGATCCATTCCGAAAGAAGACAGCCTGTAAGCAGCTAGACAAGATCAATCAGAACCGGCAGACGTTTAAAGAATTCTACGGTTTGTTCAGAAAATATGCGATTAGGGCCCGGGTAGCAGAGGATAAGCAGCTCCACCTATTAAGGCAGAAGCTGAACCCTGAACTAGCCGCAGCTATAGCGTCTGTAGAAGACGAAGACCTTGGGAGCTTCGTGCATAGAGCGAGAGTTACCAGGAGAAACTTAAGCGCTTACGCGAAATTACGAGAATCGGTTCAGAAGCCGTCGCTGTCGGCGCAGACAACACGACCCCCTGCGCCTTTCCGGAGAGCACCCTAGCAGCCACCTTATCAGCTACAGCGTTCGTCCTTTGTCCCCACCTGCTACGCGTATAGAAAACCTGGCTATATCGCTACAAGATGCCAAGCAACAGCACAGCAGAAGCAAGAGTATCAAGCAACGAAGCAGCCGCCACTGCCGAGAAAGACTATTCAAGCTATCGAACCGGCTCCGAACGACACTGACAGCGTAGACAGCGGGGTGCAGCTAAGAATCTTGAGAAAAGACTAGCTGGAAGGATAGGCCCCCTATCTAGCGAGGACAACAGGGCATCAACGCGAACTACGTCGACGAAAGAGAGCATCAATAGCTGCAGCGATCCGCTGTCGGCGGCGGTGGAAGTAAATACGGAAACAGCTATTATCCTTCTAATTACTGTCCACCCCCTTGACGGATCGGGCAAACCACTCTAGTTAAGAGCTTTCATCGACACCGGAGCTCTTATTAGCGCGGCGATCCACTACCGACTGGTCCGGAAGCTAATAAATGGATACAGCTATCCGGTAGAACTAGCGTCGCCGACGCGGATTTCGGCATACAACGGACAAGACACGGAAAGCGTTACGCACTATGTGCCGCTGAAGACTACCTTAGCTGGTCGCACTACGGAAGCGACGTTCCGAATTATGGATATCGGAAGATTTGACATTATTATAGGGCAGAAATAGATAAAGAACCAGAAAGCCATTATTAACGTAGACGAAGGCACGATAGGGTTCAAAACCCTAGGCAACGCCACCGCCGCCACTAAGCCGAAAGCTACGGAGTCCGCTAAAGAGGCTCCGTCCGATCGTTCCGAACCCCTGGTTACAGTCGGAATAATAAGTTCGGAAGCTATAACGACCCTCGCGAAGTTGTCAAGCAACGAGATCTACGCTATCTCGATAAAAGACATCGAAGACCACCGGAAGATAATGGCAGAAGAAGAAGTGGATCTACTTAAAGTGCTGCCAAACGAGCTCTATAGTTACGCTGACGTCTTCTTAAGAGCCGACTCCAACCTATTGCCGCTCTATCGACCGGAATATAACAACAAGATCCGACTAAAGGAGGGAGCTACGCTGCCAAGAACCGAGTCCCTAAGAAGACTGTCACCGGCCGAACTGGACTAAGTAGAGATGTTTGTTCGCGAAAATTTGGCAAAGAAGTTTATTACGCCGAGTTCCGCTAAGTACGCGTTACCGATTCTTTTCGTAAGGAAACCAGGGGGTGGCCTACGACTCTGCGTAGACTATCGAGGCCTTAATAAGGTCACTAAGAGAGATGTGTATCCGCTACCTCTAATCGATAAAACTATACAACGAGTGGCTAAGGCTAAGTGGTTCAGCAAGCTGGATATTCGCTAAGCATTCCATCGATTAAGGAACGAAGAAGGACGGACGGAAGACCTCACGACATTCGCTACGCGCATAGGCAATTTCAAGTAGTTGGTAATGCCTTTTGGACTTACCAACGCGCCGGCAGTGTAGCAACGCTTTATAAACCACACTTTTATAGACATGCTGGAGCGGTTCGTGTCTATCTACTTAGACGACATCCTTATCTACACCGATAGAACGAGAGAGCAACACACAGACTACATCGAGAGAGTGTTAAAGAGGCTCCGCGAGGTCGGATTGAACGCGGACACGAAGAAGAGCGAGTTCTATCAAACCGAGGTCAAATATCTCGGTCTTATCGTAGGAAGAGATAGAATTCGTATAGACCCCTTAAAGGTCGCCGCTGTTGCGGAATGGAGGCAGCCGAAATCCGGAAACACTATACAGATCAGGGCGTTTCTCGGATTCTGCAGCTACTATCGACAGTTTATTAAGGACTTTAGCAAGATAGCGAGACCCCTAAACGAGGCGCTAAAGAAAGAGGCCGCCGGCCTATAGAATAAGAGGTGCACGGAAGCCTTTAACCGGCTAAAAGAAGCAGTGGCCTCTGCGCCGGTTCTGGCACACTTCCGGCTAGAAAAGACGATCTACATAGAAACGGACGCTTCCGACACAGTAACGGCAGGGGTCCTTTCTCAATATAGTAACGACGAAACCCTCCATCTAGTCGCTTTCTTTAGCAAGTCAATAAGCGAAGCTAAGCAGAATTACGCTATCTATAATAAGGAGCTGCTAGCGATTATTTAGGCTTTCGAGGAATAGAAACCGGAACTTATAGCTAGAAAGAGCACGGTCCAGGTCCTTACGGACCACCAGTCGCTGACCTACTTTATAAAGATACAGAAGCTCTTACGCCGCCAAGCTCGATATGCCGCCTACTTATTAGGGTTTGACTTCAAGATAACCTATCGACCCGGAGCTCAAAACGGAAAGGCTAACGCGCTAACAAGAAGAGAAGGGAAGATCAGCCGAGCAAAAGATGATCCGAATATGTTCTAGAAGGTGTTGACTGAGCGGATAGTAGACGCTAAGGTATTGAAAGAAGCGGGGATCTGCGCGGCAGAACTGCAGACCGAACCGGAACTGATGGAACTGGGGCCGCCGGTTGAAGAAGAGACGCTCTACAAGAAGGTAAAGCAGCTTAACCAGCAACAGAAACTCGGCAAAACCGGTTTAGGGAAGCTAATAGTTCTGGAAGAACTAATTACTAAGGTCGTCCAACTGGTCTATAACTCCAAGGATGTTGGCTACGCCGGAGCGAAGAAAACGACGCAGGCCGTAAGAACGATCTACTGGTTTCCGCAAATCTACGAAAGGATCCACCGATTTATCGCCAACTGCTACGTATGCAGATCGGCGAAGCCGCGTTACGGCTTTCCAGCAGGCTTATTAAAGCTACTGCCGATCCCTGAGAAACTATAGCAGCACATTACGATGGATTTCGTAACCGGCCTGCCGGACTCTAATAGATATAACGCTACGCTTAATGTAGTGGATCGGCTAAGCAAAGAGCGCTATTTCATCCTATATTGAGCTAAGGATGAAGGAACTACTGCGGAAGAAACGGCGAGAATGTTAATCCAACACGTATAGAAGCACTATAGGCTGCCGGACACTATCACTACGGATAGGGGTCCTTAATTCACCGCCGACGTATAGAAAGCTATCAACCAAGCTCTCAGAATTCATAGAAAGCTCAGCACCGCCGCCTACCCTCAAACCGACGGTCAGTCTGAAGTCGCTAACCGTAAGATAGAACGATACCCACGAACCTTCTGCGGCCATTACCAAGAAGGTTGGGTTAAGGTGTTGCCGATAGCCGAATTCTGCGCAAACTTAACACAGTCGGAAGCGACGCTGCTAGCGCCGTTCGAGATAACCTACGGTTATCTTCCGAGGCTGAGCTTCCAGCCACCGAGCGACGCCGGCTCGCCGGAGCTTTCCACTACTACTACGTCGTCAAAGAGAGTCGCCGCCGCGGCGGCGGAAGCGCTACGATCTCAGATAGAAGAAGCGATCAAGGTGGCGAAAGACGCGATGGAATCGGCTCAGAAGAAGATAGTGGCTCGAGCTAATAAGAAGCGGTTACCAATAGAATTCGAAGAAGGCCAAAAGGTATAGCTTAACACGCGAAACCTGAGGCTGAAAGGCAACGCCAAGCTCAATCCGCACTACGTAGGTCCGTTCAAGATAATAGAAAAGAGGTCGCTGGTAACCTATTGGCTCCAGCTACCGAAATCGTTCCGGATCTACGATGTCTTCCATTCGGACCTGTTAAGCTTGGACCCTAAGAACGGTCTGCCGGAACAGGGGTTCGCTGAACCCCTGCCTATCGAGATAGACGGTGATAAAGAAGAGTGGGAGGTAGAAGATGTAATAGACGTAAAGAAGACAAGGGGGTCTATCAAAGCGAGGATCTCGTAGAAGGGGTAGCCGGAAGACTATAAATAGTATCCGGTCGAAAACCTGCGGAATTCGGCGGAGCTGCTAAGAGACTTTTACGCGCGGAACCCGAAAAAGCCGAAGCCGGAATGGCTCTAATGCCGATCCTTCCGGAAGAAAACAAAGAAAGCTACGTCCGCTCCACTGGTGCGGAAGCCAATAAAAACGATCGTAAGGTTTCTTTAGGAAGTGATTGTGCTCCACCACCACAGCGCGGCCGGTAGCTCGCGCACGCTGTAGCGTGCCAGCGCCGCCGACTATGCGGTAGGTAAAGGCTTTGGTAGAAGAGAAAAAGAAGAAGAAAAACGGCGCTGCGGAAAGATCTATATAGACCTCCGCACCGGCGCACAGACCAGCTACGCCGCAGCTCAGATAACCTACGGCTCAGATTAGATGGCACGGATCAGGCGCACCGATCACATAAACGCTAAGTAAAGGACTTCAGATACCGATAACGTAAGAAATTCAAAAAGCGATAAAGAGAACGTCGTTTTTAATGGAAGACGGAAGAGGTAACATCACAGTCGGAGGGGACTTTCGAGAAGGAGATAAAGAAACTCAAAAAAAAAAGTGGAGATTTTCGGATAGATAATGTGACTAAGCGGTCGAGGGCGACCGCTAGTAAGGGAGGGGGGTAGTGTTGCGGCAGTGGAAAGAGGTAGGACAGATTGATAGGGTGGACCCTGGAATTTCGGCTCGGCCCGTCTGGGCCGAGCCGGGCCTTGGCACCACTACTACGAAAGCCCTCCACCACCACCCTATAGATTCCTTTCCCTCCTCAGTTTGAGATATAGTTATCAAAAAGGCCGTATTGAATTATATCTGCGTGCCCGGATCACAGAGGGAGAATCCCTAATCCTCTGTACAGAGTGTAAACCTTGCACCCCTACGCAGAGGGAAATTGCTAGCTTAGCTTTATAGGTACAAATAGTACAGCAGCAGACGACGAAGGAACTGCCTATTAGTTCCTTTATATAGATACCTAACCTTAAGTTTCTAAACCAAGATTCTTAAGCCCTTACAAGTGCCCTCTCTTTTATGCTAATTAGGGGGCCTATCCTTCTAGCTAGTCTTTTCCTAAAATTCTTAATAGCGCTCTACTGTCTACGCTATCGGTGTCGTTTAGCGCCGGCTCTATAGCCTAGATAGTCTTCCTTAGCAGCGTCGGCTTCGTAGTATAGTATTCCTGCTTCTGCTAAGTCGTCGCCTAGCATCTAGTAGCGATATAACCAGACTTTCTATATATATAGCAAGTAGGAACTGATCTGGGCGCGCAGATATGATTCAATACGGCCTTTTTGATAACTATATCTCGAACTGAGGAGGGAAAGAAATCTATGTAGTGGTAGTGGTTGGCTTTAATGGTAGTGGTGCTAAGGCTCGGCTCGGCCCGGACGGGCCGAGCCGAAATTCCAGGGTCCACCCTATCAATCTGTCCCACCTCTTTCCACTACCGCAACACTACCCCCCTCCCTCGCTAGCGGTCGCCCTCGACCGCTTAGTTACCCTATCTGTCCGAAAACCTTTCCCCATTCCTTCTTTTTTTTTTTTTTTTGATTTATCGTCTCTTCCTCGAAAATCCCCTCCGACGGTGATGTCACCTCTTTCTTCTTCTATCGCTTCTTGAATCTCTTACGTTATCAACATCTGAAGTCCTTCACTTGGTCGTTTATGTAATCGGTGCGCCTGATCTGTGCTATCTGACCTGAGTCGTAGGTTATCTGAGCTGCAGCGTGGTTGGTCTGTGCTCCGGCGCGGAGGTCTATATAGATCTTTCCGCGGCGTCGTTTTTCTTCTTCTTCTTCTTTTCTACCAGAGCCTCCACGCCGTCGCCAACCGGCCGCCTGGAGCTATCAATTCTATTACGATCGTTTTCATCGGCTTCCACGCTAGTGGAGCGGACGTGTTTTCTTTCTTCCGGAATTGTCGACATCAGAGCCACGCTGGCTTCGGCTTCTTCGGGTTCCGCGCGTAAAAGTCTCTTAGCAGCTCCGCCGAATTTCGCAGGTTTTCTACCGGATACTATTTATAGTCTTCCAGCTACCCCTTCTACGAGATCCTCGCTTTGATGGACCCCCTTATCTTCTTTACGTCCATTACGTCTTCTACCTCCTATTCTTGTTTATCACTGTCTATCTTAACTAGTGGGGGTTCGGCGAACCCCTGTTCCGGAAGGCCGTCCTCAGGGTCCAGGCTTAGCAGATCTAAATGGAAAATATCGTGGATCTGGAATGCCTTCGGCAGCTCGAGTCGATAGGTTACCGGCGACCTCTTTTCTATTATCTTGAACGGACCTACGTAGCGTGGGTTAAGCTTCGCGTTTCCTTTCAGCCTCAGGTTTCGCGTATTGAGCTATACCTTTTGGCCTTCCTCGAATTCTATTAGGGACCTTTTTCTATTAGCTCGAGTTACTATCTTCTTCTGAGCTGATTCTATCGCTTCTTTCGCCACTTTGATCGCTTCTTCTATCTGAGATCGTATCGCTTCTGCCGCTGCGGCGGCTACTCTCTTCGACGACATGGCGGTGGATAGTTCCGCGGAGCTGGGTTCGCTTGGCGGCTAAAAGCTTATTCTCGGAAGACAGCCGTGTGTTATCTCGAACGGCGCCAGTAAGGTGGCCTTAGACGGTGCCGAGTTAGCGCAGAACTCGGCTATCGGCAACACCTTAACCCATTCTTCCTAATGGTAGCTGCAGAAGGTTCGCAGATATCGCTCTATCTTGCGATTAGCCACCTTAGACTAACCGTCAGTTTAAGGGTAAGCAGCGGTGCTGAGCTTTCCGTAAATTCCGAGAGCTTAGTTGATAGCTTTCCACACGTCGGCAGTAAATTGGGGACCTCTATCCGTGGTAATAGTGTCTGGCAGCCTATAGTGCTTCTACACGTGTTGGATCAGCATTCTCGCCGTTTCTTCTGCAGTGGTTCCGTCGTCTCTCGCTCGACAGGGGATAAAGTGGCGTTCTTTGCTCAACCGGTCCACCACGTTCAGCGGAGCGTCGTATCTATCGGAGTCCGGTAGGCCGGTTACGAAGTCCATCGTAATATGCTGCTATAGTTTCTCGGGGATCGGAAGTGGCTTTAATAAGCCTGCCGGAAGACCGTAACGCGGTTTCGCGGCTCGGCATACGTAGCAATTGGCGATAAATCGGTGGATCCGTTCGTAGATCCGCGGAAACCAGTAGACCGTCCTTATAGCTTCTATCGTCTTCTTTGAGCCAGCGTAACCAACGTCTATAGAGCTATAGACCAGTTGGATGACCTCCGTAATTAGTTCTTCCGGAACTATCAGCTTCCCTGAACCGGTTTTGCCGAGCTTCTGCTTCTGATTGAGCTGCTTGACCTTCTCGTAGAGAGTCTCTTCCTTAGGGGCCGGTTCTACTGCGCAGGCCCCTACCTCTTTCAACACCTCTGCGTCTACTATTCGCTCGGTCAACACCTTCTGAAACATGTTCGGATCTTCTTTCGCGCGGCTGGTCTTTCCTTCTCTTCGCGTCAGCGCGTCAGCTTTTCCGTTTTGAGCCCCTAGTCGATAGGTGATCTTGAAATCGAACCCTAATAAGTAGGCGGCCCACCGTGCTTGACGTCGTAAGAGCTTCTGCGTCTTTATAAAGTAGGTCAACGACTGGTGGTCCGTAAGAACCTGGACCGTGCTCTTTCCAGCTATAAGCTCCGGTTTCCATTCCTCGAAAGCCTGAATAATCGCTAGTAGCTCCTTATCGTAGATAGCGTAATTTCGCTTAGCTTCGCTTATTGACTTGCTAAAGAAGGCGACTGGGTGGAGGGTTTCGTCGTCACTATATTGAGAAAGGACTCCGGCCGTCACCGTGTCGGAAGCGTCCGTTTCCATATAGATCGTCTTTTCTGGCCTGAAGTGTGCCAGAACTGGTGCAGAGGCCACTGCTTCTTTTAGCCGGTTAAAGGCTTCCGTGCACCTCTTATTCTATAGGCCGGCGGCCTCTTTCTTTAGCGCCTCGTTTAGGGGTCTCGCTATCTTACTGAAGTCCTTAATAAACCGTCGGTAGTAGCTGCAGAATCCGAGAAACGCTCTGATCTGCGTAGTGTTTCCGGATTTTGGTTGCTTCTATTCCGCTACGGCGGCGACCTTTAAGGGGTCTCTACGAATTCCATCCCTTCCGACGATAAGACCGAGGTATTTAACCTCGGTCTAATAGAACTCGCTCTTCTTCGTGTCCGCGTTCAATCCGACCTCGCGGAGCCTCTTTAATACTCTCTCGATGTAGTCCGTGTGTTGCTCTCTCGTTCTATCGGTGTAGATAAGGATGTCGTCCAAATAGATAGATACGAACTATTCCAACATGTCTATAAAGGTGTGGTTTATAAAGCGTTGCCACACTGCCGGCGCGTTAGTGAGTCCGAAAGGCATTACCAACTACTTGAAATTGCCTATACGCGTCGCGAACGTCGTAAGGTCTTCTGTCTGCCCTTCTTTATTCCTTAGTCGATAGAACGCTTGGCGGATATCCAGCTTGCTGAACCACTTAGCCTTTGTTACGCGCTGGATAGTCTCGTCGATCAGCGGCAGCGGGTACACGTCTCTCTTGGTGACCTTATTAAGGCCGCGATAATCTACGCAGAGTCGCAGACCACCCCCTGGTTTCCTTACGAAAAGAATCGGTAACGCGTACTCGGCAGAACTCGGCGTAATAAACTTCTTCGCCAGGTTTTCGCGAACGAACACCTCTACCTAGTCCAGTTCCGCCGGCGACAGTCGTCTAAGGGGCTCGGTTCTTAGCAGCGTAGCCCCCTCTTTCAGTCGGATCTTGTTGTTATATTCCGGTCGATAGAGCGGCAGGAGGTTGGAGTCGGCTTTTAAGAAGACGTCAGCGTAACTATGGAGTTCTTTCGGCAGTACCTCTAGTAGATCCACTTCTTCTTCCGCCATTATCTTCCAGTAGTCTTCGATGTCTTTTATTAAGATAGCGTAGATCTCGTTATCCGGCGACTTCGCGAGGGTCGTTATAGCTTCTAAACTTATTATTCCGACGGTAACCGGGGGTTCGGAACGATTGGGCGGAGCCTCTTTCGCTAACTCCGTGTCTTCCGGCTCGGCGGCGGCGGTGGCGACCCTTCTGATAGTCCCTGCTCCGCCACCTGGGGTTTTGAACCTGATCGTTCCTTTATCTACGTTAACGATGGCTTTCTGGTTCTTTATCTATTTCTGCCCTATAATAATGTCAAACCTTCCGATATCCATAATCCGGAACGTCGCTTCCGTAGTTCGACCAGCTAGCGTAGTCTTCAGCGGCACGTAGTGCATAACGCTTTCCGTGTCTTGTCCGTTGTATGCCGAAATCCGCGTCGGCGACGCCAGTTCCACTGGATAGCCGTATCCATTTATCAGCTTCCTAACCAGTCGGTAGTGGATCGCTGCGCCGATAAGAGCTCTAGTGTCGATAAAAGCTTTCAGCTGGAGTGGTTTGCGCGACTTCTTAACAGGGTAGATCTCGATAGGAAGGATAATCGCTGTTTCCGTGTTCGCTTCTACGGCTGCCGAGAGCGGATCGCTGCAGCTGTTGATGCTTTCTTCTCGTGTCGATTCGCTCCGATTCGGTGCCCTATTGTCAATGCTAGATAGGGGGCCTATCCGTCCAGCTGGTCTTTTCCTATAATTCTTAGCTGCACGCCGCCGTCTACGCTGTCGGTGTCGTTTAGAGCCGGCTCTATAGCTTGTATAGTCTTTCTCGGTGGCTGCGGCTGCGGCTGCTTTATAACGCGATACTCCTGCTTCTGCTGAGCCGTTGCTTAGCATCTCGTAGCGATATAGCCGGGTTTTCTACACGCGAAACAGGTAGGGGCGAACGACGATCGTAGTGAATATAGCGACTGCTAGGGGGTTCGTCGAAAGGGCGCGGGGGCTCTCGTCGGCTGCGCTGACGGCTTCTGAATCAGTTCGCGTGTCGTCGGTTTTCCGTACGCGTTCAAGTTTCTAGCGGTGACTCTCGCTTGATGCACGAAGCTCTGAAGGTCTTCGTCTTCTACTGACGCTATAGCCGCGGCGAGCTTAGGGCTCAGTTTCTGCCTTAGTAGGTGCAGCTGCTTATCTTCTGCCACTCTCGCTCTAATAGCGTATTTCCTGAACAGTCTGTAGAACTCTTCGAATGTCTGACGGTTCTGGTTGATCTTATCTAGCTGCTCGCGGGCCGTCTTCTTCCGGAAGGGGTCTCCGAAACGCTGGTCCAGCGCTTTAATAGCTTCGTCGGCTGTTACTTCTTCTAGGTCCGCTACTAGCGAAAAAGCTTTACCTTCCAATCGCGACTCTAGGTACGCTAATCTATCCTCTTCGCTGCTCGATGCGTGATCGCGGCTTATCCTGTTCTTGATCTTCTTCTTAAATGCCTCCTACGCTTTAGGGTCTCCGCTACCGAAAACAGGTAGGTCCGGCAGTAGCGTTATCGTAGTGCTACCTTAACTATAGGCTGCTGGTAAGGCAGTCTCTGCGTAGGTTTCTCGCCGCGGTAGCGGCGACGACTTCGCTGCTTCCATATTAGCTATCTGATTCTTCAGCGCCTTTAGCTGCGCCAGTCGATTCGACGCTTGGTGTTCCAACATGTCGACGATAGTCTCTGCCGATTCCCTCTCGGCCCTTACCGTCTCTACTTCCTCTCTTAGCTGTCTGTTTTCTTCCAGTGTTCTGTAGAACAGCGTCTTAATAAGGTCTATACCGTCGTAGACCTTTCCTATCCTATTCTTATTTACGTAGTTCTCGAGTTCCTCGATCGTGCAGTCGTAGATCTTCTTGTATTCACTTATTCGTTCCTTAATCTCTGCAGTCTCTTCCGCCGTAAAACCTCTAATAACGATCTTATCGTCAACTACACTGGAGCGTCTGCTCGCTCTGTCAGTCTTTCTCTTTCCGCGGCGGCCTGTTACGCCGCTCTCTACCGCTGAGAAGCCTTCTATCTTCTTACAGTGCTGTAGTGGTTGTTGTTGGTGTGTTGGTGGGTGCGCGTGCGTTATTCGGGTTTCCGGATGGTTCAACGGGCCCTTTCGCGCAGCGCGGGGTGTGGTGTGGAGAGTGAGTTCGAGATATAATGATCCGGGCGCGCAGATATAATTCAATACAGCCTTTTTGATAACTATATCTCGAACTGAGGAGGGAAAGAAATCTATGTGGTGGTGGTGGTTGGCTTTGATGGTGGTGGTGCCAAGGCTCGGCTCGGCCCGGGCGGGCCGAGCCGAAATTCCAGGGTCTACCCCATCAATCTGTCCTACCTCTTTCCACCACCGCAACAGGAACGAACGGCAAACACAGTAAATAGGATAGCTGCTAGGGGCCTCGTTAGAAGGGGACAGAGGGTCGCGTTGTCTGCGCTAACGACGATCTCTAATTCGGTTCGCGCACTGCTGATTTTCTGTATACGTTTAAGTTTCTAACAGTAACTCTCGCCTAGTGTACGAAGCTTTCAAGGTCTTTGTCTTCTACCGAAGCTATAGCTCCGGCTAGTTTAGGGTTTAACTTCTGCTTTAGTAAGTGTAACTGTTTATCCTTAGACACTTTAGCTTTAATAGCATATTTCCTAAACAGTCTGTAAAATTCCTCGAACGTTAGCCGGTTTTGGCTTATCTTGTCTAGTTGCTCGTAGGCCGTCTTCTTGCAGAACGTGTCTCCGAAGCGTTAGTCTAGAGCTTTAATAGCTTCGTTAGCGGTTACATCTTCTAGGTCTGCTACTAGCGAGAACGATTTACCTTCTAGTCGCGTCTCTAGATAGGCCAGTTTGTCTTCTTTGCTGCTAGCAGTGTAATCGCGGTCTATCTTGTTCCTTATCTTCTTTTTAAAGGCTTCCTAGGCCTCCGGGTCTCTACCCTTAAAGGCTGGTAGATTAGGCAGTAACTTTATTAAAGTGCTACCTTAACTGTAGGCAGTAGGGGAGGCACTTCCTGCTTAGTCTTCTTATAGTAGTAGCAGTGCCGACAACGTCGCTGCTGCAGTGTTAGCTAACTAAGCCCTTAGCATTTTTAGTTGCGCTAGTTGTATTGCTGCGTAATTCTCTAACATCTCGATAGTACTTTCTGCTAATTCCTTCTTAGCTATTACTGCCTTTATCTCCTCTCTTAGCTGCTTATTCTCTTCTATTTTCTTGTAAAACGTCTTCTCGATAAAGGTAATAGTGTCGTACATCTTGATACGGGGTGGGTTGGCCCGTGTCATTACTATGCCTTGCTAAGGTTTATATATCTAGTACACATTGGTCAAGTCACTTCCGAGTTACTTGACCAGTCCCTTTTGGCTTAAGTGTACCGCGTCACGTCACTGCTTATTCTCTTCTATTTTCTTGTAAAACGTCTTCTCGATAAAGGTAATAGTGTCGTACATCTTTCTAGACCTGTGTTCCGCTAGGTGTTCCTCGAGTTTGTTAGGTGTGCAGGCGTATAGCTCCTTATAGCTGGCTATGCCCTCCTTTGCTTCGTCCGTCTCTCCTTCTGTAAGACCTTTAGTAACCGTCCTATTGTCTAGGATGCTAGCGTGCCTATCCCTCGCTCTGTTAGTCTTTCTCTTCCTGCTATAGCTAGTAACGCTGCTCTCTCTTGTTATGAAGCCCTCTATAGCCTTCTTACTGTACTAATTGATTTAGTTTGTAGTGTATATGTATACGTTATTTAGGTAACTGGATATAGTTTAACAGGCCCTTTCGCGCAGCGCAGGATTAGTATAGTTAAAGAGTTTGAGATATAATAATCCGAGCGCGCAGATATAATTTAATACGGCTGTTTTAATAACTATATCTCGGACTAAGGAGGGAAAGAAATCTATATAGTAGTAGGTAAGGGCTTTAGGGGTAGCGTGCCAAGGCCCAGCTCGGTCCGGAAGGACCGAGCCGAAATTCCAGGGTCCACCCTATTAGTTCGTCCTACCCCTTTCTACTACTGCTGTTACGGCGGAAGAAAGGGGTGGGACTAAGTAATAGGGTGGACCCTTAGAATTTCGGCTCGGCCCTTCCGGACCGAGCTGAGCCTTAGCACACTACTATTACAAAGCCCGCCGCCACCACCACATAGATTCCTTCTTTTCCTTAGTTTACGATATAGTTATCAAAGAGCCGTATCGAATGATATCTACGTGTTCGGATCACTTTACAGTTTACAGCTCTTACTAATTATGTAGGTTAGTAGTTTGATGAGCGTAGTATGCAAATACGTTATATCCATCGTTAATTTAAACAGAGCTATTATATAGATCTAGAAAGCTGCTGGTACTGGAGAAGCTCGTCTTCGAGCGTGTGCGGATGTAGCACAGCATCGGCGAAAGGAGTGAGCTGGATCGGCATATGCTGTTGTCCAAGACCTTGCGGCGTCTTATGGCTTTGCAGACATCATCTCGCCCAGCCTTGGCGACCAGGTATCACCACGCACTCGCCAACGGACCGAGTTTCCTTCAACGGGCACTCCGAGGCGCAGGGAACCGGTCCCACTCCACAACGACGTCGCCATCATGCCCAACCCACTGCTCGCCTCGGTTCAGCCGTGCTGCTTTGCCCCTTTGATGCGAGATCAGGAAATCTCCACGGGCTTCTTTGCGGCGTCTTCGCACTCTCGTTTGGGACAACCTTCCAGCGCAGGTGGCCCTTTCAGATTGCCGCTTACGATCGGCCGAGCACTCTCTCCTTCTGATGCGATTGGGTAGAGGGGTGCTCGATCCGACTTCACAGGGCCCCGCAGACCGCGAACCATGAGCCACTTCACAGCAGAGGCAAAGCGTGGTGTGGGCGTCGAACCGCGGGAGCGAAACGAGCACCCCCCCGACGCAGCAGACCAGTACGACCACGTCGTCGACTTCTCTCCCGCCGAACAGCGCGCGATCGTCCGTCGGATCGATGGACGGTTGATCGTCACCCTCGGCGGGATGTATTGCGTGTCCCTCATGGACCGGACCAACTTGTCGGCCGCCGCGATTGCGGGCATGATCGAGGAGCTCGAGCTGGTCGGTTTCCAATATGTGAGGAGAGCTGAATGTTGCTGCCGATGCACCACGTGATCTGACAAATCTCGGTTCCTAGTCAACCATCACACTGGTGTTCTTTGTCACATATGTGGTATTCCAGCCGCCGGCCACGGTCTTGTGCAAGAAAATCGGTCCCCGGTGCTTCCTCGGCAGCATCACTTTCCTGTGGGGGTGTAGGTGTGCGCGACTCGGCCGAGAGCAAATCGGTTGGGATTGTACATCAACTGACCACGGGGTCGCAGGCCTTATGATAGGAATGGGATTTGTGCCGGATTGGCGCACTCTGGCTGGCCTCCGAGTCATCCTTGGATTGCTTGAAGCGGGATTCTTTCCAGGTGAGCGAGCAATCAGGAACGAGAAATCTGTTGCCAGAAGGGTGCTGATATCAACTTCTTGAGGCTGCGTGTATTTGCTCAGCACCTGGTATGTGCGATGTAAGTGCCATGCCTAACGCCTGGAGCTCGTGCTCGAACGCTGACCGGATATCAGACGATATGGGCAAGCGCTACGCATTCTTCTACCTTGTCGGCATGCTCGCAAGCGCCTGTTCCGGAATCTTGGCGTTTGGCTTGATGCAAATGGACGGTCTCGGAGGCCTGGGCGGGTGGCGGTGGATCTTCGTCGTCGAGGGTGTCATCACCGTTCTCGTCGCCGTGGGCGGCTTCTGCTTCCTCGTGCCTTTCCCCGACGACAGCCCACACAAATGCCGGGGCTTCCTCGACGAGCGCGAGGTGCGATGGATCGTCGCTCGCGTCGAAGCAGATCGCGCCGACACCAAGACGGAACCATTCTCGCTGATCGAGTTTTTGAAACCAGCACAAGACCCGAAGATATGGGGCTTCGCGCTGATTTTTTGCTGCTCGACTACCGTCACCTATGCGTTGTCATACTTCCTTCCGATCATCCTTCGAGACGGAATGGGCTTCGGCGTGGGAGCATCGCAGTGCTTGGTCGCACCACCTTCTGCCTTTGCGGGCGTTGTTACGTACATGACAGCCTGGATCGGAGATCGATCCC
The DNA here is from genome assembly GCA_016165855.1 of Pseudocercospora ulei. NCBI lineage: Eukaryota > Fungi > Ascomycota > Dothideomycetes > Mycosphaerellales > Mycosphaerellaceae > Pseudocercospora > Pseudocercospora ulei. The sequence goes on along the minus strand of JACWNB010000024.1, from coordinate 980,386 downwards.
GGGTGCGTGGCCCCCTCCTGGTCTTCAATGCCACCATGTGCATCGTCGGCCTCTCTCTGATGGGATGGGTCGACATGGTGGGAGTACGGTACTTGGGCGTGTTTTTGACGTGTGCGGGCGCGAATGCCAACATCCCCCAATGCATGAGCTACCAGGGCAACAACATTCGGGGACAATGGAAGCGTGCATTGTGCTCGGCGACTCTGGTCGGCTTCGGCGGCATTGGGGGCATTGCCGGCTCTCTGGTGTTCCGAAGCCAGGATGCACCCAAATATTTGCCTGGCCTGTGGGCTTGCGTCACGGCGTCACTGTTGATCGTTGTGACGGTCGGCGTACTTGACACCTCCTTCTATTTTGCAAACCGCAAGGCGGACAGCGGCGGATATGCGATTGAGGGTGCAGAAGTAAACGCGTGCGCCACGAACTGACTTGCAGACCGAGCTGACTTTTGCGCCAGGACGGGTTCAGATACACGTATTGATCAACTTCTGGCAGCCCAGTGTGCGATGGTAATAGCAGTCTCAGACACCTCGCCATCTACGTACATTTAGGCCACAGTCTTAGCTAGTATGTAATGCTACTACACACTTACTGACCAGGGTCTAGCACAGTTTTCCTTCGCCTATAAAAGGTGCTCAGGAATACCATAGTACAGCACTCTTTTGGTGAATCGGATCTAAGAGCTAGAAAAGCCGGTAGAGACTGTGTCTCAGCGAAAATCTTGAAACAAGGCGTATCGAGACCGGTAGTGTATTAGAGTATCGAACCACAGCAGACCCGGTGGCTGCAGTTGGGCCCTGGGTTCAGAATGTGTCGATAAATGAACCGAGTAGTGGTCCTGTAGAAAGGGCACTACTAGCTTTACGTTGATATAGCATATACGGCAACACTGGTTACACCGCCCGTACCGGTTCAAAGAGAGTCAAAATGCCTTCGTCATCGAACACAGGCATGAGATTTCGGCATTGCACTATTTGTCAACGAGGAAACAAACGATGGGAACGGAGGAGAAGGCGCGAGCCGCGGACATGGGCCATTTCGAGCATCGATGATCTCGTGACGGAGGCGTGCGAAGGGGCTGTGGGACATGGATCGCGAGGTTCGGTGGGCATGCGAACGGGCTGCCGCGGCTGACGCGCCGGGCGGGGACATGCACGGTGGGGTTGGGATTTCTGCTTGGGATTGCGAGGGGGTGGGCGAGTGGGAATGGCAATGACGGCGAGGAAAAGAAACGCCATGGGGTTCGCACACTGACGGCGGAGGGTATCGGGCCAACCAAACGCCGACGACGCCCTGCCCGTGCTTTTTTCTTCCGTCCTCGTCGAGTCGTGCATGCCTCCAACGCCATCGCTAATGCCAGAAGCAAACGCAAACCCGCTCCCCCTCCCCCATTCTCACACCGAAAGCCACTGGTCGAAATAGACGCAGTGGGTGGGATTGACGGGTCCCTCCTCGTGGCACAGATCAAAGACGGGACAGCGGCCACAGGGCGCCTGCGTCAAGGCCGTGCCCTCGAACTCCTCGAACTCCTCGTAGCTGGACCCGGGCGGCTTGAAGGTGACGCCTCGGACCGTGCGATAGCCCCACGTGCCTTCCGGATTCCTGACTTTCTCCAGCTTCTCGTCCCAGCAGAGGACATCGATACAGCCTTGAATCTCCGGGACGGTAAGAGAGTTGGCCTTGGTCGGCTTGATCGCGCTAGATGACGTGAGAAGGCCGTGGATGTCCTCCGCGGTGAGGTAGGTGTGGGTGCCGGCGCGATGAATCTGTTGGCGGAAGTCCTCCGGATTGAACGGTGCGGCCACGCCCTTGGCATAGCCATCGACATCCTCGATATCTCCCATCGCCCTCTTCCGCTTCTTCCCCGACCCACCCTCATCGTCCTCGACGGTGATGGCCAGCCCGCCTCGCTCCGCCTTCTTCCCCTTCTCCCTCCGCCTCTGTCCGCCATCCCCCCAACTCTGCCCCCTCACGAAAAACACAATCAAATTCAACAACTCGTCCCGAAAACTCTCGTCCAAATCCCCCGCATCGAAAAAGCTATTCCCGATCACATCCTCACTCGGCACCAAGTGCGCCAGCATGTACGTCTTCTGGGCCGGGTTCCGCACGCTCTTGACCGACTTGACCAGCCCCGCCTTCTCCATCTTGCTCACCGCCTTCTGCACCGCCTGCGCACCCACCCCCGGCGCCGCCTTGCGCTTGATGTCCTTCAGCCAGATGCCCCGATCGTGGCTCTCCTCCACGATCACGTACACCGCCTTCTCGTCGCGGTCCAGCTGCGCGATGTGTCGCGCCTGCTCCCTCGCCCGCACATTCCACGCCAGCTTGCCCGCGATTTTGACCGTGCGGAACAGGTTCTCCCTGGCCAGGTACGAGACCAGCGGCATGAGCTCCTTGGCGCTCGCATATCCGCCCAGTTCCACGAGTTCGGCTTGGTCGAAGGTTTTGCTGCGCTTGCCGTTGTCGTCGACGAACGAGGTTTGCGCGTCCGCGGCGAGTTTGTAGAGGGCGTCGGCGTCGTTGACGAGTTTGGTTTTGGCGTCGGCGGCGGCGGCGGCGTCCGCTTTGGCGTCTTCCGGGGTGGAAGCCATGGTGTGGGAGGGCGCGGTGGTGGATGTTGCGGGATGTCGAACGTCGGAGGTGGCGGTTTGTTCGTGTGGTTGTGCAGGTGCACGTTCGTGTGATGCTATCGGTCGATCATGGATCTGCGCGCGACTCGTCTCGGGAGGTGAGGAAAGTTCGGTGCGGCGTGCAAGAAATTCACATCACAGTCGTGAGTCGAAGTGTGGGGGAGCGCACTCGGATTCGGGCAAGAGCGACCGGCACCCGCATACAACGTGGGGCACCAGCATGCGAGGAACGAAGTGGCGTCATCATACACATCGTTGATCCTGTGAAAAACGGCTGTTCGGCTTTTGCTGGTCTGCTTTTCCCCAGCCATGTCCAGTGCATGCCGATGCACGCGCCATGCTCATCATTTCAGCGCCATGATCATCATTTCACACGCCAAAACAGTCGTCGATCGGGCCGGCGAAAGATGGGCACAGCACAGGATGCGCATCCTGCGCCGCCCATCGCTCCCGCGCCGAGCACGATGCCGGACAATCTTGCTTCGGACTCCTCAGGTCGCTCCTAACGCTGCGAGCCGGTGCGCCCAATCGCCATCTCCCGGAAGCCCGGCGGAATCTGCCAGCCGTGGGCGTGGCAAGCTCGCATGTAGCCCTCGGCGGCTTCCCCGACACCGTAGTCGCCTCGGGCACGCGGGGCCAGACGTGCGTATGGCTCGCTGGCAATGGCCATGCGGATCTGCAGGAGCACCGACTCCATGGACGAGACCGAACTCCAGCCCGTGTTCGTCAGCAGCTCCATGCACATGGCGCCGCCCATGACAATGTGGCCTCCTCCGCCTTGGTTGAAGGTGAGAAACTGCGGTCGAACCACTCTCACATATGGCGGTGTGAATGGGAAGTCCTTGTTGAAGCGGACCTCCACAACGATGCTCTTGATTTTCTGCTGCTCCATGTCGTCGGCAAGCGGGAGCTTCTTGCCTCTGAACTCGAATGTGTGAAACGAGTGCAGCTCGACAATCCACTGATACATGTTCTCGATCTTCTCGACATCGATGAACCAGCCAAGCCCGACGGGTGGCGTGTTGTCCTGTACCTTTGCCAGTGTCTGGAGCTCTTTCATCAAGTGCTTGGTGGTGCCGGAAGTCGCGTACTCGGGCACGGGCATGAGAGGAAGGCTGCTAAAGTCGAGTGCGCCAGGAATGAAGTCAGTGTGCGCGGCTGGCTGGTTCGTCTTCGGTCGCGATTTCGGGCCCCCGACAGCTGGTGGTGGCACGACGGCTTCAGGCTCGTCGAAGAGCATTTCCAAGTCTTCTGCATCCGTGGCCACGCTCACGACATCGTCGTCATCGTCAATGACCCCCGGATTGCTGGCTGCTCCTCCAAATAGTTTGGCCTTCTTGAACCGGTTCAGTGTCTTCGATGCTGCCTCCGGGCCAGTAGGGCCACCAACCGCCCTACGTGACTTGATCGCTGAAGCCGGTATCACCACGGCGCTCACGATTCCTCTTGGTGTGCGAGATGGGTCCTGAGGATGAGCGTTGCTCGGCTTCACTTCTGCGCCCACCTTGATAGCGGTGGACTTGGGCGATACTTGCACAAAGAGGTATCTGGTCTGAATCCAGTCCAGCTGCTGAACGACGTAGTAGGGATGACTGCTCTGGAACTCGGCGGGAGCATTGACAATCTCGTTCAGAGCCAGGGCCGATGAGATCTTGAGAACGCTGCTTGGCCATACTGATGGGCGATTACCGATTCCGCACAGTCCAGAATAGCCAGTGCTGATTTGCGCATCTTTGGCGTGGTAGACACCATGCCCGTGGGCGCGACCGTGATCGGCATTCTTGAAATGCAAGCCCTCTCGAATGATCGTGTGCCAGTTGTGAAGCGGTGAGCCATGCCATGCAAAGATGGTAGGGAACTCGAGGTTCAGTCGGTCGGTTGTGTTTCGCACCTCGGTGATGAAGCGCTGCTCTTTGTCTGGAGCACCCATCGCGAATCGGAACTGCATATAGTCCTTCATACCATAGCATCGCTCTTGTGATCTGCGGGACACTGTTGCTGGGCTGTTGCCGTCTTGTGCATCGCCGTCGACTTGCATGATGCACGACCGATTACTTGCTATGATCCACCGGAGCAGACTCAGTGCCGACGGAGAGACACGCTCGATCCAGCTCTTGAGGTCTGCAGAATTGGTCTTGGTGAGGTAATCTCGCATCTCGAGAACATTCGGCAGGGTCTCCAGCAGACGGCAGATTGAGAGGCATTTGCCGTTGATGCCTAGCGATTCAAAGTCTTCATTGTAGACTTGGAGAGTGGCCGGTGTCCAGCCCGGGTTGACAGCGGGACTGTTGGAGCTGGCACCTGCGGGCGTCTGTGGCGGCTTGTGTGCGTTCGTTGCGTTCGGATCGGTCGTGTGTCGCTGCTGCATCAACTCTACAGGATCGTGAAGAGAGATGGTCGGGTAGAGTGAAGTGTCTCGCACTCGACAGTGGAAGTCATACCCTGCCATTGCCGGCGACGTGATCAGGATCCAGTCGCCAGATCTCACAGGACAAGCCCCGGGCTTTTTGAAAAAGATCATCTCCCGCTTGAGGCGATCGTAGCCAATCTCGTACTTGGTTTCTGGCGCTGCCATCTCGACCTTCTTGCCATCCGACGCTGTGCCGGCATTGTTTCGAGCAGCACGATCCTCGCATGTGTGCGGATCATCGACGTTGCCCTCAGCAGTGTCAGCGGGGAGCACCGTCAATGAGAGCCCATCGGGGTATTCTTTCAGCTTTCGGGCAATGGCACTGCTGTAACAGAAGGACACCAACAGGTCGACGGTATATGGTTGCGTAATCAGCTCGTGCTCGATGCTGGGTCCCAAGCCCAGCGACATGTACTGGTACAAGCACAAGCTGTTGTCGCATACATATGGTTTGATCGCTTCCACATCTGTATTGAGCTTGCGGTGGCAGACCAAACAGAACTCGGTGCAGCGCACGAAGTGTCGAAGCACAAATTCCATCGCCAGGAGTGGAAAGGAGAAGGCGGTTCGGTGTGGCTCCGAGTAGTGATCGTGCTTCATGATGGCCGGGAAGGCATCGGTGAGAAGCTCGGGCTGGTAGCATTTGTCGGGCGCCACGTCCGCGTTGAACTGATTCGAAGCAGATTCTAATTGATGTTGGTAGAAAGCTTCGGCACCACTCCAGTCCATTCCGGCGCTGCGGTAACGGAGCACTGGCATCAAGCGCTGCGCCAGCAAGCCCACCAGGGGCCTCGAGATGAAAGAGTCTCGAATGGACGGGCGTTGTTCGCTGTGCAGGTCGGGGTTTGGCAAGTCTGTCACAATGATGCTGTTGCGGTCGTTGTTTCGCACGATGGTAAATGCCTGCATGGCCTCTTGCAATGTGGGCTTGTACCGCTTTCCAATGACGACTCGGGTTGCGACATTGGGCGTCAGCCGTATGCTGTCGTAGGCTTGCAACTGCTCATTTGTCTTGTAGCCGTTTGGATATTGAATGGCAAGGACCAGGTACTCGGATGGTTCCAACTGCCAGGCCTGCATTGCTTCTTCGGAGATGCCGAGCTTGGAGATGCGAATGGCAACAGTCACGTAGCCATTTGTGCCGTCCAGGAGACGACCAAGATACGCCACCTTGAATCCCGCGGCTTTGGCCAAGCGCAGATCGTCGCGGATCCGCTGTCGAAAGGCCGGAGTGGAGAGGCGTGATCGCGTGCCGGATGCAGTGTGCATGGTGGGAGAGGGAGGGATTGGCGAGGAAAAGCCGAAATCATCGTGGTCAGATTCGAGCGCGGGGCCGAAGTGATCAGGCTCGCTCTCGTCGTCTTCTGGAAGCTCGGCCTCGGACTCAACCCCAGATTCTCGCATGTAAGAATCGCCATCGCGATCAGGCTGCAGTCTCGAAAGCGCGGTGGAGAGGGTGTCGAGCATGCCGAAAACAGTTTTGCGCTCAGTGTTGCGTATGGTCTGAAGAGCAGTGGCAATGTCTCGAGGGACGTCGTCGTCGTCGCTGAACAACATGTATTCGTGGGATTCCGGATACTCTCCCAGGTCTGGCACCAGAGCGGTGATTTTGACGGGCCCAGACGCGGCGGCGAAGACGAAATTGATTTGGCCATCGTCTGCGCCGGCCTGCACAGCCGTGATGCCGTTCGGGGCAACGCCGGTCCTGACCTGATCCAGGTCGGCGATGAACTGTCGGCGAGGCATGGCGGCGGCCACGCTCGCGGGGGTGCTGTGGTGTGGGCGTGGGTGCGGGCGTGGGAGAGGGAGTGGGTGTGGGTGTGGGAGGGAGTGGCCGAGAGTGGGTTGCTGGGTGGGGGGGGGGGGGGGTTAAAAGTGCGAGATGACCGGTCGAGGGCGAGCTCTGCACGCCTGCATTGGGCCTGGCGCACGCAGGGTGCGTGAGGCGCGTGAAGTGCGTGAGGTGCGTGAAGTGTGTGAGGTGCGAGGCGGCGGTCGCTGAGCTGCACCAGTGTACGTGCAACCCTTGGCGATGTGGCCGGTGAGGATGATGGGATGACGGGATGGCGGGACGGCGGGAGGATGGGAGGATGGAAGGATGGGAGGACGGTGATGGATGTGTCGACCTACAAGCCTTTCCCTTTCTAGAGAGAGAGCGGATGCCGGCGGCTTGGTGCAAGTCGAAGCTCACTTGGCCTGCCGCTGCCACTGGACTGGCACGACGAGACGAAGGCCGCAAGCTCGACGAGACGAAGGTGGAGGTGCTGTGCCGCGACACGTCGGCCGCGCCGCGTGACCCTGGCTTGTTTCGCGCAGTCACGCGTTTGTTCGTTGCCTCAGCTCTCCGACCCCCGGGGGCGACCGGAGGACCGGCGAGTGCTGCGCAGTCCGTGGGCGGCGATTCCGTGGGCGGCGATTCATCCGCCGTCCCCAACCGGCGCCGTGGCCACGCTCTGCACCATGCCGGCGGCGTCGACGCGTCCACCGCCCGCCCAAGCAGAGGCGGGGCGGGCGCACCTGTCGGACAGCAGCATCCAGCCGTTCCTCCACACCCACTTCGACCCGGCCGACTACCTGAACAGCACACTGCCTGCCCTCTCTACCGCCGCATCGAAAGGCGCGCGAGCAGTGCAGCTGCCCCAGCTGTCCGCTCCGCTCCAGGCCCTTGTCTATCAGCTCAACGCGCAGACGTCGCGACTTTCGCACTCGCTGGCCCAGCTGACCGACGAGATCGTGCGGAGCGGGAGCAGGTTGGCGTATGAGGTCGAAGTGCTGAAGAGCGAGGCCGCTGGCCTTGCCGATGCCCTCCAGAACGGGCTGAGGAAGGACATTGTGTGCTTGGCAGCCGAAGATGGAGAGGCAGCTCAGGCCAGGAACGAGACCGCCGACGCTCCTGGAGCAGTCGACCATGCTGCGCCCAGCCCCCAAGAGCCGGAGCCACTACAGCGGCTTCGCACCCTGACTACTGTCCGAGAGCGCCTCGACGCGGTGATCAAGGCGTTCGGCTCTGCCATGCAGTGGCCTGTTGCGCCCTCCGAACTCTCGCTTGCGTCCTCGCTGATTTCAGTATCTGCTCCAGAAAGCACGGGGGACAACCGCAGTCGCGAGGACAGATGCAAGGAGTATGCAGAGAAGCTCAAAGCCGAGATCAACGACCTGCTGGCGACGGGCGTCGAAGGTGTGCCAGCAGCCAACTCACGCATCGAAGAACTTCGAGCTCTGGCGGGAATTTGGAAAGGCACAGCGGAAGAGAAAGCTCGCACCAAGCTCGTCGACTCCTTGCAAAGGCTTGTGGACGACAGGCAGAAGACGCTGGGACGGCCAGGAGTCGACGCTCGCGAATCCGGTGTCGCGCCCGCGCGAGGCATGGACTATCGCTATGGAGGCGCACACCCAACACGTGTGCCAGAAAGCGGCAGCGGCTATGGCTTCCTGCAGAATTTGCGAAACCTCACGAATGAAGTCTACCTGGACAATTGACACAAGATTGCATCCGTTGCGAGTACATGGTGAGGGGGATTTGTTGTGGAGATGTACTCCCCCAGGCTTGCCAGGCTTTGCAATCAATGGCGTTGTCGGCTAGTGCAGTTGTCAGTTGTTGCTGGATTGGTGGACATTGGTCTCTTCTGATTAATGGCGAGTCGGGCAGGTCCGCATAGGACTGCCGTGCGCGTCTGATGTCTCGATTGGCGGACGGGCTGCGTCGATGACCTGGATCGTCCGATGACACGGAGCTATCGCCTCTCGCGGATCAATAGTTCCCCTACTCCGCACATGTGGTTTGCTGTTGCATCCGTGTCTCGTCCGGCTTCCATAAAGGCTATCTCCGCCATCTCGTGGCCTTCGCAGGCGCGCCAGGAAGGGTCTCCCAGAGTCTTGTCGGATGCGCTGGGTCGGCGAGGTGCTTCGGTGGGTGTCGGGTCGCCGTCATCGCGCTCGACTTCATCGCTCTCCGCCTTCGACCAGAACAGCAGTTGTTAAAATATCGCTCGGGAGGTATAGTGGTGCTAGAGTAACAAAGTAGAGCTGGGGTTTGCCACCGCTACTTGGGCAAAAGGCAATTTACTCCAGGTTGAACAACCCGGAGCAACCCAGCAGCATGGACCTTCAGCACTACCTGCGCCGGTCGCAGGGCGACCCTGTTGAAGGGCGTGCGTACTAATCCATGTAAGCCCCGAAACCGCTGGGACTGACCAGGATGGATTACAGAAGTCGTCGACAACGTAATCGCACCCCGCGTTTCCTGGTCTCTCAGCTGTGGGCAATCGACGCCAAGGTGCGAACACCCATCCGCCCTACCGCCCCGCCAGTGATTGGACCCAACAACCGTCAACCCGGAGCAAGCTTATAGCGAAGTGGTGCTGGGTTTGAGCCACTAGGCTACTTGACCTAAATGAAGCTTGCTCCTGGTTGGATGGTCGGGTGCAACCCAGCAGTATAGAACCACTGCCGGCGCCCCTCGCAGGCCTGGCTCCCTGTGTTCTGAGCGTGCAGATAGCCATCAATACATCTCTCATTTGAAGGCGATAATTCGAACGGAGGAAGGAAGAATCCATGTGGTGGTGGTGTGGCGGCTTTTCGTGATGGTGTGGCGGCTTTTCGTGGTGGTGGTGGTGCCAAGCCTTGGTCGGTCCGTTCCGGAACCTAAGTCCAGGAAAGTGTGCCAGAGGCCGCAATCCAGGGGGTCCACCCCATCTGCCCTTTCCACCACCGCAACAACCTGCACCACAGGTGGCCCACTCTTACAACTAGGAAGGTGCTAGGTAGTGCTAGGTCTCCTTTTCTACCTATCTGACCCAAGTATGTAGATATTATTCAATGCGGTAGTGGATCCTAGAACCCCGGATTGAAGTTCTGGAACGAGCCAACCCGGCATAGCATCCACTACTACGAAAGGTAGCCACACTACTGCTACATGGATTCTTCCTTCTTTAGTTCGAGATATAGTATTTAAAAGAGCTGTATTGAGCTATATCTATGTATTTAAAATATTATATCTTAAACTCTTATTTATTACAGTTGACAGATTAAAGAGCTTAGCGTCTTAAGAGTTTCTGTATCTTTATAAAGTAGGCCAACGACTAATAGTTAGTAAGGACCTAAACCGTACTTCTTCTAGCTATTAGCTCCGGCTTCTATTCCTTAAAGGCCTGGATAATAGCAAGGAGTGTTAAGGGACAGGCTGCTGTATATGTAGGTTGTTGTTGTTATAGCGGCAGAAAGGGGTGGGACTAAGTAATAGGGTGGACCCTTGGAATTTCGGCTCGGCCCTTCCGGACCGAGCCGGGCCTTGGCATGCCACCCCTAAAGCCCTTACCCACCGCTACATAGATTTCTTTCCCTCCTTAGTTCGAGATATAGTTATTAAAACAGCTGTATTGAATTATATCTACGTGCTTGGATTATTATATCTCGAACTTACTAACTACACTAACCCTGCGCTGCGCGAAAGGGCCTGTTAAACTATATTAGGCTACCTGAATAGCGCACGCGTATACTAAAACCTAAACCAAACACATTAGCACTATAAGAAAGCTATAGAAGGCTTCTCGACGGTAGAAGGCAGCGTTACTAGCTGTAGCAGAATGTTAGGGAACGCCGCCCCGCCAGGTCCTGTACCTAAACTGACTGTCGTCCCGAGGATTGCAACTTAGGGGCGCTAGCACCACCCTACCCTCTGTACGGAGGAAAATCCTGCAACCCTAAACAGTGATCCGGGCACGTAGATATAATTCAATACAGCCTTTTTAATAACTAGATCTCGAACTAAGGAGGGAAAGGAATCTATGTAGTAGTAGGTGAGAGCTTTAGGGGTGGTATGCCAAGGCCCGGCTTGGTCCGGAAGGGCTGAGCCAAAATTCCAAGGGTCCACCCTATTACTTAGTCCTACCACTTTCTGCTGCTGCAACACTACCCGCCTCCCTTACCAGCGGTCGACCTCGACCGCTTACTTATCTATCTCTCTTTCTTCTTCTTCTTCTTTTTTTTTACATTGTCCCTATCTGACGTCTTCACTTGGCGTCCATCTAATTGGAAGAGCTATCTGATCTGTGCTGGCGGCCATCTGAGCTGCGGCGAGGCCGGTCTGTACGCCGCCGCAGAGGTCTATATAGATCCTTCTGCGGCTCGCTATCTTCTTCTTTATTAACTTCCAAGCCACTTAGGCTTCGGCTTCCTCGGGTTTTGGACGTAAAACTCTCTTAGCAGCTCCGCCAAATTTCAGAGATTCTCGACTAGATACTATTTATAGTCTTCTAGCTATCCTTTCTACGAGATCCTTGCTTCGACAGACCCTCTTATTTTTCTTATGTTAACTACATCCTCTACCTCCTATTCTTCTTCTTCTCCGTCTATCTCGATTGGTGGGGGTTTAGCGAACGCCTGATCCGGTAGACCGTCTTTAGGGTCCAAACTTAGCAGATCCGAATAAAAGATATTGTAGATCTGGAATGATTTTGGTAGCTGGAGCTAATAAGTTACTAGCGACCTCTTTTCTATTATCTTAAATGGACCTATATAGCGGGGGTTAAGCTTGGCGTTGCCTTTTAGCCTTAGGTTCCGCGTGTTAAGCTATACCTTTTAGCCCTCCTCGAATTCTATCGGTAACCGCCTTCTATTAGCTCGAGTTACTATCTTCTTCTAAGTCGATTCTATTGCCTCCTTTGCTACGCAGATTGCTTCTTCTATCTAAGATCTAAGCGCTTCTGCCGCAGCCGCGGCGACTCTCTTCAACGAGGTAGCAGTAGATATAGACGGTTCTAAAGAGCTAGGTTTACTTAGCGGTTGAAAGCTTATCCTTAGAAGATAACTATAGTGTTAGGGGGCGCCGCCCAGCCCAGGTCCTAGACCCGACCTAAGCCAGCCGTCGCCCTAAGGACTGCGACTTAGCGGCGCCAGCACGACCCTACCCTCTGTACGGAATCACTAACAGAACCCTACTCCTGTACAGAGGGAGAACTCTATAGCCCTACATAGAGGGGAATTGCCGCCCCTCTAAACAGAGGGAAAACTCTGTACTACTGTATAGAGGGGGAACTCCTAATCCTCTGTACAGAGTGTAAACCTTGCATCCCTGCATAGAGGGAAATTGCTAGCTTAGCTTCGTAGGTACAAATTGTACAGCAGCAGACAACAAAGGAACTGCCTATTAGTTCCTTTATATAGATACCTAGCCTTAAGTTTCTAAACCAAGATTCTTAAGCCCTTACATATAGGTTATCTTAAACGGCGCTAGCGAGGTAGCTTCTAACTATGTGATACGGATGTGGATGTGGACAGCTGGCAGGGCCAGGCTTGGCGCACACTCAAATACCTCCACCTCCGCTTGTACGTAGATTCTTCCCTCTCCAGCCTTGGATATAGTTATTAAAGACGGGTATTGACCTAGAGTCTACTGCAGTCAGATCATTATATCCAAGGCTCACTCCAACACCCAACCCGCACTACGCGAAAGAGCCCGTTGAATTACATCCGGGTACTCGATTAACGTACGTGCAATCAACCCAGAGTGTGTACTGTATACGTACAAAGGAGGCCGTCGAATTATATCCGGTTACTTAATTGTGCGTGTGCATACTACTCTACCCCCCCCCCCCTCCCCCAATCGAGAAGAAGAGAGAGTTTTAGGGAAGAGAAGTGCCCCTATCGAGAAGAGAGAGAGTGCCCCTACGAGCAGATCGTACGAGTTTTAAAGTTTTAAGAAGGACGAGAAGAACGAGAAGGTCGAGAAGGACGATGTAGGAGCGACGAGGACGAGAGCAAGAGCGACGACAACGAGACGCACCTAGCAGGACCTAGGGCGACGACATTCGTTTTTTCGGGTCTTTGACAGACCATTCTATTCGGACAAGGCCAATCGGGACATTCAGCAATCGAGATATACAGCAATTGGCACGAGCGACAAGAGCACAAGGCAGAGCACAAGGCACAGCTGCTGCAGACAAGGCACAGCAGCTGCAGACAACACAAGGCTGCTGCAGACAGGTACAGCTGCTACAGACAAAGGCACAGCAGCTGCAGACAACACAAGGCTGCTGCAGACAGGCACAGCTGCTGCAGACAACAAAGCACAAGGCACGAGCTCTAGGCAGAGCACTAGGAAGAGCACCAGGCAAAGCACAGAAGAAGCGACCGTCGAGAAGCGAAGCGACGGGTCAAGAAGCGACGGTCTAGAAGCGAGCGACCGTCGAGAAGCGAGCGACTGTCGAGAAGCGAGCGACCGTCGAGAAGCGAGCGACCGTCGAGAAGCGACGGCTCGAGAAGCGACGGGTCGAGAAGCGAGGCGAGCGTCTGAGAAGCGAGCGAGGCGAGCGTCTGAGAAGCAAGCGACCGTCGAGAAGCGACCTGATGTGACGCGGTACACTTGAGCCAAAAGGGACTGGTCAAGTAACTCGGAAGTGACTTGACCAATATGTACCAGATATATGAACCTTGGCAAGGCATAGTAATGACACGGGCCAACCCACCCCGTATCACGACCGTCCGAGAAGCGAAGCAACGGCTTGAGAAGCGACGGCTCGAGAAGCGACGGTCGAGAAGCGAGCGACCGTCTGAGAAGCGACATACGTAGACTGCGACCTCTGCGACCTCTGGAAGCCTCTGCGAGCTCCGCGACCTCCACAGCTCCGAGACCTCTGCGACCGTCGAGAAGCAACCGTCGAGAAGCGACGGTCGAGAAGCGAGCGACCGTCCGAGAAGCGACACGTGTTTGCAAGACGACCTCTGCGAGCTCCGCGGCCTTTGCGCCCAACGACCTCTGCGACCTCCGCGGCCTCTGCGACCCTACGACCTCCGCGGCCTCGACAACCCCGACGACCTCTGCGACAATCTGAGAATTCTGCAGCGTTGACAAGGCACCAATTAAGGCACCAAAGCGACGGCAAAAGGCACGAGATTGAAGCTCAAAAATGCACGAGATTGAGACTCAAAACGCACGGAAATTGAAGCTCGAAAGCGACCTCAAAAGCGACCTGTTTTAGAGCGACCTAATTGGCCGATAGCGAAGCTGAATTTGCGACACCTGCGACCTGGTTTGGCACAATGCGACCACAATGCGACCTGGTTTAACTCGACACCTGCAACCTGGTTTGGCACGACGCGACCTGGTTTAGCTGATTGCGATTGATGGGCTGATTGCGATTGAGGGCAATCGCTGGTTGGGGAGGGCGGTAGTAATACGGATGTAGATGTGGACAGCTGGCAGGGCCAGGCTTGGCGCACACTCAAATACCTCCACCTCCGCTTGTACGTAGATTCTTCCCTCTCCAGCCTTGGATATAGTTATTAAAGACGGGTATTGACCTAGAGTCTACTGCAGTCAGATCACTATGCTGAATTGGCGCAGAATTTGGCTATCGGTAACACCTTAACCCACTCTGCTTAATAATAACTGTAGAAGATTCGTAGATATTTTTCTATCTCTCGGTTAGCCACTTTAGACTGACCGCTAGTTTGAGGGTAAGCGGCCGTGCTGAGCTTTCTACGAATTCCGAGAGCTTAGTTAATAGCTTTCTATACATTACCGGTAAATTAAGGACCCCTATCCGTAGTGATAGTGTCCGGCAGGCCATAGTGCTTCTATACGTGTTGGATTAGCATTCTCGCTGTTTCTTCTGCTGTAGTTCCTTTATCCTTAGCTCGGCAGGGAATGAAATAGCGCTCCTTACTTAGTTAATCCACTACGTTAAGCGTAGTATTATATCTATTAGAATCCGGTAGGCCGGTTACGAAATCCATTGTAATATGCTGCTACAGTTTCTCGGGGATCAGAAGTGGCTTTTGTTGCGGCGGTGGAAAGAGGTAGGACGGATTGATGGGGTGGACCCTGGATTTCGGCTCGGCCCTTCCGGACCGAGCCGGGCCTTGGCACCACCCTCCATCAAAGCCCACCACCGCCACTACGTAGATTCCTTTCCCTCCTCAGTTCGAGATATAGTTATCAAAAAGGCTGTATTGAATTATATCTGCGTGCCCGGATCATTATATCTCGAACTCACTCTCCATACCACACCCCGCGCTGCGCGAAAGGGCCCGTTAAACCATCCGGAAACCCGAATAACGCACGCGCACCCAACAACACACCAACAACTACTAAGGCACCGTAAGAAGATGGAAGGCTTCTCAGCGGTAGACAGCGGCGTAACAGGCCGCCGAGGAAAGAGAAAGACTAACAGAGCGAGCAGACGCTCCAGCGTAGTTGAAGATAAGGTCGTCATCAGAGGTTTTACGGCGGAAGAGACCGCAGAGATTAAGGAACGAATGAAGGAATACAAGAAGATCCACGACTGCACGATCGAGGAACTAGAGAACTACGTAAACGAGAATAGAATAGGGAAGGTCTACGATAGTATAGACCTTATCGAGACGCTGTTCTACAGGACACTGGAAGAAAACAGACAGCTAAGAGAGGAAGTAGAGACGGTAAGGGCCGAGAAGGAATCGGTAGAGACTATCGTCGAAGTGTTGGAACACCAAGCGGCGAATCGAATGGCGCAGCTAAAGGCGCTAAAGGATCAACTGGCTAATATAGAAGCAGTAAGATCGTCGCCGCTACTGCGGCGAGAAACCCAAGTGGAAACCACCTCGCCGGCGGCCTATAGTCAAGGTGGCACTACGATAACGCCACTGCCGGACCTACCTGCTTTCGGTGGCGGAGACTCTAAAGCGTAGGAGGCGTTCAAGAAGAAGATCAAGAATAAGATAAGCCGCGATTATGCATTAAGCAGCGAAGAAGACAGGTTGGCCTATTTAGAGGCGCGACTAGAAGGCGAAGCGTTCTCGTTGGTAGCGGACCTAGAAGAAGTGACCGCCGACGAAGCTATTAAGGCGCTGGACCAGCGTTTCGGAGACCCCTTCCGGAAGAAGACGGCCCGCGAGCAGCTGGATAAGATCAACCAGAACCGTTAGACATTCGAAGAGTTCTACGGACTGTTCAGGAAATACGCTATTAGAGCGAGAGTGGCAGAACATAAGCAGCTGCACCTACTGAGGCAGAAGCTGAGTCCTAAGCTCGCCGCCGCCATAGCGTCTGTGGAAGACGAGGGCCTTGAGAGCTTCGTGCACCAAGCGAGAGTCACCGCAAGAAACTTGAGCGCTTACGCGAAATTACGAGAATCGGTTCGGAAGCCGTCGCCGTCGCCGTCGCTAATGCGGACAACCAGAGCCCCTGCGCCCTTCCGACGCAGCCCCCAGCCGCCTTACGTGCCGCGACCGTCGTTCGTCCCTACCTGTTTCGCGTACGGAAAGCCTGGCCACATCGCTACGAGCTGCCAGGCATCGGATAAGCAGAAGCAGGAGTATCGTGTTATAAAGCAGCCTTAGCCGCAGCCGCCGAGAAAGACAATTCAAGCCATCGAGCCGGCTCTGAACGATGCTAACAGCGTAGACGGCGGCGTGCAGCTAAGAATTATAGGAAAAGACCAGCTGGACGGATAGGCCCCCTATCCAGCATTGACAATAGGGCACCGAAACGAAGCGAATCGCCACGAGGAGAAAGTATTAACAGCTGCAGCGATCCGCTCTCGGCGGCGGTAGAAGTAAACACGGAAACAGCTATTATCCTTCTAATTACTGTCCACCCCCTGGACGGATCGAGCAAACCGCTTCAGCTAAAAGCTTTTATCGACACCGGAGCTCTTATCGGCGCGGCGATCCACCACCGACTGGTCCGGAAGCTGACGAATAGATACGGTTATCCAGTGGAACTGGCGTCGCCGACGCGAATTTCGGCATATAACGGACAAGACACGGAAAGCGTTACGCACTACGTGCTATTAAGGACCACGCTAGCTGGTCGAACTACGGAAGCGACGTTCCGGATTATAGATATCGGAAGGTTTGACATTATTATAGGGCAGAAATGGATAAAGAACCAGAAAGCCATTGTTGACGTAGATAAAGGAACGATTAGGTTCAAAACCCCGGGTAGCGGAGCAGGGACTATCGGAAAGGTCGCCACCGTCGCTGCCAAGCCGAAAGCTACGGAGTCTGCGAGAGAGGCTCCGTCCGATCGTTCCGAACCCCTAGTTACCGTCGGAATAATGAGTTCAGAAGCTATAACGACCCTCGCGAAGTCGCCGGACAACGAGATTTACGCTATCTTAATAAAAGACATCGAAGACCACTAGAAGACAATGGCGGAAGAAGAAGCGGACCTACTAGAGGTGTTGCCAAAAGAGCTCTACGGTTACGCTGACGTGTTCTTAAAAGCCGACTCCAACCTCCTGCCGCTCTATTAACCGGAATATAACAACAAGATCCGACTGAAAGAGGGAGCTACGCTGCCAAGAACCGAGCCCCTAAGACGACTGTCACCGGCCGAACTGGACTAAGTGGAGGTGTTTGTTCGCGAAAACCTAGCAAAGAAGTTTATTACGCCGAGTTCGGCCGAATATGCGTTACCGATTCTTTTCGTAAGGAAACCAGGGGGTGGTCTACGACTCTGCGTAGATTATCGAGGCCTTAACGAGGTCACTAAGAGAGACGTATACCTGCTGCCGCTGATCGACGAGACCATCCAGCGCGTAGCAAAGGCTAAGTGGTTCAGCAAGCTGGACATCCGCCAAGCATTCCATCGATTACGGAACGAAGAAGGACAAACAGAAGATCTTACGACGTTTGCCACGCGTATAGGCAATTTTAAGTAGCTGGTAATGCCGTTCGGACTCACTAACGCGCCGGCAGTGTGGCAACGCTTTATAAACCACACCTTTATAGACATGTTGGAACAGTTCGTGTCCATCTACTTAGACGACATCCTTATCTACACCGAAGGAACGAGAGAACAGCATACGGACTACATCAAGAAGGTGCTGATTAGGCTCCGCGAGGTCGGATTGAACGCGGACACGAAGAAGAGCGAGTTCTATCAGACCGAGGTTAAATATCTCGGCCTTATCGTCGGAAGAGATAGAATTCGGATGGACCCCTTAAAGGTCGCCGCCGTAGCGGAATGGAAGCAGCCGAAATCCGGAAACACTACGCAAATCAGAGCGTTTCTCGGCTTCTGCAGCTACTATCAACAGTTTATCAAAGACTTCAGCAAGATAGCTAGACCCCTGAACGAAGCGTTAAAGAAAGAGGCTGCCGGCATATAGAACGAGAAGTGCACAGAAGCTTTCATACGGCTAAAAGAAGCAGTGGCCTCGGCGCCTGTTCTAGCACACTTCTGGCCGGAAAAGACGATCTACGTAGAAACAGACGCTTCCGACACAGTAACGGCTGGAGTCCTTTCTCAATATAGCGACGACGAGACCCTCTATCTAGTGGCTTTCTTCAGCAAGTCTATAACGGAAGCTAAGCGGAACTACGCCATCTACGATAAGGAGCTGCTAGCGATTATTCAGGCTTTCGAGGAGTGGAAACCGGAGCTTATAGCTAGAAAGAGCACGGTCCAGGTCCTTACGGACCACCAGTCGCTGACCTACTTTATAAAGACGCAGAAGCTCTTACGTCGCCAAGCTCGGTAGGCCGCCTACTTATTAGGGTTCGATTTCAAGATCACCTATCGACTAGGGGCTCAAAATGGAAAGGCTGACACGCTGACGAGAAGGGAAGGGAAGACGAGCTGCGCGAAGGAAGATCCGAACATGTTTCAGAAGGTGTTGACCGAACGGATAGTGGACGCCGAGGTGTTGAAGGAAGCGGGGATCTGCGCGGCGGAACCGCAGACCGAACCGGAACCAATAGAGCCGCCGATTAAAGAAAAGACCCTCTACGAAAAGGTAGAGCAGCTTAACCAGCAACAGAAACTCGGCAGAACCGGTTCAGGGAAGCTGATAGTTCCGGAAGAACTGGTTACAGAGGTCATCTAATTGGTCTATAACTCGAAGGACGTTAGTTACGTAGGCTCGAAGAAGACGATAGAAGCCGTAAGGACGATCTACTGGTTTCCGCGGATCTACGAACGGATCCACCGATTTATCGCCAATTGCTACGTATGCAGAGCCGCGAAGCTACGTTACGGCCTTCCGGCAGGCTTATTGAAGCTACTGCCGATCCCCGAGAAGCCGTAGCAGCACATTACAATGGACTTCGTAACCGGCCTGCCGGAATCCGATAGATACGACGCTACACTGAACGTAGTAGACCGATTAAGCAAAGAACGGCACTTCATCCCCTGCCGAGCAAGAGACGAAGGAACCACTGCGGAAGAGACTGCACGAATGTTAATTCAACACGTATAGAAGCACTATAGCCTGCCGGACACTATCACTACGGATAGGGGTCCTTAATTCACCGCCGACGTATAGAGAGCTATCAACCGAGCTCTCGGAATTAGTGGAAAGCTCAGCACAGCTGCTTACCTGCAGACCGACGGTCAATCAGAAGTGGCCAATCGCAAGATAGAGCGATATCTGCGAACCTTCTGCGGCCACTATTAAGAAGAATGGGTTAAGGTGTTGCCGATGGCCGAGTTCTGCGCTAACTCGGCACCGTCTAAGGCCACCTCGCTAGCGCCGTTTGAGATAACGCATAGCTATCTTCCGAGGATAAGCTTTTAGCCACCGAACGAACCCAGCTCTGCGGAACCATCTACCACTGCTACGTCGTCGAAGAGAGTCGCCGCCGCGGCGGCAGAAGCGCTACGATCTCAGATGGAAGAAGCGATCAAAGTGGCGAAAGAAGCGATAGAATCAGCTTAGAAGAAGATAGTAACTCGGGCTAATAGAAAAAGGTCCCCAATGGAATTCGAGGAAGGCCAAAAGGTATAGCTTAACACGCGAAACCTAAGGCTGAAAGGAAACGCGAAGCTCAACCTACGCTACGTAGGTCCGTTCAAGATAATAGAAAAGAGGTCGCCGGTGACCTATCGGCTCCAGCTGCCGAAATCGTTCCGGATCTACGATGTCTTCCATTCCGATCTGCTAAGCCTAGACCCTAAGGACGGCCTTCCGGAACAGGGGTTCGCCGAACCCCTACCAGTTAAGATGGACGGTGAAGAAGAAGAGTGGGAGGTAGAAGACGTAATAGACGTAAAGAAGACGAGGGGGTCCATTAAAGCGAGGGTCTCGTAGAAGGGGTAGCCGGAAGATTATAAGTGGTATCCGATCGAGAATCTCCGGAATTCGGCGGAGCTGCTAAGAGACTTTTACGCGCGGAACCCGAAGAAGCCAAAACCGGCGTAGCTCTAATGTCGACAATTCCGGAAGAGAGAAGAAAGCCACGTCCGCTCCACCGGCGCGGAAGCCGATAAAGGCGATCGTAATGGAATTGATAGCTCCAGGCGGTCGGTCGGCGACGGCGTAGAGGATCTGGTGGAAAAGAAGAAGAAGAAGAAAAACGACGCTGCGGAAAGATCTATATAGACCTCCGCGCCGGAGCACAGACCAACTACGCTGCAGCTCAGATAACCTACGACTCAGATCAGATGGCACAGATCAGGCGCACCGATTACATAAACGACTAAGTAAAGACTTTAGATGTTGATAACGAAAGAGATTCAAGAAGCGATGGAAGAAGGAAGAGGTAACATTACCGTCGGAGGGGATTTTCAAGGAAGAGACGACGATTAAAAAAAAAAAAAAAAAAAAAAAGGGGGGGAATAGTGAAAGGTTTTCGGATGGATAGGGTGACTAAGCGGTCGAGGGCGACCGCTGGTAAGGGAGGGGGGTAGTGTTGCGGCAGTAGAAAGAGGTAGGACGGATTGATAGGGTGGACCCTGGATTTCGGCTCGGCCCTTCCGGACCGAGCCGGGCCTTGGCACTACCCTCCATCAAAGCCCACTACCGCCACTACGTAGATTCCTTTCCCTCCTCAGTTCGAGATATAGTCATCAAAAAGGCCGTATTGAATCATATCTGCGTGCCCGGATCAGCTTTAGCAGACCGGCTAGAAGGCCGTAACGGGGCTTCGCGACTTAGTATACGTAACAATTAGCGATAAACCGGTGGATCCGTTCGAAGATTCGCAGAAACTAGTAGATCGTCCTTACTGCTTCTATCGTCTTCTTCGAGCCTGCGTAGCCGACGTCTTTAGAACTATAAACGAGCTGGATAACCTTTGTAATTAGTTCTTCCAGAACTATTAGCTTTCCTAAGCCGGTTCTGCCGAGCTTCTGCTGCTGATTAAGCTGTTCCACTTTCTCGCAGAGCGTCTCTTCTTCAGCCAGTGGTTCCATCGTACTGATTCCTGCTTCTTTTAACACCTCGGCATCTACTATCCGCTCGGTCAACACCTTCTGAAACATGTTTGGATCTTCTTTTGCGCGGCTAGTCTTTCCTTCTCTTCTCGTTAGCGTATTAGCCTTTCCATTTTGAGCTCTGGGTCGATAGGTAATCTTAAAATCGAATCTAGATAAGTAGGCGGCTGATCTGACTGCAGTAGACTCTAGGTCAATGCCCGTCTTTGATAACTATATCCAAGGCTAGAGAGGGAAGAATCTACGTACAAGCGGAGGTAGAGGTATTTGAGTGTGCGCCAAGCCTGGCCCTGCCAAGCCTAGCTGCCAGCTGTCTATATCTATATCCGTATTACTACCGCCCTCCCTAACTAGCGATTGCCCTTAATCGCAATCAATCTATTAATCGCAATCAGCCAATCAGGTCGCACCAATCTAGGTCGCAAATTCGGTCGCAGAGGTCGCTTTTTAAGCTCCAATTTCTGAGCCTTTTGCCATCGCTTTCGGCCAATCAGGTCGCACTAAACAGGTCGCTTTTGAGATTGCTTTTGAGGTCGCTTCTGAGCTTCAATTTCCGTGCGTTTTAAGTCTCAATCTCGTGCCTTTTTGAGCCTCAATCTCGTGCCTTTTGACGTCGCTTTGGTGCCTTAATTGGTGCCTTGATCTCGTGCCTTTTTTTTGAGCTTCAATCTCGTGCGTTGCCGTCGCTTTGGTGCCTTGTTTGGTGCCTTGTCAAGGCTGCAGAATTCTTAGAGGTCGCGGCTGCAGAGGTCGTCAGGGCCGCAGAGGTCGCAGAGGTCGTCGAGGCTGCGGAGGCCGCGGAGGTCGCAGAGGTCGTCGAGGCTGCGGAGGCCGCGGAGGTCGCAGAGGTCGTTAGGGGTGCAGAGGCTTCCAGAGGTCGCAGAGGTCGCGGAGGTCGCAGAGGTCGTAGGGTCGCGGAGGCTGTAGAGGTCGTAGAGGTTACAGCCTACGTACGGATGTCGCTTTTCGACGGTCGCTTCTTAGACAGCTACTTCTCGACCGTCGCTTCTCGACGGTCGCTTCTCAACGGTCGCTTCTCAACGGTCGCTTCTCGACGGTCGCTTCTCAGACCGTCGCTTTGCCTGTGCTTTGCCTGTGTTGTCTGCGGCTGCCTGTTGTCTGCAGCTGCCTGGGTGCTCTGCAGCTGGTGCTTGTGCCTAGGTGCTACCTGTGTTGTCTGTAGCTCTGCCTTGTGCTCTGTGCCTAGGTGCTCGTTGGTGCTTGGGCTCGCTAGTGCTTGGGCTTACTGGTGCTTGCGCTCGCTGGTGCACTGCTCGTGCTTTGCTGTACGTCTTAATTGCTAAATGTCCCGATTGCTGAACTGTCTCGAGCCGAATGTCCCGATTGCTGAACTGTCTCGATAGGCCTTGTCCGAATAGAATGGTCTGTCAAAGACCCCAAAAAAAACGAATGTCGTCGCCCTAGGTCCTGCTAGGTGCGTCTTGTCGTCGTCGTCGCTCTCGTTCTCGTCGCTCTCTCGTTGCTCTCGCTTTTCTTCAAAACTCGCGATCTGCTCGCGTAGGCACTCTCTTCAAAACTCTCTCTTCTTCTCGATAGGGGCACTTCTCTTCCCTAAAACTCTCTCTCTTCTCGATAGGGGCACTTCTCTTCCCTAAAACTCTTCTTCTTCTTCTTCTCGATTAGGGGAGGGGGGGTTAGAGTAGCATGCATATGTACGATTAAGTAACTGGATATAGATCAACGGCCTCCTTCGTACATATACAGTACACACTCTGGGTTGGTTGCACATACGTTAATCGAGTACCCGGATGTAATTCAACGGGCTCTTTCGCGTAGTGCAGGTTAGGTGTTGGGTTTGAGCCTTGGATATAATAATCTGACTGCAGTAGACTCTAGGTCAATACCCGTCTTTGATAACTATATCCAAGGCTGGAGAGGGAAGAATCTACGTACAAGCGGAGGTAGAGGTATTTGAGTGTGCGCCAAGCCTGGCCCTGCCAAGCCTAGCTGCCAGCTGTCTATATCCACATCCGTATTAGCGGCCTACTGAGCTTGGCGGCGTAAGAGCTTCTGCATCTTTATAAAGTAGGTCAGTAACTGGTAGTCTGTAAGGACCTGGACCGTGCTCTTTCCAGCTATAAGCTCCGGCTTCCACTCTTCGAACACCTGTATAATAGCCAACAGTTCTTTATTGTAGATAGCGTAGTTCCGCTTAGCATTATTTATGGACTTGCTAAAGAAAGCTACCGGATAGAGAGTTTCGTCGTCGCTATATTAAGAAAGGACCCCTGCTATTACTGTGTCGGAAGCGTCCGTTTCTATATAGATCGTCTTTTCTAGTCGGAAGTGCGCCAGAACCGGCGCCGAGGCCACTGCTTCTTTCAGTTAGATAAAAGCTTCTGTGCACTTCTTATTCTATAGGCTAGCGGCCTCCTTCTTTAATGCCTTATTTAGGGGTCTCGCTATCTTACTAAAGTCCTTAATAAACTGTCGATAGTAGCTGCAGAACCCGAGAAACGCTCTGATTTGCGTAGTGTTTCCGGATTTCGGCTACTTCTATTCCGCGACGGCAGCGACCTTTAAGGGGTCTATCTGAATTCCCTCTCTGCCGACGATAAGACCGAGATATTTAAGTTTGGTCTAGTAGAACTCGCTCTTCTTTGTGTCTGCGTTTAAGCCAACCTCGCGGAGCCTAGTTAACACTTTCTCGATGTAGTCTGTGTGTTGCTCTCTCGTTCCTTAGGTGTAAATAAGGATGTCGTCTAAGTAAATAGACACGAACCGTTCCAGCATGTCTATAAAAGTGTAGTTTATAAAGCGTTGCTACACTGCCGGTGCGTTGGTAAGTCCGAAAGACATTATCAACCACTTAAAATTGCCTATGCGCGTAGCGAATGTCGTAAGGTCTTCCGTTTGTCCTTCTTCGTTCCTTAATCGGTAGAACACTTAGCGAATGTCCAGCTTGCTGAACTACTTAGCTTTAGCTACTCGTTGTATAGTCTTATCAATTAGCGGCAGCGGGTACACGTCTCTCTTAGTGACCTCGTTAAGGCCTCGGTAATCTACGCATAGTTGGAAACTACCTCTGGGTTTCCTTACGAAAAGAATCTGTAACGCATATTTGGCTAAGCTCGGCGTAATAAACTTCTTCGCCAGATTCTCTCGAACAAACACTTCTACCTAGTCTAGCTCGGCCGGCGACAATCGTCTTAGGGGCTCGGTTCTTGGCAGTGTAGCTCCCTCTTTTAGTCGGATCTTGTTGTTATATTCCGGTTAGTAGAGCGGCAGGAGGTTGGAGTCGGCTTTTAAGAACACGTCGGTGTAGCCGTAGAGCTCTTTTGGTAACGTCTCTAGCGGATCCACTTCTTCTTCTGCCATTATCTTCCTATAGTCTTCGATGTCCTTTATTAAGATAGCGTAAATCTCATTGTCCGGCGACCTCGCGAGGGTCGTTAAAGCTTCCGAGCTTATTATTCCGATCGTGTCTTAAGGGTCGGACCGATCGATCGGAGTTGCTCTGATAGTCGAAACGTTCGACTTCGCAGCGACGACGGTAACCAATTCAGCGGCGGCGACCCCGCTCTGCTAGGTCTTAAAACTAAGGGTGCCTTCGCCTACGTTAATAACGGCTTTC
Organism: Pseudocercospora ulei; assembly: GCA_016165855.1. Classification (NCBI taxonomy): domain Eukaryota; kingdom Fungi; phylum Ascomycota; class Dothideomycetes; order Mycosphaerellales; family Mycosphaerellaceae; genus Pseudocercospora; species Pseudocercospora ulei. The sequence goes on along the minus strand of JACWNB010000024.1, from coordinate 955,610 downwards.
TGGTTCTTTATCTATTTCTGCCCTATAATAATGTCAAACCTTTCGATATCTATAATTTGGAACGTCGCCTTCGTAGTGCGACCAGCCAGTGTAGTCCTTAATAGCACATAGTGCGTAACACTTTCTGTGTCCTGTCCGTTGTATGCTGAAATTCGCGTCGGCGACGCTAGTTCTAGTGGATAGCCGTATCCTTTTGTTAGCTTCTAAACCAACCGATAGTGGATCGCTGCTCCGATAAGAGCTCCAGTATCGATCAAAGCTTTTAGCTGGAGCGGTGGGCGTAACTTCTTAACAGGGTAGATCGTAATAGGAAGGATAATAGCTGTTTCCGTGTTTACTTCCACTGCCGCCGAGAGCGGATTGCTACAGCTGTTAATACTTCCTTCTTCTAGCGACGTAGTTCGTATCGGTGCCCTATTGTCTATACTGGATAGGGGGCCTATCCGTCTAGCTAGCCTTTTCCTAGGATTCGCAGTAGCACTCTACCGTCCACACTGTCGGTGTCGTTCGGAGCCGGCTCTATAGCTTGGATAGTCTTTCTCGGCTGCTGCTTCGTAGCTCGATACTCCTGCTTCTGCTAATCCGTAGCTTGGCATCTTGTAGCGATGTAGCCAGGCTTTCTATGCGCGTAGCAGGTAGGGACGAACGACGAACGCTGCGAATAAGACGGCTGCTGAGGTGCTCTCCTAAAAGGTGCAGGGGGTCGTACTGTCTGTGTTATCGACAGCTTCTAGTTCGATTCGCGCGATTTCGCGTAAGCGCTTAGGTTTCTAGCAGTGACCCTTGCTTAGTGTACGAAGCTTTCAAGGTCTTCGTCTTCTACCGACGCTATAGCTGCAGCCAATTCAGGGTTTAGCTTCTGCCTTAGTAGGTAGAGCTGTTTATCTTCTAACACTCTAGCTCTAATAGCATATTTTCAGGACAGTCTGTAAAATTCCTTAAACGTCTGCCAGTTCTAGTTGATCTTATCCAGTTGCTTACAGGCTGTCTTCTTTCGGAAGGGGTCTCTAAAGCGTTGGTCCAGCTCTTTAATCGCTTCTTTAGCAGTTACCTCTTCTAGGTCTGCCACTAACGAAAAAGCTTTACCCTCTAGTCTCGATTCCAGGTATGCCAGCCTGTCCTCTTTACTGTTTCCGGCATAGTGCAGTTTATCTTGTTCTTTATCTTCTTCTTAAATGCCTCCTAGTCTTTAGGGTTTCTGCCTCTAAACGCTAGTAGGTTAGGTAGTAACGTTATCGAGGTGCTACCTTAACTGTAGGCTGCTAGTAAGGCGGTCTCTGCTTGTTCTTCTTAATGTAGTGGCGGTGCTGACGACATCGCTGCTTCCATCTTAGCTAACTGAGTCTTTATCGCCTTTAGTTGTGCTAGTTGGTTTGCCGCTTAGTTTTCTAGCACGTTAATAATAGTCTCTGCCGATTCCTTCTCAGCCCTTACTGCTTCGTTTTCTTCTCTTAACTGCCTCTTCTCTTCTAGGGTTCTGTAAAACAGCGTCTTAATAAGGTCTATACCGTTATAGACCTTCCCTACTCCGTTCTCGTTTACGTAATCTTTAAGTTCCTTAAGTGTGTAGTCGTAGATCTTCTTATATTCGGTTATTCGTTCCTTAATCTCTGTAGTCTCTTCTGCTGTAAAAACTCTAATAATAAACTTATTATTAATAACGCTAGAGCGTCTACTTGCTCTGCTAGCCTTTTCTTTCCTGCTTCTGCCGCAGCCTGTAACGCCGCCTTCTACCGTTAAGAAGCTCTCTATAGCTGTCTTACAGTGCTAGGAGTTGTTGGTTTGGTGTATGTAGTGCGCGTGCGTTATTCGGGTGTCTGGATAGTTTAACAGTCCCTTTCGCGCAGCGCAGAGTTAGTGTAGTAAGTAAGTTCGAGATATAATAATCCGGGCACGCAGATATAGTTTAATACAGCCTTTTTAATAACTATATCTCGAACTAAGGAGGGAAAGGAATCTATATAGTAGTGGGTAAGAGCTTTAGGGGTAGTGTGCCAAGGCCCAGCTCGGTCTGGAAGGGCCGAGCCAAAATTCCGAGGGTCCACCCTATTACTTAGTCCTACCCCTTTCTGCCGCCGCAACAAACAGAGGGAAAACTCTGCTCCCTGTTGCGGCGGTGGAAAGAGGTAGGACAGATTGATGGGGTGGACCCTGGATTTCGGCTCGGCCCGTCCGGGCCGAGCCGGGCCTTGGCACACCACCCTCTATCAAAGCCTACCGCTACCACTACATAGGTTCTTTTCCCTCCTTAGTTCGAGATATAGTTATCAAAAAGGCCGTATTGAATTATATCTGCGTGCCCGGATCATTATATCTCGAACTCACTCTCTACACTACACCCCGCGCTGCGCGAAAGGGCCCGTTGAACCATCCGGAAACCCGAATAACGCACGCGCACCCACCAACACACCAACAACAACCCCCCCTAAGGCACCGTAAGAAGATGGAAGGCTTCTCGACGGTAGAGAGCGGCGTAACAGGCCGCCGCGGAAAGAGAAAGGCTAACCGAGCGAGCAGACGCTCCAGTGTAGTTAACGATAAGATCGTTATTAGAGGTTTTACGGCGGAAGAGACTGCAGAGATTAAGGAACGAATAAGTAAATACAAGAAGATCCACGACTGCACGATCGAGGAACTCGAGAACTACGTAAATAAGAATGGGATAGGAAAGGTCTACGACGGTATAGACCTTATTAAGACGCTGTTCTACAGAACACTGGAAGAAAACAGACAGCTAAGAGAGGAAGTAGAGACAGTAAGGGCCGAGAGGGAATCGGCAGAGACTATCGTCGACGTGTTGGAACACTAAGCGTCGAATCGACTGGCGCAGCTAAAGGCGCTAAAGAATCAGATAGCTGATATGGAAGCAGCGAAGTCGTCGCCGCTACCGCAGCGAGAAACCTACGCAGAGACTGCCTCACTAGCAGCCTATAGTCAAGGTGGCACTACGATAACGCCACTGCCGAACCTACCTGTTTTCAGTAGCGGAGACCCTAAAGCGTAGGAGGCATTTAAGAAGAAGATCAAGAACAAAATAAGCCGCGATTACGCATCGAGCAGCGAAGAGGATAGATTGGCGTACCTAGAGTCGCGATTAGAAGGTGAAGCTTTTTCGCTAGTAGCGGACCTGGAAGAAGTAACAGCCGATGAAGCTATCAAAGCGCTGGACTAGCGTTTCGGAGACCCCTTCTGGAAGAAGACGGCCTGCGAGCAGCTGGATAAGATCAACCAGAACCGTCAGACATTCGAAGAGTTCTACGGACTGTTTAGGAAATACGCTATCAGAGCGAGAGTAGCAGAAGATAAGCAGCTGCACCTACTAAGGCAGAAACTGAGCCCTAAGCTCGCCGCGGCTATAGCGTCAGTAGAAGACGAAGACCTTCAGAGCTTCGTGCATCAAGCGAGAGTTACCGCTAGAAAATTAAACGCGTACAGAAAACCGACGATACGCGAACTGATTCAGAAGCCGTCAGCGCAGCCGACGAGAGCCCCCGCGCCCTTTCGACGAACCCCCTAGCAGTCGCTATATTCACTACGATCGTCGTTCGCCCCTACCTGTTTCGCGTGTAGAAAACCCGGCCATATCGCTACGAGATGCCAAGCAACGGCTTAGCAGAAGCAGGAGTATCGCGTTATAAAGCAGCTGCAGCCGCAGCCACCGAGAAAGACCATACAAGCTATAGAGCCGGCTCTGAACGACACTGACAGCGTAGACGGCGGCGTGCAGCTAAGAATTATAGGAAAAGACCAGCTAGACGGATAGGCCCCCTTTCCAGCATTGACAATAGGGCACCGAATCAGAGCGAATCGCTACGAGGAGAAAGCATTAACAGCTGTAGCGATCCGCTCTCAGCAACCGTAGAAGTAAATGCGGAAACGGCGATTATCCTTCCTATTACGATCCACTCTGTTAAGAAGCAACGCCCACCGATCCAGCTGAAAGCTTTTATCGATACTGGAGCTCTTATCAGTGCAGCGATCCACCACCGGCTGGTTCAGAAGCTAATAAATGGATACGGCTATCCAGTAGAACTAGCGTCGCCAACACGGATTTCGGCATACAACGGACAAGATACGGAAAGCGTCACGCACTATGTGCCATTGAGGACCACCCTAGCTGGTCGCACTACGGAAGCGACGTTCCGAATTATAGATATCGGAAGGTTTAACATTATTATAGGGCAGAAATAGATAAAGAACCAGAAAGCTATCGTCGACGTAGATAAAGGAATAATCAGATTCAAAACCCCGGGTAGCGGAGCAGAGACTATCGGAAAGGTCGCCGCCGTCGCCGCCGAGCCAAAAGCTACGGAGTCCGCGGAAGAGGCTCCGTCCGATCGTTCCGAACCCCCGGTTACAGTGGGAATAATGAGTTCAGAAGCCATAACGACCCTCGCGAAGTCGCCGGACAATAAGATCTACGCTATCTCGATAAAAGACATCGAAGACTACAGGAAGATAATAGCGGAAGAAGAAGTGGATCTACTAAAGGTGTTGCCAAACGAGCTCTACGGTTACGCTAACGTGTTCTTAAAAGCCGATTCCAACCTGTTGCCGCTCTACCGACTGGAATATAACAACAAGATCCGACTGAAAGAAGGAGCTGCGCTGCTGAGAACTGAGCCCCTAAGACGACTGTCGCCGGCCGAATTGGACTAAGTAGAGGTGTTTGTTCGCGAAAACCTGGCGAAGAAGTTCATTACGCCGAGTTCTGCCGAATATACGTTACCGATTCTTTTCGTAAGGAAACCAGGGGGTAGTCTGCGACTCTGCGTAGACTATCGAGGCCTTAACGAGGTCACCAAGAGAGACGTATACCCGCTGCCGCTGATCGACGAGACTATACAACGAGTGGCTAAAGCTAAATAGTTCAGCAAACTGGACATTCGACAAGCGTTCTACCGACTAAGGAACGAAGAAGGGCAGACGGAAGATCTTACAACGTTTGCTACGCGTATAGGCAATTTTAAGTGGCTGGTAATGCCGTTCGGACTTACCAACGCGCCGGCAGTGTAGCAACGCTTTATAAACCACACCTTTATAGACATGCTGGAACGGTTCGTGTCTATTTACTTAGACGACATTCTTATCTACACCGAAGGAACGAGAGAACAGCATACGGACCACATTAAGAAGGTGCTAACCAGGCTCCGCGAGGTCGGATTGAACGCGGACACGAAGAAGAGCGAGTTCTATTAAACGGAGGTCAAGTATCTCGGTCTTATCGTCGGAAGAAACGGAATTCGTATAGACCCCGTAAAGGTCGCCGCCGTCGCGGAATGGAAGCAGCCGAAATCCGGAAACACTATGCAGATTAGAGCGTTTCTCGGATTCTGCAGCTACTACTAACAGTTTATTAAGAACTTCAGCAAGATAGCGAGACCCCTAAACGAGGCGCTAAAGAAAGAGGCCGCGGGCCTATAGAATAAGAAGTGCACAGAAGCTTTCGTACGGCTGAAAGAGGCAGTGGCCTCGGCGCCGGTTCTAGCGCACTTCCGACCGGAAAAGACGATCTACGTAGAAACGGACGCTTCCGACACAGTAACGGCAGGGGTCCTTTCTCAATACGCTAACGATGGCGAGACCCTTCACCTAGTGGCCTTCTTTAGCAAATCCATAACGGAAGCCGAACGGAACTACGCTATCTACGATAAGGAGCTGCTAGCGATTATTCAGGCTTTCGAGGAGTGGAAACCGGAGCTTATAGCTAGAAAGAGCACGGTCCAGGTCCTTACGGACCACCAGTCGCTGACCTACTTTATAAAGACGCAGAAGCTCTTACAACGTTAAGCACGGTAGGCCGCCTACCTATTAGGGTTCGATTTTAAGATTACCTATCGACTAGGGGCTCAAAACGGAAAGGCCGACGCGCTGACGAGAAGAAATGGAAAGACCAGCCGCGCGAAAGAAGATCCGAACATGTTCCAGAAGGTGTTGACTGAGCGGATGGTAGACGCAGAGGTGTTGAAAGAGGTAGGGGTCTGTGCAGTGGAACCGGCCTATAAGGAAGAGATGCTCTACAAGAAGGTGGAACGGCTCAATTAACAACAGAAGCTCGGCAGAACAGGCTCCGGAAAGCTGATAGTTCCGGAAGAACTAATTACTAAGGTCGTCCAACTGGTCCATAACTCTATAGATATTGGCTACGCCGGCTTAAAGAAGACGATAGAAGCTATAAGGACGATCTACTGGTTTCCGCGGATCTACGAACGGATCCACCGATTTATCGCCAATTGCCACGTGTGCAGAGCCGCGAAACTACGTCACGGTCTTCCGGCCGGTCTGCTAAAGCCACTTCCGATCCCCGAGAAGCTGTAGCAGCACATTACGATGGATTTCGTAACCGGACTGCCAGACTCGAACGGCTACGACGCTACGCTTAATGTGGTGGATCGGCTAAGCAAAGAACGCTACTTTATCCCCTGTCGAGCTAAAGACGAAGGAACTACTGCGGAAGAAACGGCGAGAATGTTGATCCAACACGTGTGGAAGCACTATGGCCTGCCGGACACTATCACTACGGATAGGGGTCCTCAATTCACCGCCGACGTATAGAAAGCCATCAACTACGTTCTCGGAATTCGTAGAAAGCTCAGCACAGCCGCTCACCCTTAAACCGACGGTCAGTCTAAAGTCGCTAACCGTAAGATGGAGCGATACCTAAGAACCTTCTGCGGTTATTATCAAGAAGATTGGGTTAAGGTGTTGCCGATAGCCGAATTCTGCGCGAACTTAGCACAGTCAGAAGCAACGTTACTAGCGCCGTTCGAGATAACGCACAGTTGTCTTCCGAGAATGAGCTTTCAGCCGCTAAAAGAACCCAGCTCCGCGGAACTATCCACCGCTACGTCGTCGAAGAGAGTCACTGCTGCGGCGGCAGAAGCGCTACGATCTCAGATAGAAGAAGCAATCAAAGTGGCGAAAGAAGCGATAGAATCGGCTTAGAAGAAGATAGTAACTCGAACTAATAGAAGCCGGTCGCCAATAGGATTCGAAGAAGGTCAAAACGTATAGCTTAACATGCGAAACCTAAGGCTAAAAGGAAACGCGAAGCTCAACCTGCGCTACGTAGGTCCGTTCAAGATAATAGAAAAGAGGTCGCCGGTGACCTATCGGCTCCAGCTGCCGAAATCGTTCCGGATCTACGATGTCTTCTATTCCGATCTGCTAAGCCTGGACCCTAAGGACGGCCTTCCGGAACAGGGGTTCGCCGAACCCCTACTAGTTAAGATGGACGGTGGTAAAGAAGAGTGGGAGGTAGAAGACGTAATGGACGTAAAGAAGATAAGGGGGTCCATCAAAGCGAGGATCTCGTAGAAGGGGTGGCCAGAAGACTATAAATAGTATCCGGTCGAAAACCTTCGGAATTCGGCAGAGCTGCTAAAAGAGTTCTACGCGCAGAACCCGGAAAAGCCAAAGCCAGCGTAGCTCTAATGCCGACAATGGAGACACGTCCGCTCCACCGGCGCGGAAGCCGATAAAAACGATCGTGTTGTTTTGGGAAGTGATTGCTTTACGCTACCCCGTAGTAGGTAAAGGCTTTGGTAGAAGAAAAGAAGAAGAAGAAACGACGCTGCGGACAGATCTATATAGACCTCCGAGACGACGCACAGACCAGCCACGCCGCAGCTCAGATAACCTACGGTTCCGATCAGATAGCACGGATCAGGCGAACGGATCACATAGACGTAAAGTGAAGGACTTCAGATGCCGACGATGTGAAAAATGGAAAAAGCGACGAAAAGGACGCCGGTTGTAATGGAAGATAGAAGACGCGACGTCAGCGTCGGAGGGGATTTTCGAAAAAAAAAAAAAGTGGAGATTTCCGGATAGATGGAGTAACTAATCGGTCAAGGGCGACCGCTAGTGAGGGAGGGGGGTAGTGTTGCGGCGGTGGAAAGAGGTGGGACAGATTGATAGGGTGGACCCTGGATTTCGGCTCGGCCCGGACGGGCCGAGCCGGGCCTTGGCACACCACCCTCCATCAAAGCCCACCGCCACCACCACATAGGTTCTTTTCCCTCCTCAGTTCGAGATATAGTCATCAAAAAGGCCGTATTGAATCATATCTGCGTGCCCGGATCACTCCCCTACCTAGGGAGAAATCTCTATATACTCTGTATAGAGGAAGAATCCTACAGCCTACACAGAGGGAAATAGGCGCCCCTCTATACAGGGAAAACTCTGCATTCCTGTACGGAGGGAAACTCCTAACCCTCTATACAGAGAGAAAACCTTACATCCCTATATAGTAGGAAATTGCTGGCTTAGCTTTGTAGGTACAAATTGTATAGCAGCGGACAACGAAGGAACTGCCTATTAGTTCCTTTATATAGATACCTAGCTTTAAGTTTCTAAACTAAGATTCTTAAACCTATTACATTAGGAACTAATCTTACTGTTGGTAACTGCAGTAATACAACGAAGATAGATAGTAATATCCCTATAGAACCTATAGCTATGCAGGATCAGATGCACTGCATATATAAGGAGCTGCTAGCACGCAAGACCTAGCTCGAAGACCAAATAGGCTACTAGGCCTCGACGATTTCCCGACAGGAACAGGAGCTCCGACAGCTTAGAGCGTCTAATTGCAACCCGACCCCTATAACGATAACGACGATAAATACGACGGCCTACACTGCAGTCCCTAAGAGCAAACTCCCTAACGTTACTACCTATAATAGTAAGGCACTGGCCGAGTATCCCTCCTAGGCTGCCTAGATACGCTCTAAGCTTCTAGTCGACTTAGGAGTATACCTAACCGAGCTAGACAAGGTAGTATACCTCTTTAGGAGGTTAAAGGGCAAGGCGGCAGCACGAATTCTGCCGTACTACGAAACGGCTATTGCCAACCTAGCAATAGCAACTACAATAATGCTCTAGGCAGCTCTTAACAGGAGCTATAAGGACCTAGACTGCGAAAGCCGAGCACTCCTACAGGTTAACACAATAAAGCAAGGACGCAAGACTGTACAAGAGTTCCTCGCAGAATACGATTAGACCCTAGCAGAGGCAGGAGGACTCTAATAGGAGGACAGGGTAAAAATTACTACCTTAGAGGTAGGCTTCTCTAAGGAGATTATAATAGGACTAGTAGGCGTAATACAGCCAGCCTTGTACGAGGTATTCTATAATCTCCTTAGGATAATCGACGACTAATAGCATAGGCTTAGACGGATAAGCTGCACCTACGAGATACGACAGCCGCTCTATCGGCAGCAGGACACTATAGACTAGGAACTAACGACGACAACGAGAGTAGCGGCAGCCGTTACCGTACAGTTAAGGGCTGGTACTAAAAGGGCGCAGTAGGTAGATACAGCTACCCTTAACAAGAGACAGGCAGAAGGGAGCTGCTACTAGTATAGCTAGATAGGGCATACTGTACAGAATTGCAGGCTTTTGCTAGCAGAGAGACCTAGGGGACGGCCGACCACTGCGAGGGTAGCAACTGCGGCGCCCTAACACAAGATCTAAGAGTTCCCCTTAGACGATAACGAGTCGGGAAAAGAGTAGCCTCCGAGCAAAGACTTAGCTAGAGGCATATAGTACAGAAGAAGGGCAGGAAGAAGGGGACGGTTAGGAGGCAGGTAAGATAGGTAGAAATAAGAAGGAAACGAGAGCAACACTGTCCAAAAACCTTTATATGCTACCTTAAGGTAGCTTACTGGCCACTACCCCTAGGACCTAGGGCAGCCAACTCTACACCCGAAATCTCAATCGCCTCCCGGCTAGCAGGGGCCCCAGCACTAGAGGAAGAAAAAGGGTAGCTTAATAACACCCTGCTACTAGTTAATATAGCACCTAAGTCGTTAGCTTAAACCGTACAGAAGGCAAGGACCTATACGAACTGGAAGCGAAGCCGCTAGTAGAGCTAAGCGCTCTATTGTTAGAGGTAAAAATAGGAGGGGACACTAGCCGAACAGGTAGAAGGAGAGCTAGCAGCTACAAGAGAGACACGGCGGGAACGGCCGGACGAGACAGGTAGCATAATAATAGTGGCTAGTAGTAGTGGTTAGTAGATAGCTAGTAGTAACAGTAGTAACAGTAGTAACGGTAGTAATAGTGGTAGTAGCGGACGGCTGGACGGACGGGTAGCAGATAGGGGACAAAGGAGAAAGAGAAGAAGAGAGAGAGGAAAAAGGGAAAGGGTTTATATACAGAGTAGTAGCTGCCTGCCTTGTAGAGCAATAACAACTAGGGCAGCTACTACAACTGTATAAGAGAAGACAAATAAGGCAACTACGACCTAGGACCTGTACGAGCGACGGCCTACTAGACGACCGGACGGAGGCGGGAACCTCTACCTAGGAGTAAAACTCTGGACGACGACCAAGGGACAGGGACAGAGCCAAATGGCCCGGTAGCGCTGGACTATACAGTTAGGACGCAGAGTGCATAGCTAAGTAATCCGGGCACGCAGATATAATTCAATACTGCCTTTTTAAGAACTATAGCTCGAACTAAGGAGGGAAAGGAATCTATATAGTAGTGGACGAGACCTTTAGGGGGGGGGGTAGCGTGCCAAGGCCCAGCTCGGTCCGGAAGGGCCGAGCCGAAATTCCGAGGGTCCACTCTATTACTTAGTCCCACCCCTTTCTACCGCTGCAACACCACCCCCCTCCCTTATTAGCGGTCGCACTCGACCGCTTACTTATCCGTCCCTCCTGTCTTTTTTTTTTTGATTTATATCGTTACTATCTAAAGTCTTTACTTGGCTTCTATCTGATCCTTTCTATCTGATCCTAGCTAGCGGTTACCCGAGCTGCGGCATAACCAGTCCGTGCGCCATCGCATGGATCTATATAGATCTATCTGTGGTTCCCTATCTTCTTCTTCTTCTTTCTCTACTAAGGCCCTTACCTACTGCAGTGCTAGCGGCGTCGGTTTCGTTCTTAGGCGAGCCGGCGTTACTAAAAGCACCGGAACCGGTGGTTCCGTCCTAATCTCGACGTTGTTATCCTTTCGGCAAAGCCGACTAGTAAGGACGATGCTAATAAGGACGGTGGCCAGGCTCGCCGATCTCGATCGTTTTCACCGATATCTATATCGATAGGGCGGACGCAGTTCTTCTTTTTCTTCCTAATTCGCTAGCTTTATAGCTACTTAGGCCGCAGTTTCTTCGGGTTCCGGACGTAAAACTCTCTTAGCAGCTCCGCCGAATTCCGCAGGTTCTCGGCCGCATACTATTTATAGTCTTCTGGCTATCCTTTCTATAAGATCCTCGCTTCGATAGATCCCCTTCGTCTTCTTATATCTATAACGTCTTCTACCTCCTATTCTTCTTCTTTACCTTCTATTTCGATCGACAGGGTTTCATCGAACCCCTGATCCGGAAGACTATCTTCCAGGTCTAGGCTTAGCAGATCCGAATGAAAGACATCGTAGATCCGGAACGATTTCGGCAGCTGGAGCCGGTAGGTTACCGGCGACCTTTTTTCTATTATCTTAAACGGACCTATGTAACGAGGGTTGAGCTTTATGTTGCCTTTCAGCCTTAAGTTCCGCGTATTGAGCTATACCTTTTGGCCTTCCTCGAATTCTATCGGTGACCTCTTTCTATTAGCTCGAGTTACTATCTTCTTCTAAGCTAATTCTATCGCTTCTTTTGCTACCTTGATCGCTTCTTCTATCTGAGATCGGAGCGCTTCTGCCGCCGCCGCGGCGATTCTCTTCGACGAGGTAGTAGTAGAAGGTTCTAAAGAGCTGGGTTCGTTCGGTAGTTAAAAGCTTATCCTCGGAAGGTAGCCGTAAGTTATCTCGAACGGCGCCAGTAAGGTAGCTTCCGATCGTGCAGAATTTGTGCAAAATTCGGCCATCGGCAACACCTTAACCTATTCTGCTTGATAATGGCCGCAGAAGATTCTTAGATACTTTTCTATCTTACGGTTAGCTACTTCCGACTGTCTGTCGGTCTAAGGGTAAGCAGCCGTGCTAAGCTTTCTACGAGTTCTAAGGGCCTGGTTAATGGCTTTCTATACGTCTGCAGTGAATTAAGGACCCCTATCCGTAGTGATAGTGTCCGGCAGCCTATAGTGCTTCTATACGTGCTGGATCAACATTCTCGCCGTTTCTTCTGCAGTAGTTCCTTTATCCTTAGCTCGACAGGGGATGAAATAGCGCTCTTTGCTTAGCTAATCCACTATATTAAGCGTGGCGTTATATCTATCGGAGTCCGGCAGGCCGGTTACGAAATCCATCGTAATGTGCTGCTATAGTTTCTTAGGGATCGGAAGTGGCTTTAGCAGGCTGGCTGGAAGGCCGTAACGTAGCTTTGCTGCTCGGCACACGTAGCAGTTAGTAATAAACCGATGTATCCGCTCGAAGATTCGCAGAAACTAGTAGGTCGTCCTTATTGCTTCTATCGTCTTCTTCGATCCTGCGTAACCAACATCCTTGGAGCTATAGACCAGCTAGATAACCTCTGTAATCAGTTCTTCTAGAACAATTAGTTTCTCTAAGCCGGTTTTGCTGAGCTTCTGCTGCTGATCAAGCCGTTCCACTTTCTCGTGCAGCATCTCTTCTTTAATCGGCGGCTCTATCGCACAGATCCCTACCTCTTTTAACACTTCGGCGTCTACTATTCGTTCCGTTAGCACCTTCTAAAACATGTTCGGATCTTCTTTCGCGTAGCTGGTCTTCCCTTCTCTTCTCGTTAACGCGTCTGCCTTTCCATTTTGAGCTCCTAGTCGATAGGTAATCTTAAAATCAAATCCGGATAAGTAGGCAGCCTACCGGGCTTAGCGCTGTAACAGCTTCTGCGTCTTTATAAAGTAGGTCAGTGACTGGTGGTCTGTAAGGACCTGGATCGTGCTCTGTCCAGCTATAAGCTCCAGTTTCTACTCTTCGAAGGCCTAAATAATAGCTAGTAGTTCTTTATTATAGATAGCGTAGTTTCTCTTAGCATTATTTATAGACTTGCTAAAGAAAGCCACTAGATGGAGAGTCTCGTCGTCGTCAGCGTACTGAGAAAGGACCCCTGCTGTCACTGTGTCGGAAGCGTCTGTCTCTACGTAGATCGTCTTTTCCGGTCTGAAGTGCGCTAGCACTAGCGCTAAGGCCACCGCCTCCTTTAGTCGGTTGAAAGCTTCTGTACACTTTTCATTCTATAGGCCGGCGGCTTCCTTCTTTAATGCCTTATTCAGTAGTCTTACTATCTTGCTAAAGTCCTTAATAAACCGTCGATAGTAGCTGCAGAATCCGAGAAACGCTCTAATTTGCGTAGTGTTTCCGGTTGTCGGTTGCTTCCATTCTGCTATAGCAGCCACTTTCGACGGGTCTATCCGAATTCCTTCTCTTCCGACAATAATACCGAGATATTTGACTTCAGTCTGGTAGAACTCGCTCTTTTTTGTGTCTGCGTTTAATCCGACCTCGCAGAGTCTCTTTAACACCCTCTTAATGTAGTCTATGTGTTGTTCTCTCGTTCCCTTAGTGTAGATAAGAATGTCGTCTAAGTAGATTAACACGAACTGTTCCAGCATATCTATAAAGGTGTGGTTTATAAAGCGTTGCTACACTGCCGGCGCGTTGGTAAGCCCGAAAGGCATTACTAACTACTTGAAATTGCCTATGCGCATAGCGAATGTCGTAAGGTCTTCCGTTTGTCCTTCTTCGTTCCTTAATCGATAGAATGCTTGGCGAATATCCAGCTTGCTGAACCACTTAGCCTTAGCTACTCGTTGTATAGTCTTATCGATCAGAGGCAGCGGATACAAATCTCTCTTAGTGACTTTATTGAGGCCTTGGTAGTCTACGCACAGTCGGAGACTACCTCCGGGTTTCTGTACGAAAAGAATCGGTAACGCATATTCTGCTAAGCTTGGCGTAATAAACTTCTTCGCTAGATTCTCTCGAACAAACACTTCTACCTAGTCCAGCTCGGCCGGAGATAAGCGTCTTAGGGGCTCGGTTCTCGGCAGCGCGGCTCTATCTTTCAGCCGGATCTTGTTGTTATATTCCGGTCGGTAGAGCGGCAAGAGGTTGGAGTTAGCCTTTAAGAACACGTTAGTGTAACTATAGAGTTCTTTTGGTAATACCTCTAGTGGATCCACTTCTTCTTCCACTATTATCTTCTAGTAGTCTTTGATGTCTTTTATTAAGATAGCGTAAATCTCGTTGTCTGGCGACCTCGCGAGGGTTGTTAAAGCTTCTGAACTTATTATTCCGATCGTGTCTTAAGGGTCGGACCGATCCTTTAGAGCCACTTCGATAGTCGTAACGTTCGGTTTGACGTTGGCGACTGTAACCGGTTTGGTGACTGATTTGACGGCGGCGGAGCTGCTAATTGGTGTTCTGAATCCGAGTGTACCTTTACCTACGTTAATAATTGCTCCCTGGTTCTTCATCCATTTTTGTCCTATAATAATGTTAAACCTTCCTATATCTATAATTCGGAACGTCGCCTCCGTAGTGCGACCTGCCAAGGTGGTCTTTAATAGCACATAGTGCGTAACCCTCTCCGTGTCCTGTCCGTTGTATGCCGAAATCCGTGTCGGCGACGCTAGCTCTACTGGATAGCTATATCCTTTTATTATCTTTTGAACCAATCGATAGTGGATAGCCGCTCCGATAAGGGCCCCTGTGTCGATAAAAGCTCTTAGCTAAAGTGGTTTGCTCGATCCGTTAAGAGAGTGGACAGTGATTAGAAGGATAATAGCTGTTTCTGTGTTTACTTCCACTGCCGCCGAGAGCGGATCGCTGCAGCTGTTGATACTTCCTTTCTGTAATATAGTTCGTGTTAGTGCCCTGTTATCTACGCTGGATAGGGGGCCTATCCTTCCAGCTGATCTTTTCCCAGGATTCTTAGTGGCACTCTACCGTCTACGCTGTCGGTGTCGTTCGGAGCCGGCTCTATAGCTTGTATAGTCTTTCTTGGTAGCTGCGGCTGCTGCTGCTTTATAACACGATATTCCTGCTTCTGCTAGGCCGTTGCTTGGCATCTCGTAGCGATATAGCCAGGCTTTCTATACGCGTAGCAGGTGGGGACAAACGACGAACGCGGTAACTGATAAGATTGCTGGTAAGGTGGCTGCTAAGGTGCTCTCCGGAAAGGCGCAGGGGGTCGTGTTGTCTGCATTATTAACAGCTTCTGGTTCGATTCGCGTAATTTTGCGTAAGCGCTTAGGTTTCTCGCGGTAACTCTCGCTCGGTGCACGAAGCTCTTAAGGTCTTTATCTTCCACCGACGCTATAGCGGCGGCCAGTTCAGGGTTCAGCTTCTGTCTTAATAGATAGAGCTGCTCGTCTTCGGCCACTCTGGCCCTAATAGCATATTTTCTAAACAGTCCGTAGAATTCTTCGAACGTCTGCCGGTTCTAATTGATCTTGTCTAGCTGCTTACAGGCTGTCTTCTTTGGGAATGGGTCTCCGAAGCGTTGATCTAGTGCTTTAATCGCTTCCTCGGCGGTTACCTCTTCTAGGTCCGCTACTAGCGAAAAAGCTTCTACTTCTAATCGCGATTCCAGGTACGCTAGTCTATCTCCGGCGCTGTTTCCGGCATAGTCTTAGTCTATCTTGCTCTTTATCTTCTTCTTAAATGCTTCCTAATCCTTAGGATCTCCGCCTCTAAACGCCGATAGATCCGGTAGTAACGTTATCAACGTGCCGCCTTAACTGTAGGCCGCCGGTAAGGCGGTCTCTACTGGTTCTTCTCGATGCGGTAGTGGCGACGTCGCTCCCTCTATCTTAGCTAGCTGAGCCTTTATCGCTTTTAGTTGTGCCAGTCGGTTCGCCGCTTGGTTTTCTAGCACATCTATAATAGTCTCTACCGACTCCTTCTCGGCTCTTACCGCTTTAATTTCCTCTTTTAACTGTCTCTTTTCTTCTAGGGTTCTGTAAAACAGCTTCTTAATAAGGTCTATGCTGTCGTAGACCTTTCCTACTCCGTTCCCGTTTACGTAATCCTTAAGTTCCTCGAGCGTGCAGTCGTGGATTTTCTTGTATTCGCTTATTGGTTCCTTAATCTCTGCAGTCTCTTCTGCTGTAAAACCTCCGATAATGAACTTATTATCGATAACACTAGAGCGCCTGCTCGCTCTGTT
The DNA here is from genome assembly GCA_016165855.1 of Pseudocercospora ulei. NCBI lineage: Eukaryota > Fungi > Ascomycota > Dothideomycetes > Mycosphaerellales > Mycosphaerellaceae > Pseudocercospora > Pseudocercospora ulei. The sequence goes on along the minus strand of JACWNB010000024.1, from coordinate 939,565 downwards.
AGTCTTTTCTCTTCTGCTTCTGCTTTGGCCTGTAACGCCGCTCTCTACTGCTAAGAAGCTCTCTATAGCTTTCTTACAGTGCTGGGGTTGTTGGTTTATTTGTTGGTGCGCGTGCGTTATTCGGGGGTCCGGATAGTTCAACGGTCCCTTTCGCGCAGCGCGGTGGTAGTGTAGGGAGTAAGTTTGAGCTATAATAATCCGGGCACGCAGATATGATTTAATACGGCCTTTTTAATAATTATAGCTCGAACTAAGGAGGGAAAGGAATCTATATAGTGGTGGACGAGACCTTTAGGGGGGGGGGTAGCGTGCCAAGGCCCGGCTCGGTCCGGAAGGGCTAAGCCAAAATTCCGAGGGTCCACCTTATTACTCAGTCCTACTCCTTTCCACTGCCGCAACACTAAGGGCTAGAAGGTAGGAGGAGAGCCAACAGAGGGACCGGGCACCTCCTGCACCTTTATAACTGCTCGCAGGCCTCCTTAGCCTCGGCCTCGGCGTCGCTGAATTAGCAAACGGAATCGGTCAAGTTTAAGTAGAAGCGATCTAGCACTACCTGCCTTCCCTGCCTGCAGATCTAGGAGGACAATATAAAGGTTAAACTAGCAGAGAGGGAGGTAGATAAGCAAGGCCTAGGCGAAGACGGGAAAGCGCTACCTGCTAGAGGAACATCTAAGGCTGTACGACTCGCTGTCGTATAGAAGAACTATAACAAGAGGGGAGGGGGGTATTGTTAGAAGGCGCTGCCTAGCCTAGGTCCTAGACCCGACCTAAGCCAGCTGTTGCCCTAAGGACTGCGACTTAGCAGCGCTAGCACGACCCTACCCTCTGTACGGAATCACCGACAGGACCCCACTCCTATATAGAGGGACAACCCTATAGCCCTATATAGAGGGAAATTGCCACCCCTCTAAGCGGAGGGAAAACTCTGCTTTACTGTACAGAGGGAGAACTCCCGATCCTCTGTACAGAGCGTAAACCTTGCATCCCTGTACAGAGAGACATTGCTGGCTTGGCTTTATAGGTACAAATTATACAGCAGCAGACGACGAAGGAACTGCCTATTAGTTCCTTTATGTAGATACCTAGCCTTAAGTTTCTGAACCAAGATTCTTAAGCCCTTACAATAGCGTAGTTCCGCTTAGCCTCGTTTATAGACTTGCTAAAGAAAGCCACTAGATAGAGAGTTTCATCGTCGCTATATTAAGAAAGGACCCCTGCGGCTACTGTATTAGAAGCGTCTGTCTCTAGATAGATCGTCTTTTCTAGTCGGAAGTGTGCTAGAACTAGCGCCGAGGCTACTGCTTCTTTTAGCCTATTAAAAGCCTCTGTATACCTCTTATTCTATAGGCTAGCGGCCTCCTTCTTTAATGCTTCGCTTAGGGGTCTCGCTATCTTGCTAAAGTCCTTAATAAACTGTCGATAGTAGCTGCAGAATCCGGGAAACGCTCTGATTTGTGTAGTGTTTCCGGATTTCGGCTGCTTCCATTCCGCGACGGCAGCGACCTTTAAGGGGTCTATCTAAATTCCTTCTCTTCTAACGATAAGACCGAGATATTTGACCTCGGTCTAATAGAACTCGCTCTTCTTCGTGTCCGCGTTTAGCCCGACCTTGCGGAGCCTTGTTAGCACTCTCTCGATGTGGTCCGTATGCTACTCTCTCGTTCGGTCGGTGTAGATAAGAACATTGTCTAGGTAAATAGACACGAACCGTTCCAGCATATCTATAAAGGTGTAGTTTATAAAACGCTACTACACTGCCGGCGCGTTAGTAAGTCCGAAAGGCATTACCAACTACTTGAGATTGCCTATACGCGTAGCGAATGTCGTAAGATCTTCTGTTCGTCCTTCCTCGTTCCTTAGTCGGTAGAACGCTTAACGAATATCTAGCTTGCTGAACTACTTAGCTTTAGCCACTCGCTATATAGTCTCGTAGATTAGCGGCAGCGGATACACATCTCTCTTAGTAACCTTATTAAGGCCTCGGTAGTCTACGTACAGTCGGAGACTACCTCCGGGTTTCTGTACGAAAAGAATTGGTAACGCATACTTGGCAGAGCTCGGCGTAATAAACTTCTTCGCTAGGTTTTCTCGAACAAACACCTCCACTTGGTCCAGCTCGGCCGGCGATAGTCGTCTTAGGGGCTCGGTTCTCGGCAGCGTAGCTCCTTCTTTTAATCGGATCTTGTTGTTGTATTCTAGTCGGTAGAGCGGCAGGAGGTTAGAGTCGGCTTTTAAGAACACGTTAGTGTATCTATAGAGTTCTTTCAGTAATACCTCTAACGCGTCCACTTCTTCTTCCGCTATTATCTTTCGGTAGTCTTCGATATCTTTTATTAAGATAGCGTAAATCTTCTTGTCTGGCGACCTTGCAAGGGTCGTTAAAGCTTCTAAGCTTATTATTCCAATCGTATCTAGAGGGTCGGGCCAATGAATCGGAACCGCTCTAGTAGTTGTAACGCTTGGTTCCGCAGCGACAGCGGTGACCGATTCGGCAGCGGCGACGCCGCTCTGCTAAGTTTTGAACCTAAGTGTGCCTTTACCTACATTAATAACGGCTTTCTAGTTCTTTATCTATTTCTGCCCTATAATAATGTCAAACCTTCGAATATCTAGAATTCGGAACGTCGCTTCTGTAGTGCGACCAACTAGGGTAGTCCTTAATAGCACATAATGCGTAACACTCTCTGTGTCTTGTCCGTTGTATGCTAAAATTCGCGTCGGCGATGCTAATTCTACTGGGTAACTATATCTATTTATTAGCTTCTGAACCAATCGATAGTAGACCGCGGCGCTGATAAGAGCTCCTGTGTCGGTAAAGGCCTTTAATCGGAGTAGTCAGTGCGAGCCGTTAAAGGGGTGGACCGTAATTAGAAGGATAATAGTAGTTTCCGTAATCACTTCTACAGCTGCGGAGAGCGGATCGCTACAACTGTCGATACTCCCTTCTTCTAGCGACGTAGTTCGTAGCGGTGCCCTATTGTCTATGCTAGATAGGGGGCCTATCCGTCTAGCTGGTCTTTTCCTAAGATTCTTAGTAGCATCCTACTATCTACACTGTCGGTGTCGTTCAGCGCCAGCTCTATAGCTTGGATAGCCTTCCTTGGTGGCAGTAGCTTGGCGGCGCGATACTCCTGCTTCTGTTAAGCCGTCGCTTGGCATCTAGTAGCGATATAGCCCAGTTTTCCGTACGCGTAGCAGGTAGGGACGAAAGATAATTACGTTGGATAGGATGGCTACTAGGGGGCTCTTCGGAAAGGTGCGGGGGTTCGTGTTGTTAGCGCCGTCGATAGCTTCTAGTTCGATTCGCGCGATGCCGATTTCGCGTAGGCGCTTAGGTTTCTAGTANCTTGGCATCTAGTAGCGATATAGCCCAGTTTTCCGTACGCGTAGCAGGTAGGGACGAAAGATAATTACGTTGGATAGGATGGCTACTAGGGGGCTCTTCGGAAAGGTGCGGGGGTTCGTGTTGTTAGCGCCGTCGATAGCTTCTAGTTCGATTCGCGCGATGCCGATTTCGCGTAGGCGCTTAGGTTTCTAGTAGTAACTCTCGCTTAGTGCACGAAGCTCTCGAGGTCTTCGTCTTCTACTGAAGCTATAGCTGCGGCCAGTTCAGGGTTCAGCTTCTGCCTTAGTAAGTGCAGCTGCTTATCTTCTGACACTTTAGCTCTATTAGCGTATTTTCTGAACAGGCTGTAGAATTCTTTAAACGTTAGCCGGTTCTGGTTGATCTTGTCTAGCTGTTTACAGGCCGTCTTCTTTCGGAAGGGGTCTCCGAAGCATTGATCTAGCGCTTTGATTGCTTCTTTGGCGGTTACCTCTTCTAGGTCCGCTACTAACGAAAAAGCTTTGCCTTCTAACTGCGATTCCAGGTAGGCTAATCTATCTCCTTTACTGCTTCCGGCGTAATCGCGGTCTATCTTGTTCTTTATCATTTTCTTAAATGCCTTCCAGTCTTTAGGGTCTCCGTCTCTAAACGCTGGTAGGTTAGGTAGTAACGTTATCGAGGTGCTACCTTAACTGTAGGCCGCCGGTAAGGTAGTCTCTGCTTGTTCTTCTCGATGTAGTAGCGACGCTAATAATACTGCTGCATCTATGTTAGCTAACTAAGCCTTTATCGCCTTTGGTTGTGCTAGCCAATTTACTGCTTAATTCTCTAGTACGTCGATAATAGTTTCTGCTGATTCCTTCTCGGCTATTACCGCTTCTCGTTCTTCTCTTAGTTGCCTGTTTTCTTCTATGTTCCTATAAAACTTCTTTTCGACGAAGGTGATAATGTCGAACACCTTCCTAGCTCTATGTTCTGTTAGATATTCTCCTATTTTATCTAGCGTGCGTGCGTACAGCTCTGTATAGCCCTCTATTATTATCTTCGCTTTATCTGTCTCTTCTTCTGTAAGGCCCTTAGTAGCCGTCCTATCGTCGAGGATGCTAGTGCGCCTATCCCTTAGTCTGTTAGTCTTTCTCTTTCTGCTGCGGCCTGTAACGCCGCCCTCTACCGGTAAGAAGCTCTCTATAGCTCTCTTACGGTGCTGGTTTGGTTTGGTGTAGTGTGCGCGTGCGTTATTCGGGTGTCCGGATAGTTTAACGGTCCCTTTCGCATAGCGCGGAGTTAGTATAGTAAGTAAGTTCGAGATATAATAATCTGGGTATGCAGATATAATTCAATACAGCCTTTTTGATAACTATATCTCGAACGAAAGAAGGAAAGGAATCTATACAGCGGTGGGTAAGGGCTTTAGGGGTAGTGTGCCAAGGCCCGGCTTAGTCTAGAAGGGCCGAGCCGAAATTCCAAGGGTCTACCCTATTACTTAGTCCTACCCCTTTCTGCTGCTGCAACAACCTTAGCCCAGTCTTCTTAATAATAACTGTAGAAGATTCGCAGATATTTCTCTATTTTACAGTTAGCTACCTCCGACTAGCCGTCCGTCTAAGGCTAAGCGGCCGTACTGAGCTTTCTGTAGATTCTGAGAACTTGGTTAATAGCCTTCTATACATTAGCAGTAAATTGAGGACCCCTATCTATAGTAATAGTGTCCGGCAGGCTATAGTGCTTCTATACGTGCTGAAATAGCATCCTCGCAGTCTCTTCTGTAGTAGTGCCTTCGTCCTTCGCTCGATAGGGGATAAAGTAGCGTTCCTTACTTAACCGATCTAATACATTAAGGGTAGCATTGTATCTGTTAGAGTCCGGCAGGCCGGTTATAAAATCTATCGTAATATGCTGCTACGTTTTCTTAGGGATTGGCAGTAGCTTCAGTAGGCCGGCCGGAAGGCCATAACGCAGCTTCGCGGCTCGATATATGTAACAGTTAGCGATAAATCGGTGGATTCGCTTAAATATTCGCAGAAACTAGTAGACTGTCCTTATAGCCTCTGTTGTCTTCTTTGCGCTAGCATAGCCGACCTCTTTGGAACTATAGACTAGTTAGATAACTTCTGCTATTAGTTCTTCTAGAACTATTAGCTTCCCTAAACTGGTCTTGCCGAGCTTCTGTTAATAGTTAAGCTGCTCTACCTTTTTGATCTGAGCGCGTAGATGTAATTTAATACAGCTGTTTTAATAACTATATCTCGAACTGAAGAGGGAAAGGAATCTATACGGCTGTAGGTAAGGGCTTTAGGGGTAGTGTGCTAAGGCCCGGCTCGGTCTAGAAGGGCCGAGCCGAAATTCTAGGGGTCTACCCTATTACTTAGTCCTACCCCTTTCTGCTGCTATAACACTACCTCCCTCCCTTATTGGCGGTCGCCCTCGACTGCTTACTTATCTCTTTCGCCTCTTTTTTCTTCTTCTGTTTGTCTTCTTTTCTCTTTATCCTCTTCTTCTATTTCTTCTTCTTTTTCTTTCCTCCAGCTCGCGGTTTTCTTCGCGAAAATTCTTCTTAAAATCGATGTTACCTTTTCTTTTACTTCTACTTCGAAAACACCTTCCTTTCTTTATCTGCTTCTGCCTTACGTCGTCGCTATCTAAAGTCTTTTACTTAGCGTCTACCTGATTGGAGCTATCTAATCTGAGCTAACAGCTACCTAACTAGTGCTGCGGCTAGTCTGTGCACTACTGCAGAGGGCTCTATATAGATACGTCCGCAGTGCTCTATCTTCTTCTTCTTTTCTTCTTTACTAAGGCCTTACGCGCTACCGCAAAGCCGGCGCCGCTGACTCTGCCTACGAAATCGATTGGCTGCGAGCCTTTCTCTTTAGTAGGCAGCGTCGACGACTGTCGCGCCGACAGAGGTTGCACTGTACTCGACTTTATCCTCGTCGTCCGTCCGGCTAAGCTAGCAGATAATAAGGATATAGTCGAAGACCCTAACTAAGCGCGCTAACTACGATCGTTTCTTTAGTTTTGAACCGATAGCGCAGACGCGGCCTTTCTTCTTCTTCTACCTCTTCTGGAGCTATTTATTTCCGGAGCTATTTAGGTCTTAGTTTTCTCGGACTCCGGACATAGAATTCTTGCAGCAGCTCTGCCGAATTCCGGGGATTCTTGACTGGATACTATTTATAGTCTTCTGGCTACCCCTTCTATAAGATCTGCGCTTTGATAGACTCTCTTATCTTCCTTATATCTATTATATCTTCCACCTCCTACTCTTCTTCTTTACCGTCTATCTCGATTAGTAGGGGTTCGACAAACCCCTGCCCTAGAAGGCTATCTTTAGAGTCTATACTTAACAGATCCAAATAGAAGACATTGTAGATCCGGAACGACCTTAGTAGCTAGAGCCGATAGGTTACCGGCGACCTCTTTTCCACTATTGTAAACGGACCTACGTAAAGGGGGTTAAGCTTGGCGCTGCCTTTTAGCCTTAGGTTCCTTGCGTTAAGCTATACCTTTTGGCCTTCTTCGAATTCTATTAGCGACTGCTTCCTATTAGCTCGAATTACTATCTTCTCTTAAGCTAACTCTATAGCCCCTTTCGCTATTTGTATCGCCTCTTCTATCTAGTCCTGAAGCGCTTCTGCTGTAGCTGCAGCGACTCTCTTTAACGAGGTAGTAGTAGAAGGTTCCGAAGAGCTGGATCTATCCAGTAGTTGAAAGCTTATCTGTAGAAGATGGCCCTAAGTTGTCTCGAATAGCGCTAGCGAGGTAGCTTCGGACGACGCCGAGTTAGCGCAGAACTCGTCTATTGGCAATACCTTAGTCTAGCCTTCTTAATAATAACTGCAGAAGATTCGTAGATATTTCTCTATCTTGCAGTTAGCTACCTCTAACTGACTGTCCGTCTAAGGGTGTGTAGCTATGCTAAGCTTTCTACGGATTCCGAGAACTTGGTTAATACCTTTCTATATATCGGCAGTAAATTAACGATCCCTATCCGTAGTAATAGTGTCCGGCAGGCTATAGTGTAAGGGTTCAAGAATCTTGGTTTAGAAACTTGAAGCTAGGTATCTATATAAAGGAACTAATAGGCAGTTCCTTCGTCGTCCGCTGCTGTACAATTTATACCTACGAAGCCAAGCCAGCAATTTCCCTCTATGTAGGGGTATAGGGGTTTTGCTCTGTACAGAGGGTTAAGAGTTTCCCTCTGTATAGGGATGCAGAGTTTTCCCTACGTACAGAGGGGCGGCTATTTCCCTCTATATAGGGACGTAGGATTCTCCCTCTGTACTGGAGTAGGGTCGTATTAGTAACTCCGTACAGAGGGTAGGGTCGTGCTGGCGCTGCTAAGTCGCAGTCCTTATAGCAACGGCTAGCTTAGGTCTAGGACCTAGCTAGACGGCGCCCTCTAACAATACCTCCCCTCCCTTCGTAGTGCTTCTCTCGTACGACGTCGCGTTACAAAGCCTAAGCTCCTAGCGTTCCTCTTGCAGCCAGCGCTTTCCTGTCCTCGTCTGGTTGTCTATAGGGCTGTTGCTCGTCTAGGCACTAGGTAGTGGTTGCCTCGTTCGCCCTCCTTCGTACAGCTGTAGCAGCTGCCCTAGTTGCTATTGCCTTGCATAGTGGGCAGCCTACACCCTATACGTTAAGCCTCCCCCCTATCTCTCTCTTCGTCTCTTTCTCTTCTGTTCCCCTGCCTGCTACCCGTCTGTCTGTCCGTCTACTACTACTACAACTATTACTACTATCTAACTACTACTAACACAACTACTACTACTAACGCTGCTACTATGCCCTGCACTCCGTCCGCCTAGTCCCGTTGTAGCTCCTTCGTAGTTGCCGGCCCGTCCGTCTACTGTCTGGCCAGCGTCCCCCTGCACTTCTACCTCTAGCAGTGGAATGCTTAGCTTAATTAGCAACTCCAGTTCCGGTTTGTACAGGCCTTCTCCTTCTGTACAGTCCTAGCTAATGTCCTAGGTGCTATACTAGCGAGCAGTAAGACGCTACTAAGCTGCTATTCTACTCCTTCTAGTGTAACCCTGCCTAAATTACGCCCTAGTAGGTCGCTATAGCCCGGCCCTCGTACGTTAACGCTGTTCTTATTGCCACCTACAGCCAGGCCTGCACCGCCTGTACTAATTCCCCCTAGGGCTCGTTTAGCCTGTACCGCCTACCCAGCCCTCTAGGCCGGCGTATGCGCGTTGTGCAAGTAAAAGGACGGCTCCCTCTACTGCTCCTACCGCCGTCTAGGGGAGGCCTATAGGGGGGTGCCTCTGCTCTATAGTAGTAAGCCGGGTAGGGCCCCTGCCGACTAGGAGGTAATTAAGATTTTGAACAGGGAGTCAGCGGCCTCGTTGTCGACTGCCCTAGTCCTAGGGGGTAGCGGCTAGTAAGCTACCCCTAAAATAGTATATAAAAATTTTCGGACAGTTCCGCTCTTATTCCCTTCTTATTTTTACTCTTATTCCTACCTGTCTCCTAGCTGTTCTCTCCCTCCTGCCCCCTTCTATACAGTGTAGTGTCGGTAGGACCCAGTAGGGTCCTACGCCTCGATTCCCGATCCTTTAGCAGCCTAAAGTTCCTAGCGGCTGTTATGTACCTAGGGTAGACTGTGCCCCTTTTACTGTATAGCATAGTGTTACTGCAACCGGCTAGGGGAATAGTTCTCCTCCTACCTGTCTAGCGTAGATGTGTCCTAGAGGGCTTCGTATAGCTCCTATGTAGGCTCTGCCTACCCTCTCTATTTGACTAGGTATTCTATCTTTTTCTGCTTCCTTTAGCTCTTAAAAATTTCTTCTACCTCGTACTCTTCCTAACCTTTAGTAAGGATTGCTAGGGGGCGCGCGTCGTCCGTCGTCTAGTGCAGCAGGGGGTCTGTATATACTGACTGTACAAGGTCTATATAGAAAACTAGGTAAATCCCTAGAGGAGTGTTAAGTCGTACAGTGTGTGTCTCTACTGGCTGGACTACTATAAACTTCCGGTTCTTCCAATCTAGTTTCTTACTTAGCCGGTCTATACAGATGTTGCGCTAGTTTAGCTAGACCTTATCTCCTGCCTTATACCTTAGTGCAGCCTGCCGTCCCTTGTTAGCCTGCTCTTCTGCATTCTGTTAAGCTATAGCTAGACTCGCTTTCGCCTATTGCTAGGCGTTCGTAATCGTCTGTACGATAGCTTCTCCCTGCTAAATTAGGGATCTTATAGGGCGTAAGGTAGCGCCGCTTAGGGTCAGTAGGAGCAGGGAGTAGTCGTATCTATAGGTTATAAAGAAGGGAGACAGTCCTGTAGCGTTAGCCGTACAGCTGTTAATAGCTAGTTCCGCTATAGGGAGGAGGCGGTTCCAATTTGTCTAGTCGTAGTTAACGTACGCTCGGAGGTACGCTTCTAATGTCGAGTTAACTCTCTCTATAGCGCTATCCGTCTGCAGGTGCTATGCGGTTAATAGGCGACGTTCTACGTTTAACAACTAATAGACCCTTACCTAGAGCTAGCTCGTAAACTGTATACTCTAGTCCGATACAATTGACCTGGGGAATCCGTACCTGCTAAACGTCGTCTGTATAAATGCCTAAGCGGTGTCCTTAGCCGTAGTAGAGCCTATTCCCTCTAGTATTACTACCTTCGTTAGCTTGTCGGTAACTACTATAATGTTTCGTCGTCCGTCGCTCTTAGGGAGGTCTGTAATAAAGTCTACTATTAGGTCTTGCTAGGGCCGGTCCAGTATTAGTAGGGGTTTTAGCAGCCTATACTTTAGTTTATGCTAGGGCTTCGTCCGTCTGCAGACATCGCAGTTCTGTACGGACCTACGGATGTCCTTTGCTATCGTCAGCTAGTAGTAGTCCCTAGCGACGATGCTATACTTCTCCTCGCGCCCTAGATGCCCGGTTGCTATAGAATTATACGCCTGTTGGATTAGGCTCGTATAGAGCTTCTCGTCTGCTAGGACCTAAACCCGATTCCTGAACTTTAGGTTGTTCTTCTCGTCTACTGTGCACTCTGCTGCTAATACCTTAAGGTGGAGCTCTGCTAGGCGTTTTCGCTGTCCTCCTTAAATCGCTGTACATGCACCTTAGTAAATGTCGTCTCTCTCTACTGCCTCTTCCTACGCCTGTAGCTAGGGTTCCTATATGTGTGTCGCCGCTAGGCGGATAGTCTCCTCGCCTAGTTCCTCCTTAAACATCTGGAATGTTCGTGCCTTTAGTCGCTCGTCGTCGTACGTCGCTAACATGTCTTAGTCTCGTCTAGATAATGCGTCGGCCCTGCTATTGTCCTTTCCTTTACAGTACTAGAGTCTTATATTGAAGCGGCTTAGATATATCGCCTATCGTACGTGCCTCTTAGACAGCTTCTAGGGTTGCGTAAAGTACTCGAGATTCTTGTAGTTAGTTAGGGCGAGGAACTTAGGAACCGAGCGGAGTTCTCTATCCTACGCCTCGCAACACTGTACAACCGCTAGCAATTCCTTATTGTAGATAGAGTAGTTGCATTAAGCTAGAGAGTTCTTCTTAGAGAAATACGCGTATAGGTATAGGAGCCGGTCCGGGCCTACCTGCAATAAGATACCCTCTATATAGTACCCTAAGGAGTCAGTTTCCAGTATCGCCGTACGTTCTAGATCGAAGGCGGCAAGCGTTAGTCCTATAGTAAAGAGCTCCTTTAGCCTGTTAAAGCTTCTATTACACTCGTCCGTCTACTTAAACTGTTTGTCCTTATGTGTTAGCTCGACTAGGGGGCGTACGATCTCTAAGTAGTTTCGTATAAACTGGCGGTAGAAGTTGGCAAACCTAAGGAATTCTCGTACGCCCTTAATACTCGTAGGGGGCTTCTACTGCTTAATAGCATTAATCTTCTTCCAGTCTATACTAATGCCCTTCCCTGCCTTAATAATAAACCCTAGGTATTTCGTATACTGTACCCTGAATTTACATTTGTCGATGTCGAGGTACAATCCAGCCTGTTGCAAACGGTCTAGCACCTTCTTAACATCCTGTACGTACTCTTTGTAGGTCCTGTCCGTAAACACTAGCATGTTATCGAGGTACGCAGAGCAGATGTCGTCTAGTAGCCCTTGCAGGAACCTGTTAATGTACCTCTAGAAGGTTGCTGGCGCGTTCGCAAGGCCAAAGGGGGTAACAAGCTATTTAAAGAGTCCCTATCTCGTACGGAAAGCGGTTATCCATTTACAGCCTTCCTTAACCCGTATCTTGTAGAAGGCCGAAACTACGTCGAGCTTAGTAAACTACTTTGCCTTGCTGATCCGTCCGAGGGTCTCCTTAATTAGGGACAGGGAGTACCGGTCCTTCTTAGTAATCGCGTTACTGCCTCTATAGTCTATGCAAAAACGCAAGCCGGCCGAGCCTTCCTTGTGCACAAACAGCACTAGGGCTCTGGCTAATAATGTACTTGCACGAACAAAACCTTTAGCAAATAGGTCGTCTAGTGTCTTGCGCAGTACTAGGAGTTCTCTAGAGGATATGCTATACAGCGGGCCGTACAGTACTTCTGGCAGGCTCCTATCTGGACGGGGCTCTAGCTAGATGTTATAGTTAATCCCCTCTCCTTAGTGTAGGGGCAGTTTCGAGGCCGATTTTGGCTCGAAGAGGTCCAGATATCCTGCGTATTCCGATAGGAGCTTCGTACAGGGATCCATCGCTTTCTTAGGTGCTAAAGCCTTCTTAATGTCCGTAGCTGCAGTGTTAACTTCGATATTAGCGTTAGCTTCGGCCTTGGCATTGCCGCCCTACAGAACTCTCCCTTAGTCTTAGAGCCTCTGCTTTGTCGCTGCCAGGTACAGGCGTCCTCGTCCGACGTCCAGTTTGCCCTACTAGCGCTCTATCTATAGCTTCCCTAATATTAGGTTATACCCTAACTTGTCCTGTACGACGTAGAGGTAAAAGTTCTGCTCGTAGTATCCTTGCAGCTCTATCGTTACTTTTACTATATAGGTAATGTCCAGTCCTCGCCCAGTAATGCCTAGCATGTATACAGGTACAGTAGGGGTCGTCTTCAGGTAGTGTCTCTGTACGAAGTCTTCGCTAATTACTCTGTATACTAAACATCCTGTGTTAATTAGCGTCTGCATAGTAGCGGTCCTGTTCAGCGTAGGTCGTATAATAAACGGCGTAGTCGTTATGTAGTTGCTCTTAAAAGATAGCCAAGTAGTGTTCTAATTTAGCAATCTATCTCGTATATGCCTCTAGCAGAGCCTTCGCTTAGAGGCTACTCTTTTCCCGACTTGTTGTCGTCCGAGGGGAACTCTTAGATCTCGTATTAGGGCGCCGCAGTTGCTACCCTTACAGTGGTCGGTCGTCTCCTAGATCTCTCTACTAGCAAAAGCCCGCAATTCTGTATAGTGTGCCCTATCTTGCTATACTAGTAGCAGCTCCCTTCTGCTCGTCTCTTGTCGAGGGTAGCCGTATCTACCTACTGCGCCCTTTTAGCGCCGGCCCTTAGCCGTACAGTAACGGCCGCCGCTACTCTCGTCGTCGTCGTTAGTTCCTAGTCTATAGCATCCTGCTGCTAATAAAGGGGCTGTCGTATCTCGTAGACGCAGCTTATCCGTCCGAGCCTACCCTGTTAGTCGTTAATTATCCTAAGGAGATTACAGAACACCTCGTATAAGGCTAGTCGCATTACGCCTACTAGTCCTGTTATAATCTCTTTAGAGAAGCCTACCTCTAAGGTAGTGATTTTTACTCTGTCCTCCTATTAGAGTCCTCCTGTCTCTGCTAAGGTCTAATCGTATTCTGCGAGGAACTCTTGTACAGTCTTGCGTCCTTGCTTTATAGTGTTGACCTATAGGAGTGCTCGGCTTTCGCAGTCTAGGTCCTTATAGGTCCTGTCGAGAGCTGCCTAGAGCATCGTTGTAGTTGCTATTGCCAGGTTAGCAATAGCCGTCTTATAGTACAGTAGAATTCGTGCTGCCGCCCTGTCCTTTAACCTCCTAAAGAGATACACTACCTTGTCTAGCTCGGTCGGGTAAACTCCTAAGTCGACTAGAAGCTTAGAGCGTATCTAGGCAGCCTAGGAGGGGTACTCGGCCAGAGCCTTACTATCGTAGGTAGTAACGTCAGGGAGTTTGCTCTTAGGGACTGCAGTGTAGGCCATCGTATTCGTCGTCGTCGTAGGGGTCGGGTCGCAACCGGACGCCCTAAGCTGTTAGAGCTCCTGTTCCTGTTAGGAAATCGTCGAGGCCTAGTAGCCTATATAGTCTTCGAACTGGGTCTTGCGTGCCAGCAGCTCCTTATATATGCAGTGCATCTAATCCTGCACGGTCGTAGGTTCTATAGGGATGTCGCTGTCTATCTTCGTTAAATTACTGCAGTTACCGACAGTAGGATTAGTTCCTAATATAAGGGGTTAAGAATCTTAGTTTAGAAACTTAAAGCTAGGTATCTACATAAAGGAACCAATAGGCATTTCCTTCGTCGTCCACTACTATACAATTTGTACCTACGAAGCTAAGCTAGCAATTTCCCTCTATTTAGGGGTGTAGGGGTTTCGCTCTATACAGAGGGCTAGGAGTTTCCCTCTATATAGGGATACAGAGTTTTCCCTACGTACGGAGGGGCGGCTATTTCCCTCTATATAGGGACGTAGGATTCTCCCTCTGTACGGGAGTAGGGTCGTGTTAGTAACTCTGTACAGAGGGTGGGGTCGTACTGGCGCCGCTAAGTCGCAGTCCTTAGGGCGACGGCTGGCTTAGGTCTAGGACCTGGCTGGACGGCGCCCCCTAATATATAGTGCTTCTATACGTGCTGGATCAGCATCCTTGCAGTCTCTTCTGTAGTAGTGCCTTTATCCTTTGCTCGATAGGGGATAAAGTAGCATTCTTTACTTAACCGATCTACTATATTAAGGGTAGCATTGTATCTATTAGAGTCCGGCAGGCCGGTTACGAAATCTATCGTAATGTGCTGCTACAGTTTCTTAGGGATTAGCAGTGGCTTTAGTAGGCCGGCCGGAAGACCGTAACGCAGCTTTACAGCCCGACACGTGTAACAGTTACCTATAAACCGGTAGATTCGCTCGAAGATTCGCGGAAACTGGTAGACGGTCCTTATAGCCTCTATCGTCTTCTTTGTACTAGTGTAGCCGACATCCTTAGAACTATAGACTAGCTAAACGACTTCTGTAACTAATGTGTAACGCAGTACACTTAAGCCAAAAGGGACTGATTAAGTAACTCGGAAGTGACTTGACTAATATGTACTAGATATATAAACCTTGGCAAGGCATAGTAATAACCTGGGCCAACTACCCCGTATTACTACCCCCTACGCTACAGGCCTACGACCTCGTAAGCTGCGCTTACTTACAGGCTACGTATGCTATTGCACAGCCCCCCTATACAGCATACGCAATCAACACCCCCCCGGCAGGTCTGCATACAGCTAGCTGGACCTTTACTAGGTCTGCCTTATTCTGTATAGAGTAGTAGACAAACGGACATACGTTAACGCTGCTTCCACTCTCCTGTTAAAAGATGCGCCTCCTAGGAATTGAACCCAGGCCTTTTATTGTACACTTTCAGCAGTTACTTCTAAGTTAAGTGATGTGTAACGCGGTACACTTAAGCGAAAATGGACTGATTAAGTAACTCGGAAGTAACTTAACCAATGTGTACCAGATATATAAACCTTAGCAAGGTATAGTAATAACCTAGGCCAACTACCCTGTATTAGTAGTAGTTCTTCTAGAACTATTAGTTTCCCTAAACTAGTCTTGCCGAGCTTCTGTTAACAGTTAAGCCGCTCTACCTTTTCGTAAAGCGTTTCTTCCTTTGCTACGGACTCTATAGCGCAGATCCCTACTTTTTTTAGCACTTCGGCGTCTACTATCCGCTCGGTTAACACCTTCTAGAACATGTTCGGATCTTCCTTCGCGCGACTAGTCTTCCCTTCTCTTCTTATTAGTGCATTAGCCTTTCTGTTTTAAGCCCCTAGTTGATAAGTAATCTCAAAGTCGAACCTGGATAAGTGGGTAGCCTACCGAGCTTAGCGACGCGAGAGCTTCTGCATCTTTATAAAATAGGTTAATAACTGGTAGTTAGTAAGCACTTAGACTGTGCTCTTTCTAGCTATAAGTTCCGACTTTTACTCTTCGAAAGCTTAGATAATAGCTAACAGCTCCTTGTCGTAGATAGCGTAATTCTGCTTAGCTTTATTTATAGCTTTGCTAAAGAAAGCTACTAGGTAAAGGGCTTTATCATTGTCGTTATATAAAGAAAGGACCCCTGCTGTAACTGTATCGGAAGCATGTTTCTAGGTAGATTATCTTTTCTAGCTGGAAGTGCGCCAGTACTAGCGCTGAGGCTACAGCGGCCTTAAGTTAGTTAAAGGCCTCTATGCACTTCTCGTTCTACAGGCCGGCTGCATCCTTTTTTAGTGCCTCGTTTAGGGGTCTTGCTATCTTGCTAAAGTCCTTAATAAAGCAGCGATAGTAACTGCAGAACCTAAGAAAAGCTCTGATTTAGGTAGTGTTTTTGGACTTTCGCTGCTTCTACTCTGCTATAGTAGCAACATTTAAGGGATCTATCTAGATGCCTTCTCTTCTAACAATAAGACCGAGGTATCCAACTTCGGACCGATAAAACTCGCTCTTCTTTATATCCGCATTTAACCCGACTGTAAGGGCTTAAGAATCTTGGTTTAGAAACTTAATGCTAGGTATCTATATAAAGGAACTAATAGGCAGTTCCTTCGTCGTCTGCTGCTGTACAATTTATACCTACAAAGCTAAGCTAGCAATTTCCCTCTGTATAAGGGAGCAAGGTTCCTAACTCTGTACAGTAGGTTAGGAGTTTTCTTTTGTATAGGGTGTAGAATTTTCCCTCTGTTTAGAAGGGGCAGCGATTCCCCTCTATGTAGGGCTGTAGGATTCTCCCTCTGTATAGGAGTAGGGTCGTGTTAGTAACTCTGTACAGAGAGTAGGGTCGTGCTGGCGCTACTAAGTCGTAGTCCTTAGGGCAACGGCTAGCCTAGGTCCAGGACCTGGCTGGACGGCGCCCCCTAACAATACCCCCCTCTCTTCTTATAGTGCTTTCCTCGTACGACGACGTCTCGTACGGCCTCGGCTCCTAGCGTTCCTCTTGCAGGTATCGCTTTCCCGTCTTTGTCCAGTTGTCTATAGGGCTGTTACTCGTCTAGGCAGTAGGTCGTAGTTGCCTTGTTTGCCCTCCTTTATACAGTTGTAGCAGCTGTTCCGGTTGCTATTGCCTTGTATAGTAGGCAGCCAACACTCTATATATTAAGCCTCCCCTCTATCTCTCTCTCTCTTCCTCTCTTTCTCTTCTATTCCTCTGCCTATTACCTGTCCGCCCGGCTGTCCACTACTACTACAACTACTACTACTATCTAACTACTACTACTAACGCTATTATTATACTACGTACTCTATCCGCCTGGTCCTGTCGTAGCTCCCTCGTAGTTGCTAGCCCGTCCTCCTATTGTCCAGCCGGCGTCCCCCTATACTTCTACCTCTAGCTGTAGAATGCTTAGCTTAATTAGCAGCTCTGCTTCTGGTTCGTACGCGTCTCCTCCTTCCGTACAGTCCTAGCTAACGTCTTAGGTGCTATACCGCTAAGCAGCAGGACGCTGCTAAGCTGCTATTCTACTCCTTCTACTGTAACCCTGTCCGAATTACGCCCTAGCAGGTCGCTACAGCCCGCCCTTTGTACGTTAACGCTATTCTTATAGCTACTCGCAGCCAGGCCTGCGCTGCTTACACTAACTCCCCCTAGGGCTCCTTTAGCCTATACTGCCTGCCCGGCTTCTGGGCCGGCATATACGCATCGTATAAGTGGAAGGATGGCTCCCTCTACTGCTCCTACCGCTGTCTAGGGGAGGCTCGTAGGGGGGTGCCTCTACTGCACAGTGCTAGGCCTAGTAGGGCTCCTATTAACTGGGAGGTAATTAAGATTTCGGACGGGGAGTCGGCGGCTTTATTGTCGACTGCCCTAGTCCTAGGGGGTAGCGGCTAGTAAGCTACCTTAAGATAGTGTATAGAAGTTTTCGGACAGTTCTGCTCTCGTTCCCTTCTTATTTTTACTCTTATTTCTACCTGTCTCCTAGCTGTTCTCTCCCTCCTGCCCCCTTCTATACAGTATAGTGTTAGTAGGACCCGGTAGGGTCCTATGCCTTAATTTGCGATCCTTCAGCAACCTAATATTGCCGGCGGCTGTCCTGTACCTAGGGTAGACCGTGCCCTTCTTACCGTACGATACGGTGTTACTGCAACTAGTTAGGGGAATAGTTCTCCTCCTACCTGTCTAGCGCGGATGTGTCCTAGAGGGCCTTGTACAGTTCCTACGTAGGCTCTGCCTACTCTCTCTATTTAACTAGGTACTCTACCCTCTTCTGCTTCCTTCGACTCTTAAGGATTTCTTCTACCTCGTACCCTTCCTAGCCTTTAGTAATAATCGCTAGAGGGCGCGCGTCGTCTGTCGTCTAGTGCAGTAAGGGGTCTGTATATACTAGCTATACGAGGTCTATATAGAAGACTAGGTAAATCCCTAGAGGAGTGTTAAGTCGTACAGCGTATGTCCCTACCGGCCGGACTACTGTAAACTTCCGGTTCTTCTAATCCAGTTTCTTGCTTAGTCAGTCTATATAGATGTTGCGCTAGTTTAGCTAGACCTTATCTCCTGCCTCGTACCTGGGTGCAGCCTACTGTCCCTTGTTGGCCTGCTCTTCCGCATTCTGTTAAGCTATAGCTAGACTCGCTTTCGCCTATTAATAGGCGTTCGTAATCGTCTGTACGATAGCTTCTCCCTGCTAAATTAGGGATCGTATAGGGCGTAGGGTAGCGCTGCTTAGGGTTGGTAGGAGCAGGGAGTAGTCGTATTCGTAGGTTATAAAGAAAGGGGACAGTCCTATAGCGTTAGCCGTACGGTTGTTAATAGCCAATTCTGCTATAGGGAGGAGGCGGTTCCAGTTTGTCTGGTCGTAGTCGACGTACGCTCGGAGGTACGCTTCTAGTGTCGAGTTAACCCTCTCTGTCGCGCCGTCTGTCTGCAGGTACTATACAGTTAATAGGCGACGTTCTACGTTTAACAAATAGCAGACCCTTGCCTAGAGCTGGCTCGCAAACTGTGTACCCTAGTTAGATACGATTGACCTAGAGAACCCGTGCTTGCTAAACGTCGTCCTTATAAATGCCTAGGCAGTGTCCTCGGCTGTAATAGAGTCTATTCCTTCTAGTATTACCCCCTTCGTTAGCTTGTCTATAACTACTATAATGTTCTGTCGTCCGTCGCTCTTAGGGAGGTCCGTAATAAAGTCCACTGTTAGGTCTTGCTAGGGCCGGTCCAGTATTAGTAGGGGTTTTAGCAGCCTATGCTTTAGTTTACGCTAGGGCTTCGTTCGTCTGCAGACATCGCAGTTCTGTACGAACCTACGGATATCCTTTGCTATCGCTAGCTAGTAGTAGTCCCTAGCGACGATGCTGTACGTCTCCTCGCGCCCTAGATGCCTAGTTACTATAGAATTATGCGCCTGTTATATCAAGCTTGTACAGAGCTTCTCGTCTGCCAGGACCTAAGTCTGATTCCTGAACTTTAGGTTGTTCTCCTCGTCTACTGTGCACTCTGCTGCTAATACCTTAAGGCGGAGCTCTGCTAGGAGTTTTTGCTGTCCTCCTTCAATCCCTATATAGGCACCTTAGTAAACGTCGTCCTTCTCTACTGCCTCTTCCTACGCCTGTAGCTAGGGTTCCTATATATATGTCGCCGCTAGGCAGATAGTCTCCTCGCCTAGTTCCTCCTTAAACATCTAGAATGTCTGTAATTTTAGCCAGTCGTTATCGTACGTTGTTAGTAATCCGGGCACGTAGATATAATTCAATACAGCCTTTTTAATAACTATATCTCAAACTAAAGAAGGAAAGGAGCCTATGCGGCGGTGGGTAAGGGCTTTAAGGGTAGTGTGCCAAGGCCCGGCTTGGTCTAGAAGGGCCAAGCCGAAATTTCAAGGGTCTACCCTATTACTTAGTCCTACCCCTTTCTGTCGCTGCAACACTACCCCCCTTCCTTACTAGTGGCCGACCTCGACCGCTTACTTATCTCTCTTTCCTTTCCCCTTCTTCTTCTTCTTCTTCTTTTTTTTTTCGCAGTTCCTTTCGCTTAAACTCCTCTTTGAAACCAACGTTACCTCTTCGCTTTCTTCCATCTCGAAAGCATACCCTTTCTTTACCTTCTTTCTTCTTATATCGTTGCTATCTAACATCTTTCACTTCGGTTCTATCTGATCCGAGCTAGAGAGCTTGGTTGATAGCCTTCTATATATTAGCAGTAAATTGAGGACCCCTATCCGTAGTAATAGTGTCCGGCAGGCTATAGTGCTTCTATACGTGCTGGATTAGCATTCTCGCCGTTTCTTCCGCTGTAGTTCCTTTATCCTTTGCTTAGCAGGGGATAAAGTAGCGTTCTTTGCTTAGTCGATCCACTACGTTAAGCGTAGCATTCTATCTATTGGAATCCGGCAGGCCGGTTACGAAATCCATCGTAATGTGCTGCTACAGTTTCTCGGGGATCGGAAGTAGCTTTAACAGGCCGGCTGGAAGGCCGTAACGTAGCTTCGCGACTTAGCATACGTAACAATTAGAGATAAACTAGTGGATCCGCTCGAAGATTCGCAGAAACTAGTAGATCGTCCTTACGGCTTCTATCGTCTTTTTTGAGCCTGCGTAAACGACATCCTTAGAACGATAAACCAACTGGATAACCTCTGTAATTAGTTCTTCCAGAACTATTAGCTTCCCTAAGCCTGTTCTGCCGAGCTTCTGCTGCTAATTAAATTGTTCTACTTTCTCGTAGAGCGTCTCTTCCTTAGTTAGCAGCTCTATCGCGCAGATTCCTACTTCTTTTAACACCTCGGCGTCTACTATCTGTTCGGTTAACACCTTCTGGAACATGTTCGGATCTTCTTTCGCGCGGCTGGTCTTTCCTTCTCTTCTCGTTAGCGCGTTAGCCTTTCTATTTTGAGCTCTGGATCGATAGGTAATCTTGAAATCGAATCCGGATAAGTAGGCGGCCTACCGAGCTTGGCGGCGTAATAGCTTCTGCGTTTTTATAAAGTAGGTAAGTGACTGGTAGTCCGTAAGGACCTAGACTGTGCTCTTTCCAGCTATAAGCTCCGGTTTCCACTCCTCGAAAGCCTAAATAATAGCTAACAGCTTCTTGTCGTAAATAGCATAGTTCCGCTTAGCCTTATTTATAGATTTGCTAAAGAAGGCTACTGGATAGAGGGTCTCGTCGGCGTTATTATACTAAGAAAAGACCCCTGCTGTTACTGTATCGGATGCGCCTGTTTCCAAGTACATCGTCTTTTCCGGTTAAAAGTGCGCTAGCACTAGCGCCGAGGCCACCGCTTCTTTTAGTCGATAGAAAGCCTCTGTGCAGTTCTTATTCTATAGGCTAGCGGCCTCGTTCTTTAACGCTTCGTTTAGGGGTCTCGCTATTTTGCTGAAGTCCTTAATAAACCGTCGATAGTAGCTGCAGAATCCGAGAAACGCTCTGATTTATGTAGTGTTTCCGGATCTTGGCTGCTTCTATTCTGCGACGGCGGCGACCTTTAAGGGGTCTATCCGAATTCCTTCTCTTCTAACAATAAGACCGAGATATTTGACCTCGGTTTAATAGAACTCGCTCTTCTTCGTATCCGCGTTTAATCCGACCTTGCAGAGCCTAGTTAGCATCTTCTCGATGTGGTCTGTGTGCTGTTCTCTCGTCCTATCGGTATAGATAAGAATCTCGTCTAAGTAGATAGACACGAACCGTTCTAGCATGTCTAGAAAGGTGTAGTTTATAAAGCGTTGCTACACTTCCGGTGCGTTAGTAAGTCCGAAAGGCATTACCAACTACTTGAAATTGCCTATGCGCGTAGCGAATGTTGTAAGATCTTCTGTTTGCCCTTCCTCGTTCCTTAGTCAGTAGAACACTTAGCGAATATCCAGCTTGCTGAACTACTTAGCTTTGGCCACTCGTTGTATAGTATTATCTATTGGCGGCAGCGGATACACATCTCTCTTAGTAACCTTATTAAGGCCTTGGTAGTCTACGCACAGTTAGAGACTACCTCCGGGTTTTCGCACGAAAAGAATCGGTAACGCATATTCTGCAGAGCTTGGCGTAATGCACTTCTTTGCCAGGTTATCTCGAACAAATACCTCTACTTAGTCTAGCTCGGCCGGCGATAATCGTCTTAGGGGCTCGGTTCTTGGCAGCATAGCTCCTTCCTTCAATCTGATCTTGTTGTCGTATTCTGGTTGGTAGAGCAGTAGGAGGTTGGAGTTAGCTTTTAAGAACACGTTAGTGTATCTATAGAGTTCTTTTAGTAACACCTCTAACAGGTCCACTTTTCTTCTGCTATTATCTTTCGGTAGTCTTTGATGTCTTTTATTAAGATAGCATAAATTTTATTGTCTAGCGACCTTATAAGGGTTGTTAAAGCTTCTAAGCATATTATTCCGAGCGTGTCTAGAGGGTCGGACCGTTTGATCGGAACCGCTCCGGTGGTCGTAGCGTTTGGTTTCGCAGTGACGACGGTGACCGATTTGGCAGTAACGTCTCCGCTCTGCTGGGTCTTGAACCCGAGCGTGCCTTTACCTACGTTAACAACGGCTTGCTGGTTCTTTATCCTTTTCTGCCCTATAATAATGTTAAACCTTCTGATATCTATAATTCGGAACGTTGCTTCTGTAGTGCGACCTGCCAAGGTAGTCTTCGAAGCGTTGATCTAGCGCTTTGATCGCTTCTTTGGCAGTTACCTCTTTAAGGTCCGCTACTAATAAAAAAGCTTCACCCTCTGACCGCGATTCCAGGTAGGCCAGCCTGTCTTCTTTACTGTTTCTGGCATGGTCTTGGTCTATCTTATTCTTTATCTTCTTCTTAAATGCCTCCTATTCTTTAGGGTCTCTGCCTCTAAACGCCGGTAGGTTAGGTAGTAATGTTATCGAGGTACTACCTTGACTGTAGGACGCCAGTAAGGCGGTCTTCGCTTGTTTTTCTCGATGTGGCAGTGGCGCCGACGACGCCGCTGCATCTATGTTAGCTAACTAAGCCTTTATTGTCTTTAGTTGTACTAGTCGATTCGCCGCTTGGTTTTCTAGCACGTTGATAATGGTTTCTACTAACTCCTTCTCGGCTATCACCGCTTCCATTTCTTCTCTTAGTCGCCTGTTCTCTTCTATGTTCCTATAAAACTTCTTTTTGACGAAGGTAATAATGTCGAACACCTTCTTAGCTCTATGTTCTGCTAGATACTCTTCTATTTTATCCGGCGTACGTGCGTACAGTTTGGCATAGCCCTCTATGCCCTTCTTCGCTTCGTCTATCTCTTCTTCTGTAAGGCCCTTAGTAGCTGTTCTATCGTTGAGGATGCTAGTGCGCCTATCCCTCGGTCTGTTAGTCTTTCTCTTTCTGCTACAGCCTATAACGCCGCCCTCTACCGTTAAGAAGCTCTCTATAGCTGTCTTACGCTACTAGTGTTTGGTTTGGTGTATGTTGTGCACGTGCGTTATTTGGATAGCCGGATAGTTTAACGGACCCTTTCGCGCAGTGTAGAGTTAGTGTAGTAAGTAAGTTCGAGATATAATAATCTAGACACGCAGATATAATTCAATACAGCCTTTTTAATAACTATATCTCGAACTGAAGAAGGAAAGGAATCTATGCGGCAGTAGGTAAGGGCTTTAGAGGTAGTGTGCCAAGGCCCGGCTCGGTCCGGAAGGGCCGAGCCGAAATTCTAAGGGTCTACCCTATTACTTAGTCCCACCCCTTTCTGCCGCTGCAACAGTTAGTATATCTTTATCTCGTCTGGATAGTGCGTTAGCCCTGCTATTGTCCTTTCCCTTGCGATACTGGAGTATTATATTAAATTAGCTTAGGTACATTGCCTATCGTACGTGTCTCTTAGAAAGCTTCTAGGGTTGCGTAAAGTACTTAAGGTTCTTGTAGTCGGTTAGGGCGAGGAACTCGGGAACTAAGCAGAGTTCTCTATCCTACGCCTCGCAACACTGTACGACTGCTAGCAATTCCTTGTTATAGATAGGGTAGTTGCATTTACCTAGGGAGTTTTTCTTAGAGAAGTACGCGCATAGGTGCAGGAGTCTGTCTGACCCTACCTGTAACAGGATACCTTCTATACAATACTCTAAGGAGTCGATTTCCAGTATCGTCGTACGTTCCGAATCGAAGGCAGTAAGCTTTAGTCCTGTAGTAAAGAGCTCCTTTAGCCTGTTAAAGCTTCTATTACACTCGTCCGTCTACTTAAACTGCTTATCCTTGTATGTTAGCTTGACTAGGGGGCGTACGATCTCTAAGTAGTTCTGTATAAACTGGCAGGAGAAGTTAGCAAACCTAAGGAATTCTCGTACGCCCTTAACACTTGTAGGCGGCTTCTATTGCTTAATAGGATTAATCTTCTTCCTTTCTATGCTAATGCCTTTCCCTGCCTCGATAATAAACCCTAGGTATTTTGTACGTTGTACACTGAATTTACATTTGTCGATGTCGAGGTACAAGCTAGCCTGTTGCAGTCGATCTAATACCTTCTTAACGTCCTGTACGTAGTCTGTATAGGTGCCGTCTGTAGATACTAGTATGTCGTTAAGGTACTTAGAGCAGATGTCGTCTAGTAACCCCTACAGGGACCTGTTAATATACCTCTACAAGGTTGCTAGTGCGTTAGCAAGGCTAAAGGGGGTAACTAGCTACTCAAAAAGACTATATCTCGTACAGAAGACGGTTATCCATTTACAGCCTTCCTTAACCCGTATCTTGTAGAAGGCCAAAACTACGTCGAGCTTAGTAAACTACTTTGCCTTACTGATCTGTCCGAGGGTCTCCTTAATAAGGGGTAGGGGGTACCGGTCCTTCTTAGTAACTGCATTAATACCTCTGTAGTCTACGCAAAAACGCAAGCCGGCCTTGCCTTCTTTATAGACAAATAGTACTAGGGCTCCTGCAGATAATGTACTTGCGCAAATAAAACCTTTAGTAAGTAGGTCGTCCA
Organism: Pseudocercospora ulei; assembly: GCA_016165855.1. Classification (NCBI taxonomy): domain Eukaryota; kingdom Fungi; phylum Ascomycota; class Dothideomycetes; order Mycosphaerellales; family Mycosphaerellaceae; genus Pseudocercospora; species Pseudocercospora ulei. The sequence goes on along the minus strand of JACWNB010000024.1, from coordinate 915,235 downwards.
GTATCTTGCGCAATACTAGGAGTTCTCTAGAGGACATGCCGTATAGCGGGCTGTATAGTACTTTAGGCAGGCTCCTATCCGGACAGGGCTCTAGCTAGATGTTATAGTTAATCCCCTCTCCTTAGTATAGGGAAACTTTCGAGGCCGATTTTAGCTCGAAGAGGTCTAGGTATTCCGCGTATTCCGATAGGAGTTTCGTACAGGGGTCCGTTGCTTTCTTAGGCACTAATACCTTTTTAATGTCTGTAGTCGCTGATCCGGGCACGTAGATATGATTCAATACGGCCTTTTTGATAACTATATCTCGAACTAAGGAGGGAAATAAGTCTATGTAGTGGTGGTAGTGGGCTTTCGTAGTGGTAGTGCCAAGGCCCGGCTCGGCCCGGAAGGGGCGAGCCGAAATTCTAAGGGTCCACCCTATTATCTAGTCCCACCCCTTTCTGCCGCCGTAACACTACCCCCCTCCCTTACTAGCGGTCGCCCTCGACCGCTTAGTCACCCTATCCATCCGAAAATCTCTACTTTTTTTTTTTTTTGATTCGTCGTCTCCTTCTCGAAAATCCCCTCCAACGCCAATGTTACCTCTTCCGTCTTCTATTAAAAACAATGTTCTCTTTATCGCTTCTTTAATTTCTTACGTTATCGGCGTCCGAAGTCCTTTACTTGGCGTCTATCTGATCCGTGCGCCTGATCCGTGCTATCTGATCTGAACCGTAGGTTATCTGAGCTGCGGCGTAGCTGGTCTGTGCGTCGTCTTAGAGGTCGATATAGATCCGTCCGCGGCGTCGTTTTTCTTCTTCTTTTTCTCCTTTACTAAAGCCTTTACCTACCACGGGGTCGGCGGCGCTAGCACGCTACGGCGTCGGCGAGCTGCCTGCCAAACGGGTAGTGGGTAGTGGCCGCGTCGAAGACCTCCCCAAGGCGACCGCTACGATCGTTTTCTTCGGCCACTGCGCCGATAGAGCGGACGCGGCTTCGCCTTTTTCTTCTATCTCTTTCGGAGGTCGTTAGTCTCGGAGCTATCCGGGTTTCGGCTTCTTTGGGTTCCGTACGTAGAACTCTCTAAGCAGCTCCGCCGAATTCCGGAGGTTCTCGACTGGATACTATTTATAGTCTTCCGGCCACCCCTTCTACGAGATCCTCGCTTTGATAGACCCCCTTATTTTCTTTACGTCCATTACATCTTCTACCTCCTACTCTTCTTCCTTACCGTCTATCTCAATTGGCAGGGGTTCGGCGAACCCCTGTTCCGGAAGGCCGTCCTTAGGGTCTAGGCTTAGCAGGTCCAAATGGAAAACATCGTAGATCCGGAACGATTTCGGCAGCTAGAGCCGGTAGGTCACTGGCGACCTCTTTTCTATTATCCTAAACGGACCTACATAGCGTAGATTGAGCTTGGTGTTGCCTTTCAGCCTTAGGTTTCGCGTATTAAGCTATACCTTTTGGCCTTCCTCGAATTCTAGTAGTAACCTTTTTCTATTAGCTCGAGTTACTATCTTCTTCTGAGCTGATTCTATCGCTTCTTTCGCCACTTTGATCGCTTCTTCTATCCGAGATTAGAGCGCTTCCGCCGCCGCGGCGGCGACTCTCCTTAACGACGTAGTGGTAGTAGAAAGCTCCGGCGAGCCGGCGTCGCTCGGCGGCTGGAAACTCAGCCTCGGAAGATAACTGTAGGTTATCTCGAACGGCGCCAGCGACGTTGCTTCTAACTGTGCTAAGTTGGCGCACAATTCGGCCATTGGCAACACCTCGACCCACTTTTCTTAATAATGGCTGCAGAAGGTTCGTAGGTATCGCTCTATCTTACGGTTGGCCACTTTAGACTGGCCGTCGGTTTGAGGGTAAGCGGCAGTGCTGAGCTTTCTACGAATTCCGAGAGCTTGGTTGATAGCTTTCTACACGTCGGCGGTGAATTGAGGACCCCTATCTGTAGTAATAGTGTCCGGCAAGCTATGGTGCTTCTATACGTATTGGATTAACATACGCGCAGTTTCTTCTGCGATGGTTCCTTCGTCTCTCGCTCGGCATAGGATGAACCGTCGTTCTTTGCTCAGCCTATCTACTACGTTGAGGGTGGCATCGCATCTATCGGAATCTGGCAGGCCGGTTATAAAGTCTATCGTAATGTGCTGCTACGGCTTCTCGGGGATCGGAAGCGGCTTTAGTAGGCCCGCCGGAAGGCCGTAACGTGGCTTCGCGGCTCGGCATACGTAGCAATTGGCGATAAATTGGTGGATCTGTTCGTAGATCTGCGGAAACTAGTAGATTGTCCTTATAGCTTCTATCGTCTTCTTCGAGCCGGCGTAACCAACGTCCTTAGAGCTATAGACCAGTTGGATAACCTTAGTAATTAGTTCTTCTGGAACTATCAGCTTCCCCGAACCTGTTTTGCCGAGCTGCTGCTTCTGATTGAGCCGTTCCACCTTCTCGTAGAGCGTCTCTTCCTTAGGGGCCGGTTCCACCGCGCAGACCCCTACCTCTTTCAACACCTCTGCGTCTACTATCCGCTCGGTCAACACCTTCTAGAGTATGTTCGGATCTTCTTTCGCGCAGCTGGTCTTCCCTTCTCTTCGCGTGAGCGCGTTAGCCTTTCCGTTTTAAGCCCCTAGTCGATAGATGATCTTGAAATCGAACCCGGATAAGTAGGCAGCCCACCGTGCTTGGCGGCGTAATAGCTTCTGCGTCTTTATAAAGTAGGTCAGTGACTGGTGGTCCGTCAGGACCTGGATCGTGCTCTGTCTAGCTATAAGCTCCGGTTTCCACTCTTTAAAGGCCTAAATAATAGCTAGCAGTTCTTTATTATAGATAGCGTAGTTCCGTTCGGCTTCTGTTATAGACTTGCTAAAGAAAGCTACCGGGTAAAGGGTCTCGCTGTCGTCAGCGTATTAAGAAAGGACTCCGGCCGTTACTGTATCGGAAGCATCCGTTTTTACGTAGATCGTCTTTTCCGGCCGGAAGTGTGCCAGAACTAGCGCAGAGGCCACTGCTTCTTTTAGCCGGTTAAAGGCTTCCGTGCACTTCTCGTTCTATAGGCCGGCGGCCTCCTTCTTTAACGCCTCGTTTAGGGGTCTTGCTATCTTGCTGAAGTCCTTAATAAACTGTCGATAGTAGCTGCAGAAGCCGAGAAACGCCCTGATTTGCGTAGTATTCCCAGACTTCGGCTGCTTCCATTCGGCGACGGCGGCGACCTTTGAGGGGTCTATACGAATTCCGTCTCTTCCGACGATAAGACTAAGATACTTGACCTCGGTTTAATAGAACTCGCTCTTCTTCGTGTCCGCGTTTAATCCGACCTCGCGGAGCCTCTTTAACACTCTCTCGATGTGGTCCGTGTGTTGTTCTCTCGTTCCCTTAGTATAGATAAGAATGTCGTCTAAGTAGATTGACACAAACCGTTCTAGTATATCTATAAAGGTGTGGTTTATAAAGCGTTGCTACATAGCCGGCGCGTTGGTGAGCCCGAACGGCATTACCAACCACTTGAAGTTGCCTATACGCGTCGCGAACGTCGTAAGGTCTTCCGTCTCCCCTTCTTTATTCCTTAGTCGGTAGAACGCCTGTCGAATGTCCAGTTTGCTAAACGATTTAGCTTTAGCCACTCGTTGTATAGTCTCGTTGATTAGCAGCAGCAGGTATACGTCTCTCTTAGTGATCTCGTTAAGGCCTCGATAGTCTACGCAGAGTCGCAGACTACCCCCTGGTTTCCTTACGAAAAGAATCGGTAACGCATATTTGGCAGAACTTGGCATAATAAACTTCTTCGCCAGATTTTCGCGAACGAACACCTCTACCTAGTCCAGTTCCGCCGGCGACAGTTGTCTTAGGGGCTCGGGTCTTGGCAGCGTAGCCCCCTCTTTTAGTCGGATCTTGTTGTTATATTCCGGTCGATAGAGCGGCAATAGGTTAGAGTCGGCTTTTAAGAAGACGTCAGCGTAACTATAGAGCTCGTTCGGCAGCACCTCCAGTAGATCCACTTCTTCTTCCGCTATTATCTTCCAGTAGTCTTCGATGTCTTTTATAGAGATAGCGTAGATCTTATTGTCCGGCGACTTTGCGAGGGTCGTTATAGCTTCTGAACTCATTATTCCGACGGTGACCGGGGGTTCGGACCGATCTATCAGAGCCGCTTCGATCGTCGTAACGTTCGGTTTGGCGTTGGCTACTGTAACCGATTTGGTGACTGATTTAACGGCGGCTAAGCCGATGATCGGTTTTCTAAATCCGAGTGTGCCTTCTCCTACGTCAATAATCGCTCCCTGGTTCTTTATCCATTTCTGCCCTGCAATAATGTCAAACCTTCCGATATCTATAATTCGGAACGTCGCTTCTGTAGTGCGACCTGCTAAGGTGGTCCTTAATGGCACATAGTGCGTAACACTCTCCGTGTCTTGTCCGTTGTACGCCGAAATCCGCGTCGGCGACGCCATTTCCACTGGATAGCCGTATCCCTTCGTTAGTTTCTGAACTAGTCGGTAGTGGATCGCCGCGCCGATAAGAGCTCTAGTGTCGATAAAAGCTTTTAACTGGAGGGGTTAGCGCGATTTCTTAACAGGGTGGATCGTAATAGGAAGGATAATCGCCGTTTCCGTGTTCACTTCCACCGCCGCCGAGAGCGGGTCGCTGCAGCTGTTGATGCTTTCTTCTCGTAGCGATTTGCTTCGATTCGGTGCCCTATTGTTAATGCTAGGTAGGGGGCCTATCCGTCTAGCTGGTCTTTTCCTATAATCCTTAATTGCACCCCCCCGTCCACACTGTTAGTATCGTTCGGCGCCGGTTCGATAGCTTAAATAGTCTTTCTCAGTGGCTGCGGCTGCGGCTGCTTTATAGCGCGATACTCCTGCTTCTGCTAGGCCGTTGCTTGGCATCTCGTAGCGATATAACCGGGTTTTCCGCACGCGAAACAGGTGGGGACGAACGCCGATTGTAGTGAGTACGACGACGGCTGGGGGGTTTGTCGGAAAGGCGCAGGGGCTCTGACTGTCTGCGCCGACGGCAATAGCTTCTGAATCGGTTTGCGTGTCGTCGGTTTTCCGTACGCGTTTAGGTTTCTTGCTGTTACTCTCGCCTGGTGTACGAAGCTCTAAAGGTCTTCGTCTTCTACCGACGCCATAGCCGCAGCGAGCTTAGGGCTTAGTTTCTGTCTTAGTAAGTGTAGCTGCTTATCCTTAGCCACTCTCGCTCTAATAGCATATTTCCTAAACAGCCCGTAAAATTCTTCAAATGTCAGCCGATTCTGACTGATCTTGTCTAGTTGCTCGCAGGCAGTCTTCTTTCGGAAGGGGTCTCCGAATCGCTAGTCCAGCGCTTTGATTGCTTCGTCGGCGGTTACCTCTTCTAGGTATAACACCAACGAGAACGCTTCTCCTTCCAGTCTCGACTCTAAATAGGCCAGTCTATCTTCTCTACTGCTTGCTGCGTAATCGCGGCTGATTTTATTCTTGATCTTCTTCTTAAACGCCTCCTATACTTTAGGGTCTCTGCCACCAAAAGCAGGTAGGTCCGGTAGTGGCGTTATCGTAGTGCTACCTTAACTGTAGGCCGCCGGTAAGGCGGTCTCTGCTTGTTCTTCTCGACGCGGTAGCGGCGACGACTTTGCTGCTTCTATATTAGCTAGTTAATCCTTTAGCGCCTTCAGCTGCGCTAGTACCTGCTTAATGTAGTCTGTATACTGTTCTCTCGTTCTGTCGGTATAGATAAGGATATCGTCTAGGTAGATAGACACGAACCGCTCGAGCATGTCTATAAAGGTATAGTTTATAAAATGCTGCTATACAGCTAGCGCGTTAGTAGATCCGAAAGGCATAACTAGCTACTTAAAGTTACCTATACGCATAGCAAATGTCGTAAGGTCTTCTGTCTGCCCTTCTTTATTTCTTAGACAGTGGAACACTTAGCGAATGTCTAGCTTGCTAAACTACTTAGCTTTCGCTGCTCGCTGTATATTCTTTTCGATTAGCAGCAGCAGGTATACGTCTCTTTTAGTAACCTCGTTAAGCCCTCGGTAGTCTACATCTAGTCGGAGTCCGCCTCTGGATTTTTGGACGAAAAGGACCAGCGACGCGTACTTAGCGGAGCTCGGCGTAATAAACTTCTTTGCTAGGTTTTCTCGAATAAACACCTCTACTTAGTCCAGCTCGGCCGGCGATAGTCGCCTTAGTAGTTCGGTCCGCGGCAGCGTAGCTCCCTCTTTTAATCGGATCCAGTTATCGTACTCCGGCTAGTAGAGCAGTAGGAGGATAGAGTTAGCTTTTAAGAACACGTTAGCGTAACTACGAAGTTTCTTTAGTAACACCTCTAGGGGGTTTAATTCTTCTTCCACTATTATCTTTTGGTAATCTTCGATGTCTTTTATAGAGATAGCGTAGATCTTATTCTCTAGTAACTTTGCGAGGGTTGTTAGGGCTTCCGAGCTTATTATTCCGACAGTGTCTGGTAGAACGGCATAGTTGGACGGATCCGAGTCAGCGACTGTAGCGTTCGGTTTTGCGGTAACGACTGTAACCAGGTCGTCGGCGGCAGTGCCCTTCTTCTAGGTCTCAAACCCGATCGTGCCTTTATCTACGTTAATAACGGCTTTCTAGTTCTTTATCTATTTCTGCCCTATAATAGTGTTGAACCGTCCGATGTCTATAATTCGGAACGTCGCTTCTGTAGTGCGGCCAGCTGGAGTGGGTTTTAGTAGCACATAGTGCGTAACGCTCTCCGTGTCTTGCCTATTGTATGCCGAAATTCGCGTCGACGACGCTAGCTCTACTGGGTAACTGTATCCTTTCTCTAGCTTCCGAACTAGCTAATAGTGGATTGCTGCGCCAATAAGAGCTCCTGTATTAATAAAAGCTTTCAACTAAAGAGGCTGGCGCGAGCCCTCTAGAGGGTAGATAGTAATTGGAAGAATAATAGCGGAGTCCGTGTTCGCCTCTAGCGTAGCCGAGAGCGGGTCGTTACAGCTATTAATGCTTTCTTCTTCCAGCGACATAGTTCGTAGTAGTGCCCTATTGTTTATGCTAGGTAGGGGGTCTATCCGTCTAGCGGGTCTTTTCCTATAATCCTTAATAGCACTCCGCCGTCTACGCTATCGGTGTTATTAGGCGCCAATTCTATAGCCTGGATACTCTTCTTTAGTAGCGGCGTAGGTTTCGTAGCCTGGTATTCTTGCTTCTGTTAAGCCCTCGCTTAGCACCTAGTAGCGATATAGCCAGGCTTTCTACATGCGTAGCAGGTAGGAATGAACGTTAGACGCGGCGGATAGAACGGTTGCTAGGGTCCGCGTCGGAAAAGCAGAGAGGGCCGAGTCAATAACGCGAACGGTGGTCGCTGACCTAGCTCCTAGGTAGCTAGTCTTCTACATTTATTTATGTTTCTAGCTGTAACTCTCGCTTTGTCTACGAAGGCTTAGAGGTCTCTAGTTCTTACGGAGACCAGTGCGCTAGCTAGTTCGGGCCTTAGCTTCTTCCTTAGTAGGTGTAGTTGTTCGCTCTCCGACACCTTTGCTTAAATCGCATACTTCCGGAATTGTCCATAAAATTCTTCGAATAACAGCCGGTTCTAGCTGACTTTGTCAAGTTGTTCGCAGGCTGTCTGCTTACGGAAGTAGTCTGCGAAACGCTGGTCTAAAGCTTTAATAGCTTCGTTGGCAGTCGCCCCTTCTAGGTCCGCTACTAGCGTAAACGCCTTACTGTCTAGTCTTAATTAAAAGTATGCTAACCCGTCTTCTTTACTGTTGTTAGCCTAATCGCAGTTTATCTTGTTTATTATCTTTATCTTGAAAACTTCCTTTGTCTCTGGATTTCTGCCGCTAAAGGCCTGTAGATTAGGCAGTAACGTTATCGAAATGCTACCTTGACTGTAGGCTGCAGGTAAAGCGTAGTTAGTGTAGCCTTCTGCCGGCGGCAGTGGCGGCGCTAACGACGTTAGCACTGCCATATTAGCTAGCTAGGCCCTTAGCGCATTCAGTTAAGCTAATCGTATCGCTGCCTAATTTTCCAGCACTTCGATAGTGGTCTCCGCTAATGCCCTCTCGGCTATTACTGTTTCTACCTCCTCTCTTAGCTGTCTATTCTCTCCTATCTTCCTATAAAAAATTTTCTTAATAAAGGTTATAGTATTGTAAACCTTCTTAACTCTGTGTTCTGTTAAATGCTCCTTAAGCTCGTTAGGCGTGCAGGCATACAGTTCTTTGTAATCCGCTATTCGCTTCTCTACTTCGTTCGTCTCTTCCTCTATAAGGCCTTCGACGACTGCCTCTTTGTCTATAGCGCTAGTGCGCCTATCTCTCGCTCTGTCAGTTTTTCTTCTTCTGCTGCAGCCGGTAACGCCGCCTTCTACCGTCGAGAAGCTCTCTATAGCCTTCTCACAGTACTGGCTGTGTTGGTTGTAGTTGTAAGGTACGCGTGCGTTATTTGGGTAGCCGGATGGAAAGGATCGGCGATGCATACTCGGCAGAGCTCGGCGTAATAAACTTCTTCGCTAAAATTTTTCGAACAAACACTTCTACTTAGTCCAACTCGGCTGGAGATAGTTGCCTTAGTAGTTAGGTTCTTGGTAGCGTAGCTCCCTCCTTTAGTTAAATCTTGTTATCGTATTCTGGTCGATAGAGTAGTAGGAGGTTCGAGTCGGCTTTTGAGAACACGTTAGCATAACTATAAAGTTCTTTCGATAACACCTCTAGTAGGTTTACTTCTTCTTCCGCTATTATCTTTCAGTAGTCTTCGATGTCTTTTATCAATATAGCGTAGATCTTATTTTCCGAAGACTTCGCAAGGGTAGTTAGGGCTTCTAAGCTTATTATTCTGATAGTGGCTAGAGGCGTAGCGCTATCGGCTAGAGCAGTATAGACAGCCGGAACTGTGTCGACGGCTATAACGTCCAGTTTGGCAGTAACGATAGTAACTGAGTTAGCAATAGCGTTGCCCCTCTGCTGGCTTTTAAACTTAATCGTACCTTTATCTACGTCGATGGCGGCTTTCTAGTTCTTTATCTATTTTTGTCCTATAATAATGTTAAATTGCCTAATGTCTATAACTCGAAACGTTGCTTCTATAGTGCGGCTAGCAAGGGTAGTCTTTAATAGCACATAATGTGTAACACTCTCTATATCTTGTCCGTTATATGCCGAAATTTGCGTTAGCAATGCCAACTCTACTAGGTAACTGTATCCTTTCTCTAGCTTCTGAACTAGTCGATAGTGGATTGCTGCGCCGATAAGAGCTACTGTATCGATAAAAGCTTTTAACTAAAGGGGTTGGCGCGAGCCCTCCAGAGGGTAGATAGTAATTGGAAGAATAATAGCGGGGTCCGTGTTCGCCTCTAGCGTGGCCGAGAGTGGGTTGTTACAGCTATTAATGATTTCTTCTTCTAGCAATGTAGTTCCTAGTAGTGCTCTATCGTTTATGCTAGGGCGGGGGCCTATCCGTCTAGCTAGTCTTTTCCTATAATCCTTAATAGCACTCTGCTATCTACGCTATCGGTGTTATTAGGCATTGATTCTATAGCCTGGATACTCTTCCTCGGCGGCGGCGTAAGTCTCGTAGCCTAGTATTCTCGCTTCTGTTCAGCCGTCGCTTGGCACCTAGTAGTAATATAGCTAGGCTTTCTATATACGTAGCAGGTAGGTACGAATGTCGGACGCGGCGGATAGGACGGTTGCTGGGGTCCGCGTCGGAAAGATAAAGAGGGCCGAATCAATAGCGCGAACGGTAGCCGCTAACCTGGCTCTTGGGCAGCCAGTTTTCCGTATTTATTTTCGTTCCTAGCTGTAACTCTTGCTTGGTTTAGGAAGGCTTAGAGGTCTCTAGTTCTTACAGAGACTAGGGCGTTAGCTAGTTCTAGCCTTAGCTTCTTTCTTAGCAGGTGTAGTTGTTTGCTTTCTAACACCTTCGCTTAGATTGCGTGCTTCCAGAATTGTCTATAAAACTTTTCGAATAACAGCTAGTTCTAACTGACTTTGTAGAGTTGTTCGCGAGCTGTCTACTTACGGAAGGAGTCTGCGAAGCGCTGGTCTAGGGTTTCGAGAGCCTCGGCAGTAGTAGCTCCTTCTAAGTCTGCTACTAGCGTAAACGCCTTACTATTTAAGGTATGCCTGGCTGTCCTCTTTGCTGTTGTTGGCATAATCGCGGTTTATCTTATTTATTATCTTTATCTTAAAAACTTCCTATGTCTCCGGGTTTCCGCTGCTAAGGGCCTATAGGTTAGGCAGTAACGTTATCGAGATGCTACCCTAACTATAGGCTGCAGGTAAGGCGTAGTTAGTATAGCCTTTTGCTAGCAGCGGCGGCGGTGCTGACGACGTTGGCACTGCTACATTAGCTAGCTAGGCCCCTAATTTAGTTAAGCTAATCGTGTTACTGCCTAATTCTTTAGTACTTGGATAGTGGTCTCTGCTAATACCCTCTTAGCTGTTACCGTTTCTACCTCCTCTTTAGTTGTCTACTCTCTTCTATCTTCTTACAAAACATTTTCTTAATAAAGGTTATAGTATCGTAAACCTTCTTAACCCTGTGTTCTGTTAGATATAATCCGAGCACGCAGATATAATTTAATACGGCTGTTTTGATAACTATATCTCGAACTAAGGAAAGAAAGGAATCTATGCGGCGGTAGATAAGGGCTTTAGGGGTGGGTGTGCTAAGGCCCGGCTCGGTCTGGAAGGACCGAGCCGAAATTCCAAGGGTCTATCCTATTACTTAGTCCCACCCCTTTCTGCCGCCGTAACACTACCCCCCTCTCTTACTAGCGGTCGCCCTCGACTGCTTACTTATCTTATCTGCCTCTTTTTTTTTGGTTCGTTCTTTTCTTCTTTTTCTTCCATTTTTCTTTATCTTCTTTCTCTGTCCGATTCGCGACTTCTTCCGCCAAAACCCTTTAATACGGATGTGGACAGCTAGCAGCCAGGCTTGACAGGGCCAGGCTTGGCGCACACTCAAATACCTCTACCTCTACTTGTATGTAGATTCTTCCCTCTCTAGCCTTAGATATAGTTTTCAAAGAAGCCGTATTGAATTATCTACGTGCTTAGATTATTATATCTAAGGCTTACTTTAACAACACCCGTACTACGCGAAAGAGCCTGTTGAATTACATCCGGGTACTCGAATAACGTACGTGCAACCGACAACCTAGAGTGTGTACTGCAGATGTACGAAGGAGGCCGTCGAATTATATCCGGTTACTTAATCGTATATATGTATACTACTCTACCCTCCCCTGATCGAGAAGAAGAAGAAGAAGAAGAGTTTTAGGGAAGAGAAGTGCCCCTATCGAGAAGAAGAGTTTTAAAGAGAGAGGTCCATTACAGAGGACATCGAGAAGAAGAGTTTTAGGGAAGAGAGTGCCCCTACGAGTAGATCGCGAGTTTTAAAGAAGAGCGAGAGCGACGAGAGCAAAGAGAGCGACGAGAGCAAGGACGACGACGCGAGTTTTTAGGATGTAGGGACGACGAGGCGAGGCAAGAGCAGGACGATAATGTTAGGGGGCGCTGCGCAGCCTAGGTCCTGGACCTAAGCTAGCTGTTGCCCTAAGGACTGCGACTTAGCAGCGCTAGCACGACCCTACCCTCTGTACAGAGTTACTAATACGACCCTGCTCCTGTACAGAGGGCGAATCCTATAGCCCTATACAAAGGGGAATTGCTGCCCCTCTAAACAGAGGGAAAACTCTGTACTACTGTATAGAGGGGGAACTCCCAATCCTCTGTACAGAGTGTAAACCTTGCATCCCTGCATAGAGGGAAATTGCTAGCTTAGCTTCGTAGGTACAAATTGTACAGCAGCAGACGACAAAGGAACTGCCTATTAGTTCCTTTTTTGCAGCGGCAGAAAGGGGTAGGACTAAGTAATAGGGTGGACCCTTGGAATTTCGGCTTGGCCCTTCTGGACCGAGCCGGGCCTTGGCACACTATCCCTAAAGCTCTTACCCACCACTACATAGATTCCTTTCCCTCCTTAGTTCGAGAGATAGTTATTAAATAGGCCGTATTAAATTATATCTGCGTGCCCGGATTATTATATCTTAAACTTACTCACTACACTAACTCCGCGCTACGCGAAAGGGACTGTTAAACTATCCGGACACCCGAATAACGCACGCGCACCAATACACTAAACCAACAACCCCCAGCACTGTAAGACAGCTATAGAGAGCTTCTTAACGGTAGAAGGCGGCGTTACAGGCTGCAGCAGAAGCAGGAAAGAAAAAGCTAACAGAGCAAGCAGACGCTCTAGCGTTATTAATAATAAGTTTATTATTGGAGGTTTTACAGCGAAGAGACTGCAGAGATTAAGGAACAAATAACTGAATATAAGAAGATCCACGACTACACGCTGGAGGAACTTAAAGAGCACGTAAACGAGAACGGAGTAGGGAAGGTCTACGACGGTATAGACCTTATTAAGACGCTGTTTTACAGAACCCTGGAAGAGAAGAGGCAGTTAAGAGAAGAAAACAAAGTAGTAAGGGCCGAGAAGGAATCGGCAGAGACTATTATTAACGTGCTAGAAAACTAAGCGGCAAACCAACTAGCACAACTGGCTTTCGATCGACTAAAAGACACAGTAGCCTCGGCGCTAGTGCTGGCGCACTTCCGACCAGAAAAGACGATCTATGTAGAAACGGACGCTTCCGACACAGTAACAGCAGGGGTTCTTTCTCAATATGCTAACGACGGAGAGACCCTCCATCCGGTGGCTTTCTTTAGTAAGTCTATAAACGAGGCCGAGCGCAACTACGCTATTTACGATAAAGAGCTATTGGCTATTATCCAGGCTTTCGAGGAGTGGAAGCCGGAGCTTATAGCCGGAAAGAACACAGTTTAGGTCCTTACAGACCATTAGTTGCTAACCTACTTTATAAAGATGCAGAAGCTATTACGGCGCCAAGCTCGGTAGGCTGCCTACTTGTCCGGATTCAACTTTAAGATCACTTATAGACCCGGAGCGCAAAATGGAAAGGCTAATACGCTAACGAGAAGAGAGGGAAAGACTAGCCGCGCGAAAGAAGATCCGAATATGTTCCAGAAGATGTTAACTAAACAGATAGTAGACGCCGAGGTGTTGAAAGAGGCAGGGATCTGCGCGATAGAACCGCCGACAGAAGAAGAGACGCTCTACGAGAAAAAGTAGAACGACTTAATTAGCAGCAGAAACTCGGCAGAACAGGCTTAGGGAAGCTAATTGTTCTGGAAGAACTGATTACAGAGGTTATACAGTCAGTCTACAGTTCTAAAGACGTTGGTTACGCCAGCTTAAAGAAGACGATAGAAGCCGTAAGGACGATCTACTAGTTTCCGCGAATCTTCGAGCGGATCCACTGGTTTATAGCTAACTGTTACGTTGCCGAGCCGCGAAGTTACGTTACAGCCTTCCGGCCGGTCTGTTAAAGCTACTTCCGATCCCTAAGAAACTGTACCAGCATATTACGATGGATTTCGTAACCGGCCTGCCGGATTCCAATAGACACGATGCCACGCTTAACGTAGTGGATCGGCTAAGCAAGAAGCGCTATTCCATCCCCTGCTAAGCGAAGGATAAAGGAACTACAGCGGAAGAAACGGCAAAAATACTGATCTAGTATGTATAGAAGCACTACAGCCTGCCAGACACTATTACTACAGATAGGGGTCCTTAATTTACTGCTAACGTATAGAAAGCCATTAACCAAGCTCTCGGAATTTGTAGAAAGCTCAGCACAGCCGCTTACCCTTAGACCGACGGTCAGTCTAAAGTGGCTAATCGCAAGATAGAGAAATATCTACGAATCTTCTGAAGTTATTATTAAGCAGAGTGGGTTAAGGTGTTGCCAATGGCCCAATTCTGCGCCAATTCAGCACGATTAGAAGCCACCTCGCTGGCGCTGTTTGAGATAACCTACGGTTATCTTCTAAGAATAAGCTTCCAACCGCCGAATAAACCCAGCTCTTTGGAACCTTCTACGTCCACCGCTACCTCGTCGAAGAGAGTCGCCGCCGCCGTAGCAGAAGCTCTCCGATCTCAGATAGAAGAAGCGATCAAGTTGGCGAAAGAGGCAATAGAATCGGCTTAGAAGAAGATAGTAACTCGAGCTAATAGAAAGCGGTTACTAATAGAATTTGAAGAAGGCAAAAAAGTATAGCTTAATACGCAGAACCTAAGGCTAAAACGCAACGCCAAGCTTAACCTCCGCTACGTAGGTCCGTTTAAGATAGTAGAAAAGAGGTCGCCGGTAACCTATCGGCTCTAGCTGCCGAAATAGTTCCGGATCCACGATGTCTTTTATTTGGATCTGCTAAGTTTAGACCCTGAAGAGGGTCTTCCAGATCAGGGGTTTACTGAACTCCTGCCGGTCGAGATAGACGGTAAAGAAGAAGAATAGGAGGTAGAAGATGTAATAGATATAACAAAGCTAAGAGAATCTATCGAAGCGAGGATCTTATAGAAAGGATAGCTAGAAGACTATAAATAGTATCTGGCCGAGAACCTCCGGAATTTGGCGGAGCTGCTAAGAGAGTTTTATGTCCGGAACCCGAGGAAGTCGAAGCCTAAGTAGCTCTGAAGTTAATTATTCCAGAAGAAGAAGAAAAAAAACGCGTCCGCTCTATTAGTGCAGAAGCTAATAAAGACGATCAGGGCAGTCGCTTCGCTAGAGTCTTCGACTCGGCCACTACCTACTACCGCTTCGGCAGGAAGCTCGCCGACGCCGTACAGCAGCGTCGGCGCCGCCGGCCCTGCGGTAGGTAAGGTCTTTAGTAGAGAAAGAAGAAGAAGAAGATAGCGAGCTGCAGATAGATCTATATAGACCTCCGCAGCGGCGCACGGACCGGTTACGCCGCAGCTTAGGTAACCGCTGGCTCCGATCAGATGGCACGGATAAGATAGACGCCAAGTAAAGACGTTAGATAGTAATAATATAAGAAGAAAGAAGATAAAGAAAGGGGATAGATTTAAAATAGAAGAAAACAAAAAAAAAGAGAGAGGAACAGATAAGTGAGAGGTCGAGGGCGACCGCTAGTAAGGGAGGGGGGTGGTGTTGCAGCGGCAGAAAGGGGTGGGACTAAGTAATAGGGTAGACCCTTGGAATTTCGCCTCAGCCCTTCCAGACTAAGCCGGGCCTTAGCACACTACTCCTAAAGCTTTTACCTACTACTACATAGATTCCTTTCGCTCCTTAGTTCGAGATATATTTATCAAAAATGCCGTATTGAATCACATCTGCGTGCCCGGATTACCTTTATATAGATACCTAGCTTTAAGTTTCTGAACTAAGATTCTTAAGCCCTTACATTAGGAACTGATCTTACTGTCGGTAACTGCAGTAATACAACGAAGATAGACGGCGACATCCCTATAGATCCTGCAGCTATGCAGGATCAGATGCACTGCGCGTACAAGGAGCTGTTAGCACACAAAGCCCAGCTCGAACAGCAAGTAAGCTACTAGGCTGCGATAATTTCCCAACAGGAACAGGAGCTACGACAGCTTAGGGCGTCCGATTGCGATCCGACCCCTACGACGACGACGATGAACACGACCGCCTACACCCTAGCCCCTAAGAGCAAACTCCCTAACGTTACTACTTACGATAGTAAGGCTCCGGCCAAGTACCCCTTCTAGGCTGCCTAGATACGCTCCAAGCTTCTAGTTAACTTAGGAGCATACCTAACTAAGCTAGACAAGGTAGTGTACCTCTTTAGGAGGTTAAAGGGCAGGGCGGCAGTAGAGATTCTGCTGTACTATAAGACGGCTATTGCCAACCTAGCAATAGGGATAACAACGATGCTCGAGGCAGCTCTTAACAGGAGCTACAAGGACCTAGACCGCGCAAGCCGAGCACTCCTACAGGTTAACACAATAAAGCAAGGACACAAGACTGTACGAGAGTTCCTCGCAGAAAACGACCAGACCCTAGCAGAGGCAGGAGGACTCTAATAGGAGGACAGGGTAAAAATTACTACCTTAGAGGTAGGCTTCTCTAAGGAGATTATAACAGGACTAGTAGGTGTAATGCGACTAGCTATATACAAGGAATTCTGTAATCTCCTTAGGATAGTCTACGACTAGCAGTGTAGGCTCGGACGGATAAGCTGCGCTTATAAGATGCGACAACCCCTCTAGCAGCAGACAGACACTATAGACTAGGAACCAACGATAACAAGAGTAGTAGTAGCCGTTACCGTACGGCTAAGGGCCGCTGCCAAAAGGGCACAGTAGGTAGACATAGCTACCCTAGACAAGAGAAGGGCAGAAGGGAGCTGCTATAGGTATAGCAAGATAGGCTACACTATACGGAATTGCAGGCTTTTGCTAGTAGAGAGACCTAGGGGACGGCCGACCACTGTAAGGGTAGCAACTGCAGCGCCCTAACAAGAGAACCAAGAGTCCTACTCGGACGACGACGAGTCGGGAAAAGAGTAGCCTCTAAGCGAAGGCTCTGCTAGAGGCGTATACGAGATAGATTGCTAAATTAAAGCACTACTTAGCTATCTTTTAAGAGCAATTACATAACGACTAAGCCGTTTATCGTACGACCTACGCTAAACGGGACCGCTACGGCGCAGACACTGATCGACATAGGATGTTTAGTAGACGGAGTAATTAGCAAAGACTTCGTACAGAGACACTACATTAAGACGACTCCTACTGTACCTGTACGAATGCTGGGCATTACTAGGCGAGGATCGGACATTACCTACATAGTGAAAGTGACGATAGAGCTGCAAGGACACTACGAGCAGGACTTATACCTCTACGTTATACAGGACAAGTTAGGATATAACCTAACATTAGGGAAGCTATAGATAGAGCGCTAGCGGGGCAAGCTAGACGTTAGACAGGGACGGCTGTACCTAGCAGCGACGAAGCGGCGGCTCCGAGACCAAGGGAGGGTTCTGTAGGGCAGCAATGCTAAGGCCGAGATCAACACTGCGACTGCAGACATTAAGAAGGCATTAGCGCCTAAGAAAGCAACAGACCCCTATACGAAGCTCCCTGTAGAATACGCAAAATACCTGGACCTCTTCGAGCCAAAGTCGGCCTCGAAACTGCTGCTACACTAAGGAGAAGGAATTAACTACGACATCTAGCTAGAGCCCCGCCTAGATAGAAGTCTGCCTAAAGTATTGTACAGTCTGCTGTACAGCATTTCCTCTAGAGAGTTCCTAGTACTGCGCAAGACACTAGAGGACCTACTTGCTAAAGGTTCCATTCGCATAAGTACCTCGTCCGCAGGAGCCCTAGTACTGTTTGTCTATAAGGAGGGCAAGGCCGGCTTGCGTTTCTACGTAGACTACAGAGGCATCAACGCGATTACCCAGAAGGACCGGTACTCCCTACCCCTTATTAAGGAGCCTCTCGGACAGATCAGCAAGGCAAAGTAGTTTACTAAGCTTAACGTAGTCTCAGCTTTCTACAAAATACAGATTAAGGAAGGCTGTAAATAGATAACTGCCTTCTGTACAAGATATAGACTTTTTAAGTAGCTTGTTACCCCCTTTGGCCTTGCTAACGCACCGGCAACCTTCTAGAGGTACATTAACAGGTCCCTGCAAGGGTTACTAGACGATATCTGCTCGGCGTACCTCGACGATATACTAGTATTTACGGACGGCATCTATGCAGACTATGTACAGGACGTTAAGAAGGTACTATATCGACTGCAACAGGCTAGCTTGTACCTCGACATCGACAAATGTAAATTCGGGATACAGCGTACGAAATACCTAGGGTTTATTATTAAGGCAGGAAAAGGCATTAGTACAGATAGGAAGTGATCCGGGCACGCAGATATAATTCAATACGGCCTTTTTGATAACTATATCTCGAACTAAGGAGGGAAAGAAATCTATGTAGTGGTGGACGAGACCTTTAGGGAGTAGCGTGCTAAGGCCCGGCTCAGTCCGGAAGGGCTAAGCCGAAATTCCGAGGGTCCACCCTATTACTCCGTCCCACCCCTTTCCACAGCCGCAACACCACCCCCCTCCCTTATCAGCGGTCGTCCTCGACCGCTTACTTATCCGTTCCTCTTTTTTTTTTCTTTTTTTACATCGTCACTATCTGGAGTCTTTACTTGGCGTCTATCTGATCCGCTATATCTGATCGTAGCTATCTGATTGGAGCTAGCGGTCACTAGAGCTGCGGTGTGACCGGTCCGTGCGCTATCGCATGGGTCTATATAGATCTATCTGCAGTTCCCTATCTTCTTCTTCTTCTTTCCCTACTAAGGCCCCTACCTACTGCAGTGCTGGCAGCGTCGGTTTCGTTCTTAGGCGAGCTGGCGTTACCAAGAGCACTGGAACCGGTGGTTCCGTCCCGATCTCGACGTCGTTATCCTTTCGGCGAAGCCGACTAGTGCGGACGATGCTAATAAGGGCAGTGGCCAGGCTCACCGATCTCGATCGTTTTTACTGATATCTATATTGATAGAGCGGACGCGGTTCTTCTTTTTCTTCCTGATCCGCTAGCTTTATAGCTACTTAGGCCGCGGTTTCTTCGGGTTCCGGACGTAAAACTCTCTTAGCAGCTCTGCCGAATTCTGCAGGTTCTCGGCTAGATACTATTTATAGTCTTCCGGCTATCCTTTCTTTAAGATCCTCGCTTCGATAGATCCCCTTTGTCTTCTTATATCTATAACGTCTTCCACCTCCTATTCTTCTTCTTTACCTTCTATTTCGATCGACAGGGGTTTATCGAACCCCTAATCCGGAAGACCATCTTCCGGGTCCAGGCTTAGCAGATCCGAATAAAAGACATCGTAGATCCGGAACGATTTCGGCAGCTGGAGCCGGTAGGTTATCGGCGACCTTTTTTCTATTATCTTAAAAACAGACCTACGTAACGAGGGCCGAGCTTCGCGTTGCCTTTTAGCCTCAGGTTCCGCGTGTTAAGCTATATCTTTTGGCCTTCCTCGAATTCTATCGGTAACCTCTTTCTATTAGCTCGAGTTACTATCTTCTTCTAAGCTGATTCCATCGCTTCTTTTGCTACCTTAATCGCTTGTTCTATCTGAGATCGGAGCGCTTCTGCCGCCGCTGCGGCTATTCTCTTCGACGAAGTAATAGTGGAAGGTTCTAAAGAGCTGGGTTCGTTCAGTAGTTAAAAGCTTATCCTCGGAAGATAGCCGTAGGTTATCTCGAACAGCGCTAGTAAGGTGGCTTCTAATCGTGCGGATTTTGCGCAGAATTCGGCCATCGGCAACACCTTAACCTATTCTGTTTAATAATGGCCGCGGAAAATTCTCAGATATTTCTCTATCTCTCGGTTAGCCACTTTAGACTGGCCGTCGGTCTGAGGGTGAGCGGCCGTGCTGAGCTTTCCACGAATTCCAAGTGCCTAGTTGATGGCTTTCTATACGTCCGCAGTAAATCGAGGACCTCTATCCGTAGTAAAAGTGTCCGGCAGCCTATAGTGCTTCTATACGTGCTGGATCAACATTCTCGCCGTTTCTTCCGCAGTAGTTCCTTTATCCTTAGCTCGACAGGGGATGGAATAGCACTCTTTGCTTAGCCGATCTACTACATTGAGCGTAGCGTTATATCTATCGGAGTCCGGCAGGCCGGTTACGAAATCTATCGTAATGTGTTGCTATGGTTTCTCGGGGATTGGAAGTGGCTTTAGCAGGCCGGCTGGAAGGCCGTAACGTGGCTTTGCTGCTCGGCACACGTGGCAGTTAGTAATAAACCGATGTATCCGCTCGAAGATTCGCGGAAACCAGTAGGTCGTCCTTATTGCTTCTATCGTCTTCTTCGATCCTGCGTAGCCAACATCTATAGAGCTATAGACTAGCTGGATGACCTCTGTAATTAGTTCTTCTAGAACTATTAGCTTCCCTGAACCGGTTTTGCCGAGCTTCTGCTGCTGATTAAGCCGTTCCACTTTCTCGTAAAGCGTCTCTTCTTTAATCAGCGGCTCTATCGCACAGATCCCTACCTCTTTTAACACCTCAGCGTCTACTATTCGTTCTGTCAGCACCTTCTGAAACATGTTCGGATCCTCTTTCGCGCGGCTGGTCCTTTCTTCCCTCCTCGTTAGTGCGTCGGCCTTTCCGTTTTGAGCTCCTAGTCGATAAGTGAACTTGAAGTCGAACCCGGATAAGTAGGCAGCCTACCGTGCCTAACGTCGTAAGAGCTTCTGTGTCTTTATAAAGTAGGTTAGCGACTGGTGGTCCGTAAGGACCTGGATCGTGCTCTGTCCAGCTATAAGCTCCGGTTTCCACTCTTCGAAGGCCTGATCAATGGCTAGCAGTTCTTTATTATAGATGGCGTAGTTCCGTTTAGCATTATTTATAGACTTGCTGAAGAAAGCTACTGGATGGAGAGTCTCGTCGTCGTCAGCGTATTAAGAAAGGACCCCTGCTGTTACTGTGTCGGAAGCGTCTGTCTCTACGTAGATCGTCTTTTCCGGTCTAAAGTGCGCTAGCACTGGCGCTAAGGCCACTGCCTCCTTTAGTCGGTTGAAAGCTTCTGTACACTTCTTATTCTATAGGCCAGCGGCCTCCTTTTTCAACGCCTTATTTAGTAGTCTCGCTATCTTGCTGAAGTCTTTGATAAATCGTCGGTAGTAGCTGCAGAACCCGAGAAACGCTCTAATTTGCGTAGTGTTTCCGGATGTCGGTTGCTTCTATTCTGCGACGGCGGCCACTTTTAACAGGTCTATCCGAATTCCTTCTCTTCCGACGATAAGACCGAGATATTTGACTTCAGTCTGATAGAACTCGCTCTTCTTCGTGTCCGCGTTGAGTCCGACCTCGCGGAGTCTCTTTAACACCCTCTTAATGTGGTCCGTGTGTTGCTCTCTCGTTCCTTCGGTGTAGATCAGAATGTCGTCTAGGTAGATTGAAACGAACCGTTCTAGCATGTCTATAAAAGTGTAGTTTATAAAGCGTTGCTACACAGCCGGCGCATTGGTGAGTCCGAAAGGCATTACCAGCCACTTGAAATTGCCTATACGCGTGGCGAATGTCGTAAGGTCTTCTGTCTGTCCTTCTTCGTTCCTTAATCGATAGAATGCTTAGCGAATATTTAGCTTGCTGAACCACTTAGCCTTAGCCACTCGTTGTATAGTCTTATCGATTAGAGGCAGTGGATACACATCTCTCTTAGTGACCTTATTAAGGCCCCTGTAATCTACGCACAGTCGGAGACTACCTCTAGGTTTCCGTACGAAAAGAATCGGTAAAGCATATTCTGCTAAGCTTGGCGTAATAAACTTCTTCGCTAGATTCTCCTGAACAAACACTTCTACCTAGTCCAGCTCAGCCGGCGACAGTCGTCTTAGGGGCTCGGTTCTCGGCAACGCAGCCCCTTCCTTCAACCTGATCTTGTTGTCGTATTCCGGTCGGTAGAGCGGCAAGAGGATGGAGTTAGCCTTTAAGAACAAGTCGGTGTAACTATAGAGTTCTTTCGGTAACACCTCTAGTAGATCCACTTCTTCTTCTGCCATTATCTTCCAGTAGTCTTCGATGTCTTTTATTAAGATAGCGTAAATCTCGTTGTCTGGCGACCTCGCGAGGGTCGTTAAAGCTTCTGAACTTATTATTCCGATCGTGTCTTAAGGGTCGGACCGATCCTTTAGAGCCACTTCAATGGTCGTATCGTTCGGTTTAAAGTTGGCGACTGTGACCGGTTCAGTGACTGATTTGACGGCGGCGGAGCCGCTAATTGGCTTTCTGAATCCGAGTGTGCCTTTACCTACGTTAATAATTGCTCCCTGGTTCTTTATCTATTTTTGTCCTATAATAATGTCAAACCTTCCGATATCTATAATTCGGAACGTCGCTTCCGTAGTGCGACCTGCTAAGGTGGTCCTTAATAGCATATAATGCGTAACACTCTCTGTGTCTTGTCCGTTGTACGCCGAAATCCGTGTCGGCGACGCTAGCTCCACTAGTTAGCCGTATCCTTTTATCAGCTTTTGAACCAATCGATAGTGGATGGGCGCTCCGATAAGAGCCCCCGTGTCGATAAAAGCTCTTAGCTAAAGTGGTTTGCTCGATCCGTTAAGAAGGTAGACGGTAATTAGAAGGATAATAGCTGTTTCCGTGTTCACTTCCACCGCCGCCGAGAGCGGATCGCTGCAGCTGTTAATACTTCATTTCTGTAATGTAGTTCGTGTCGGTGCCCTGTTGTCTATGCTAGATAGGGGGCCTATCCGTCCAGCTGGTCTTTTCCTAGTATTTGCAGTGGCACTCCACCGTCTACGCTGTCGGTGTCGTTCGGAGCCGGCTCTATAGCTTGTATGGTCTTTCTCGGAGGCTGCGGCTGCTTTATAACACGATACTCCTGCTTCTGCTTGTCTAATGCTTGGCATCTCGTAGCGATGTAGCCAGGCTTTCTATACGCGTAACAGGTAGGGACGAACGACGAACGCAGTAACTAATATAGTGGCTGCTGGGGTGCTCTCCGGAAAGGCGCAGGGGGTCGTGTTGTCTGCGTTATTAACGGCTTCTGGTTCAATTCGCGTAATTTCGCGTAAGCGCTTAAGTTTCTCGCAGTAACTCTCGCTCGGTGCACGAAGCTCTTAAGGTCTTCGTCTTCTACCGACGCTATAGCGGCGGCCAGTTCCGGATTTAGCTTCTATCTTAATAGATAGAGCTGCTTATCTTCTGCTACTCAGGCCCTAATCGCATATTTCCTAAATAGTCCGTAGAACTCTTCGAACGTCTGCCGGTTCTAGTTGATCTTATCCAGCTGCTTACGGGCCGTCTTCTTCCGGAAGGGGTCTCCGAACCGTTGATCCAATGCTTTAATCGCTTCCTCGGCGGTTACCTCTTCTAGGTCCGCTACTAGTGAAAAAGCTTCACCTTCTAATCGCGATTCTAGGTACGCCAGTCTATCTCCGGCGCTGTTTCCGGCGTAGTCGCAGTCTATCTTATTCTTTATCTTCTTCTTAAATGCTTCCCAATCCTTAGGATCTCTGCCTCTAAACGCTGGTAGATCCGGTAGTAACGTTATTAACGTGCCGCCTTAACTGTAGGCTGCCGGTAAGGCGGTCTCTACTTGTTCTTCTCGATGCGGTAGCGGCGACGTCGCTCTCTCTATCTTAGCTAGCTGAGCCTTTATCGCTTTCAATTGTGCCAGTCGGTTCGCCGCTTGGTTTTCCAGCACATCTATAATGGTCTCTGCCGATTCCTTCTTAGCTCTTACTGCTTTAATTTCCTCTCTTAACTGTCTCTTTTCTTCTAGGGTTCTGTAAAACAGCTTCTTAATAAGGTCTATAGTGTCGTAGACCTTTCCTACTCCGGTCTCGTTTACGTAATCCTTAAGTTCCTCGAGCGTCCAGTCGTGGATTTTCTTGTATTCGCTTATTCGTTCCTTAATCTCTGCGGTCTCTTCCGCTGTAAAACCTCCGATAATAAACTTATTATCGATAACACTAGAGCGCCTGCTCGCTCTGTTAGTCTTTTTTCTTCTGCTTCTACTTCGGCCTATAACGCCGCTCTCTACCGCTAAGAAGCTCTCTATAGCTTTCTTACAGTGCTGGGGTTTTGTTTGGTTTAGTGCGCGTGCGTTATTCGGGGGTCCGGATAATTCAACGGTCCCTTTCGCGCAGCGCGGTAGTAGTGTAGGGAGTGAGTTCGAGATATAATGATCCAGGCACGCAGATATGATTTAATACGGCCTTTTTGATAACTATATCTCGAACTGAGGAGGGAAAGGAATCTATATAGTGGTGGACGAGACCTTTAGGGAGTGGCGTGCCAAGGCCCGGCTCGGTCCGGAGGGCTGAGCCGAAATTCCAAGGGTCTACCCTATTACTCCGTCCCACCCCTTTCCACCGCCGCGACAGGAAGAAGATTAAGGCTATTAAGCAATAGAAGCTGCCTACAAGTGTTAAGGGCGTACAGGAATTCCTTAGGTTTGCTAACTTCTACTGCCAGTTTATACAGAACTACTTAGAGATCGTACGTCCCCTAGTCGAGCTAACACATAAGGACAAGCAGTTTAAGTAGACGGATAAGTGCAATAGGAGCTTTAACAGGCTAAAGGAGCTCTTTACTACAGGACCAACGCTAGCTGCCTTCGACCCGGAACGTACAACGATACTAGAAACTAACTCCTTAGCGTACTGCATAGAGGGTATCCTGTTATAGGTAGGCTTAGACGGACTTCTGCACCTATACGCGTACTTCTCGAAGAAGAACTCCCTAGCTAAGTGCAACTACCCTATCTATAACAAGGAATTGCTAGCAGTCGTACAGTGTTACGAAGTATAAGATAGAGAACTCCGCTCGGTTCCTAAGTTTCTCGCTCTAACCGACTACAAGAAACTCGAGTACTTTACGCAACCCCGGAAGCTGTCTAAGAGACACGTATAATAGGCGATGTACCTAAGCCGCTTTAATATAAGACTTCAGTATCGCAAGGGTAAGGACAACAGCTAGGCCGATACGCTATCTAGGCAGGACTAGGACATGCTAACAACGTACAAGGACGACTAGCTAAAATTACAAACATTCCAGATATTTAAGGAAGAGCTGGGCGAAGGGACTATCTGCCTAGTAGCGATATATATATAGGAGCCCCAACTGCAGGCATAGGAAGAGGCAGTAGAAAAGGACGACGTCTATCGAGGGGCCTATATAGCGATCTAAGGAGGACAGCGGAAGCTCCTAGCAGAGCTTTACCTTAAGATATCGGCAGCAGAGTGCTTAGTAGACGGGGAGAACAACCTAAAGGTTAGGAATCGGATTTGGGTCCTGGCAGACGAGAAGCTCTGTACGAGCTTAATACAACAGGTACATAACTCTATAGCAACTGGGCACCTAGGGCGCGAGGAGACGCACAACATCGTCGCTAGGGACTACTACTAGCTAGCGATAGCACAGGATATCCGCAGGTTCGTACAGAACTGCGATGTCTGCAGACGAACGAAGTCCTAGCATAAACTAAAGTATAGGCTGCTAAAACCCCTACCAATACCGGACTAGCCCTAGCAAGACCTAACAGTAGACTTTATTACAGATCTGCCTAAGAGCGACGGACGGCGGAATATTATAGTAGTAACGGACAAGCTAACGAAGGGGGTAATACTAGAGAGAATAGACTCTATTATAGCTAAAGACACTGCCTAGGCATTTATACAGACGACGTTTAGCAAGCACAGTTTCCCTAGGTCAATTGTATTAGACCGGGGTACACAGTCTACGAGCCAGCTCTAGGCAAGGGTCTGCTAGTTGTTAAACGTAGAACGTCGCCTATTAACTGCATAGCACCTGCAGACGAACGGCGCGACGGAAAGGGTCAATTCGACGTTGGAAGCGTAACTCCGAGCGTACGTCGACTATGATTAGACAAACTAGAACTGCCTTTTTCCTATAGCGGAGCTAGCTATTAACAGCCGTACGGCTAACGCTACAGGATTGTCCCCCTTCTTTATAGCCTACGGATACGACCACTCCCTGCTCCTACCGACCCCAAGTAGTAATACCCTACGCCCTGTACGATCCCCGATTTAGCAGGGAGAGGCTATCGTACGGACGATTATGCATGCCTATTAATAGGTAAAGGCGGGTCTAGCTATAGCGCAACAGAATACGGAAGAGTAGGCTAACAAGGGACGACAGGCTGCACTAAGTTACAAGACAGGAGATAAGGTCTAGCTAAACTAGCGCAATATCCGTACAGACTGGCCGAGCAAGAAACTGGATTGGAAGAACCGGAAGTTTACAGTAGTCCGACCGATAGGGACATACGCTGTACGACTTAACACTCCCCTAGGGATCTACCGAGTCTTCTACGTAGACCTTGTACAGCTAGGACATACGGACCCCCTACTGTATTTGACGACGGATAACGTGCGCCTACTAGTAATTATTACTAAGGGCTAGGAAGAGTACGAGGTAGAAGGAATCCTTAAGAGCCGAAGGAAGCAGAAGAGGGTAGAGTACCTAGTCAACTAGAGAGGGTAGGCAGAGCCTATATAGGAACTGTACGAGGCCCTACAGGATACAACTGCGCTGGACAGGTAGGAGGAGAACTATCCCCCTGCCCGGTTACAGTAACACTGCGCTGTACGGCGGGAAGAGGCATAATCTACCCTAGATATAGGGCAGCCGCTAGCAACTCGGGTTGCCAAAGGATTGGGGATTAAGACGTAGGACCCTACTAGGTCCTACCGACACTACACTGTACTACACTGTACGGAAAGGGAGCTAGAGGAGGGGAACAGCTATAAGACAGGTAAGAATAAGAGTAATAATAAGAAGGGATAGGAGCAACACTGTCCGAAAATTTCTTATATACTACCTTAGGGTAGCTTACTAGCCACTACCCCCTAGTACTAGGGCAGCCGACTCTACACCCGAAATCTTAATTACCTCCTAGCTAGCAGGGGCCCCAGCACTAGAAGGAGTAGAAGGGTAGCTTAGCAACATCCTACTGCTTATTAATATAGTACCTAAGACGTTAGCTAGAACTATATAAAGGGAGAAGACTGTACAAACCGGAAGCAGAGTTGTTGGTTAAGCTAAACGTCCTACAGGTAGAGGTAGAGGTATTGGAGGACGGGCTGGCAACTACAAGAGAACTATAACAGCACTAGGCGGACGGAATGGCGGTGTTGGTAGTAGTAGTTATAGTTAGTAGTAGTGGTAGTAGTAGTTGTAGTAATAGTAGTAGTAGTAGTAGACGGCTAGGCAGACGGGTAGCAGATATAGGAATAGGAGAGAAAGAGAAGAAGAGAGAGAGAGGGGGGGGAAGAATCAATATACAGAGTAGTAGCTGCCTGCTATGTAAGGCAACAGCAACCAGGGCAGCTGCTACAACTGTATAAAGGAGGGCAAACGAGGCAACTACAATCTAGTGCCTAGACGAGCGACGGCCCTTTAGACAACTGGACAGAGACGGGAACATCTACCTAAGAGCTAGACTCCGGACAGCGACTAGGGCACAGGGACAGAGCTAGACGGCCTGCTGCTGCAAGACTGTACAGCTAAGAGGCAGAGTACATAGCTAGGGCTATAGGGTAGGAGGTAAATAGTTAGACAGGACCGAGCACCTCCTGCACCTTCGTAACTGCTCGCAGGTCCTCCTCTACCTTAGCCTTAGCATCCTTAAAGTAGCAAACGGAATCGGTTAAGATTAGGTAGAAGCGATCTAGTACTACCTGCCTTCCCTGCTTATAGGTCCTCCTCTGCCTTAGCTACAGGAACTATAGGGACAGGTCCAAGGTTGCAACAGCGTAGAAGGAGGGCATCTAGCAGGCATTGCTAACTCGTAAGCGTCTAGACGAAGACGGGAAAGCACTACCTGCTGGAGGAGCCCTAAGAGCTAAGGGTATACGACACGCTGCTATACGAAAGAAGCACTATAAGAAAGGAGGGAGGTATTGTTAGGGGGCGCCGCCCAGCCTAGGTCCTAGACCTAAGCTAGCCGTCGCCCTAAGGACTGCGACTTAGCAGCGCCAGCACGACCCTACCCTCTATACAGAGTTACCAATACGACCCTACTCCTATATAGAGGGAGAATTCTATAGTCCTATATAGAGGGGAATTGCCGCCCCTCTAAACGGAGGGAAAACTCTATATTACTATACAGAGGGAAACTCCAATCCCCTGTACAGAGTGTAAACTTTGCATCCCTATATAGAGGGAAATTGCTAGCTTAGCTTCGTAGGTACAAATTGTACAGCAGCAGACGACGAAGGAACTGCCGATTAGTTCCTTTATGTAGATACCCAGCCTTAGGTTTCTAAACCAAGATTCTTAAGCCCTTATAGACGAGAGCATACGAGGAAAAAGATGCACCTAGCAGGACCTAGGGCGACGACATTCGTTTTTTCGGTTCTTTAACAGACTATTCTATTTGGACAAGGCCTATTAAGACAATTTAGCAATCGGAACAATTAGCAATCGAGACGTCCAGCACAATCGATACGCTTAGTACGAGAGGCAACAGGCAAAGCAACATGTTTAATTAAAGCAATCGCATACTTTAGTTCAGCAATTAAAACGTACAGCTAGCCAGCAATCGAGGCGTACATTTAGCAATCGGGACATTCAGCAATTAGGGACAAGACAAGCAGTACGTTTAGCAATTAGTACAGTTTAGCAATCAAGAAGTTCAGCAATCGGCAATACGAGCGACAAGAGCAGCACGAGCAATAAGAGCAGCCAAAAGCGACAGGTTTAGCAATATACAGTTCAGTACAGCTGTAGACAATACAGAGCAGCTGTAGGTAGTCACAGCTGCTGTAGGCAATACAGGCAAAGCACAGGCAAAGCACAGGCAAAGCGACGGCTTAAGAAGCCACAGGCGACGGCTTGAAAAGCGACTGTCGAGAAGCGACTATCGAGAAGCGATATACGTAGGCTGCGACCCCGACAACCTCTGCAGCCGCGACCTCTGCGGCTTCTGCGACAAACGACCTCTGCGAGCCTCTGTGACCTTGCGACCCCTGCGACCTCTGCAACGACCTCTGAGAATTCTGCAGCCTTGGCAAGGCACAAGGCAGAGCACCTAGCCGCAGAGCAAGAGCAGCAGGCGTAGCACTAGGCAGAGCACTGGGCAACATTACAGCTGCAGGCAACACAGGGCAGCTACTGCAGACAACAAGGCAACACACTGTTTAGAAGCATGTTCAGAAGTACAGTTTAGAGGCAGTACAGTTTAGAGGCACGGCAGCTACAGACAGACAGCTGCTGCAGACAACACACACTGTTTAGGTTCAGAAGAGCAGTTTAGAAGCATAGCTACTGCACAGAGCACAAGGCAGAGCACTAGGCACGAGCACCTAGGCACAAGCACCCAGGAACGAGCACCTAGGCACGAGCACCCAGGTACGAGCACCCAGGCACAGGTACCTAGGCACAGGTACAAGGCAATTGCAGACAACACAGGTGCAGACAGTGCAGACAACACAAAGCTGCTGCAAGCAGGCACAGCTAGCTCTAGGCACAGCTACAGACAAGATAAGGCTGCTATAGGCAGGTACAGCTACTGCAGACAACATACACAGTTTAGAGGCAACATTACAGCTGCTATAGG
Source organism: Pseudocercospora ulei (assembly GCA_016165855.1). Lineage (NCBI taxonomy): Eukaryota > Fungi > Ascomycota > Dothideomycetes > Mycosphaerellales > Mycosphaerellaceae > Pseudocercospora > Pseudocercospora ulei. Next base: position 886,287 of record JACWNB010000024.1, on the reverse strand, counting down.
CAGGCACAGCTGCAGACAAGACAGCTGCAGACAATACAGGCAAAGTACAGGCAGAGCGACGGCTTAAGGAGCGACGCAGTTCAGAAGCGATATATGCTTGCAAAGCGACCCCGACGACCTCTGCAACCCCGACGACCTCTGCAGCTTCTGTGACAAATGACCTCTGCGACCCTGACGACCTCTGCAGCCCTAACGACCTCCGTGACCTCCGCGACAATCTGAGAATTCTGCAGCCTTGGCAAGGCACCAAACAAGGCACTAATCGAGGCTGAAAGCGACGGCAAAAAGGCACAAGATTAAGGCACCAAAGCGACAGCAAAAAGGCACAGAAATTGAAGCTCTAAAGCGACCTTAAAAGCGGGCTTGAAAAGCGACCTCTGCAACTGAATTTGCGACCTAGATTAGTGCGACCTAATTGGCCAAAAGCAATGGCAAAGTGCACTGAAATTGAAGCTAAATTTGCGACTCCTACAATCTGTTTTGGCACAATGCGACCTGTTTTGGCACCTACGGCCTGGTTTAGAGCGACCTGTTTTAATGCGACCTCTGCGCCCTAGTGTGGCACCTGCAACCTGTTTTGGCTAATTGCGATTAAGGGCAATCGCTTAGGAAGACGGTAGTAATACGGATGTAGACAGCTAGCAGCCAGGCTTGGAAGGGCCAGGCTTAGCGTACACTTAAATACCTCTACCTCCGCTTGTACGTAGATTCTTCCCTCTCTAGCCTTAGATATAGTTTTTAAAGAAGCCGTATAAAATTATCTACGTGCTTAGATCACCCTTTTTAAAATCGACGTTACCTTATTGTTTCTTCTACCTTCGAAAACGTTACCCTTTCGACTTCTTCTTTCTTCTTACATCGTCGCTATCTGAAATCCTTTACTTGGCGTCCGTCTAATCGGAGCTATCTAATCTAAGCTAGCAGCTATCTAAGCTGCGGCGTAGCTGGCCTATACGCCGCTGCAGAGGTCTATATAGATCCATCTGTAGGGTGCTATCTCTTCTTCTTTTTCTTCTCTACTAAGGCCTTAAGTGCTACTGCAAAGGCTGTCGTTACTGGCCCTGTCTATAAAATCGACCGGCTACGAGCCTGTCTTGTTTAGGGCAGCGTCGACAACGGCGCGTCGATGCAGTAGTAGGTAGTAGTCGAGTCGAAGACTCCGACTAAGCGCGTTACTACGATCATTTCTATCAGTTTTCCTACTAATAGAGCGGACGCAGCCTTCTTTTTCTTCTATCTCTTTCGGAGCTATTAACTTCGAAGCTACTCGGGCCTCGGCTTCTTGGATCTTGGACGTAAAACTCTCTTAACAGCTCCGCCGAGTTCCGGAGATTCTCGACTGGATACTATTTGTAGTCTTCCGGCTACCCTTTCTATAAGATCCTCGCTTTGATAGACCCTCTTATCTTCCTTATATCTATTACATCTTCGACCTCCTATTCCTCTTCCTTACTATCTATCTCGACTAGCGGGGGTTCGGCGAACTCCTAATCCGGAAGACTATCTTGAGGGTCTAGGCTTAGCACATCCGAATAGAAAACATCGTAGATTTAGAACGACTTTGGTAGCTAGAGCCGATAAGTTACCGGCGACCTCTTTTCTACTATCTTAAACGGACCTACGTAGCAGGGGTTCAGCTTAGCGTTTCCTTTTAGCCTAAGGTTCTGTATGTTAAGCTATACCTTTTGGCCTGCTTCGAATTCTATTAGTGACCGCTTTCGATTAGCTCGAGTTACTATCTTCTACTAAGCCGATTCTATCGCCTCCTTCGCTACCCTAATCGCTTCTTCTATCTGAGATCTTAGCGCTTCTGCTGCTGCGGCGGCGACTTTTTTCGACGAAGTGGCGGTAGAAGGTTCCAAAGAGCTGGGTTCGTCTAGTAGTTGGAAGCTTATCCTTAGAAGATAGCTATAAGTTATCTCGAACGGTGCTAGTAAGGTGGCCTCGGACTGTGCCGAATTGGCACAGAATTCAGCTATTAGCAACATCTTAATCTACTCTTCTTAATAATAACTGCAGAAGATTTGTAGATATTTCTCGATCTTACGGTTAGCTACTTTAGACTGACTGTTAGTCTAAGGGTAAGCGGCTGTACTAAGCTTTCTGCGAATTCTAAGAATATAGTTAATAGCTTTCTATATATTAGCAGTGAATTAAGGACTCCTATCCGTAGTAATAGTGTCTAGAAGGCTATAGTACTTCTATACGTGCTGAATCAGCATTCTCCCTGTCTCTTCTGTAGTAGTTCCTTTATCCTTTGCATAGTAGGTAATAAAGTAGCGTTCCTTGCTTAAACGATCTACTATATTAAGGGTAGTATTGTATCTATTAGAATTTGGCAGACCGGTTACGAAGTCTATCGTAATGTACTGCTATAGTTTCTTAGGGATCAGAAGTGGTTTCAATACACCAGCCGGAAGGCCGTAACGTAGTTTTGCAGCCCTGTATATGTAACAATTGGCAATAAAACGGTGAATCCGCTCGAAGATCCGCGGAAACTAGTAGATCGTCCTTACTGCTTCTATTGTCTTCTTTAAACTAGCGTAGCCAACATCCTTAGAACTATAGACCAGCTGGATAACTTTAGTAACTAGTTCTTCTGGAACTATTAGCTTCCCCGAACCAGTTTTGCCAAGCTTCTGTTGCTAAACAAGCTGCTCTACTTTCTTGTAGAGCGTCTCTTCCTCGGTCGGCGGCTCTATCGTGCAGATCCCTGCTTCTTTCAATATCTTGGCGTCTACTATCCGTTTGGTTAACACCTTCTGGAACATGTTCAGATCTTCTTTCGCGCGGCTAGTCTTCCCATCTCTTCTCGTTAGTGCATTAGCCTTTCCGTTCTAAGCTCTGGGTCGATAAGTAATCTTAAAGTCAAACCCGGATAGATAAGCAGCCTACCGAGCTTGGCGGCGCGATAGCTTCTACGTCTTTATAAAATAGGTTAGTAACTAATAGTCTGTAAGGACCTAGACTGTGCTCTTTCTAGCTATAAGCTCTGGCTTCTACTCCTCGAAGGCCTAGATAATAGCTAACAGCTCTTTATCGTAGATAGCGTAGTTCCGCTTAGCCTTATTTATAGACTTGCTAAAGAAAGCTATTAGATAGAGGGTCTCGTCAGTGTTACTATATTAAAAAAGGACCCCTGCTGTTACTGTATCGGAAGTGTCCGTTTCTAGATAGATCGTCTTTTCTAGTCCGAAGTGCGCTAGCACTGGCGCTAAGGCCACTGCTTCTTTTCGTCGGTTAAAAGCCTCTGTACACTTCTCGTTCTATTGTAAGGGGCTTAAGAATCTTAATTCAGAAACTTGAGGTTGGGTATCTATATAAAGGAACTGATAGGCAGTTCCTTCGTCGTCTGCTGCCGTACGATTTGTACCTACGAAGCCAAGCTAGCAATTTCCCCCTTTGTGCAGGGGTGCTAGGTTTACCCTTCGTACAGAGGGTCGGGAGTTACCTCCTCTGTACGGTGGTGCATAGTTTACCCCCCCCTATTTAGAGGGGCAGTAGCTCCCCTTTGCGCAGGACCGTAGTGTTCTCCCTCCGTACAGGAGTGGGGTCCTGTCGGTGGTTCCGTACAGAGGGTGGGGTCGTGCTAGCGCCGCTAAGTCGCAGTCCTTAGGGCAACGTTTGGCTTAGGTCGGGTTTAGGGCCTAGGTCGGACAGCGCGCCCCTAACAATACTCCCCCCCTTCCCTTCTCGTAGTGTTTCTTCTATACAGCGTCGCGCTTAAATTAACCAGCTCCTGTTGTTTCTTTAGCGGGTTGCGGCTTCCTATTCCGTCCAGTCGTCTAAGTCGTCGCCCCTTGCCACTTCCCTTAGGTCGTGGTTGCCTCTTGCTATTTTACCTGTTTGTAGCAGCTGCCTTGTTTGCTATTTCCCTTATAGCAGGCAGTTAGCTCTAGCCTTCTCCCTTCTTTTCCTTCCCTTATACCGTCCACTGTCTACCGTCTATCTACTACCGTCTACTATCTACTATCTACTATTACTACTACTACTAGCTACTAACTACTAACTACTACTAGCTACTATCTACTATGTCGTCCGCCCTGTCCGATAGCTCCCTTGTAGTTGCTGGCCCCGCCTCCTCCCCTTGTCTGGCTAGGGTCCTACCCTACTTCGTCCTCTAGGAGTAGGACCCTTAACTTAACTAGCAGCTACTCTTCTGGTTCGTACAGAATCCTGTCTTCTGTACAGTCTGGGCTAACGTCTTAGGTGCTATACCTGCGAGCAGCAGGATGCGGCTGGGCTCCCCTTCTACACCTTCTAGTATAACCCTGTCCGGGTTACACCCAAGCGGGTAGGCACGGCCTGGCCGTCGTACGTTAATGCCCTCCTTATCGCTACCTAGGGCCAGCTCTATGCCCCCTGCCTGAACTCCCCCTAGCCTACACTTAGCCTTTACCGCCTCCTAGGCTTCTAGGCTAGGGTGTGTGCCTCGTGCAAGTAGAAGGATAGCTCCTTCTACTGCCCCTTCCGCCGTCTAGGGGAGGCACGTAGGGGTGGGGGGGTGCCTCTGCTTCCTAGGGCTGGTTCTGGTAGGGGCAGGGGCCTAGCCGGGCCTAAGGTAGTGGAGGTTACAGATAATAAGTAGGTAGTTCTGGTTCCCCCTAGGGGGGGGGGGGGTAGCCAGTAAGCTACCCCCCCCCCCCTAGGTAGCGTAAGGAATTTCGGACGGTTTTCTTTTAACTCCTTCCGTTTCCACTTCCTCTCCTATTCGTCCCTTAGCTGTTCCTTTCTTCTAGCCTTTATTTCGTACAGTGTCGTACGATGTCGTGTTAGTAGGGCCCCGTAGTGTCCTACGTCGTAATGCTTAATCCTTTGACAACCCTAGTCTGCCTACGGCTACCCTATCCTTAGGGCGGATCGTGCCTCCTTCCGTTGTACAGCGCAGTGTTACTGTAACTGGGTAGGGGGATGATTCTCCTCCTACCTGTCCAGTGCGGTTGTGTCTTGCAGAGCCTCGTACAGTTCCTACGTAGGCTCTGCCTATCCTCTCTATTTTACTAAGTACTCTGTCTTCCCTTGCTTCCTTCGACTCTTAAGGATCCCCTCTACTTTATACTCTTCCTGGCCCTCGGTTATAATTGCGGGTAGGCGCGCGTCGTTAGTCGTCTAGTGCAGCAGGGGGTCTGTATTCGCCGGTTATACGAGGTCTACGTAAAAGACTAGGTAAATCCCTAGGGGGGTGTTTAGTCGTATAGCGTATGTCCCTACCGGCCGGATTATTGTAAACTTCCTGTTCCTCTAATCTAGCTTCTTGCTTAGCCGGTCTGTACGGATGTTCCGCTAGTTTAGCTAGACCTGATCTCCTGCCTCGTACCTTAGTGCAGCCTGTCGTCCCTTGTTAGCCTGCTCTTCCGCATTCTGCTAGGCTATAGCTAGGCTCGCCTTTGCCTATTGGTAGGCGTTCGTAATCGTCTGTACGATAGCCTCCCCTTGCTGGATTAGGGATCGTACAGGGCGCGGGGTGTTACCGCTCGGAGTCGGTAGGAGCAGGGAGTAGTCGTATCTGTAGGTCGTAAAGAAGGGGGACAGTCCTGTAGCATCGGCTGTACGGCTGTTAATAGCTAGCTCCGCTATAGGGAGGAGTCGGTTCCAGTTCGTCTAGTTATAGTCTACGTACGCTCGGAGGTACGCTTCCAAAGTTAAATTGACCCTCTCCGTTGCCCTGTCTGTTTGTAGGTGCTATGCGGTTAACAGACGACGTTCTACCTTTAGCAACTAGCAGATCCTTGCCTAGAGCTGGCTCGTAAACTGTGTCCCCCGGTCTAATACGATTGACCTAGGGAAACTGTGCTTGCTAAACGTCGTCCGTATAAAGACCTAGGCAGTGTCCTTAGCTGTAATAGAGTCTATTCCCTCTAGTATTACCCCCTTCGTTAACTTGTCTGTAACTACTATAATGTTTCGCTGTCTATCGCTCTTAAGGAGGTCCGTAATAAAGTCTACTGTTAGATCTTGCTAGGGCCAGTCCGGTATCGGCAGGGGCTTCAGCAGCCTATGCTTTAGCTCGCGCTAGGGCTTCGTTCGTCTGCATACATCGCAGTTCTGTACGAACCTGCGAATGTCCTTTGCCATCGCCGGCCAGTAGTAGTCCTAGGCGATAATGCTGTACGTCTCCTCGCGCCCTAGGTGCCCGGTAGCTATAGAGTTATACGCCTGTTGTATTAAGCTTGTACGGAGCTTCTCGTCTGCTAGGACCTATATCCGATTCCTGAACCTTAGGTTGTTCTCCTCGTCTACTAAACACTCGGCTGTCGATACCTTAAGATAGAGCTCGGCTGGGAGCTTCCGTTGCCCTCCCTAGATCGCCGTACAGGCCCCTCGGTATACCTCGTCCTTTTCTACTGCCTCTTCCTATGCTTGCAGTTAGGGTTCCTATAGGTGTGTCGCCGCTAGGCAGATAGTCTCCCTGTCCGGCTCCCCCTTAAACATCTGGAATGTTCGTAACTTTAGCCGGTCGTCTTCGTACGTCGTTGGCATGTCCTGGTCCTATCTAGACAGTGCATCGGCCCTGCTGTTATTCTTACCCTTGCGGTACTAGAGTCTTATGTTAAACCAGCTTAGGTATATTGCCTATCGTACGTGCCTCTCGGACAGCTTCTGGGGTTAAGTAAAGTATTCCAGGTTCTTGTAGTCCGTTAGGGCAAGGAACTTAGGCACTAAGCGAAGTTCTCTATCCTAGGCTTCGCAACACCGTACGACTGCCAGCAACTCTTTGTCGTAGATAGGGTTGTTGCACTTAGCTAGGGAGTTCTTCTTAGAGAAATACGCGTATAGGTGTAGGAGTCCGTCCGAGCCTACCTGTAACAGGATACCCCCGATGCAGTACCCCGAGGAGTCTGTTTCCAGTATTGTTATACGCTCCGGGTCGAAGGCGGCGAGCGTTGGTCCTGTAGTAAAGAGCTCCTTTAGCTTGTCGAAGCTCCTATTACATTCGTCCGTCTATTTAAACTGCTTGTCTTTGTGCGTTAGTTTAACTAGGGGGCGTACGATCTCTAAGTAGCTCTGTATAAACTAGCGGTAGAAGTTGGCAAACCCAAGAAATTCCTGTACGCCCTTAACGTTCGTAGGTGGCTTCTATTGCTTAATAGCATTAATCTTCTTCCTGTCTATACTGATGCCTTTCCCTGCCTCGATAATAAAACCTAGGTATTTCGTACGTTGGACGCCGAATTCGCATTTGTCGATGTCGAGGTACAAGCCTGCCTGCTGCAGTCGGTCCAGCACCTTCTTAACATCTCGTACGTAATCTGCATAGGTGCTGTCCGTAAAAACCAGGGTGTCGTCGAGGTATACCGAGCAGATGTTGTCTAGTAACCCTTGTAGGGACTTGTTAATGTACCTTTAGAAGGTTGCCGGTGCATTAGCAAGGCCGAAGGGGGTAACAAGCTACTTAAAAAGGCCGTATCTTGTACGGAAGGCCGTTATCCATTTACAGCCTTCCTTGATCCGTATCTTGTAGAAGGCCGAGACTACGTTAAGCTTAGTGAACCACTTCGCCTTGCTGATCCGCCCGAGGGTCTACTTAATAAGGGGTAGGGGGTACCGGTCCTTCTTAGTAATCGCGTTAATGCCCCTATAGTCTACGCAGAAACGCAATCCGGCCTTCCCCTCCTTATAGACAAACAGCACTAGGGCTTCCGCGGACGACGTACTAGCCTAAATAAACCCTTTGGCAAGCAGGTCGTCCAGCGTCTTGCGCAGTACTAAGAGTTCTTTAGAGGACATTCTGTACAGCAGTCTGTACAGTACCTCTAGCAGGCCCCTATCCGGACGGGGTTCTAGCTAGATGTTATAATTAATCCCTTCCCCTTAGTGTAGCAGCAGCTTTAAGGCCGACTTTGGTTCAAAGAGGTCCAGGTACCTAATATACTCTCTTAGGAGCTTCGTACAGGGGTTTGTCGCCTCCTTAGGTGCCAATGCCTTCTCGATGTCCGCCTTTGCTGTGTTAATTTCGGCCTTAGTATTGCTACCTTGTAGGGACCTCCCCTGGTTCCGGATCCTCCGCTTCGTTACTGCTAGGTACAGCCGTCCTTGTCCGACATCCAGCTTGCCCCTCTAGCGCTCTATCTGAGGCTTTCCTAGTATTAGGTTATACCCTAACTTGTCCTGTACAACATAGAGGTATAAGTCTCGCTCGTAGTGTCCCTGTACCTCTATTGTTACTTTTACTATATAGGTAATGTCCGGTCCTCGTCCAGTAATGCCCAGCATACGTACAGGTACTATAGGGGTCGTCTTAATCCGATGTCTCTGTACGAAGTCCTCGCTAATTACTCTATACACCAAACATCCTGTGTTAATTAATGTCTGCGCCGTTGCAGACCCGTTTAACGTCGGCCGTACGATAAACAGCGTCGTCGTTATGTAATTGCTCTTAAAAGATAGCTAAGTAACGCTTTGATTTGGCAGTCTATCTCGCGCCTGCCTCTGGCAGAGTCTTCGCTTAGAGGCTACTCTTTTCCCAACTTGTCGTCGTCCGAGTAGGACACCTAATCTTCTTGTTAAGGCGCTGCAGTTGCTACCCTCGCAGTGGTCGGCCGTCCCCTAGGTCTCTCTGCTAGCAGAAGCCCGCAATTCCGTACGGTATAGCCTATCTTGCTACACCGGTAGCAGCTCCCTTCTGCTCGCCTCTTGTTAAGGGTGGCCGTATCTACCTATTGCGCCTTTTTGGTAGCGGCCCTTGGCCGTATAGTAGCTGCTGCTGCCACCCTTGTCGTCGTCGGTTCCTAGTCTATAGCGTCTATCTGTCGCTAGGGGGGTTGTCTTATCTCCTAAGTACAGCCTATCCGTCCTAGCCTGCGTTGCTAGTCGTCGACTATCCTAAGAAGGTCGCAGAATTCCTCGTACGTAGCTGGCCGCATTACACCTACTAGCCCTGTTATAATCTCCTTAGAGAGGCCTACCTCTAAAGAGGTAATCTTTATCCTGTCCTCCTATTAGAGACCCCCTGCTTCTGCCAAAGTCTAGTTAAATTCCGCGAGGAATTCTTATACGGTCTTGCGTCCTTATTTTATCGTATTAACCCGTAGGAGTGCTCGGCTCTCGTAGTCCGGGTCCTTGTAGCTCTTGTCTAGAGCTACCTAGAGCATCATCGTTGTAGCTATCGCCGGGTTGGCGATAGCCGTCTCGTAGTACGGCAGAATTCGTGCTGCTGCCCTGCCCTTTAACCTCCAAAAGAGGTAGACTACCTTGTCTAGCTCGGTCAGGTATGCTCCTAAGTCTACTAGGAGCTTAGAGCGTATCTGAGCCGCCTAGGAGGGGTACTTAGCCGGAGCCTTACTATCGTACGTAGAGACGTCGGGGAGTTTGCTCTTGGGGGTCGGGGTGTAGGTTATAGTGTTCGTCGTCGTCGTAGGGGTCGGATCGCGATCAGACGCCCTAAGCTGTCGTAGCTCCTGTTCTTGTTAGGAAATTATCGCAGCCTAGTAGCTTACTTGTTGTTCGAGCTGCCTCTTGCTTTCCAGCAGCTCCTCGTATACGCGGTGCATATGTCCCTCTATAGCCGTAGGTTCTATAGGGATGTCGCCGTCCATCTTTGTTCTATTACCGCGGTTACCGACAGTAAGATCAGTTCCTAATATAAGGGGCTCAAGAATCTTGATTTAGAAACTTAAGGTTAGGTATCTATATAAAGGAACTGATAGGCAGTTCCTTCGTCGTCTGCTACTGTACGATTCGTACCTACGAAGCCAAGCTAGCAATTTCCCCCTTTGTGCAGGGGTGCTAGGTTCACCCTTCGTACAGAGGGTCGGGAGTTACCTCCTCTGTACAGTAGTGCATAGTTTACCCCCCCCTATTTAGAGGGGCAGTAGCTCCCCTTTGCGCAGGACCGTAGTGTTCTCCCTCCGTACGGGAGTGGGGTCCTGTCGGTGGTTCCGTACGGAGGGTGGGGTCGTGCTAGCGCTGCTAAGTTGCAGTCCTTAGGGCAACGTTCGGCTTAGGTCGGGTTTAGGGCCTGGGTCGGACGGCGCGCCCCTAACATCTATAGGCTAGCGGCCTCCTTCTTTAATGCTTTGTTGAGGGGTCTTGCTATCTTGCTAAAGTCCTTAATAAATCGCTAATAGTAGTTGCACAATCTGAGAAAAGCTCTTATTTGTTGCAGCAGCAGAAAGGAGTAGGACTAAGTAATAGGGTAGACCCTCGGAATTTCGGCTCGGCCCTTCCGGACTGAGCCGGGCCTTGGCACACTATCTCTAAAGCTCTTACCTACTACTATATAGATTCCTTTCCCTCCTTAGCTCGAGATATAGTTATTAACAAGGCCGTATTGAATCGTATCTACGTGCCCGGATTATTATATCTCGAGCTTACTTACTACACTAACTCTACGCTGCGCGAAAGGGACCGTTAAACTATCCGGACACCCGAATAACGCACGCGCACCAATACACTAAACCAACAACCCCTAGCACCGTAAGACAGCTATAGAGAGCTTCTTAACGGTAGAGAGCGGCGTTACAGGCCGCAGCGGAAAGAGAAAGACTGACAGACTAAGGGATAGGCGTACTAGCATCCTCGACGATGGAATAGCCACTAAGGGCCTTACAGAAGAAGAGATAGATAAAGCGAAGAAGGGCATAGAGAGCTATACCGAACTGTACGCACGCAAGCCGGAGGAAATAGAAGAGTATCTAGCAGAAAATAGAGCTAAGAAGGTGTTCGACATTATTATTTTTGTCGAAAAGAAGTTTTACAGGAACATAGAAGAGAACAGGCGACTAAGAGATAGAATAGAAGTAGTAATAGCCGAGAAGGATTCGGCAGAAACCATTATCGACGTGCTAGAAAACTAAGCGGCGAATCGACTAGCACAACTAAAGACGATAAAGGCTTAGTTAGCTAATATAGAGGCAGCGACGTCGTCGGCGCTGCTACTACATCGAGAAAAACAAGCAGAGACCGCCTCGCCGGCAGCCTACAGTTAAGGTAGCACACTGATAACGTTACTACCCGATCTACTAGCGTTTAGGGGCAGAGACCCTAAAGACTAGGAAGCATTTAAGAAAAATATAAAGAACAAGATAGATCGCGATTACGCCGGAAACAGTAAAGAAGACAGGTTGGCATACTTGGAATCGCGACTGGAAGGTAAAGCTTTTTCGTTAGTAGCGGACCTGGAAGAGGTAACTGCCTAAGAAGCGATTAAAGCGCTGGATTACCGCTTCGGAGACCCCTTCCGAAAGAAGACAGCCTGTAAGCAACTGGACAAAATCAACCAGAACCGGCAGACGTTTAAGGAATTCTACGGACTGTTTAGAAAATATGCTATTAGAGCCAGAGTGTCGGAAGATAAGCAGCTCTACCTACTAAGGCAGAAGCTAAACCCTGAACTGGCCGCAGCTATAGCTTCTGTAGAAGACGAAGACCTTAAGAGCTTCGGGCACCGAGCGAGAGTCACTGCCCGAAACCTAAGCGCCTACGCAAAATTGGCATCGCGCGAACCGATTTAGAAGCAGTCGACGCCGACAACACGACCCCCTGCACCTTTCCGGAGAGCACTGCAGCAGCTATCTTATTCGCCGCGTTTGTTGTTCGTCCCTACCTGCTACGCATATAGAAAGCCTGGCTATATCGCTACCAGATGCTAAGCTACAGATTAGCAAAAGCAGGAGTATCGGGCTATAAAGCAGCAGCCGCTAAAAAAGACTATACAAGCTATCGAGCCGGCTCTGAACGACGCAGACAGTGTAGACAGTGGAGTGCTACTAAGGATCTTAGGAAAAGACCAGCTAGAAGAATAGGCCCCCTATCTAGCAGGGACAATAGGGCACTGACACGAACTAAGTCGCTAGAAGAAGGAAGTATTAACAGCTGCAGCGATCCGCTCTTAGCGGCGGTGGAAGTAAATACGGAAACAGCTATTATCTTTCTAATTACTGTCTACCCCCTCGATAGCTTAAGTAGACCACTTTAGCTAGGAGCTTTTATTGACACAGGAGCCCTTATTGGAGCCGCGATCCACTATCGACTGGTTTAGAAACTAATAAAAGGATACAGTTATCCGGTGGAGCTAGCGTCACTAACGCGAATTTCGGCATACAACGGACAAGACACAGAGAGTGTTGCGCATTATGTGCTATTAAATACTACCCTAGCTGGTCACACTACGGAGGCTACGTTCCGAATTATAGACATCGGGCGGTTCGACATTATTATAGGGCAGAAATAGATAAAGAACCAGAAAGCTGTTATTGACATAGGTAAAGGTGCGCTAGGGTTCAAAGACCAGCAGAGCGGAGTTACCGCTGGATCAGTCGCCGTCGTTGCCGCGAAAATCGAACGCTACGACTATCGAAGCGGTTCCGATAGATCGACCCGACCCTCTAGACACGATCGGAATAATAAGCTCGGAAGCTTTGTCGACCCTCGCGAGGTCGCCGGACAATAAGACTTACGCTATCTTAATAAAAGACATAGAAGACTACTAGAAGATAATAGCGGAAGAAGAAGTAGATCCGCTAAAGATGTTGCCAAAGGAGCTCTATAGCTATACTAACGTATTCTCAAAAGCTGACTCCAATCTCTTTCCGCTCTACCGACCGGAATATAACAACAAGATCTGGCTAAAAGAAGGAGCTACGCTGCTAAGAACCGAGCCCCTAAGACGATTGTCGCCGGCCGAGCTGGACTAGGTAGAAGTGTTTGTTCGAGAGAATCTGGCGAAGAAGTTTATTACGCCGAGCTTAGCCGAATATGCGTTACTGATTCTTTTTGTAAGGAAACCAAGGGGTAGTCTCCGACTATACGTAGATTACCGAGGCCTCAACGAGGTTACTAAGAGAGACGTGTACCCGTTGCCGCTAATCGACAAGACTATACAACGAGTAGCTAAAGCTAAGTGGTTTACCAAGCTGGATATTGGCTAAGCTTTCTAATAACTAAAGAACGAAGAAGGGCAGACAGAAGATCTCACGACGTTCGCTACGCGTATAGGCAATTTCAAGTAGTTGGTTATACCCTTCGGCCTTACCAACGCGCCAGCAGTGTGGCAGCGTTTTATGAATTATACCCTCTGTATAGGGCTGTAGGATTCTTCCTCTATACAGGAGTAGGGTCGTGTTGGTAACTCCGTACAGAGGGTAGGGTCGTGCTAGCGCTGCTAAGTCGCAATCCTTAGGGCGACGGCTGGCTTAGGTCCAGGACCCGGCTGGACGGCGCCCCCTAACACGATAGCTTCTGCGTCTTTATATAATAAGTTAGTAACTAATAGTCTGTAAGGACCTAAGCCGTGCTCTTTCCGGCTATAAGCTCCGGCTTCCACTCCTTAAAAGCCTGGATAATAGCTAGCAGTTCTTTGTCGTAGATAGCGTAGTTCTGCTTAGCCTCGTTTATAGACTTGCTAAAGAAAGCTACTGTATAGAGGGTCTCGTTAGCGTTATTATACTAAGAAAGTACCCCTGCAGTTACTATATCGGAAGCGTCTGTTTCTAGGTAGATTGTCTTTTCTAGTTAGAAGTGTGCCAATACTGGCGCCGAGGCCACTGCTTCTTTTAGTTAGTTGAAAGCCTCTGTACACTTCTCGTTCTATAGGGTAGCGGCCTCCTTCTTTAATGCCTTATTTAGGGGTCTCGCTATCTTGCTAAAGTCCTTAATAAACTGTTAGTAGTAGCTGCAGAATCTGAGAAACGCTCTAATTTAGGTAGTGTTTCCGGATTTCGGCTGCTTCCACTCCGCGACAGCGGCGACCTTTAAGGGGTCTATCTGAATTCCCTCTTTGCCGACGATAAGGCCGAGATATTTGACCTCGGTTTAATAAAACTCGCTCTTCTTCGTGTCTGTATTCAATCCGACCTCGCAGAGCCTAGTTAGCACTCTCTCGATGTAGTCTGTGTGCTGCTCTCTTGTTCCATTAGTGTAGATAAGAATATCGTCTAAGTAAATAGATATAAACCGTTCCAGTATGTCTATAAAAGTGTGGTTTATAAAGCGTTGCTATACAGCCGGCGCGTTGGTAAGTCCGAAAGGCATTACCAACTACTTGAAATTGCCTATACGCTTAGCGAATGTCGTAAGATCTTCTGTCTGTCCTTCCTCGTTCCTTAGTCGGTAGAACGCTTAGCGAATGTCCAGCTTGCTAAACTACTTAGCTTTCGCTACTCGTTGTATAGTCTTATCAATTAGCAGCAGTAGATACACATCTCTCTTAGTGACCTCGTTAAGGCCTCGATAGTCTATGCTAGGGGGCGCCGCCCAGCCCAGGTCCTGGACCTAAGCCAGCCGTCGCCCTAAGGACTGCGATTTAGCAGCGCTAGCACGACCCTACCCTCTATACAGAGTTACCAGCACGACCCCACTCCCGTACAGAGGGAGAATTCTATAGCCCTGCACAGAGGGGAACTGCCGCCCCTCTAAACGGAGGGAAAACTCTGCACTACTATATAGAGGGAAACTCCTAATCCTCTGTACAGAGTGTAAACCTTGGACCCCTGCATAGAGGGAAATTGCTAGCTTGGCTTTGTAGGTACAGATTGTACAGCAGCAGACGACAAAGGAACTGTCTATTAGTTCCTTTATATAGATACCTAGCCTTAAGTTTCTAAACTAAGATTCTTAAGCCCTTATATTAGGAACTAATCTTACTGTTAGTAACTACAGTAATACAACGAAGATAGACAGCAACATCCCTATAGATCCTGCGACTATGCAGGATCAGATGCACTGCGCGTACGAGGACCTGCTAGCACACAAGAGGTGTTAGAAGGCGCCGCCCAGTCCAGGTCCTGGACCTGACCTAAGCCAGCCGTCGCCCTAAGGTCTGTAACTTAGCGGCGCTAGCACGACCCTACCCTCCGTACAGAATCACCGACAGGACCCCACTCCTGTATAGAGGGAGAATCTAATAGCCCTGCACAGAGGGGAATTGCCGTCCCTCTAAACAGAGGGAAAACTCTGCACTACTGTATAGAAGGAGAACTCCCGATCCTCTATACAGAGCGTAAACCTTGTACCCCTATACAGAGGGAAATTGCTAGCTTGGCTTCGTAGGTACAAATTGTATAGCAGCAGACAACGAAGGAACTGCCTATCAGTTCCTTTATATAGATACCTAGCCTTAAGTTTCTAAACCAAGATTCTTAAGCCCTTACATTAGGAACTAATCTTACTATCGGTAACTGCAGTAATAAAACAAAGATAGACGGCGACATCTCTATAGAACCTACAGCTATGCAGGGACAGATGCACTGCGCGTACAAGGAGCTGTTGGCACATAAGACCTAGCTCGAACAACAAGTAAGCTACTAGGCTGCGATAATTTCCCAACAGGAACAGGAGCTACGACAGCTTAGGGCATCCGATCGCGATCCGACCCCTACGACAAACACAATAGCCTACACCCCGACCCCTAAGAGCAAACTCCCCGACGTCACTACGTACGATAGCGAGGCTCCGGCCGAGTACCCCTCCTAGGCTGCCCAGATACGCTCCAAGCTTCTAGTTAACTTAGGAGCATACCCAACCGAGCTAGACAAGGTAGTTTACCTCTTCGGGAGGTTAAAGGGCAGGGCAGCAGCACAGATTCTGCCGTACTACGAGACGGCTATTGCCAACCTAGCAATAGCTACGACGACGATGCTCTAGGCAGCTCTTAACAAGAGCTACAAGGACCTAGACTGCGAGAGCCGAGCACTCCTACAGGTTAATACGATAAAGCAAGGACGCAAGACTGTACGAGAATTCCTTACGGAATACGACCAGACTCTAGTAGAGGCAGGAGGTCTCTAATAGGAGGACAGGATAAAAATTACCTCTTTAGAGGTAGGCCTCTCTAAGGAGATTATAACGGGACTAGTAGGCGTAATGCGACCAGCTACGTACGAGGAATTCTGCGATCTCCTTAGGATAGTCGACGACCAGTAGCGTAGGCTCGGACGGATCAGCCGCGCTTACGAGATAAGGCAACCCCTCTAGCAGCAGACGGACGCTATAGACTAGGAACCAACGACGATAAGGGTAGCGGCAGCTGTTACCGTACGGTTAAGGGCCGCTACTAAAAGGGCACAATAGGTAGACATAGCTACCCTTAACAAGAGGCGAGCAGAAGGGAGCTGCTACTAGTGTAGCAAGATAGGCTACACTGTACGGAATTGCAGGCTTTTGCTAGCAGAGAGACTTAGGGGACGGCCGACTACTGCAAGGGTAGCAACTACAGCGCCCTAACAAGAGGATTAGGAGTCCTACTTAGACGACAACGAGTCGGGAAAAGAGTAGCCTCTAAGCAAAGGCTCTACTAGAGGCGTATACGAGATAGATTGCCAAATTAAAGCACTACTTAGCTATCTTTTAAGAGTAACTATATAACGACTACGCCGTTTTTCGTACGGCCAACTTTAAACAGGTCCGCAACGGCGCGGACATTAATTAACACAGGATGTTTAGTGTACGGAGTAATTAGCGAAGACTTCATATAGAAACACCGGATTAAGACGACCCCTACTGTACCTGTACGCATATTGGGTATTACTAGGCGAGGACTGGACATTACCTATATAGTGAAAGTAACGATAGAGATACAGGGACACTATAAGCAGGACTTATACCTCTATATCGTATAGGACAAGTTGGGGTATAACCTAATACTAGGGAAGCTATAGATAGAGTGCTAGAAGGGCAAG
This sequence comes from Pseudocercospora ulei, assembly GCA_016165855.1. Lineage (NCBI taxonomy): Eukaryota > Fungi > Ascomycota > Dothideomycetes > Mycosphaerellales > Mycosphaerellaceae > Pseudocercospora > Pseudocercospora ulei. The sequence continues at coordinate 869,671 of JACWNB010000024.1, read as the reverse complement.
CTAGACGTAGGACGAGGACGGCTGTACCTGGCAGCGACGAAGCAGAGGCTCCGAGACTAGGGGAGGGCCCCGCAGGGTAGCAATGCTAAGGCCGCAACCAATACAGCGATAAAGCAGAGGCCCTAAGACCAAGGGAGGGCTCCGCAGGGCAGCGATACTAGGGCCGAGATCAACACGGCAACTGTGGACATTAAGAAGGCATTAGCGCCTAAGAAAGTAACGGACCCCTATACGAAGCTCCTAAGGGAATATACAGGATACCTAGACCTCTTCGAGCTAAAGTCGGCCTCGAAACTGCTGCTACACTATAGAGAAGGGATTAACTACGACATCCAGCTATAGCCCCGTCTAGATAGGAGTCTGCCCGAGGTACTGTGTAGGCTGCTGTACGGAATGTCCTCTAGAGAACTCCTAATACTGCGCAAGACACTGGACGACCTGCTTGCTAAAGGGTTTATTTAGGCAAGTACCTCGTCTGTAGGAGCCTTAGTCCTGTTTGTCTACAAGGAGGGGAAGGCCGGCTTGCGTTTCTGCATAGACTACAGAGGCATTAACGCAATCACTAAGAAGGACCAGTACCCCCTACCCCTTATTAAGGAGACTCTTAGACGGATTAGCAAGGCAAAGTAGTTTACTAAGCTTAATGTAGTCTTAGCCTTCTACAGGATATGGATTAAGGAAGGCTATAAATAGATAACTGCCTTCTGTACGAGATATGGTCTTTTTAAGTAGCTTGTTACCCCCTTTAGCCTTGCTAATGCACCGGCAACCTTCTAAAGGTACATTAACAAGTCCTTGCAAGGGTTACTAGACGACATCTGCTCGGCATACCTCGACGATACCCTGGTTTTTACGGATAGCACCTATGCAGATTACGTACAGGGTGTTAAGAAAGTGCTAGACCGACTGCAGCAGGCTGGCTTGTACCTCGACATCGACAAATGTAAATTCGGCGTCCAGCGTACAAAATACCTAGGGTTTATTATTAAGGCAGGGAAAGGCATTAGTATAGATAGGAAGAAGATTAATGCTATTAAGCAATAGAAGCTGCCTACGAATATCAAGGGCGTACAGGAATTTCTTAGGTTTGCCAACTTCTACTGCCAGTTTAAACAGAACTACTCAGAGATCGTGCGCCCCCTAGTCGAGCTAACATACAAGGACAAGCAGTTTAAATAGACGGACAAGTGCAATAGGAGCTTTAACAAGCTAAAGGAGCTCTTTACTACAGGACCAACGCTTGCCGCCTTCGACCTAGAACGTATAACGATACTGGAAACAGACTCCTCGGGGTACTGCATTAGAGGTATCCTGTTACAGGTAGGCTTAGAGGGACTCTTGCACCTATGTGCGTATTTCTCTAAGAAGAACTCCCTAGCCGAGTGCAACTACCCTATCTACGACAAGGAATTGCTAGCAGTCGTACAGTGTTGCAAAGCGTAGGATAGAGAACTCCGCTCGGTTCCTAAGTTCCTCGCTCTAACTAACTACAAGAATCTAGAGTACTTTACGCAGCCCCGGAAGCTGTCTAAGAGGCACGTACGATAGGCAATGTACCTAAGCCGGTTTAACATAAGACTCTAGTATTACAAGGGTAAGGACAACAGTAGGGCCAATACGCTATCTAGACAGGACTAGGATATGCCAACAACGTACGAGGACGACCGGCTAAAGTTACAAACATTCCAGATGTTCAAAGAGGAGCCAGGCGAGGAGACTATCCGCCTAGCGGCGACACACCTACAGAAACCCTAACTGCAAGTATAGGAAGAGGCAGTAGAAAAAGACGAGGTATACTAAGGGCCTATACAGCGATCTAAGGAGGGCAACAGAAGCTTCTAGCAGAGCTCTATCTTAAGGTATCGGCAGCAGAGTGCTTAGTAGACGAGGAGAACAACCTAAATTTCAGGAATCGGATCTGGATCCCAGCGGATAAGAAGCTCCGTACGAGCCTAATAGAACGGGCGCACGATTCGATAGCTACCGGGCACCTAGGGCGTAAGGAGATATACAGCATTGTCGCTAGGGACTACTACTAGCCGGCGATAGCGAAGGATATCTGCAGGTTTGTACAGAACTGCGATGTATACAGACGGACGAAGCCCTAGTGTAAACTAAAACATAGGCTGTTGAAACTCCTACCGATCCCAGACCGGCCCTAGCAAGACCTAACAGTGGACTTTATTACGAACCTCTCTAAGAGCGACGGACAGCAGAACATTATAGTAGTTACAGACAAGTTAACGAAAGGGGTAATACTAGAGGGAATAGACTCTATTACGGCCAAGGACACTGCCTAGGCCTTTATACAGACGACGTTTAGTAAGCACAGTTTCCCTAGGTTAATTGTATCGGACTGGGGTACACAGTTTACAAGCCAGCTCTAGGCAAGGGTCTGCTAGTTGCTAAAGGTAGAAGGTCGCCTGTTAACTGTATAACACCTGTAGACGGACAGGGCGACAGAGAGGGTCAATTTAACGTTGGAAGCGTACCTCTAAGCATACGTCGACTATAACTAGACGAACTAGAACCGACTTCTCCCTATAGCAGAGCTAGCTATTAACAGCTGTACGGCTAATGCTATAGGAGTATCCCCCTTCTTTATAGCCTATAGATACGACTATTCCCCGCTCCTACCGACCCTAAGTAGTAACACCCTACGCCCTGTACGATCCCTAATTTACTAGGGAGAGGCTATCGTACAGACAATTACGAACGCCTATTAATAGACAAAGGCGAGTCTAGCTATAGCTTAACAGAATGCAGAAGAGCAGGCCAACAAGGGACGGCAGGCTGCACTAAGGTACGAGGTAGGGGATAAGGTCTAGCTAAACCAGCGCAATATCTGTACAGACCAGCTAAGCAAGAAGCTGGATTAGAAGAACAGGAAGTTTACAGTAGTCCGACTAGTAGGGACATACGCCGTACGACTAAACACTCCCCTAGGGACTTATCTAGTCTTCTATATAGACCTCGTACAGCCGGCGAACACGGACCCCCTGCCGTACTAGACGATAGATAACGCGCGCCTACCAGCGATTATAACTAAGGGCCAAGAAGAATATAAGGTAGAAGGAATCCTTAAGAGCTGAAGGAAGCGGAAGAGGGTAGAGTACCTAGTAAAATAGAGAGGATAGGCAGAGCCTATATAGGAACTATACGAAGCCCTACAGGACACAACTGCACTAGACAGGTAGGAGGAGAACTATCTCCCTGCCTAGTTACAGTAACACTGCGCTGTACAGCGAAAAGGGGCAAGATCTACCCTAGGGACAGGGCAGCTGCTAACAATTTAGGTTGCCAAAGGATCGAGAATTACGATATAGGACACTACAGGATCCTACCGACACTACACTATACAACACTGTACAGAAAAAAAGGACAGAAGGAAGGAGACAGCCAGGAAACAGGAGAGACGGAAAGTAGAAGTAAGAGGGGTTAGGAGCGACACTGTCCGAAAACTTTTATACGCTACCTTAAGGTAGCCTACTAGCTACTACTCCTAGGACCCAGGGCAGCCAACTCTATACCTATAATCTTAACCACCCCCTGGACGGAAAGGGCCCCAGCACTAGGAAAAGTAGAAGGATGGCTTAGCAACACCCTGCTGCTGGTTTATATAGCACCCAAGACGTTAGCTTAGACTGTACGGAGGACGGAAACCTGTACGAACTGGAAGCGAAGCTGCTAGTCGAATTAAGCATTCTACTGCTAGAGGTAGAAATAGGAGAAGACCCTAGCTAGACGAGCGGAGGGGGAGCCAACGACTACAAGGGAGCTACGATAAGCACGGCCGGACGGGGCAGGTAGCATAGTAGTAGTAACTAGTAGTAGCTAGTAGTTAGTAGTTAGTAATAGTAGTAGTAGCGGACGGCCGGGCGGACAGGTAGCAGGTAGAGAATAAAGAAGAAAGAGAAGAAGAGAGAGGGGGAAAAGAGAAGCGGCTTATATACAGGGTAGTAGCTAGCTGCCTTATAGGGCAATAACAACTAGGGCAGCTGCTATAACTGTATAAAGGAGGACAAACGAGGCAACTACGACCTAGGGCCCGTACGAGCGATAGCCGACTAGACGAACGGACGGAGGCGGGAACATCTACCTAGGAGTAAAACTCCGGACGACAACCAAGGGACAGGGACGGAGTTAAATGGCCTAGTAGCGCCGGACTGTACAGTTAGGACGTAGAGTGCATAGCTAGGGCTCGAGGGTAGGAGGAGAAGGAGCAGACGGAACCGAGCACCTCCTGCAGCTTTATAACCGCTTGCAGGCCTCCTTAGCCTTAGCCTCGGCTTCGTTAAATTAACAAACAGAACCGGCCAAGGTCAGGTAGAAGCGATCTAGCACTACCTGCCTTCCCTGCCTACGGACCTAGGAGGACAAGTCTAAGGTCAAACCGGCGGAGAGGGAGGTTAACAGTTAGGTGCCTAGGCAAGGACAGGAAAGCGCTACCTAGCAAAGGAACACTAGGAGCTAAGGGTGTTCGGCACGCTGTCGTACGAAAAGGGCACTACAAGAAGTGTAAGGGGCCTAAGGATCTTGATTCAGAAACTTAAGGTTGGGTATCTATATAAAGGAACTAATAGGCAGTTCCTTCGTCGTCTGCTCTATACGATTTGTACCTACGAGGCCAAGCCAGCAATTTCCCCTTTGTGCTAGGGTACAAGGTTCACCCTCCGTACAGAGGGTCGGGGGTTACCTCCTCTGTACAGTAGTGCAGGGTTTCCCCCCTCTAATCTAAGGGGCGGTAGCTCCCCTTTGTGCAGGACCGTAGTGTTCTCCCTCTGTACGGGAGTGGGGTCCTGTCGGTAGCTCCGTACAGAGGGTGGGGTCGTGCTAGCGCCGCTAAGTCGCAATCCTTAGGGCGACGGTCGGCTTAGGTCGGGTTTAGGACCTGAGCTAGGCAGCGCCCCCTAACAATACCCCCCCCCTTTCCCTTTTTTGTAGTGCTACTTCCGTACAGCACTGTGCTTAAACCACCTAGCTCCCGCTGTTCCTTTGGCAGGTCGTAGCTTCCTATTTTGTTCGGTCGTCCGGGTCGTCGTCCCTCGTCGCTTCCCCTAGGTTGTAGTTGCCTCTTGCTATTTTACCTGTCTATAGCAGCTGCCCTGCTTGCTATTCCTACTATGGCAGGCAGGCAGCTTAAGCCTTCTCCCTTCTCTTCCCTTCTCCTTTCTCTTCTCCCTATATACTGTCCACCGTCTACCGTCTACTGTCTACTACTGACTACTACTAGCTACTAACTACTACTAGCTACTATGTCGTCCGCCCTGTCTGGTAGTGCCCTTGTAGTTGCTGGCCCCGCCTCCCTCCCTCGTCCGGCTGGGGTCTCCCCCTACTTTAAACTCGTGCAGTAGGGCCCTTAACTTAACTAGTAGCTACGCTTCCGGTTTGTACAGTCTCGTCTTCTGTATAGTCTAAGCTGACATCTTAGGTGCTACACTCGCGAGCAGCAGGACGCGGCCGGGCTCCTCTTCTACGCCTTCTAGTGTAACTCCGCCTGGGTTATACTAGAGCGGGTAGCTACAGCCCGCCCGTCGTACGTTAACGCCCTCCTTATCGCTACCTAGGGCCAGCTCTGCGCCCCCTGCCCCAACTCCCTCCGGCCCTTACTTAGCCTATACCGCCTCCTAGGTTTCTGGGCTAGGGTCTGTGCCTCGTATAAGTGGAAGGGTAGCTCCTTCTACTGCCCCTTCCGCCGTCCGGGGGAGGCACATAGGGGTAATGGGGTACCTCTGCTTCCTGGGGCTGGCCCTGGTAGGGGTAGGGGCCCGGCCGGGCCTGAGGTAGTAGAGCTCTTAGATAATGAGTATGTGGTTCTAGTCCCCGGGGGGGGGGGGGGGGGGGTAATGGCCAGTGGGCCACCCCCCCCCCCCTAGATAGTGTAAGAAATTTCGGACAGTGTTCTCTTAGCTTATCTTATTTCTACTCCCCCTCCTATTTGTCCCTTAGCTATTCCTTTCTTCCAGCCCTTATCCTGTACGGTGTCGTACGATGTCGTGTTAGTAGGGCCCCGTAGTGCCCTACGTCGTAGTACTCGATCCTTGGACAACTCGGGTCTGCCTGCAGCTGCCCTGTTCTTAAGGTAGATCGTGCCTCCTTCCGCCGTACAGCGCAGTGTTACTGTAACTGGGCCGGAGGGTGATTATCCTCCTATCTGTCTAGTGCGGTTGTGTCTTGCAGAGCCTCGTACGGTTCCTAGGTAGGCTCCGCCTATCCTCTCTATTTTACTAAGTACTCTGCCTTCCCCCGCTTCCTCCGACTCTTAAGGATCCCCTCTACCTTATACTCTTCTTAGCCCTCGGTTATAATTGCAGGTAGGCGCGCGTCGTTAGTCGTCTAATGCGGCAGGGGGTCCGTGCTCGCTAGTCGTACGAGGTCTATATAGAAGACTGGATAAATCCCTAGGGGAGTGTTTAGTCGTACAGCGTATGTCCCTACTAGCGGGATTACCGTAAACTTCCTGTTCTTCCAATCTAACTTCTTGCTCGACCGGTCTGTCCGGATGTTTCGCTAGTTTAACTAGACCTTATCCCCTGCCTCGTACCTTGGTGCAGCCTGTCGTCCCTTGTTGGCCTGCTCTTCCGCGTTCTGCTAGGCTATAGCCAGGCTCGCCTTTGCCTATTAGTAGGCGTTCGTAATCGTCCGTACGATGGCCTCTCCTTGCTGGATTGGGGACCGTACAGGGTGCAGGGTGTTGCTACCTAGGGTCGGTAGGAGCAGGGAATAGTCGTATCTATAGGTCGTAAAGAAGGGGGACAGTCCTGTAGCATCGGCTGTACGGCTGTTAATAGCTAGCTCCGCTATTAGGAGAAGGCGATTCCAGTTCGTCTAGTTATAGTCGACGTACGCTCGGAGGTACGCTTCTAAGGTTGAATTGGCCCTCTCCGTCGCCCCGTCTGTCTGCGGGTGCTATGCAGTGGACAGGCGACGCTCTACCTTAGCAACTGGCAGATCCGTACCCAGAGCTGGCTCGTAAACTGTGTCCCCTAGTCTAATACAATTAACCTAGGGAAACTGTACTTACTAAAAGTCGTCCGGATAAAGGCCTAGGCGGTATCTTTAGCTGTAATAGAGTCCATCCCCTCTAGTATTACCCCCTTCGTTAGCTTGTCTGTAACTACTATAATGTTTCGCCGTCCGTCGCTCTTAGGGAGGTTAGTAATAAAGTCTACAGTTAGATCTTGCTAGGGTGGGTCCGGTATCGGCAGGGGCTTCAGTAGCCTATGCTTTAGCTCGTGCTAGGGCTTCGTCCGTCTGCATACATCGCAGTTCTGTACGAACCTGCGAATGTCCTTTGCTATCGCTAGCCAGTAGTAGTCCTGGGCGATAATGCTGTACGTCTCCTCGCGCCCTAGGTGCCTAGTAGCTATAGAGTTATGTGCTCGTTGTATTAAGCCCGTACAGAGCTTCTTATCTGCTGGGACCTATATCCGATTTCTGAACTTTAGGTTGTTCTCCTCGTCTACTGAACACTCGGCTGCCGATACCTTTAGGTAGAGCTCGGCTAGGAGCTTCCGTTGCCCTCCCTAGATCGCTGTATAGGCCCCTTAGTATACCTCGTCCTTTTCTACTGCCCCTTCCTATGCTTGCAGTTAGGGTTCCTATAGGTGTGTCGCCGCTAGGCGGATAGTCTCCCCGCCTAGCTCCCCCTTAAACATCTGGAATGTCCGCGACTTTAGCCGGTCGTCCTCGTACATCGTTGGCATGTCCTGTTCTCGTCTAGACAGTGTATCGGCCCTGCTGTTGTCCTTACCCTTGCAGTACTGGAGTCTTATGTTAAACCGGCTTATGTACATTGCCTATTGTACGTGCCTCTTAGACAGCTTCCAGGGTTAAGTAAAGTATTCCAGGTTCTTGTAGTCTGTTAGGGCGAGGAACTCGGGCACCCAGCGGAGTTCCCTATCCTAGGCTTCGCAATACTGTACGACTGCCAGCAACTCTTTGTCGTAGATAGGGTAGTTACACTTAGCTAGGGAGTTATTCTTAGAGAAGTACGCATATAGATGTAGGAGTCCGTCCGAGCCTACCTGTAACAGGATACCCCTAATGCAGTACCCCGAGGAGTCGGTTTCCAGTATTGTCGTACGCTCTAGGTTAAAGGCGGCGAGCGTTAGTCCTGTAGTAAAGAGCTCCTTTAGCTTGTCGAAGCTCCTATCGCATTCGTCCGTCTATTTGAACTGCTTGTCTTTGTGCGTTAGCTTAACTAGGGGGCGTACGATCTCTAAGTAGTTCTGTATAAACTGGCAGTAGAAGTTGGCAAACCCAAGGAATTCCTGTACGCCCTTGACGTTCGTAGGCGGCTTCTATAGTTTGATAGCATTAATCTTCTTCCTATCTATACTAATGCCTTTCCCTGCCTCGATAATAAAATCTAGGTATTTCGTACGTTGGACACCGAATTCGCATTTGTCGATGTTGAGGTATAAGCCAGCCTGCTGCAGTCGGTCCAGCACCTTCTTAACATCCCGTACGTAGTCTGCGTAGGTGCCGTCTGTAAAAACCAGGGTATCGTCGAGGTATACCGAGCAGATGTCGTCTAGTAACCCTTGCAGGGACTTGTTAATGTACCTTTAGAAGGTTGCCGGTGCATTGGCAAGGCCGAAGGGGGTAACCAGCTACTTAAAAAGACCGTATCTCGTACAGAAGGCAGTTATCTATTTACAGCCTTCCTTAATCCGTATCTTGTAGAAGGCCGAGACTACGCTAAGCTTAGTAAACCACTTCGCCTTGCTAATCCGTCCGAGGGTCTCCTTAATAAGGGGTAGGGGGTACCGGTCCTTCTTAGTAATCGCGTTAATGCCTCTGTAGTCTATACAGAAACGCAATCCAGCCTTCCCCTCCTTGTAGACAAACAGTACTAGGGCTCCCGCGGACGCCGTACTGGCCTAAATGAACCCTTTAGCGAGCAGGTCGTCCAGCGTCTTGCGTAGTACTAAGAGTTCTCTAGAGGACATTCCGTACAGTAGTCCGTACAGTACCTCCGGCAGGCCCCTATCCGGACGGGGTTCTAGCTAGATGTTATAGTCAATCCCTTCCCCTTAGTATAGCGGCAGCTTCGAGGCCGACTTTGGTTTAAAAAGGTCTAGGTACCCGATATACTCTCTTAGGAGCTTCGTATAGGGGTTTGTCGCTTCCTTAGGTACTAATGCCTTCTCGATGTCCGCCGTTGCTGTGTTGATCTCGGCCTTAGCATTGCCACCTTACAGGAACCTCCCCTGGTCCCGGATTCTCCGCTTCGTTACTGCTAGGTATAGCCGTCCTCGTCCGACGTCCAGCTTGCCCCTCTAGCGCTCTATCCAAGGCTTCCCTAGTATCAGGTTATACCCTAACTTGTCCTGTACGACATAGAGGTATAAGTCTTGCTCGTAGTGTCCCTGTACCCCTATTGTTACTTTTACTATATAGGTAATGTCCGGTCCTCGCCCGGTAATGCCTAGCATACGTACAGGTACCGTAGGGGTCGTCTTAATCTGGTGTCTCTGTACGAAGTCTTCGCTAATTACTCTATACACCAAACATCCTGTGTCAATTAATGTCCGCGCCGTTGCGGACCTGTTTAACGTCGGCCGTACGATAAACAGCGTCGTCGTTATGTAATTGCTGTTAAAAGATGGCTAAGTGATGCTTTGATTTGGCAGTCTATCTTGCACCTGCCTCTAGCAGAGTCTTCGCTTAGAGGCTACTCTTTCCCTAACTCGTCGTCGTCCGAGTAGGACACCTGATCTTCTCGTTAGGGCGTTGCAGTTGCTACCCTCGCAGTAGTCGGCCGTCCCCTAGGTCTCTCTGCTAGCAGAAGCCTGCAATTCCGTACAGTGTAGCCTATCTTGCTACACCGGTAGCAGCTCCCTTCTGCTCGCCTCTTGTTAAGGGTAGCTGTGTCTACCTATTGCACCTTTTTGGTAGCGGCCCTTGGCCGTACGGTAGCTGCTGCTGCCACCCTCGTTGTCGTCGGTTCCTAGTCTATAGCGTCTGTCTGTTGCTTAGGGGGGTTGTCTTATCTCCTAAGCACGGCCTATCCGTCCTAGCCTGCGTTGCTAGTCGTCGACTATCCTAAGGAGGTCGCAGAATTCCTCGTACGTAGCTGGCCGCATTACACCTACCAGCCCTGTTATAATCTCCTTAGAGAGGCCTACCTCTAAAGAGGTAATCTTTATCCTGTCCTCCTATTAGAGACCCCCTGCTTCTGCCAAAGTCTGGTCAAATTCCGCGAGGAATTCTCGTACAGTCTTGCGTCCTTGTTTCATCGTATTAACCTATAGGAGTGCTCGGCTCTCGCGGTCCGGGTCCTTGTAGCTCTTGTCCAGAGCTGCCTAGAGCATCGTCGTCGTAGCTATTGCCGGGTTAGCAATGGCCGTCTCGTAGTACAGCAGAATTCGTGCTACTGCCCTGCCCTTTAACCTCCTAAAGAGGTAGACTACCTTGTCTAGCTCGGTCGGGTATGCTCCTAAGTCGACTAGGAGCTTAGAGCGTATCTGAGCCGCCTAGGAGGGGTACTCGGCCGGAGCCTTACTATCGTATATAGAAACGTCGGGGAGTTTGCTCTTAGGGGTTAGGGTAGGGGTTATCGTGTTCGTCGTCGTAGGGGTCGGATCGCGATCGGACGCCCTAAGCTGTCGTAGCTCCTGTTCCTGTTGGGAAATCATCGCAGCCTAGTAGCTTACTTGCTGTTCGAGCTGCCTCTTGCTTTCTAGCAGCTCCTCGTACACGCGGTGCATATGTCCCTCTATAGCCGTAGGTTCTATAGGGATGTCGCCGTCTATCTTGCTCTATTACCGCAGTTACCGACAGTAAGATTAGTTCCTAATGTAAGGGGCCCAAGGATCTTGATTTAGAAACTTAAGGTTGGGTATCTATATAAAGGAACTAATAGGCAGTTCCTTCGTCGTCTGCTCCGTACGATTTGTACCTACAAGGCCAAGCTAGCAATTTCCCCTTTGTGCCGGGGTGCAAGGTTCACCCTCTGTATAGAGGGTCGGGGGTTACCTTCTCTGTACAGTAGTGCAGGGTTTCCCCCCTCTAATCCGAGGGGCAGTAGCTCCCCTTTGTATAGGACCGTAGTGTTCTCCCTCTGTACAGGAGTGGGGTCCTGTTAGTAGCTCCGTATAGAGGGTGGGGTCGTACTGGCGCTGCTAAGTCGCAATCCTTAGGGCGACGGTCGGCTTAGGTCGGGTTCAGGACCTAAGCCGGGCAGCGCCCCCTAACAAGAAGGGAGGGGGGGGGGTATTGTTAGGGGGCGCCGCCCAGCCCAGGTCCTAGACCCGACCTAAGCTAGCCGTCGCCCTAAGGACTGTAACTTAGCAGCGCTAGCACGACCCTACCCTCTGTACGGAATTACCGACAGGACCCTACTCCTGTATAGAGGGAGAACCTAATAGCCCTGTATAGAGGGGAATTGCCGCCCCTTTAAACAGAGGGAAAACTCTGCACTACTATACAGAAGGAGAACTCCCGATCCTCTGTACAGAGTATAAACCTTGCACCCCTACATAGAGAGAAATTGCTAGCTTGGCTTTATAGGTACAAATTGTACAGTAGCAGACGACAAAGGAACTGCCTATTAGTTCCTTTATATAGATACCTAGCCTTAAGTTTCTAAACCAAGATTCTTAAGCCCTTACAAGAGGCAGCTCGAACAGCAAGTAAGCTACTAGGCTACGATAATTTCCTAACGGGAACAGGAGCTACGACAGCTTAGGGCGTCCGATTACGATCCGACCCCTACAACGACGACGACGAACACGACGGCCCACACCCTAGCCCCTAAGAGCAAACTCCCTGACGTTACTACCTATAATAGTAAGGCCCTAGCTAAGTACCCCTCCTAGGCTGTCTAGATACGCTCTAAGCTTCTAGTCGACTTAGGAGCATACCTAACCGAGCTAGACAAGGCAGTGTACCTCTTTAGGAAGTTAAAGGGCAGGGCGGCAGCACAGATTCTGCCGTACTATAAGACAGCTATTGCCAACCTAGCAATAGCTACGACGACGATGCTCTAGGCAGCTCTTAACAAGAGCTACAAAGACCTAGACTGCGAGAGCCGAGCCCTCCTACAGGTAAATACGATAAAACAAGGACGTAAGACTATATAAGAGTTCCTTGCGGAATACGACCAGACCCTAGCAGAGACAGGAGGAATCTAATAGGAGGACAGGATAAAAATTACCTCCTTAGAGATAGGCCTCTCTAAGGAGATTATAACGGGACTAGTAGGCATAATACGACTAGCTTCGTACGAGGAATTCTCTAATCTCCTTAGGATAGTCGACGACTAGTAGCGCAGGCTTAGACGGATAAGCTGCGCTTATAAGATGCGACAACCCCTCTAGCAGCAGACGGACGCTATAGACTAGGAATTAACGATAACGAGAGTAGCGGCAGCCGTTACCGTACGGCCAAGGGCCGCTACTAAAAGGGCACAATAGAAAGACATAGCTACCCTAGACAAGAGAAGGGCAGAAGGGAGCTGCTATAGGTGTAGCAAGATAGGCTATACTATACGGAATTGCAGGCTTTTGCTAGCAGAGAGACCTAGGGGACGGCCGACCACTGCGAGGGTAGCAACTGCAGTGCCTTAATAAGAAAATTAGGAGTCCCCCTCGGATAACGACGAGTTAGGAAAAGAGTAGCCTCTAAGCGAAGGCTCTGCTAGAGGCGTATACGAGATAGATTGCTAAATCAAAGCACTACTTAGCTATCTTTTAAGAGCAACTACATAACGACTACGCCGTTTATCGTACGACCTACGCTAAACAGGACCGCTACAGCGCGGACATTAATTAATATAGGATGTCTAGTGTACAGAGTGATTAGCGAAGACTTTGTATAGAGACACTATATTAAGACGACCCCTACTGTACCGGTACGTATACTGGGCATTACCGGGCGGGGACCGGACATTACCTATATAGTAAAAGTAACGATAAAGCTGCAAGGACACTACGAGCAGGACTTATACCTCTACGTTATATAGGACAAGTTAGGATATAACCTAATATTAGAGAAGCTATAGATAGAGCGCTAGTAGGGCAAGCTAGACGTTGGACGGGTACGGCTGTACCTAGCAGCGACGAAGCAGAGGCTCCGAGACCAAGGGAGGTTTCCGCAGGGCGGCAATGCCAAGGCCGAGATCAACACTGCGACTGCGGACATTAAGAAGGCATTGGCGCCCTATAATTAGACGAACTGGAACCGCCTTCTCCCTATAGCAGAGCTAGCTATTAACAGCCGTACGGCTAACGCTACAGGATTGTCCCCCTTCTTTATAGCCTATAGATGCGACCACTCCCTGCTCCTACTAACCCTAAGTAGCGCTACCCTACGCCCTGTACGATCTCCAATTTAGCAGGGCGAAGCCATTGTACAGACGATTACGAATGCCTATTAATAGGCGAAAGCGAGTCTAGCTGTAGCTTAACAGAATACGGAAGAGCAGGCTAATAAGGGACGGCAGACTGTACAAAGGTACGAGGCAGGAGATAAGCTCTAGTTAAACTAGCGCAACATCTGTATAGACCGGCTAAGCAAGAAACTAGACTAGAAGAACTGGAAGTTTACAGTAGTCCGACCAGTAGGGACATACACTGTACAACTTAACACCCCCCTAGGGATTTACCTAGTCTTCTATATAGACCTCGTACGGCTAGCAAACACGAACCCCCTACTGTATTAGACAACGGACGACGCGCGCCTACTAGCAATTATTACTAAAGGCCAGGAAGAGTACGAGGTAGAGGAAATCCTTAAGAGCTAAAGGAAGAAGAAGAGGGCAGAGTACCTAGTAAAATGGAGAGGGTAGGCAGAGCCTACGTAGGAACCGTACGAGGCCCTACAAGACATAATCGCGCTAGACAGGTAGGAGGAGAACTATCCCCCTGCCCGGTCTTAGTAACACTATGCTGTACGGCGAAAATGTGCACGATCTACCCTAGGTACAGGGCAGCCGCTAGCAACTTAGGTTGTCGAAGGATCGAGAATTAAGACGTCGGATCCTACCGGGTCCTGCCGACACTACACTATATAGAAGAGGGGCAGAAGGAAGGGAACGGTTAGGAGACAGGTAAGATAGGTAGAAAGAAGAAGGGGATAAGAGCAGAACCGTCCGAAGGTTTCTTACACTACCTTAGGGGGTAGCTTACTAGCCACTACCCCCTAGGACTAGGGCAGCCAACTCTATACCCGAAATCTCAATTACCTCCCGGCCGGCAGGGGCCCCAACACTAGAAGGAATAGAAGGGTAGCTTAGCAACATCCTGCTGCTTATTAATGTAGCGCCTAGGACGTTAGCTAGGACTGTTCGAAGGAGGAAGGCTGTAAGAACTAGAAGCAGAATTGCTAGTTAAGCTAAACATCCTATAGCTAGAGGCAGAGGTATAGGAGGACGGGCCGGCAACTATAAGAGAGCTACGACAGCACCGGGCGGACGGAATAGTGGCGTTAGTAGTAGTAGTTATAGTTAGTAGTAATAGTAGTAGTAGTTGTAGTAGTAGTAGTAGTAGACGGCTAGGCGGACGGGTAGCAGATAGGGGAATAGAAGAGAAAGAGAAAAAGAGAGAGAGAGAAGGGGGAAAGGGTTAATATACGGGGTAGTAGCTGTTTGCTATATAAGGTAATAGCAACTAGGGCAGCTGCTACAACTGTATAAGGGAGGGCAAACAAGGCAACTACAACCTAGTGCCTAGACGAGCGACGGCCCTCTAGACGACTGGACGGAGACAGGAACATCTACCTAGGAGCTGGACTCCAGACGACGACTAGGGCACAGAGACAGAGCTAGACGGCCTGCCGCCGCAAGACCGTACGGCTAGGAAGCAGAGTATATAGCTAGGGCTACAGGGTAGGAGGTAAACAGTTAGACAGGACCGAGCACCTCCTGCACCTTCGTAACTGCTCGCAGGTCCTCCTCTGCCTTAGGCTCGGCATCCTTAAAGTAGTAAACGGAATCGGTTAAGATAAGGTAGAAGCGATCTAGCACTACCTGCCTTCCCTGCTTGCAGGTCCTCCTCCGCCTTAGCTATAGGATCTAGAGGGACAGGTCCAAGGTTGCAACAGCATAGAGGAAGGGCATCTAGCAGGCATTGCTAACTAGCAAGCGCCTAGACGAAGATAGGAAAGTGCTACCTGCTAGAGGAACCCTAAGAGCTAAGGGTATACGACATGCTGTCGTACGAAAGAAGCACTACGAGAAGGGAGGGGGGTATTGTTAGGGGGCACCGCCCAGCCTAGGTCCTGGACCTAAGCTAGCTATCGCCCTTAGGACTGCGACTTAGCAGTGCCAGCACGACCCTACCCTCTGTATAGAGTTACCAGTACGACCCTACTCCTATATAGAGAGAGAATCCTATAGCCCTATATAGAGGGGAACTGCTGCCCCTCTAAACAGAGGAAAATCTCTGCACTACTGTATAGAGGGAGACTCCCGATCCTCTGTACAGAGTGTAAACCTTGTACCCCTGCATAGAGGGAAATTGCTAGCTTAGCTTCGTAGGTACAAACTGTACAGCAGCAGACGACGAAGGAACTGCTTATTAGTTCCTTTATGTAGATACCTAGCCTTAAGTTTCTAAACCAAGATTCTTAAGCCCTTACAGTCTACGTACAGTTAGAGACTACCTCCAGGTTTCCGTATAAACAGAATCGGTAACTTATACTCTGCCGAGCTTGGCGTAATAAACTTCTTCGCTAGGTTTTCTTAGACAAACACTTCTACCTAGTCTAACTCTGCCGGCGATAGGCGTCTTAGTAGTTCGGTCCTTAGTAGCACAGCCCCTTCCTTTAGTCTGATCTTGTTGTTATATTCCGGTCGGTACAGCGGCGGGAGGTTGGAGTCTGCTTTTAAGAACACGTTAGTGTAACTATAGAGTTCTTTTAGTAACACCTCTAGCAGGTCCATTTCTTCTTTAGCTATTATCTTCTAGTAATCTTCGATGTCTTTTATCGAGATAGCGTAGATCTTATTGTCTGATAACCTCGCGAGGGTCGTTGAAGCTTCTGAGCTTATTATTCCGATAGTGTCTAGCGGGTTGGAACAGTTGGTCGGAACCGCGTTAATAACTGCAGCTTTTGGTTCTGCGGCAGCGGCGGTAGTAACCGACTCGACAGTGGCGGCGACGCTCTGCTAGGTTTTGAATCTAAGTGTGCCTTTGCCTACGTTAATAACAGGTTTTTGGTTCTTTATCTATTTCTGTCCTATAATAGTGTCGAACTGTCCAATATCTATAATTCGGAACGTCGCTTCTGTAGTGCGGCCTGCCAGGGTAGTTCTTAATAGCACATAGTATGTAATACTCTCTGTGTCTTGTCTATTGTATACCGAAATTTGCGTTAGCGACGCTAACTCTACCCGGTAACTATATCCGTTTATTAGCTTCTAGACCAGTCGATAGTGGACTGCGGCACCGATAAGGGCTCCTGTGTCGATAAAGGCTCTTAACTAAAGGGGGCTGTGCGAGCCATCGAGGGAGTGGACAGTAATCGGAAGAATAATAGCGGTTTCCGTATTTACTTCTACTGCTGCTAAAAGCAGGTCGTTACAACTGTTAATGCTTCCTTCTTCTAGTAATGTGGATCGCGTCGGTGCCCTATTGTCTATACTGGATAGGGGGCCTATCTGTCTAGCTAGTCTTTTCCTAGGATCCTTAACGGAACTCCGCTGTCTACACTGTCGGTATCGTTCGGCGCCGACTTAATGGCTTAGATAGTCTTTCTCGGCGGCGGCGGCTTCGTAGCGCAGTATTCCTGCTTCTGCTAACTCGTTGCTTAGCATCTAGTGGCGATATAGCCAGGCTTTCTGTAAACGTAGCAAGTAGGGACGAACGACGAGCGCGGCGAATAAGGTACTTGCTAGGGGCCGCGTCCGAAGGGTGCAGGGGGTCGTGTTGTCGGCGCCGACTGCTTCTGAATCTGTTCGCGTGATACCGATTTCGTATAGGCGCTTAGGTTTCTAGCTGTAACTCTCGCTTAGTACACGAAGCTCTCGAGGTCTTCGTCTTCTACTAAAGCTATAGCTGCGGCCAGTTTAGGGTTCAGCTTCTGCCTTAGTAAGTGTAACTATTTATCTTCTAACACTTTAGCTCTAATAGCATATTTTCTAAACAGTCTATAGAACTCCTTAAACGTTAGCCGGTTCTGGTTAATCTTATCCAGTTGCTTACAGGCCGTCTTCTTTTAGAAGGGGTCTCTAAAGCGTTAATCTAGCGCTTTGATTGCTTCTTTAGCGGTTACCCCTTCTAGGTCCGCTACTAACGAAAAAGCTTTACCTTCTAATCGCGATTCCAGGTAGGCTAATCTGTCTTCTTTACTGTTTCTAGCATAATCGCAGTCTATCTTATTCTTTATCTTTTTCTTAAATACCTCCTAGTCTTTGGGGTCTCCCCCCCTAAACGCTAGTAGGTTAGGTAGTAACGTTATCGAGGTGCTACCTTAACTGTAGGCCGCTAGTAAAGCAGTCTCTGCTTGTTCTTCTCGATGTCGTGGCAGCGCTGACAACATTACTGCTTCTATGTCAGCTAACTAAGCCTTTATCGCCTTTAGTTGTGCTAGTCGATTAGCTGCCTGGTTTTCTAGCATATCGATAATAGGTTCTGCCGATTACTTCTCGGCTATTACCGCTTCTATTTCCTCTCTTAGTCGCCTGTTCTCTTCTATATTCTTATAAAACTTCTTCTTAATAAAGGTAATAATGTCGAACACCTTCCTAGCTCTATGTTCTGCTAAATGTCCTTCTATTTTATCCGGTATGCGTACGTACAGCTCCGTATAGCCTGCTATACCCTTCTTCGCTTTATCTGTCTCTTCTTCTATAAGGCCCTTAGTAGCCGTTCTATCGTCGAGGATGCTGGTGCGCCTATCCCTCGCTCTGTTAGTCTTTCTCTTTCTGCTGCAGCCTGTAACGCCGCCCTCTACCGTTAAGAAGCCCTCTATAGTCTTCTTACAGTGCTAGTGTTTTGGTTTGCAGTGTGCGCGTGCGTTATTCGGGTAGCCAGATAGTTCAACAGACCCTTTCGCACAGCGCAGGGTTAGTGTAGTAAGTGTGTTCGAGATATAATAATCCGAGCACGCAGATATAATTTTGATCCGGGCACGCAGATATGATTCAATACGGCCTTTTTGATAACTATATCTCGAACTGAGGGGGGAAAGGAATCTATGTAGTGGTAGTGGAGGGCCTTGATAGGTGGTGGTGTGCCAAGGCCCGGCTCGGTCCGTTCCAGAACTTAAATCCCGGAAGGGGCCGAGCCGAAATCCAGGGTCCACCCTATCAATCTGTCCCACCTCTTTCCACTGCCGCAACACTACCCCCCTCCCTTACTAGCAGTCGCCCTCGACCGCTTAGTTACCCCAACTATCCAGAATCTCCACTTTTTTTTTTTTTTGATTCGTCTTCTCTTTCTCGAAAATCCCCTCCGACAGCGATGTCGCTTCTTCCGTCTTCCATCGCTTCTTGAATTTCTTACGTCGTCGGCATCTGAAGTCCTTTACTTAGCGTTTATGTAATCGGTGCACCTGATCCGTGCTATCTGATCTAAGCCGTAGGTTATCTGAGATGCGGCGTCGCTGGTCTGTGCTCCGGCGCAGAGGTCTATATAGATCTTTCCGCGGCGCCGTTGTTCTTCTTCCCTTTGTCTTCTACTAAAGCCTTTACCTACTATGCGGTCGGCAGCGCCGCCGGCCGACGCGGTGGTGCCTAAAGCAATCACTTCCCGAAGCACGATCGTTTTTATTGGCTTCTGCGCTAGTGGAGCGGATGTGTCTCTATTGTCGGCATTAGAGCTACGCTGGTTTCGGCTTTTCCGGGTTCTGCGTATAGAACTCTCTTAGCAGCTCTGCCGAATTCCGCAGGTTTTCGACTGGATACAATTTATAGTCTTCCGGCCACCCCCTCGCTTTGATAGACCCCCTTATCTTCTTTACGTCTATTACATCTTCTACCTCCTACTCTTCTTTATTACCGTCTATCTTAACTGGTAGGGGTTTGGCGAAGCCCTGTTCCGGCAGGCCGTTCTTAGGGTCCAGGCTTAGCAGATCCGAATGGAAAACGTCGTAGATCCGGAACGATTTTGGTAGCTGGAGCCGATAAGTTACCAGCGACCTCTTTTCTATTATTTTAAACGGACCTACGTGGCGTAGGTTGAGCTTCGCGTTTCCTTTTAGCCTTAGGTTTCGCGTGTCGAGCTATACCTTTTGACCTTCTTCGAATTCTATTGGCGACCGGCTTCTATTAGTTCGAGTTACTATCTTCTTTTGAGCCGTCTCTATCGCTTCTTTCGCCACTTTAATCGCTTCTTCCATCTGAGATCGTAGCGCTTCTGCCCCTGCGGCGGCGACTCTCTTCGACAACGTGGCGGTGGATGGTTCCGCGGAGCTGGGTTCGTTTAGCGGCTGAAAGCTTATCCTCGGAAGATAGCCGTGCGTTATCTCGAACGGCACCAGCGAGGTGGCCTTAGACGGTGCCGAGTTAGCGCAGAACTCGGCTATTGGCAACACCTTAACCTATTCTTCCTAATAGTGGCTGCAGAAGGTCCGCAGATATCGCTCTATCTCTCGATTAACCACTTTAGACTGACTATCAGTTTGAGGGTAAGCGGCGGTGCTGAGCTTTCTACGAATTCCGAGAGCTTAATTGATAGCTTTCTATACGTCGGCAGTGAATTGAGGACCCCTATCCGTAGTTATAGTGTCCGGCAGGCTATAGTGCTTCCATACGTGTCGAATCAACATCCGTGCGGTCTCTTCTGCAGTAGTTCCTTCGTCTTTCGCTCTGCAGGGGATAAAGTGGCGTTCCTTGCTCAGCCTATCTACTACGTTAAGGGTGGCATCGTATCTACCGGAATCCGGCAAGCCGGTTACGAAATCCATCGTAATGTGCTGCTATAGTTTCTCGGGGATCGGCAGTGGCTTTAATAAGCCTGCCGGAAGGCCGTAACGTGGCTTCGCGGCTCTGCATACGTAGCAATTGACGATAAATTAATGGATCTGTTCGTAGATCCGTAGAAACCAGTAGACTGTCCTTATAGCTTCTATCGTCTTCTTTGAGCCGGCGTAACCAACGTCTATAGAGCTATGGACTAGCTGGATAACCTCTGTAATTAGTTCTTCTGGAACTATCAACTTCCCTGAACCGGTTTTGCCGAGTTTCTGCTGCTGGTTAAGCTGCTCTACCTTTTCGTAGAGGGTCTTTTCTTCGATCGGCGGCTCTATTGGTTCCGGTTCGGCCTGCAGTTCCGCCGCGCAGATCCCCGCTTCCTTCAACACCTCGGCGTCTACTATCCGTTCGGTCAGCACCTTCTGAAACATGTTCGGATCTTCCTTCGCGCGGCTCGTCTTTCCTTCTCTTCGCGTTAGCGCGTTAGCCTTTCCGTTTTAAGCCCCTAGTCAATAGATAATCTTAAAGTTGAATCCTAATAAGTAGGCGGCCTACCGAGCTTGGCAGCGTAAGAGCTTCTGCGTCTTTATAAAGTAGGTCAGCGACTGGTAGTCCGTAAGAACCTGGACCGTGCTCTTTCTAGCTATAAGCTCCGGTTTCCACTCCTCGAAAGCCTGAATAATGGCTAGCAGTTCTTTATCGTAGATCGCGTAGTTCCGTTCGGCCTCCGTTATAGACTTGCTAAAGAAAGCTACCGGATGGAGGGTCTCGCCGTCGTCCGCGTATTAAGAAAGGACCCCTGCCGTTACTGTGTCGGACGCGTCCGTTTCTACGTAGATTGTCTTTTCTGGTCGGAAGTGCGCCAGCACTAGTGCAGAGGCCACTGCTTCTTTTAGCCGCACGAAGGCTTCTGTGCACTTCTTATTCTATAGGCCGGCGGCTTCTTTCTTTAGTGCCTCGTTCAGGGGTCTCGCTATCTTGCTAAAGTCCTTAATAAACCGTCGATAGTAGCTGCAGAAGCCGAGGAACGCCCTGATTTGCGTAGTATTTCCAGATTTCGGCTGCTTCCATTCGGCGACAGCGGCGACCTTTAAGGGATCTATACGAATTCCATCTCTTCCGACGATAAGACCGAGATATTTGACTTTAGTTTAATAGAACTCGCTCTTCTTCGTGTCCGCGTTCAGTCCAACCTCGCGGAGCCTAGTCAACACCTTCTTAATGTGGTCCGTGTGCTGATCTCTCGTCCCGTCTGTATAGATAAGAATGTCGTCCAGATAGATAGATACGAACTGTTCTAACATGTCTATAAAAGTGTGGTTCATAAAGCGTTGCTACACCGCCGGCGCGTTAGTGAGTCCGAAAGGCATCACCAACTACTTGAAATTGCCTATACGCGTCGCGAACGTCGTAAGGTCTTCTGTTTGCCCTTCCTCGTTCCTTAGTCGATGGAACGCTTGGCGGATGTCCAGCTTGCTGAACTACTTAGCCTTCGCCACTCTTTAGATAGTTTCGTCAATTAACGGCAGTAGATATACGTCTCTTTTGGTGACCTCATTAAGGCCTCGATAGTCTACATACAGTCGGAGGCCTCCTCCTGGCTTCCGCACGAAAAGGATCGGTAACGCGTATTCAGCAGAACTCGGCGTAATAAACTTCTTCGCCAGGTTTTCGCGAACGAACACCTCTACTTGGTCCAGTTCCGCTGGTAACAGTCTTCTTAGGGGCTCAGTTCTTGGCAATGTAGCCCCCTCTTTCAACCTGATCTTATTATCGTATTCCGGCCGATAGAGCAGCAGGAGGTTGGAGTCAGCTTTTAAGAACACGTTAGTGTAATCGTGGAGCTCCGCCGGCAGCACCTCTAGTGGGTCCACTTCGTCTTCTGCTATTATCTTCCTGTAGTCCTCGATGTCTTTTATTAAGATGGCGTAAATCTCGTTGTCCGGTGACTTCGCGAGGGTCGATAAAGTTTCCGAGCTTATCATTCCTATCGTGCCTTAAGGGTTAGGCTAATCCATCAAAGCCGCTTCGACCTTCGTAACGTTTGGTTTGGCGTTGGCCACTGTAACCGATTCAGTAACTGATTTGATAGCGGCTAAGCCGCTGATCGGTTTTCTGAATCCGATTGTGCCTTCTCCTACGTTAATAATCGCTCCCTGGTTCTTTATCTATTTCTGCCCTATAATAATGTCAAATTGTCCGATATCTATAATTCGGAACGTCGCTTCCGTAGTGCGACCAGCCAAGGTAGTCTTTAGCGGCACGTAGTGCGTAACGCTTTCCGTGTCTTGTCTGTTGTATGCCGAAATCCGTGTCGGCGACGCTAGTTCCACTGGATAGCTATATCCTTTTATCAGTTTCTGAACCAGTCGATAGTGGACCGCAGCTCCGATAAGAGCCCCGGTATCGATAAAAGCTCTTAGCTAAAGTGGTTTGCTCGATCCGTCAAGGGGGTGGACAGTGGCCGGAAGGATAATAGCTGTTTCCGTGTTCACTTCCACTGCCGCCGAGAGCGGATCGCTGCAGCTGTTAATGCTTTCTTCTTGTGCTGATTCGTTCTAGTGCAGTGCCCTATTATTAGTGCTAGATAGAGGGCCTATCCTTCCAGCTAGTCTTTTCCTATAATTCTTAACTGCACACTACCGTCTACACTGTTAGTATTGTTTGGCGTCGGTTCGATAGCTTGGATGGTCTTTCTCGGTGGCTGCGGCTGCTGCTGCGGCTGCTTTATAACACGATACTCCTGCTTCTGCTAGGCCGTTGCTTGGCATCTCGTAGCAATATGGCCGGGCTTTCTGCATGCGTAGCAGGTGGGGACGAACGACGAACGCTGTGACTGATAAGGTGGCTGCTGGGGTGCTCTCCGGAAAGGCGCCGGGGGTCGTGTTGTCTGCGCTGACGGCGATGGCTTCTGAACCGATTCGCGTAATTTCGCGTAAGCGCTCAAGTTTCTCCCGGTGACTCTCGCTCTATGCACGAAGCCCTTAAGGTCTTCGTCTTCTACAGACGCTATAGCTGCGGCCAGTTCAGGGTTTAGCTTCTGCCTTAATAGGTAAAGCTGCTTATCTTCGGCTACCCGGGCCCTAATCGCATGTTTTCTAAACAAACCGTAGAATTCTTTAAACGTCTGCCGGTTCTGATTGATCTTGTCTAGCTGCTTACAGGCTGTCTTCTTTCGGAATGGATCTCCGAAGCGTTGATCTAACGCTTTAATCGCTTCTTCGGCGGTTACCTCTTCTAGGTCCGCCACTAGCGAAAAAGCTTCTCCTTCTAACTGCGATTCTAGGTACGCCAATCTGTCTCCGGCGCTGTTCGATGCGTAATCGCGGCTTATCTTATTCTTGATCTTCTTCTTAAACTCCTCCCAGTCTTTAGGATCTCCTCCTTTAAATGCCGGCGGGTCCGGCAATAATGTTATTAGGGTGCTACCTTAACTATAGGCCGCCAGTAAGGCGGTCTCTTCTTGTTCTTCTCGATGCGGTAGCGGCGGTGCCGACGACATCGCTGCTTCTATATCAGCTAGTTAATCCTTTAGCGCCTTTAGTTGCGCCAGTCTATTCGCCGCCTGGTTCTCTAACACGTCGATAATAGTTTCTGCCGATTCCTTCTCGGCCCTTGCCGTCTCTACTTCCTCCCTTAACTGTCTGTTTTCTTCCACGTTCCTATAGAACTTCTTCTCTATAAAGGTAATAATGTCAAACACCTTCTTAGCTCCGTGCTCTGTAAGATATTCTCCTATCTTATCCGGCGTGCGTCCGTACAGTTCGGCGTAGCCCTCTATGCCTTTTTTCGCTTTATCTACCTCTTCTTCCGTAAGGCCTTCGTTGGTCGTTCCGTCGTCGAGAATGCTGGTACGCCTATCCCTCGGTCTGTTAGTCTTTCTCTTTCCGCTGCGGCCTGTTACGCCGCTCTCTACCGCTGAGAAGCTTTCTATCTTCTTACGGTGCCTTAGGGGTTGTTGTTTGGTTTAGTAGGTGCGCGTGCGTTATTCAGGTTTCCGGATAGTTTGACGGGCCCTTTCGCGCAGTGCAGGGTTGGTGTAGTAAGTGAGTTCGAGATATAATAATCCGGGCACGCAGATATGATTTAATACGGCCTTTTTGATAACTATATCTCGAACTAAGGGGGGAAAGGAATCTATGTGGTGGTGGTAGAGGGCCTTGATAGGTAGTAGTGTGCCAAGGCCCGGCTCGGTCCGTTCCGGAACTTAAATCCTAGAAGGGGCCGAGCCGAAATCCAGGGTCCACCCTATCAATCTGTCCTACCTCTTTCTACCGCCGCAACACTACCCCCCTCCCTCACCAGCGGTCGCCCTCGACCGCTTAGTCACCCTATCCATCCGAAAATCTCTACTTTTTTTTTTATTATCTCTTTCTCGAAAATTCCCTCTAACGGTGATGTTACCTCTTCCGTCTTCCATCGCTTCTTGAATTTCTTACGTTATCGGCGCCTGAGGTCCTTTACTTGACGTTTATGTAATCGGTGCGCCTAATCCGTGCTATCTGATCTGAGCCGTAGGTTATCTGAGCTGCGCCGTGGCTGGTCTGTGCGCCGGCGCGGAAGGTCTATATAGATCTTTCTGCGGCTCTATCTCTTCTTCTTTTTCTTTCTCTACCAAAGCCTTCACCTACTACAGGGTCGGCGGCGCTGGCACGCTACGGCGTTAGCGAGCTGGCGGCCGAACCGGCGATGGGTAGTGGCCGAGTCGAAGGCCTCCCTAAAGGCGACCGATACGATCGTCTTTATCGGCTTCCGCGCCGGTAGAGTGGACGTGGCTTTCTTCTTTTATTTCTATCTCTTTCGGAAGTCGTCAGTTTTGGAGCCATCCGGGTTTTGGCTTTAGCGGGTTCCGCGCGTAGAAGTCTCTAAGCAGCTCCGCCAAATTCCGTAGGTTCTCGATCGGATACTATTTATAGTCTTCCGGCCACCCCTTCTACGACATCCTCGCTTTAATGGACCCCCTTATCTTCTTTACGTCTATTACGTCTTCTACCTCCTACTCTTCTTTATTACCGTCTATGTCGACAGGCGGGGGTTCGGCGAACCCCTGTTCCGGAAGGCCATCCTTAGGGTCCAGGCTTAGCAGATCTAAATGGAAAACGTCGTAGATCCGGAACGCCTTTGGCAGCTGGAGCCGATAAGTCACCGGCGACCTCTTTTCTATTATCGTAAACGGACCTACGTAGCGTGGATTCAGCTTGGCGTTGCCTTTTAGCCTCAGGTTCTTCGTATTGAGCTATACTCTTTGGCCTTCCTCGAATTCTATCGGTAACCGCTTCTTATTAGCTCGAGTTACTATCTTCTTCTAAGCCGATTCCATCGCGTCTTTTGCCACTTTGGTCGCTTCTTCCATCTAAGATTAGAGCGCTTCCGCCGCCGCGGCGGCGACTCTCTTTGACAACGTAGTAGTGGTAGTGGAAAGCTCCGGCGAGCCGGCGTCGCTCGGTGGCTGGAAGCTTAGCCTCGGAAGATAACTGTGGGTTATCTCGAACGGCGCCAGCGACGTCGCTTCTGACTGTGTTGAGTTCGCGCAGAATTCGGCTATCGGCAACACCTTAACCCAATCTTCTTAATAATAGCTGCAGAAGGTTCGTAGGTATCGTTCCATCTTACGGTTAGCGACTTCAGACTGACTGTCGGTTTAAGGGTAAGCAGCGGTGCTGAGCTTTCCATAAATTCCGAGAGCTTAGTTGATAGCTTTCTACACCTCGGCGGTGAATTAAGGACCCCTATCTGTAGTGATAGTGTCCGGCAGCCTATAGTGCTTCCATACGTATTGGATTAACATTCTCGCTGTTTCTTCCGCAGTAGTTCCCTTATCCTTAGCTCGACATAGGATGAAATAGCGCTCTTTGCTTAGCCGATCCACTACATTGAGCGTAGCGTTATATCTATCGGAGTCCGGCAGGCCGGTTACGAAATCCATCGTAATATACTGCTATGATTTCTCGGGGATCGGCAGTGGCTTCAATAAGCCTGCTGGAAAGCCGTAACGCGGCTTCGCCGATCGGCATACGTGGCAGTTGGCGATAAATTGGTGGATCCGTTCGTAGATCCGCGGAAACCAGTAGATCGTTCTTACGGCCTGCGTCGTTTTCTTCGCTCCGGCGTAGCCAACATCTATAGAGTTATGGACTAGCTAGATGACCTCCGTAATTAGTTCTTCTGGAACTATTAGCTTTCCTGAGCCGGTTTTGCCGGTCTTCTGTTGCTAGTTAAGCCGTTTCACCTTCTCGTAGAGAGTTTCTTCCTTAGGGGCCGGTTCCACTGCGTAGACCCCTACTTCTTTTAACACCTCTGCGTCTACTATCCGCTCAGTCAACACCTTCTGGAACATGTTCGGGTCTTCTTTCGCGCGGCTGGTTTTTCCTTCCCTTCTCGTCAACGCGTCAGCCTTTCCATTTTGAGCTCCGGGTCGATAAGTGATCTTAAAGTTGAACCCGGATAAGTAGGCCGCCTACTGCGCTTAACGGCGTAAGAGCTTCTACGTCTTTATAAAGTAAGTTAGCGACTGGTGGTCCGTAAGGACCTGGACCGTGCTCTTTCCAGCTATAAGCTCTGGCTTCCACTCCTCGAACGCCTGTATAATGGCCAGCAGTTCTTTATCGTAGATCGCGTAGTTCCTCTTAGCTTCCGTTATAGATTTGCTGAAGAAAGCCACTAGATAAAGGGTTTCATCGTCTCTGTATTGAGAAAGGACCCCCGCCGTCACTGTGTCGGAAGCGTCCGTTTCTACATAGATTGTCTTTTCCGGCCGGAAGTGTGCCAGAACCGGCGCCGAGGCCACTGCTTCTTTCAGCTAGTTAAACGCTTCGGTGCACCTCTTATTCTATAGGCCAGCGGCCTCCTTCTTTAATGCCTTATTTAGGGGTCTTGCTATCTTGCTGAAGTCCTTAATAAACCGTTAATAGTAGCTGCAGAATCCGAGAAACGCTCTGATTTGGGTAGTGTTTCCGGATTTCGGCTGCTTCCATTCCGCGACGGCGGCGACCTTTAAGGGGTCTATACGAATTCCGTTTCTTCCGACGATAAGACCGAGATATTTAACTTCGGTCTAATAGAATTCGCTCTTCTTCGTGTCCGCGTTCAACCCGACCTCGCGGAGCCTAGTTAGCACCTTCTTAATGTGGTCCGTGTGCTGTTCTTTCGTCCTATCGGTGTAGATAAGGATGTTGTCTAAGTAGACAGACACGAACCGCTCCAGCATGTCTATAAAAGTGTGGTTTATAAAGCGTTGCTACACTGCCGGCGCGTTAGTAAGTCCGAAAGGCATTACCAGCTACTTGAAGTTGCCTATACGCGTAGCAAACGTCGTAAGATCTTCCGTCTGTCCTTCCTCGTTTCTTAGTCGATAGAACGCTTAGCGGATATCCAGCTTGCTAAACTACTTAGCCTTTGCTATGCGCTGTATAGTCTTATCTATTAGCGGCAGTGGATATACGTCTCTCTTGGTAACCTCGTTAAGGCCTCGATAGTCTACGCAGAGTCGCAGACTACCCCCTAGTTTCCTTACGAAAAGAATTGGTAACGCATATTCGGCAGAACTCGGCGTAATAAACTCCTTTGCCAGATTTTCTCGAACAAACACCTCTACTTAGTCTAGTTCAGCCGGTGACAGTCGTCTTAGGGGCTCGGTTCTTGGCAACGCAGCCCCTTCCTTTAACCGGATTTTGTTGTCGTATTCCGGCCGATAGAGCGGCAAGAGGTTGGAGTCGGCTCTTAAGAAGACGTTAGCGTAACCGTAGAGCTCGTTTGGCAGCACCTCTAGTAGATCTACTTCTTCTTCCGCTATTATCTTCCTGTAGTCTTCGATGTCTTTTATCGAGATAGTGTAGATCTTATTGTCCGGCGACTTCGCGAGGGTCGTTATAGCTTCTAAACTCATTATTCCGACGGTGACCAGGAGTTCGGAACGATCGGACGGAGCCTCTTTCGTAGACGCCGCGGCGTTCGGCTCGGCGACGGCGGTCGTTCCGGTGGTCCCTGTTCCGCTACCCAGGGTTTTAAATCCTATCGTGCCTTTATCTACGTCGACGATAGCCTTCTGATTCTTTATCTATTTCTGCCCTATAATAATGTCAAACCTTCCGATATCTATAATTCGGAACGTCGCTTCCGTGGTTCGACCAGCCAAGGTAGTCTTTAGCGGCACATAGTGCGTGACGCTTTCCGTGTCTTGTCCGTTGTACGCCGAAATCCTCGTCGGCGACGCTAATTCCACCGGATAACCGTATCTCTTTATCAGTTTCTGAACTAACCGGTAGTAGGTCGCCGCGCCAATGAGAGCTCCGGTGTCGATAAAAGCTTTTAGCTGAAGTGGTTTGCTCGATCCGTTAAGGGGGTGGACAGTGATTAGAAGGATAATAGCTGTTTCCGTGTTTACTTCCACTGCAGCCGATAGCGGATCGCTGCAGCTATTGATGCTCTCTTTCGTTAACGTAGCTCGCGTTGATGCCCTGTTGTCTATACTAGATAGGGGGCCTATCCTTCCAGCTAGTCTTTTCCCAAAATTCGCAGTAGCACTCCACCGTCTACGCTGTTAGTATCGTTCGGAGCCGGCTCTATAGCTTGTATGGCCTTTCTCGGTAGCGGCGGCTTCGTTGCTCGATATTCCTGCTTCTGCTTATCCAAAGCTTAGCATCTTGTAGCGATGTAGCCAGGCTTTCTGCATGCATAGCACGTAGGGACGAACGCCGATCGCAGTGAATACGACGACTGCTAGGGCGTTCGTCGGAAAGGCGCAGGGGGCTGCGCCGTCTGCGCCAACGGCGACGACTTCTGAACCGATTCGCGTAATTTCGCGTAAGCGCTCAAGTTTCTTGCGGTAACTCTCGCTCTGTGCACGAAGCTCTCGAGGTCTTCGTCTTCCACCGACGCTATAGCTGCGGCTAGTTCAAGGTTTAGCTTCTGCCTTAATAGGTAGAGCTGCTTATCTTCCGCTACCCGGGCCCTAATCGCATATTTTCTGAACAAACCGTAGAACTCCTCGAACGTCTGCCGGTTCTGGTTGATCTTATCCAGCTGCTTACGGGCCGTCTTCTTTCGGAATAGGTCTCTGAAGCGCTGGTCTAGTGCTCTGATCGCTTCCTCGGCGGTCGCCTCTTCCAGGTCCGCTATTAGCGAAAAAGCTTCGCCTTCTAATTGCGATTCCAGGTACACTAGTCTGTCTCCGGCGCTGTTTCCAGCGTAGTCGCGGTCTATCTTATTCTTTATCTTCTTCTTAAACGCTTCCTAGTCTTCGGGGTCTCTACCTCTAAACGCCGGCGGGTCCGGTAATAATGTTATCGAGGTGCTACCTTAACTATAGGCCGCTAGTAAGGCGGTCTCTGCTTGTTCTTCTCGATGCAGTAGCGGCGGCGGCATCGCTGCTTCTATATTAGCTAGTTGATCCTTTAGCGCCTTTAGTTGCGCTAGTCTATTCACCGCCTAGTTCTCTAACACGTCGATGATAGTTTCTGCCGATTCCTTCTCGGCCCTTACCGTCTCTACTTCTTCCCTTAACTGTCTGTTTTCTTCTACGTTCCTATAAGACTTCTTTCCTATAAAGGTAATAATGTTAAACACCTTCTTAGCTCCGTGCTCTGTAAGATATTCTCCTATCTTATCCGGCGTGCGTCCGTACAGTTCGGCGTAGCCCTCTATGCCCTTTCTCGCTTTATCTACCTCTTCTTTCGTAAGGCCTTTATTAGTCGTTCCGTCGTCGAGAATGCTGGTACGCCTATCCCTTAGTCTGTCAGTCTTTCTCTTTCCGCTGCGGCCTGTAACGCCGCTCTCTACCGCTGAGAAGCCTTCTATCTTCTTACAGTGCCTTAGGGGTTGTTGTTGGTGTATGTAGTGTAGTGCGCGTACGTTATTCGGGTTTCTGGATGGTTCGACGGGCCCTTTCGCGCAGCGCGGGGTTGGTGTAGAGAGTGAGTTCGAGATATAATAATCCAGGCACGCAGATATAATTCAATACGGCCTTTTTGATAACTATATCTCGAACTGAGGAGGGAAAGGAATCTATGTGGTGGTAGTGGGGGGGGCTTTCGTAGTGGTAGTGCCAAGGCCCGGCTCGGCCCGTCCGGGCCGAGCTGAAATTCCAGGGTCCACCCCATCAATCTGTCCCACCTCTTTCCACCGCCGCAACAGTACCCTGCTAGAGCATAACTTCTAAGGAAACCGCTCGACTGTTTTACGAATACGTCTAGCGTTACGTAGGCCTTCTAGACAGCATTACCTCTAACAGAGGCTCTTAGTTTATTGCCGAGTTCTGGAAACGCCTTTGCAAGCTTTTAAACATCGATTACTACATCTTAACGTCCTACTATCCAGAAACAGATAGTCAAACGGAAATTGCGAACGCACTGTTCGAACAGACGCTACGTTGCTTTATTGATTACTACTAAAAGGACTGGCCAAAACATATCCCAGCAGTGGAATTCTCGGCGCGCAACTGGGAGTTAGAGACGACAGGACACTTACCCTTCTACACTACTAGAGGCTACTACCCCCAAACAGGAATAGAGCCTTAAGACCCACTACCGCGACCCGACGACCCAGACGAAGTCGATGCAGACGACTGGGCAACGCACCTCTCCCAGATCTATTAGGAAGTCTAAGAAGAAATAACTTACGCCTAGGCTATCTATAAAGAACAAGCCAACCGGAAACGACAACCAGCCCTAGACTATCAAGTAGGAGACAGAGTGTACCTAGACTCCAAGAACATTGTTATAGGAAGACCTTCTCGCAAACTTAACTGGAAAAAACTAGGCCCCTTCCCTATTATAGAGAAGATCAGCTCGCACGTATACCGCCTCTAACTGCCGGAAGACTAGGAAATCTACGACGTCTTCTATCCTGTTCGACTAAGACCTAAAGAAGGAGATCCCTTCCTAATCCAATTGCAAGACTAAGAACGAACCCGCATTCTCCCTGTAGAAGACGACGACAAAGACAAAGAAGGAGAATACTACGTACGCAAAATCACAGACTGTTAAGTGATTGATAGACAGACAAAGTACAAAGTTCAATAGCAAAGCTACAAAGACTAGGACACTACTTGGGAACCCCTTAGAAACATTATCTTTGACAAGGACAAGATTGAAGCCTTCTACTGTTAAAACCACTCTAGAGACTACTGCCTAGAAACCCAGTACAGCCAAAGAGAACTGGATTCTGCTTACTAATAGAATATTGACTGTAACATTAGGCCTGCTCCTGGGAATAAGCAGACTTACCCCTAGTATCTCAAACTACTAAGGCTTCGTAGGAACTCCGCTATATTAAGGGGGGCTACTGTTACGGTCAACAGATGTAAAACGGAAAACACAGTCAACAGATATAAAACGGAAAACAACAGCATCTAAGACCCAACTAGAACTATTAAGATTCACAGACTACAGGCCAACAACTACTAGATAGAAGAAGACTCCAAGAGAGTAAAAGGCGAATCATCTCGCAATGCAAACACTCTTAACTCAGTTCTGGAACCTTAGGAAAAAGCGGGCCTAGGAAATGAATTTGTTTGCAGAACAAAGAAACAGAGTTTAATAAGAAAGTTACTAGCAAACACGTAAACAACTAGCTAGGGCAGGGGGATATAAGAACCTGCCGCTACCTACATAATCTTTCTCTTCTTCTTGTTTATAGCTCGTCTTATGCATCAATTCAGCTTTTATACCTCAGACTCTAGCCCTTCCTTTCTTTACTTAGTTTTCACATCCCTTACTTTAGACTTTAGCCGCCCCCTCCAATATCAACTTTTACATCCCTTCCTTTAGACTTTGTTTTATCTAACTCCTCCTACCTACTTCGACTTTCACATCGACCTCTTCCGACCTCTCAGCTCCCCCCTTGACATTTCCTAACCCAATTGTTCGTCCTTATAGAACCGATTATAGCGCTTCTAACGCAGCAGGAATTGTCTTAGTTGGACCTTTGGTTGTTGAGATATAGCCTGTAAATTATAGTGGTGCTTAGTGGGACTTTGGTACTGTTGTCCTTGCTCTTCTAGCTGTTGACCGTAACACTTTTATACATACCTTAGGAGCAGCACTAGCCATCTTTAGCACCCGGACTACAGACCCTTCTCGAAAGCTTTCTGTCAGAACACCTTAGGTTGACTACCAGTCCACCATAATAAGTCGCGTGTTTAAGGCTTCAAATTTCGCCTCGTTAATGGTTAGATAGAGTAAGAACAATTCTACCTTCCTAACTAGACAATTGCCTGCCTCGTTGTTAAGACATTATGTGTTGATTAACAGGTCAATAGGGCTAAGAAAATTCTGCTCTTCTAATGATACTGCTAAGCTAATGGTCATATGCGTTATAGACTAGCAGCAGAACGCTGTGAACGGGCCGTCCCTCGGGATTTCCCATCACCACAAAGAGTTGCTGTCAGTGAGCAAGCGAGATCTTGGAGCAAATTTCATGTGATTGCAGTCCTTCGCAACTGCTCGAGCATGTCCCGAGACACAATGTCGTCGCCGTGCGAGCCTGTGATGACGAAAGAAAAGAAACGCAAGCGTGGAGCCGGCGTGGACGGACAGGACGAGCTCGAAATCGACGTCAACCTCCCCGAGCCGGCGTCGAAAAAAGCCAAGCGAAAAGAGAAAAAGTCCCAGTCGAAGACGCGCAGGACCGAGGAGCAGGACGACAAGAATGCCACAGCCGCAGACGACGTCCCGCGCGCGCGCAAAGCTCGAGTCACGGTGGCGCCTGCTGCCAAGAAGGCCGACGAGACTGCAAAGCGCTCCGACCATGGCATCTGGATTGGCAATCTCGCCTTCAAGACGACCAAGGACTCGCTGCACAACTTCCTGCGTGATCGGGGAGGCATCGATGAGAGCTCCATCACGCGCACGCACATGCCCATGAACGACAAGCAGCAGAACAAAGGCTTCGCCTACGTCGATTTCCGCAGCGAGGCCGTGCTCCAGATTGCTCTCACGCTCAGCGAGCAGCTGGTGGACGGCCGCAAAGTGCTGATCAAGGACGCGAAGAGCTTTGAAGGCCGGCCGGAGAAGACCAAGGCGGAGAAGGATGCCGCCGCAAGCGGCGGGGCGAGCCACAAGCCGCCCAGCAAGCGTGTCTTCGTGGGCAATCTCGGCTTCGACATGACCCGAGACGAGCTGGCAGAACATTTTGCGCAGGCCGGAAGGGTCGAGGACGTGTTCTTGGCAACATTCGAGGACTCGGGGAAGTGCAAGGGGTTTGGCTGGGTGACGTTCGCAGATGTTGAGGCCTCGACCAATGCTGTGAGGGGTTTCATCTGGAAGAAGTCCGAAGGTCAACCCGATGGAGCGGAGGAGAGTGCAGACGAGGCGCAAAGCGGGGGTAGCGATGAAGCGGAAGGCGCCAAGAAGGTGAAGGCGAAGCCCAAGAGGAAGGCCCACAAGCCTCGAAAGTGGTTCATCAACAAAGTTCATGGCCGCCTGCTGAGATGTGAGTTTGCCGAGGACAAGGAGACGCGGTACAAGAAACGCTACAGCAAGGGCGCAGGTGGTGGGAGCCACGCCGGCGCAGGTGGCGATGCTGGTGCTGGTGCTGGTGCCGGTGCTGGTGCCGGCGCCGAAGTCGACGGCGGTGAAAGTGTCGAGGCGCTCGCCGCACTTGCAGCTGCGGCGAGGGAGGCACCGAAAAGGCGAGACGCGAAGTTGAAGAAGCTCAGCAAGGACGAACGTCAAGATGAGCGACGCGAGCAGCAGGAGTACAAGCGCGACGCCAGGAAGACCGCTCCCGGCAAGGCACTGGCGCAGGCGCCTCGCAACGTGGGCGCCATCGTCGCCGCCCAAGGCAAAAAGGTCACTTTCGATTAGGCCGCCCGCGCGTGCTTGCGCAAATCCGCG
Organism: Pseudocercospora ulei; assembly: GCA_016165855.1. Classification (NCBI taxonomy): domain Eukaryota; kingdom Fungi; phylum Ascomycota; class Dothideomycetes; order Mycosphaerellales; family Mycosphaerellaceae; genus Pseudocercospora; species Pseudocercospora ulei. The sequence continues at coordinate 835,978 of JACWNB010000024.1, read as the reverse complement.
AGATCAGCCTCGCATCGCACATCGCGCACAATCCCCCGATGGGCACATCTGAGACATGTCCGACGGGCCACGGCTTCTTCATGCTCCGTCGTCGGCGGCTCTTGCGGTCGTAGATCTCGCCCGAAGGCACACACACGTCTCGTGGATCGATTCGCGCCCTCCGATCGTCTCCTGATCGGCTACGCGGACTCCCACTGGCTCGATGCACATGGGATGCACGCAGCCCGTGGGCGGCCGTGGGCGGAGACGATGTGCTGGCACTGCAGACCACGAGCGTGGATCCCGGCGGCAATGCCGAGAGCAGTGGTCCTGTCTATGCCTTGGCAGCGCGGGCAGGTCCTTGCTCGGCTTGCTTGAGAAACGCCACCGGGGCGAGCGCCGACGAGCGAGCCTCCCGTGTGATCGAGAGGCATTCGCACATCGGCCGAGCTCAAGACAAGGGCTTCGGTTCCATCAGGATCGGCAGGCTTCCTTCTGTGAGCAGTTCTGTCCGGACGCCGGGGAAAGGTCAAAGACGGCATACGTGTCAATTCATTCACATACTCATCATAGCTCTCTCTCTTCCCTTTGGTCTCAACACTAGGCAATGACCTCCCATCCCATCCACCTCTTCACACCCTCAAAAAAGTCGCCCGGACCCCCATCGTGCCCATCCTGCTCAGCAGCCAAATTCCCCTCCTCTCCCCCACCGTCAGCAGAATGTCCATCAGCCTCGTCATCGTCAGGACCGTCGTACCCAGCACCACCCTCGGATGCAGTGCCCAGGAGCTCCTCATCGGCATCGGGAAAGTCGCGAGCGCGGATGTGCGAGTCCCAGGCCGAAAGGTATTGGTTGGGGTTGAAGTCTGCGTCATAAGGCGCGCCATGGTGGAGCAAGGCGGCGTCGTCGCCTGGGAGGAGGGAGGAATCGATTGCGTCTGCGCCATCTTCGTCGGGGCCGAGGTCGCGTCGGGGGAGGAGGGAGGGATCGATTTGAACTTCCTCTGCACCGTCTTCCGCGCCTTCTCCCTCGCCGAGATCGCGCTCCGGAAGGAAGAAAGCATCATCGTCGTCCCACCCCTGCCAGGAAAATTCGATTTCCTCTCCTCCCTCCTCGTGCCCACCCAGATCCCGCATCTGTAACAAAGCCCGATCGTAGCCTTCCAGGGAGTAATCGATTTCCTCTGCGCCGTCTTCCACGCCTTCTCCCTCGCCGAGATCGCGCTCCGGAAGGAAAAAAGCATCATCGTCCCCCCACTGCCAGGAATCATCGATTTCCCCTCCTCCCTCTTCGTGCTCACCCAGATCCCGCGCCTGTAACAAAGCCCGATCATAGCCTTCTAGGGAGTAATCGATTTCCTCGCCGTCCTCATCAGCATTCGTCTTGACGGTGAAGGGTCCATCTTCATGGTCTTCATCGTCATCCCCGTCATCGCCGTCGTCACCGTCGTCACCGTCGTCACTGTCATCACCGTCATCACCGCCATCACCGCCATCGCCGTCATCATGCTCATCACGCTCATCACGCTCATCTAACAATCTCTCATCATAGCCCTCGAGCGAAAAGTCGACAGTTCCATCCGGAGTAACCTCCTGCAGAGCCCTCTTCTCCATCTCGACTCTCTGCTTGGTGGTGAAAGGTGTTGGGCGGACAGCATCACCAAGAGCCTTGTGCTTTGGGGCGAGGTATTTGGCGAGGTTGGCGGGCAGATGACGAAGCGCTTGCCAGGCCGAGGAGGGTTGGGCGTCGGCGTCACGGGCGCCGAGGAGGAGTTCGGGATCGTAGCCGTCGAGCGAGGTGTCGACGTTCGCGTCGCCGAATTCGGCGTTGACGGCATCAATCTCGCGGGCGAGTTCCGCGCGGGCCTGCAGGAGAGAGGGGCGGTCATCGCTCCGAGCTGAGAGGACGAGCAGGGCGATGGGGAGCCAGAGGAGGTAGAATGCGCGCGTCATGGTTGAGCGGACTGTTGCCTCCCGTTGCGAGCCGTGAGGTTGGGATGAGTGGAGAGAACTCGTGCCATCCACTTCCCCGTGCTGCTTTCAAAGGGTGCTGTATGCTGGAGGCGATTTGTGCTATTGAGAACATGCCGAGAACCGTTTTCAGGCAATGTTCTTTGAAGAATGGTGTCACCGGATCGGTTGTTCAGGAGTAAAGGGTTGGTCAAAGAAAGTACCTCTCTTTTTGGCGGGTCTGGAATGTACGCTCATTGTACAATGCATAGTATCCGGATAACGGCGCGGGAGTCTCAGTCATCCATCTTGGTCTTCTTTCCACTGCCGGTTGGAGTGTCTTCGCCCCCGCGTTTCCTCTTACCCTTGGCAGAGGCTCCACCCTTTCCGCCCTTAACTCGATAGGTGCCGTCGGGATCAGCGCGGGCCCTCTTTTTCCCCGTGCCCTGCGGATGCTCATTGACGAATTCGAGGTCATCGTCTTCTGCCAGAGATGCTGCGCCGGGACTTGCGCCGCCTTCCCGAGCTCGGCCGACTGCTCGATCTCCAACCTGCTTGGCCAGGTTTCTCTTGCCCCCTCCGCGACCGGAGGTGGGCTTGGCGTCATGCGACGCGAGACTCTCGTTGTCGTCAATATCGCCATGACCGGACTGTTTGGCGTGTGCCTTGAGCCAGTTGTGTTGGCTTTGCGGATTGAGCAGCTCGATCTGCCTCTCCCTCTCTCTTGGCGTCATTTCTGCCCAGTGTTTGTAGTCGGTATCGCCTTCCTTGTCTTTCTCATGTGCCTTGGTGAGGCTGATGGGATTGCCGATCTTGGCATCGAGGCGAAGGAGATATGCATCTTCCTGTTCCGAAGTCAGGTAGCCTGGCAGATCTGGACCTCGCAGCTCATCAGGCAGTGCCCCATGGTCCGGCGCGCGTGCATGCGGCACACTGGCCTGCAGCTCTTCCAGCTTCCTAACGCCTTGCGCGGCGAGTTTCTTGTCGATCTGGTCGCGAACCACGTGGAGATCGAGAGGCGGAATATGGCCCCGCTGTACGGCCACGGTATAGTCTAATAGCAGCCGGTTCGCGTCTTCGGGACTCACATCGTCCGGCACGATGTTCGGGATGCTGGAGACTGCCGTGTGCTCGCGCGGAAGCGAGATGTTGAAGCGGAGGTCAGGCGGAAGCGCCGGGCTCTGGTTGAGGTCGAGGAGAAGGTCCATGAGGCCGCTGGCGCAGTGTCAGTCGCGCACAATCAGCACACGTTCCGTTCGACCTGCCATACTCGAGCTTCTCTCGCAGCCGTCGCGCCACGCTCTCCAGCTTCTGCTCTTTCTTGAACAGCGTCTTGTTTTCATCGAGCACGGCATCGACTTTGTGCTTCATCTTGCGGTACTTCTTGCGCCACGACTTGTACTTGGGCCGCTCGGCGGGCGCCGACGACGTTCCTCCTGCCGTCGCGGGCGGTTGCGCGGGGCTGCCCGACTCGGACATGTCGCGATGGGGGTGTTGGTGGTGGAAGCTGGGAGGAGGATCGCGGAAGCTGGGGGGAGGTTCGCGGAAGCTGGGAGGAGGAATCCTCGTGGGTGGTGGTGGAAGCTGGGAGGAGGATCGCGGGTGGTGGTGGTGGTGGTGGAAGCTGCGTCCCAGGCCCCCGCCGATGCGAGGAAGGAACATCCGGGGCGGCCTGACGTGGCCCGTGCATCGCGCTGGCTGGCAGCTACACCGCGGTACCAACACAACATGACACCAGGAAGGTGCGACGTACACACGGAAGTCGCGACGTACACACGGACGTGACATGACCCGGCCCAGATGGCCGCATCCGCTGCCGACGAGGCCGACGCGGCGTGGTGCGAGCAGCAGCGCCTGCCGTCGCTCGCGCTGCCCGTGATGCAGCAGTACCTGCACGGCCGAGACGCGCTGGTGGCGCAGGAAAAGACCCAGCGCAGCGACCGCGCCTTCCGCGACGGCATGTCGCCGGTGGCCCGCCACGCGGCTGCCGTCATCTCGGCCATCCGCCGCCGCGAAGAGCAGACGCTGTGGAGCCCCGCCGGCGACGACGGCATCACCCACCCCGCCGGCGACGACGGCATCGCCCACCCCGACGACGGCATCGCCCGCCCCGGCGACGGCATCGCCCACCCCGCCGGCCAGCCCATCTACCCCGGCATGATGTTCTCGCTGGCCAAGCACCGCATGCAGCGCAGCACGCTGTGGCAGCTGTTGCGCCGCATGCCAAAGGGCGCTCTGCTGCACTGCCACCTCTACGCCACCGGCGATGTGGACTGGCTGATCGACGCTGCCTTCGCCACGCCCGGCATGTGCATCGTCGCCGACGCGTCGTTGCACACGGCCGAAATCCGCCACGACCACACGATCCCCTTCGTGTTCAAGTTCGCCACCGCGCAGGCGACTTCCACCGGCCCGCCGATCTGGTCGGCGTCTTACACGCCGGGCGATCGCGTGCCCGTTGCCGCCGCCGCCGACAGCTTCCCCGAAGGCAGCACCGCCGGCTTCCGGAAATGGGTCAAGTCGCGCATGACTCTCTCGGCCAAGGACGCCATATCGCACCACCTCGGCCCCCATGACATCTGGTCTCGCTTCATCGCCTGCTTTGGCGTCATCAAAGGTCTGGCCAACTACGAGCCCATCTTTCGCGGCTTCGTCCGCCAAGTCCTCCGCGGCCTGCACTCGGACGGCATCAAGTGGGTCGACCTCCGCTGCGACTATGTCACCGGCTTCACCTCCCAAGGCAACGACGAACCAGACCCCGACTACACGCGCTGGTTCGAGATCCTCGACGATGAAATCGAAGCCTTCAAATCCTCCGACCACGGCAAAGGCTTCTGGGGCGCCTCCGTCATCTGGACCTCCATCCGCCAGCTCTCCCCCAAATGCATCATGCAGGACATGCAGGCCTGCATCGACATGAAACTCCGATTCCCCGACCTCGTGTTGGGCTACGACCTGGTCGGCCACGAAGACACCGGCCGCCCGCTCCTCGACCTGACCCGCGAACTGTTCTGGTTCAAAAAGCGATGCGCCGAAGAAGGCGTCGACCTCCCCTTCTTCTTCCACGCGGGCGAAACGCTTGGCGACGGCGACCGCGTCGACGAGAACCTCTTCGACGCCATCCTCCTGGGCACCCGCCGCATCGGCCACGCCATCTCCCTCTACCGCCATCCTCTGCTGATCGAGCTGGTCAAGGAGAAGAACATCCTCATCGAATCCTGCCCCGTCAGCAACGAGGTCCTCCGCTACACCGGCAACATCAAAATGAACCCCCTCCCCGCCTTGCTCGCCCGCGGAGTGTCCTGCTGTCTCGCCAACGACGACCCCGCCATCCTCGGCCACGTCAGCACCGGCTTGACGCACGATTTCTGGCAGGCCCTGCACGGCTGGGACAACCTGGGACTCGCCGGTCTGGCGAGCCTGGCGGAGAACAGCGTGCGCTGGGCCACCTTCGAAGAATCCACCACCCAGGAATGGCGCCACGATATCCGCGACGGCGCCTCGGGAAACGGAGTCCGCGCCCAGCGCATGCGGGAGTGGAGGGCCGAGTTTGAGCAATGGTGCGCCTGGGTGGTCGAGCAGTTTGGGCCCGCCCTCGAGGGCCATGGCCTGGCATGAGCCATGGCTTTCCCGCCATCCGCAGAACCACACGACCGCACACGCGACCACGAGACCACGAACCTGCACCCTCGTCCACGCACATACCCATGCAACAGAACAGCACCACGACGCATCGTGACCGAAGCTTGCAGTTGGACGAGAAACACGATACCCGACGGCCACAGACCGAGGGCGAATTATTTTTTTCTCCGTTTTGGGCCCCGCTTGTGAAAGGCACGTGACTGATGTGGGGACGATCAATCGATCGGGGAATGGGGGTTGCCGTTTTTTTCTCTTTCGATTCCAAAGCAGCAGCCGTCAGTCACGGCGGGGCATTTCGTACAGGTCTGACTTGTTTCTTCTCCCGTCATCATAAAATCCTCATGATAGATCCCCCCCCCCACCAACCGCACATCATTCCATCAATATCCTACAGATCAGATATATGTTGCCCCCCCCCCCTTCACGACGCCGCGCTAGTCAGGAGCAGACGGCAGAACTGTGTGCATGCGTGTGTGTGTGTGTGTGTGTGTGTGCGTGCGTGCGTGCGAATCCAACCCCGGTGAATCAATCATTCCCAACTACCGTCGCGGGGTCCTCCAAGATCCGTCGGCCACGACATCGAAGCGGATGTGGCGGCTCGTGGGCGGTGCATTCACCCGCGCGATGCCGCCGCGGTCGAGCCAGGGCCGGAGGTTTTTGCACTGGCTGACGTCGAACATCTCCAGGTGCCGGCAACTTTCCACCACGGCCTCGACGCCTTGGCCGGTGACGCGGACGCAGCCGCGGACGCCGAGGTAGCGGAGCTCGAGGAGGTGGAGGCCGATGCAGCGGAGGCTGTTGTCGCTGACGGCCGAGCCGCAGAAGGCCATGTCGAGCTTGCGGAGAGCCGGGAGGCCGAGGCTGAGCACTTCGGTGGCGGTGTCGGACAGGGCGCAGCAGAACGAGAGGTCGAGCTCGCGGAGACCTCGACAGCCGCCGACGATGCCGACGATGGCTTGGTCGCTGAGGTACGTGCAGTCGGCCAGCACCAATCGCTTCAGCGAGCGGAAGTTGTAGGCTGCCCAGGAATGAAAGCCGACGTCCGATATGCTGGTGCATCGCGTCAAGTCGAGGCTTTCGAGCCGGTCCGCAGCGTGGACCGCGATGTGCGCCATACTACGGTCTTGCACGTGTTTGCAATAGGAAAGTGTCAACCGCTTCAGCTTCGGAGCGCCGATCACCGTTCCAGGTGGTGGCGGTGCTGATGCGTATTCGGTCGCGGATGGGGCAGCTGAAGCTCCATGTCGTCTCACACCAGGCATTTTGCCGTTTTGCGGATGTGGTGGCGGAGGATGAGGGAAATGCTGTCCTGGTTTCTGTTCCGGCACCACCCAGCCGACCACCCGGGCGAGCAGAGTATCTCCCACCTTTCTGCAGTTGCTCAAGTCGATTTCTTCTAGCTCTTTTGCTTTGTCCACAAGCGATAGCACGGCGCCTGGTGTGACATCCCACACCGACTTCATCTTCCAGACTTTCACCACGCCCGAGCAAGCTTCAACGAGCAGCTTGAAGCCTTCGTCTGAGACATGGTAGCAATTGGAGAGGTCGACCACTCGAGGCCTGCTGCCCACGAGTGGCACGATGACATCCCGTAGCACTTCATCTGTGACGTATCGGTTGTACCGAGAGAGATCCAGCTCGTGGAGTAGGTCTGGCCAAGTCTGAATCAGATGATGCCAGTGCATGCTGACTTGCCGGCAGCGCATGATCGTCAGTAGGTCCAACCGCTTGAAGATCTGTACCAGCACTTTGTCAGGCAGCTTGCCTTTGCCGAAGTTCGATGGACTTCGGACTAGACTGGGCCGCCTGGTGGTGACTGGACTTAAACGAGATGGCGAGCTGGGCGAAGCGGTCGCAGAATGTGATGATTTGTATGATGCTGGTTTCAGCGGCGAAGAGGATAGGATTCGGAGTGCAGGTGGACTCGGCGTGCGATTCTCCAAAGCACTCAGCTGGGCATCGGCAGGAGGTAGCGGCGGTGCAAGTGATGATCTTCGTGACTTGGCTCGCATGTTGTCCAAGTTCTCGTTGAAAAAGGGGTCTGGATCGATGGGCTCCATGTTCGGCGTCAAGGACGGCGACGTTTGGTCAGCACTAGCGACAGGCAAAGGTTCGTCGAACTTGACAGTAGGCAGATCTTTCCGCCACTCGTTGAGGTCTTCATCTGGCTTCTCATCACCACGATGACCGAGAGACTGGCTGGTGTCGATGCCACCTCCGCATACCGGCCCCCCTCCAACATCAGTCATGAGAACCTCGTCCTCTCTTCGCGCAGCTTTGAGCCGCCGCCGAGCTTCCTGCTCGACCTGCTGTCGCAGGTCCGAACTGCATTGCTGCCATAGACTGTCCAAGACATCGCCGTTGATGAGCAGACACTCGACTGCATTCACACTCCTCACCGTGGCTGTTCTTCCCGGCGCCAGGCTGAGACTGGTCACTTCGCCAAAGTACTGGCCAGCTCCCAGCCGCGCGCGAACTTTGAGATCATGATGCTGAGACGGATTGCCGTTCGTATCGGTACTCGTGGGCGTCAGTGAAACACTTCTGGTGGAGCCCCGCACGTCAGAGAGGATTTCGACATCTCCCTTGATGACAAAATATACCTCTCGGCCGCTGCTTCCTTGCTTCATGATGTCGGTGAAAGGTGGATACGAGACCGGTTGGGCGTTGACTCCGAGGAAATGCAGGATATCCGAGGGTAGCCCGGAGAACAAGGGCAATTCCTTCAACAATTGCCGTATGGTCCGTGGCGACGTGCCCAGCGCGCTCGACGCGGCCACTTCGACGATTCCAGGAGAAGGAGACTTTCTCTTCTTATTGTTTGCAACTTCTCCATTGTCCCAAGATCCAGCTTCTCCCATGGCAACATCACCAGCCATCCAATCACGTGATCGCTTCCGGGGCGCGATGGGAGGCCTTATGCTGCCGTGCTCGCCCGCACGACTTTTCAGCCCCCTTTCCATCTTCTTGCGCTCCAGGATCGCCAGTCTTTCGAGCGCCTCGTCTCTGATCGCCCTTTCCACATCCGGGTAGCTCGGGAGTTCCTTGTGCAAATCTTCCTTATTCAGCCTGACGACTAAGCTGCGCGTGGTGGCCACAATGCTCGCGGTCCTGGGCATGTCCATCAGGATGCCGATCTCGCCGAAGAATGAGCCGGGTCTGAGCTCGGCATATGTGCTCTCTCCATCTCGACTGGTGACGCGGACGGAGCCACGGACGAGCCAGTACATGGCCTTGGCATCGTCGCCCTCTCGGATGATCTCCTGCGCGGGCTGATAGATGCTCGGTCGCAAGCTCTTGCCGATGGAGAGGAGGAAGGTGTCTGGGGCGGTCTGGAACAGAGGGAAGGCTTTGAGTCGATCGAGCAGTTCCAGAGGCAGGCCGGTGTCGACGGACGATCCGAGCGGCGAGGACTTGACGGGGCGCGAGGGATTCAGGTCGGAATCGTAGCTCTGGATCAGGCTGGAGGCATCCGGAGGGCCCGATGCCCGCAACGTCGGCGTCGCCCGGAGCGGATGGCGGCGCATGGCACGCGGAGTACGCGCTGGCTCGGTCTATCGACTGCAGCGGAGCCCAGGCATGTACGTGTTGTGTGGACCATGGACTCCGGGCACGAAGCTGCCTGGGCGCACGGGGGTTCGTTCGCGCGGAAGGAGGCGGTGAGTGGGCGGGCCAGCTCATGCGGCCAGAGGCTTCTTGTGCTGCGGCCAGCCGACGCGGCAACGCCTATCGCTCACGGGTGTTGCCCATGGAACGGAGCCGCAATGGGCGAACAGTGGTGGATGGGATGGCTTTGCGGGGCCGGCACCAACACGCCTGTGTCGATCGTCGCCGCGGTCAATGCTCGCGCAAGGCAATGGCGATGTTGGTGCACGGACGGACGCGCATTCCGCGCCAAACCGTGCAGACCAGAGGAGGGGTTCGGTCGCTCGCGCCGCCAGCGCCGAGACTCCACACGCCAACCGCAGGGCACTGCGGGATGATGTAGGATCCTGTCGGATATACACGTGTAGGGTGTTGGTGGCGGTGGAGGATATACACGTGTAGGGTGGTGGAGGATATACACGTGTAGGGTGGTCTAGGATACACACGTATGGGGTGGTGTAGGATATACACGTGTAGGGTGGTGTGGGATACCCACGTGCAGGCTCGTGGAGGATATAGTAGGAAAGCGTAGGAGGAGAAAATAGTAGGATAGAGTAGGATGGAGTAGGATGGTGTGGGATAGTGTAGGATATAGTAGGATGGGATGATGCTGCAGGATGCGGTCGGATGAGAGCTGCACCTGCACCTGCCGCCCCACCACGGCAAGCGCTGAGCGGAACAGCCTTCCTAGTTCTGGAATCCTTCTACGAGGCCTTGGGCCAACACTCGGCATCCGCCGCACGCCCCAACGGAGGAGGAGGAAGGTGCACGACATGTCGCAAAGGATCTCGGTCGAAATCCCGTCGCCACTCCACCTCTGGCCGAGTGGGTTGTTGCTGCTGCTGCTGCTGCTGATGCTTCTCGAAGCAGGAAGGCGGGCATCTGGCACTTGCCCGACAGGATCACAAGACAGAGGGATGGTATACAGACAACCATATGTACAAGCGACCGACTGCGCCCACGCCGATCGGGCGCCACGCATCCACGTCCCACACTCCCACGAGCAACCACCTACTCGTAGATGTAACAGAACGGCCCCTTCATGGTATCGACCGCATCCCGGAGCTTGATTTCCGGCCCGTTGACACCCATGTCGAGCAGGTCGTCCAGAGTGCTGTCCGGGGCATTCGGATCCAAGGGGTTGTTTTTTCCGGCGACGATGTTGATTCGGTCCTCGGGACACTGGTTCTGCCAAATCCACCACATGCGATCCACCTGCGAGTGCTGGAGGAAGAAAAATGGGTCCGCAGGACTGTTGTAAAAATCTCCTCCGGGGTCGCCCCCGACCATGAAATGGCCGGCTCCATGTGCTCCGAGGACACGGGTGGTCAAGTTGCCCTGGAGCACGTTTTGAAACGTGAGAAGGTCGCTCGAGTTGGCGATGAGAGCGACTAATTGGTCGTCGTTGGCCCAGCGAGACGCCGCGTAGGGAGACATGTCGCGACGGAGACAGCGGGGGTTGTCACCGAATCCGTCCTCCTGGGGATTGGGCTCGATGTTCCTCAGGGCTGGTGCTATGGGGCCGAGTCTGACAGTCATGTTGGCAAACGGGCCATTCCGGACGCACCCTCCGCCCGAGCCGGGTGGAATCCTGATGAATCTTATGCTCTGGCTCGGAATCCACGATCCATTGTTCCGAGGGTCTGGTTCGCCGTTGCCACTCATCGAGGTATCGCTGCCGTCGAAAATCGGAGCGTTCATCAGGTCTAATGCGACCCTCGCCCAGTTGATGTAAGGAAAAACGCCTCTGTATCCGCACTCGATTCGCAGCGCTTGCTCGTATGCCCACGTGAAGTAACGGTGCCAAGCTAGAAAGATGCCAGTGCCGTGGATGATCGTAGTTCGGTTGATGTGAATCGTCACGAAGTCGTCATGTCGACTTCGGGCCCCTGGGGCCAGATGGCTGCTCATGCCGGGCTTGTTCAATAGGCATTGGACTGCTGCGATGTATGCTCTCTTCTCATCAGCACACAAGGTGTCCCATTCTCGTCGTACAGAAGCCGTTTCCGGTGTGCAGCCCGAGGGCGGTACATATGACCTTTGTGGTCCTGGTTGACCTGTCGTCGACAGCTGTGATTCCTCACCAAATGGAGCCGGAGCCCTAGCTTGTTTCACTACGTTGTTCAGGGCTATGCGAGCAAGTCGATCCGTACCAGAAGTGTCGGCAGCTTTGAAGCTCGCTGCTGCTACCGAGAGTGGCAGCAACGCGCCAAGTAACTCCGCGATCCGCATATGGCCCCTGATGGGTCGAACAGGTCCACGTGGTGGGTGAGGGTCAGCAAGCAGAAGCACATACCTAATGGGCCTACTTTATGCATCGACAGCTGATGGCCGAGATGTCCCTATCCGAGGAGAGTCTGAACCCAAAGAATGTTAGCTTTTTCCGTGCTGACAGAATGACGCTTGTCCACCGGCACTTCGAATCACAGGCGCTGTGTTGGACATTGTAAGCCATCATATTGTCAGACCTGGCTATGGAGGCAAGCCTTGCCAAGATATATAGGTTAGCCGGCATCAGACTGGACCTTATTCAACACCCCGAGTTATCTATTAACACTCTAATTACTGCATGCTACTGCTATTGGAAAACTTTAGCCTGTACTGCTCTATAGAAAATAGTTGTTAGTTCAAAGCTACCTGATTAGGTTGCACATGATTATCTAGATAGACGTCTGTAGGCTTACTTGAAGAATATCATCAATTGTTAAGCATTAGGTTCTTCTCGACTAGAATCATTTATTAGTTAACTATTATACATACTTTGATTTGTAGTTAACTATATTGTTCTTAGCTCAAAAAATATCAATTCTGGGAGCTATAGCCTAGGGCTTAAACTCTTTACAAGGTAGAGCTTTAGAAAATATCAGTAATCTAGTAGTCTTCGAGTTCATACTCTAAATTAACAATTGTATCATTAAGAAGATTGCTAGTAAATTAAATTGAGATCTAATAACTATAGTTTATTCTGTTCTATTGTTTAGAGTTCTAGATATTGAATATAGTCTGAACCATACTTTTATTATCAATTTAAAAAAGTCTAGAGTATTGCTTAGGTAGATAGCTTAAAGTTCCTTTAGTAGTATAGTAAAGAATAGTCTATTTAGCTTCTATTGTGATAAAGATAAAGAGTAGAAAAAATTATATTAGTATAAAACATCTATTCAATATTAGTATAAGATCTATAGTCAACTTTGAATACATAGATTATTCAATTCTTTTGTATAATTATAATGGAATTGACCAGTTATCGATACTATATGAGTTAGATCTAGTCAAGCACTAAGAATACTAAATAATGAAAAATCATATAGCTGATCAATTATCAGAGCGTTCCGGGAGGTAACTAATATTCGAATCTTCCTAAAGCTATGGATTGTGAGAGGCCAAACGCCTTGCGGAAAGCCACGGATACCATCGGGATATTACCGAAACCCCGGGCTAAACCCCCGAGCCTGAACACCACCGGAACCCCAAGCCGGAACATTACCAAACCAAGCGCGCACGAACGACGAGAACCACCCGAAATGAACGAGGAAGAACTGCATACAGTTTCCCTTCGTCTGACCGGAAGTCGGCCCGCTTTACGCGGCCCACTTCGGACGCGGAAGCCCGCGGCAAATTACGTGATAGTATGGATTATTGCATTAACTTCTTCTGTGAGTCAAAGACCATGTAAGACGGCTGCTGGGCAGCGAAATATTATCAAGAATTTTGAGGGTAGTTTTGCAACATCGCCAGCGTTGCTGTGGGCCCCAAGCCCGTGCTGGTGCTCCTCTGCAGCAGACTGCCCGCTGCTGGAGGTGTCAGCTGTTGTCGTGTTTTCTGGTGCTCCTCTGCAGCAGACTGCCCGTTGCTGGAGGTGTCCAGCTGTTGTCGTGTTTTCTGGTGCTTCCCTGCCTGTTGTCAAAGGTGTCCAGCTGTTGCCTTTCTGGCCCTTGTCTGTTCCGTGTACTCTTAGCAAACCTACACTGAATTTAGGGCTAACAGGTGGCCAAGGCGTCCAGCTGTTGCCGGGTTTCTGATGGTGGGTTTGGTGTCCTGTCGACGTCTTGGAGTGCCCAGCTCGTTCAGTTGCTGTCGGTCGATCTGGTGATTTTGGTGGTAACATATATGACCAGTGAGCTGTACAGACCATTGAGCGGTACAGACCAGTGAGCACTAGCAATGCTGCGCTCGAGGCCCTAGAAGAGGTCAGTACAGTGGACCTTCGCCAAGACTTGCCTTGATTATACGATACCTCCGGTATAGCAATGCAATTCTCCCAAGGAAAATAAATCCTACTAGTAATTAATTACTCTTAAAATACTTAGATAACGTATATAAGTATTAGGTAAGAGGTATTATTATAGTAGAAGAATTTTCTTAGCACAATCAACTAGTACAACAAATTATTGTTCTGAACGCGTAGATTCAGTTTAATACAGCTGTTATAGAATAGCTGTAGTAACTCCTGCAGGCACTAAGAGATGCTCTAGTAGGACATTTGCAAGAATAGTTAGTAGCCTGTTGCTAAGGACGGCCTGTGGCGCTCCTGCAGTATACAAAAGGCACGCTATACAGAATTATTAAAGGGCACTTATTTGTTTAGACATACTACTATTGCTTAGTATTAGGTATACTATATACCGCTATAAACTAACTATATCACAGTTCTAACAAGTCTACCTAAGGTTAGCGGCCTATAGATGTTACAGCAGCAGAAAGGAGTAGGACTGAGTAATAGGGTGGACCCTTGGAATTTCGGCTCGGCCCTTCCGGACCGAGCCGGGCCTTGGCATGCCACCCCTTAAGCCCTTACCTACCACTACATAGATTCCTTTCCCTCCTTAGTTCGAGATTAATACAGGGTGGTTGGGCCCGGGTCATTACCATGCCTTGCCAAGGTTTATATATCTGGTACACATTAGTCAAGTCACTTCTGAGTTACTTAATTAGTCCCTTTTGGCTTAAGTGTACTGCGTTACATCACTTAACTTGGAAGTAACTGCTAAAAGTGTACGATAAAAGGCCCGGGTTCAATTCCTAGAGGGCGTATCTTTTAATAGGAGAGTAAAAGCAGCGTTAACGTATGTCCGTTTGTCCACTACTCTGTACAGAATAAGGCAGACCCGGTAAAGGTCCAGCTAGCTGTGTGCAGACCTGCCGGGGGGGGGGTTAATTGCGTACGCTGTATAGGGGGACTGTGCAATAGCGTACATAGCCTGTAAGTAAGCGTAGCTTACGAGGTCGTAAGCCTGTAGCGCAAGGGGTAGTAATACGGGGTAGTTAGGCCCAGGTCATTACTATGCCTTGCCAAGGTTTATATATCTGGTACACATTGGTTAAGTTACTTCCGAGTTACTTAATCAGTCTCTTTTGGCTCAAGTGTACCGCGTTACATTAGAGATATAGTTATCAAAACAGCTGTATTGAATTATATCTGCGCGCTCGGATTATCATATCTCGAACTTACTAACTACACTAATCCTGCGCTGCGCAAAAGGGCTCGTTAAACTACATCCGGCTACCTAAATAACGTACGCGTACACTACAACCTAAACTAAACACATTAGCACTGTAAGAAGGCTATAGAAGGCTTCTCGACGGTAGAGGGCGGCGTTACCCGCTGTAGCGGAAAGAGAAAGACTAACAGAGCAAAGGATAGGCGCGCCAGCATCCTAGAAGATAGGACAGTTATTAAAGGTCTTATAGAAGAGGAGACAGACAAAGCGAAAGAGGGTATAGCTAGCTATTAGGAGCTGTACGCCTGCACGCCCGACGTGATACGGATGTGGATGTAGAGGGCTGGAAGGTGCTGGAAGGTGGCAGGCTTGGCAGGACCAGGCTTGGCACACACTCAAATACCTCCACCTCCGCTTGTACGTAGATTCTTCTCTCTCTAGCCTTGGATATAGTTATCAAAGACGGGTATTGACCTAGAGTCTACCTTAGTCAGGTCACGACGAACTAGAGGAACACCTAGCGGAACACAGGTCTAGAAAGGTGTACGACACTATTACCTTTATCGAGAAGACGTTTTCCAAGAAAATAGAAGAGAACAAGCAGTTAAGAGAGGAGATAGAGGCAGTAATAGCCGAGAAGGAATTACTATTAAGGTGTTAAAGAACTAAGCGGCGACACGACTAGCGCGACTGAAAATACTAAGGGCTGATCCGGGCGCGCAGATAAGATTCAATACGGCCTTTTTAATAACTATATCTCGAACTGAGGAGGGAAAGGAATCTATGTAGTGGTAGGTAAGAGCTTTGGGGGTGGGGTGCCAAGGCCCGGCTCGGTCCGGAAGGGCCGAGCCGAAATTCCGAGGGTCTACCCTATCACTCAGTCCCACCCCTTTCTGCTGCCGCAACACTACCCCCCTCCCTTATTAGCGGTCGCCCTCGACCGCTTACTTATCTGTTCCCCCAATTTTTTTTTTTACATTATCGCTATCTGACGTCTTCGCTTAGCGTCTATCTGATCCGTTCTATCTGATCGGAGCCAGTGGTCGCCTAAGCTGCAGCGTAGCCGGTCCGTGCGCCGCCGCATGGGTCTATATAGATCTATTTGGCTCGCTATCCTCTTCTTTTTTCTTTCTCTACTAAGGCCTTAAGCTCTACCGCGATGCTGCTCCCTGTAGCGTCGGCTTCGTTCTTTTCCGTAATTATCTGACCGGCCAAGCCAGCAGTTTGGTGGTAGCGAAGGCGGACCGGCATTACTAAGAGCACCGGAACCGGTAGTTCCGTCTCCGATCGCATCGTTATTATCCGTCCGGCGAATCCGACTAATAAGGACAATGCTAACAAGGACGGTGGCTAGGCTCGCCGATCTCGATCGTTTTCACCGGTATTTATACCGATAGGGCGGACGCAGTTCTTCTTTTTTTTTCCTGATCCGTTAACTTTATAGCTACTCGGACCGCGGCTTTCTCGGATTCCGGATATAGAATTCCTTTAGCAGCTCTGCTAAGTTTCGTAGATTCTCGATCGGGTACTATTTATAGCCTTCTGGCCACCCCTTCTACAAAATCTTTGCTTTAATAGACCCTCTTATCTTTTTTATATCTGTTACGTCTTCCACTTCCTACTCTTCTCCTTTACTGTCTATCTCTACTAGTAGGGGTTCAGTGAACCCCTGTTCCGGAAGGCCGTCTTCCGGGTCCAAGCTTAGCAGATCTGAATAAAAGATATCGTAGATCTGGAACGATTTTGGCAGCTAGAGCCGGTAGGTTACCGGCGACCTCTTTTCCACTATATTAAACGGACCTACGTAGCGGGGGTTAAGCTTGGCGTTGCCTTTCAGCCTTAGGTTTCTCGTATTAAGCTATACCTTCTAGCCTTCTTCGAATTCTATTAGTAACCGCTTTCTGTTAGCTCGAGTTACTATCTTCTTCTAAGCCGATTCTATAGTCTCTTTCGCCACCTCGATCGCTTCTTCTATCTGGGATTGGAGAGCTTTTGCCGCGGCAGCGGCAACTCTCTTTAACGACGTAATGGTAGGAGGTTCCGAAGGGCTGGGTTTATCCAGTGGTTGGAAGCTTATTCTTGGAAGATAACCGTAGGTTATCTCGAACGGCGCCAGCGAGGTGGCTTCTGATTATGCTGAATTGGCGCAGAATTCGGCCATTAGCAACACCCTAACCCACTTAGCTTAGTAATAACTACAGAAGATCCGTAAATATTTCTCTATCTTACGATTGGCCACTTCCGATTAACCGTCCATTTGGGGGTAGGCTGCAGTGCTTAGCTTTCTACGGATTCTGAGAGCCTGGTTGATATATTTCCATATATTAGCGGTGAATTGAGGACCCCTATTAGTGGTGATAGTGTCCGGCAGGCCGTAGTGCTTCCATATATGTCGAATCAGCATTCTCGCTGTTTCTTCCGCTGTAGTCCCTTTATCCTTAGCTCGGCAGGGGATAAAATAGCACTCCTTGCTTAGTCGATCCACTACGTTGAGCGTAGCGTTATATCTATCTGAATCCGGCAGGCCGGTTACGAAATCCATCGTAATGTGCTGCTACGGTTTCTTAGGGATTGGAAGTAGCTTTAGCAGACCGGCCGGAAGGCCATAACGTAGCTTCGCGGCTTAACACACGTAACAGTTAGCGATAAACCAGTGGATCCGCTCGAAAATTCGCGGAAACCAGTAGGTCGTCTTTACTGCTTCTATTGTCTTCTTTAAGCTGGCGTAACCGACATCCGTAGAACTATAGACCAACTGGACGACCTTGGTAATAAGTTCTTCTAGGACGATTAACTTCCCCAAGCCGGGTTTGCCAAGCTTCTGCTGCTAATTAAGCCGTTCTACTTTCTCGTAGAGCGTCTCTTCTTCGGTTAGTGGTTCTATCGCGCTGATCCCTGCTTCTCTTAATACTTCGGCGTCCACTATCCGTTCGGTCAACACCTTCTGGAACATGTTTAGATCTTCTTTCGCGCAGCTAGTCTTTCCTTCTCTTCTCGTTAACGCATCGGCCTTTCCATTTTAAGCTCCGGATCGATAGGTAATCTTGAAGTCGAATCCGGATAAGTAGGCGGCCTACCGAGCTTAGCGCTGTAATAGCTTCTGCGTCTTTATAAAGTAGGTAAGTAACTAGTGATCCGTAAGGACCTAGACTGTGCTCTTTCCTGCTATAAGCTCCGGCTTCTACTCCTCGAAAGCCTGGATAATTGCCAACAGTTCTTTATCGTAGATAGCGTAGTTCCGCTTAGCATTATTTATAGACTTGCTAAAGAAAGTCAGTGGATAGAGGGTCTCGTCGTTTCTATATTAAGAAAGGACCCCTGCTGCTACTGTGTCGGAAGCGTCCGTTTCTACGTAGATCGTCTTCTTTGGTCGGAAGTACGCTAGAACCGGCGCCGAGGCCACTGCCTTTTTCAGCTAGTTAAAGGCTTCTATGCACCTCTTATTCTATAGGCCAGCGGCCTCCTTCTTTAGTGCCTCGTTTAGGGGTCTCGCTATCTTGCTAAAGTCCTTGATAAACCGTCGATAGTAGCTGCAGAAACCTAGAAACGCTCTGATTTGCGTAGTGTTTCCGGATGTCGGTTGCTTCCATTCCGCGACGGCGGCCACTTTCGATAGGTCTATCCGAATTCCTTCTCTTCCAACGATAAGACTGAGGTATTTAACTTCGGTCTGGTAGAACTCGCTCTTCTTCGTGTCCGTGTTTAATCTGACCTCGCAGAGTCTCTTTAACACCCTCTCTATATAGTCCGTATGTTGCTCTCTCGTTCCTTCGGTATAGATCAGAATGTCGTCTAAGTAGATAGACACGAACCGTTCCAGCATGTCTATAAAGGTGTAGTTTATAAAGCGTTGCTACACTGCCGGCGCGTTGGTGAGTCCGAAAGGCATTACTAACCACTTGAAATTGCCTATACGCGTAGCGAACGTCGTAAGATCTTCGGTTTGTCCTTCTTCGTTTCTTAATTAATAGAAAGCTTGGCAAATATCCAACTTGCTGAACTACTTAGCCTTAGCTACTCGTTGTATAGTCTCGTCTATTAGCAGCAGCGGATACATATCTCTCTTAGTGACCTTATTAAGGCCTCGGTAATCTACGCATAGTTAGAGGCCACCTCCGGGCTTCCTTACGAAAAGAATCAGCGACGCATATTTGGCTAAGCTCGGCTCGATAAACTTCTTCGCTAGATTCTCTCGAACAAACACTTCTACCTAGTCTGGCTCAGCTAGTGACAGTCTTCTTAAGGGCTCGGTTCTTGGCAGCGTAGCTCCTTCTTTTAGCCGGATCTTGTTGTTATATTCCGGTCGGTAGAGCAGCAAGAGGTTGGAGTTAGCCTTCGAGAACACGTCTAATCCGGGCACGCAGATATAATTCAATACGGCCTTTTTGATAACTATAGCTCGAACTGAGGAGGGAAAGGAATCTATGTAGTGGTGGACGAGACCTTTAGAGGGGGGGGGTAGTGGCGTGCCAAGGCCCGGCTCGGTCTGGAAGGGCCGAGCCGAAATTCCGAGGGTCTACCCTATTACTTAGTCCCACCCCTTTCTACCGCTGCAACACCACCCCCCTCCCTTATTAGCAGTCGCCCTCGACCGCTTACTTATCCGTTCTTCCTGTCTTTTTTTTTTGATTTACATTGTTACTATCTAAAGTCTTTACTTGGCTTCTATCTGTTGCAGCGGTGGAAAGAGGTAGGACAGATTGATGGGGTGGACCCTAGAATTTCGGCTCGGCCCGTCCGGGCCGAGCGGGGCCTTAGCACTACCACTACAAAAGTCCTCTACCACTACCCTATAGATTCCTTTCCCTCCTCAGTTCGAGATATAGTTATCAAAAAGGCCGTATTAAATCATATCTGCGTGCCCGGATTATTATATCTCAAACTCACTCTCTACACCAATCCCGCGCTGCGCGAAAGGGCCCGTCGAACCATCCGGAAACCCGAATAACGCACGCGCACTACACTACACAAACCAACAACAACACCCAAGGCACTGTAAGAAGATAGAAGGCTTCTCAGCGGTAGAGAGCAGCGTTACAGGCCGCAGCAGAAGCAGAAAAGGAAAGACTGACAGAGCGAGTAGGCGCTTAAGCGTTATTAACGATAAGATTATTATTAGCGGTTTTACAGCGGAAGAGACCGCTAAGTTCAAGGAACGAATAGCTAAGTATAGGAAGATCCACGACTGCACGATCGAGGAACTGGAAGACTATGTAAACGAGAACGGGATAGGATAGGTCTACGATAGTATAGACCTCATTAAGACGCTGTTTTTCAGAACGCTAGAAGAAAACAGACAACTAAGAGAAGAAACTAAAGCGGTAAGGGCCGAGAAGGAATCGGCGGAAACGATTATCGACGTGTTAGAAAACCAGGCAGCGAATCGAATAGCGCAGTTAAAGGCGCTGAAGAATCAACTGACCGATATGGAAGCAGCGAAGTCGTCGCCGCTACTGCGTCGAGAAACCTACGAGGAGACTGCCTTACTAGCGGCCTATAGTCAAGGTAGCACTACGATAACGCCACTGCCGGACCTACCTGCTTTCGGTAGCGGAGACCCTAAAGTATAGGAGGCATTTAAGAAGAAGATCAAGAACAAGATAAGCCGCGATTACGCATCGAGCAGCGAAGAGGATAGATTGGCGTACCTGGAATCGCGATTGGAAGGTGAAGCTTTTTCGCTAGTGGCGGACCTGGAAGAAGTGACAGCCGACGACGCTATTAAAGCGCTGGACTAGCGTTTCGGAGACCCCTTCCGGAAGAAGACAGCCCGTAAGCAGCTGGATAAGATCAACCAGAACCGGCAGATGT
The DNA here is from genome assembly GCA_016165855.1 of Pseudocercospora ulei. Classification (NCBI taxonomy): domain Eukaryota; kingdom Fungi; phylum Ascomycota; class Dothideomycetes; order Mycosphaerellales; family Mycosphaerellaceae; genus Pseudocercospora; species Pseudocercospora ulei. Next base: position 815,510 of record JACWNB010000024.1, on the reverse strand, counting down.
TCGAAGAGTTCTACGGACTGTTTAGGAAATATGCTATCAGAGCGAGAGTAGCAGAGGATAAGCAGCTCCACCTATTAAGGCAGAAGCTGAACCCTGAACTGGCCGCAGCTATAGCGTCTGTAGAAGACGAAGACCTTTAGAGCTTCGTGCATTAAGCGAGAGTCACCGCTAGAAACTTGAACGCGTACGGAAAACCGACGACACGTGAACTGATTTAGAAGCCGTCAGCGCAGCAGACAAGAGCCCCCGCGCCCTTTCGACGAACCCCCCAGCAGTCGCTATATTCACTACGATCGGCGTTCGTCCCTACCTACTACGCATGCGGAAAGCCTGGCTACATCGCTACGAGATGCCAAGCAACGGCCTAGCAGAAACAGGAGTATCGTGTTATAAAGCAGCAGCAGCCGCAGCCGCCGAGAAAGACTATTTAAGCTATCGAATCGGCGCCGAACGACACTGACAGCGTAGACGGCGGGGTTTAGTTAAGAATTATAGGAAAAGACCAGCTAGACGGATAGGCCCCCTATCCAGCGTAAAGAACAGGACACCCCTGCGAAAGGCACCGACGGAACGAGAGAGCATCAATAGCTGCAGCGATCCGCTGTCGGCTGCAGTGGAAGTGAACACAGAAACAGCTATTATCCTTCTAATTACTGTCCACCCCCTTAACGGATCGGGCAAATTACTTCAGTTAAGAGCTTTCATTAACACCGGAGCTCTTATTGGCGCGGCGATCCACTACCGACTAGTCCGGAAGCTAATAAATAGATACGGCTATCTGGTGGAACTAGCGTCGCCGACGCGGATTTCGGCATACAACAGACAAGACACGGAAAGTGTCACGCACTATGTGCCGCTAAAGACTACCTTGGCTGGTCGCACTACGGAAGCGACGTTCCGAATTATAGATATCGGAAGATTTGACATTATTATAGGGCAGAAATAGATAAAGAACCAGAAAGCCATTATTGACGTAGACGAAGGCACGATAGGGTTCAAAACCCTAGGCAACGCCACCGCCGCCACCGAGCCGAAAGCTACGGAGTCCGCTAAAGAGGCTCCGTCCGACCGTTCCGAACCCCTGGTCACGGTCGGAATAATGAGTTCAGAAGCTATAACGACCCTCGCGAAGTCGCTAGACACTGAGATCTACGCTATCTTAATAAAAGACATCGAAGACTATCGGAAGATAATAGCGGAAGAAGAGGTAGATCCACTGGAGGTGCTGCCAAACGAGCTCTATAGTTACGCTAATGTCTTCTTAAAAGCAGACTCCAACCTCCTGCCGCTCTACTGGCCGGAATACGACAATAAGATCAGGCTGAAAGAGGGGGCTACCTTGCTAAGAACCGAGCCCCTAAGAAGACTGTCGCCAGCCGAACTGGACTAAGTGGAGGTGTTTGTTCGTAAAAACGTAGCGAAGAAGTTCATTACGCCAAGCTCCGCGGAATATGCGTTACCGATTCTTTTCGTAAGGAAACCAGGGGGTGGTCTGCGACTCTGCGTAGACTACAGGGGCCTTAACGAGGTCACTAAGAGGGACGTATACCCGCTGCCGCTGATCGACGAGACTATACAACGAGTAGCTAAGGCTAAGTGGTTCAGCAAGCTGGATATTCGCCAAGCATTCCATCGATTAAGGAACGAAGAAGGACAAACGGAAGACCTTACGACATTCGCTACGCGCATAGGCAATTTCAAGTAGTTAGTAATGCCTTTCGGACTCACCAACGCGCCGGCAGTGTAGCAACGCTTTATAAACCACACTTTTATAGACATGCTAGAGCGGTTCGTGTCTATCTACTTAGACGACATCCTTATCTACACCGATAGAACGAGAGAGCAACACACGGACCACATCGAGAGAGTGTTAAAGAGGCTCCGCGAAGTCGGATTGAACGCGGACACGAAGAAGAGCGAGTTCTATCAAACCGAGGTCAGATATCTCGGTCTTATCGTCGGAAGAGATAGAATTCGTATAGACCCCTTAAAGGTCGCCGCCGTTGCGGAGTGGAAGCAGCCGAAATCCGGAAACACTACGCAAATCAGAGCGTTTCTCGGCTTCTGCAGCTACTATCGACGGTTTATTAAAGACTTTAGCAAGATAGCGAGACCCCTGAACGAGGCGCTAAAGAAAGAGGCCGCCGGCCTATAGAATAAGAGGTGCACGGAAGCCTTTAACCGGCTAAAAGAAGCAGTGGCCTCTGCGCCAGTTCTGGCACACTTCCGGCCAGAAAAGACGATCTACATAGAAACGGACGCTTCCGACACAGTAACGGCAGGGGTCCTTTCTTAATATAGTAACGACGAAACCCTCCATCCAGTCGCTTTCTTTAGCAAGTCAATAAGCGAAGCTGAGCGGAACTACGCTATCTACGATAAGGAGCTGCTGGCGATTATTCAGGCTTTCGAGGAGTAGAAGCCAGAGCTTATAGCTAGAAAGAGCACGGTCCAGGTTCTTACGGACCACCAGTCGCTAACCTACTTTATAAAGACGCAGAAGCTCTTACGTCGCCAAGCTCGGTGGGCCGCCTACTTATTAGGATTCGACTTCAAGATTACATATCGACCGGGGGCTCAAAACGGAAAGGCTAACGCGTTAACGCGAAGAGAAGGAAAGACGAGCCGCGCGGAGGAAGATCCGAACATGTTCCAGAAGGTGTTAACCGAGCGGATAGTAGACGCAGAGGTGTTGAAAGAGGTAGGGGTCTATACAGTGGAGCCGGCCCCTAAAGAAGAGACGCTCTACGAGAAGGTAAAGCAGCTTAACCAGCAACAGAAACTCGGCAAAACCGGTTTAAGGAAGCTAATAGTTCCGGAAGAACTAATTACGGAGGTCATCTAACTGGTCTATAGCTCTATAGACGTTGGTTACGCCGGCTCAAAGAAGACGATAGAAGCTATAAGGACGGTCTGCTAGTTTCCGCGGATCTACGAACGAATCTACCGATTTATCGCCAATTGCCACGTATGTAGAGCCGCGAAGCTACGTTACGGTCTTCCGGCCGGCCTGCTTAAGCCACTTCCGATCCCCGAGAAACCGTAGCAGCACATTACGATGGACTTCGTAACCGGCCTGCCGGATTCCGATAGATATAATGCTACGCTGAACGTAGTGGACCGATTAAGCAAAGAACGCCACTTCATCCCCTGTCGAGCGAGAGACGACGGAACCACTGCAGAAGAAACAGCGAGAATGCTAATTAAGCACGTATAGAAGCACTACGGGCTGCTAGACACTATCACTACAGATAGGGGTCCTCAATTCACCGCCGACGTGTAGAAGGCTGTCAACCAAGCTCTCGGAATTAGTGGAAAGCTTAGCACCGCCGCTTATCCGCAGACCGATAGTTAGTCTAAAGTTGCTAACCGTAAGATAGAACGATACCTACGAACCTTCTGCAGCTATTATCAGGAAGAATGGGTTAAGGTGTTGCCGATAGCCGAGTTCTGCGCTAACTCGGCACTGTCTAAGGCTACCTCGCTGGCGCCGTTCGAGATAACGCACGGCTATCTTCCAAGGACGAGCTTTTAGCCGCCAAACGAACCCAGCTCTGCGGAACCACCTACCGCTACGTCGTCAAAGAGAGTCGCCGCCGCGGCGGCAGAAGCGCTACGATCTCAGATAGAAGAAGCGATCAAGGTAGCGAAAGAAGCAATGGAGACGGCTCAGAAGAAGATAGTAACTCGAACTAATAGGAACCGGTCGCCAATAGAATTCAAAGAAGGTCAAAAGGTATAGCTCAATACGCGAAACCTAAGGCTAAAAGGAAACGCGAAGCTCAACCCACGCTACGTAGGTCCGTTCAAGATAATAGAAAAGAGGTCGCCGGTGACTTATCGGCTCGAGCTGCCGAAGGCGTTCTGGATCTACGACGTTTTCCATTCCGATCTACTAAGCCTGGACCCTGAGAACGGTCTGCTGCAGCAGGGGTTCGCCGAACCCCCACCAGTTAAGATAGACGATAATGAAGAAGAGTGGGAGGTAGAAGATATAATGGACGTAAAGAAGATAAGGGGGTCCATTAAAGCGAGGACCTCGTAGAAGGGGTGGCTAGAAGACTATAAATAGTATCCGGTCGAAAACCTGTGGAATTCGGCAGAGCTGCTAAGAGAGTCCTACGCGCAGAATCTGAAAAAGCCGAAACCAGCGTAGCTCTAATGCCGACAATAGAGACACGTCCGCTCTACTAGCGCGGAAGCCGATAAAAACGATCGTGCTTTGGGAAGTGATTGCTTCAGGCACTACCGCGCGGCCGGCGGCGCCGCCGACCGCGTAGTAGGTAAAGGCTTTGGTAGAAGAGATAAAGAAGAAGAAAAACGGCGCCGCGGAAAGATCTATATAGACCTCCGAGAAAACGCACAGACCAGCCACGCCGCAGCTATAGACCTACGGCTCAGATCAGATAGCACGGATTAGGCGCACCGATTACATAAACGGCAAGTGAAGGACCTTAGACGCCGATAACGTAAGAAACTCAAGAAGCGATAGAAGACGGAAGAGGTGACATTACCGTCGGAGGAGATTTTCGAGAAAGAGACAAAAAAAAGTGGAGATTTTCGGATGGATAGGGTGACTAAGCGGTCGAGGGCGACCGCTGGTAAGGGAGGGGGGTAGTGTTGCAGAGGTGGAAAGAGGTAGGACAGATTGATAGGGTGGATCCTGGAATTTCGGCTCGGCCCGTCCGGGCCGAGCAGGGCCTTGGCACTACCACTACGAAAGTCCTCCACCACCACCCTATAGATTCCTTTCCCTCCTCAGTTCGAGATATAGTTATTAAAAAGGCCGTATTGAATTATATCTGCGTGCCCGGATTACTATCTGATCTATTCTATCTGATCGCAGCTATCTGATCGGAGCTATCTGATTGGAGCCAGCGGTTACCAGACCTGCGGCGTAACCGGTCCGTGCTCTGCCGTAGAGGTCTATATAGATCCGTCCGTAGCTTCTTATCTTTTTCTTCTTCTTTCTCTACCAAGGCCTTCGGCGCTACCGCGAGGCTGCTTTAACGGCGGCCGCTTCGTTCTTCGTCGTTACTATCCTTTCCGCCAAGCCGGTAGATAATAGTAACAGAGCGCAAAGACCGTTACTAAGCGGGCCGACGCGGTGGCGCCGTTCTTGGCCTTACCGTTCTATCCGCCGGTCCTGGCCAGCGGTAGTGGTAGTGGTAAGGCCTAAGACACCGGCCAGCGGATTCTACGATCGTTTCTATCGGCTTCCGCGTTGATGGAGCGGACGTAGATATCCTTCTTCTTTATCGACCTTCGAGCTACACAGGCCTCGGCTTCCTTAGGTTTCGAACATAAAATTCTCTTAGTACCTCCGCTGAATTCCGGAGGTTCTCGACCGGATACTATTTATAGTCTTCCGGCTATCCTTTCTATAAGATCCTCGCTTTAATGGATCCCCTTTGTCTTCTTATGTCTATAACGTCTTCCACCTCCTATTCTTCTTCTTTACTGTCTATTTCGATCGACGGGGGTTTATCAAACCCCTGATCCGGAAGACTATCTTTAGGGTCTAGGCTTAGCAGATCCGAATAAAAGACATCGTAGATCCGGAACGATTTCGGCAGCTGGAGCCGGTAGGTTACCGGCGACCTCTTTTCTATTATCTTGAACGGACCTACGTAACGAGGGTTGAGCTTCGCATTGCCTTTCAGCCTTAGGTTCCGCGTGTTAAGCTATACCTTTTAGCCTTCCTTAAATTCTATCAGTGACCTCTTTCTATTAGCTCGAGTTACTATCTTCTTCTAAGCTGATTCTATCGCTTCTTTCGCTACCTTAATCGCTTCTTCTATCTGAGATCGGAGCGCTTCTGCCGCCGCCGCAGCGATTCTCTTCGACGAGGTAGTGGTAGAAGGTTCTAAAGAGCTGGGTTCGTTCAGTAGTTAAAAGCTTATCCTCGGAAGGTAGCTGTAAGTTATCTCAAACGGGGACAGTAAGGTGGCTTCCGATTGTGCAGAATTTGCGCAGAATTTGGCTATCGGCAACACCTTAACCTATTCTGCTTAATAATGGCCGCAGAAGATTCTTAGATACTTTTCTATCTTACGGTTGGCTACTTCTGACTGTCTGTCGGTCTGAGGGTAAGCGGCTGTGCTGAGCTTTCTACGAATTCCAAGGGCTTGGTTGATAACTTTCTATACGTCTGCAGTGAATTAAGGACCCCTATCTGTGGTAATAGTGTCCGGTAGCCCGTAGTGCTTCTATACGTACTGGATCAACATTCTCGCCGTTTCTTCCGCAGTAGTTCCTTTATCCTTAGCTCGGCAGGGGATGAAATAGCGTTCTTTGCTTAGCCGATCCACTACCTTGAGCGTTGCATTATATCTATCGGAATCCGGCAGGCCGGTTACGAAGTCCATCGTAATGTACTGCTATAGTTTCTTAGGGATCGGAAGTGGCTTTAGCAGGCCGGCTGGAAGGCCGTAACGTGGCTTTGCTGCTTAGCACACGTAGCAGTTAGTAATAAACCGATGTATCCGCTCGAAGATTCGCAGAAACCAGTAGGTCGTCCTTATTGCTTCTATCGTCTTCTTCGATCCTGCGTAACCAACATCCTTAGAGCTATAGACCAGCTAGATAACCTCTGTAATTAGTTCTTCTAGAACAATCAGTTTCCCTAAGCCGGTTTTGCCAAGCTTCTGCTGCTGATTAAGCCGTTCTACTTTCTCGTACAGCGTCTCTTCTTTAATTGGCGGCTCTATCGCACAGATCCCTACCTCTTTTAATACCTCGGCGTCTACTATTCGTTCTGTTAGCACCTTCTGAAACATGTTCGGATCTTCTTTCGCGCGGCTGGTCCTTTCTTCTCTTCTCGTTAATGAGTCTGCCTTTCTATTTTGAGCTCTAGGTCAATAAGTGATCTTGAAGTCGAACCCGGATAAGTAGGCAGCCTACCGGGCTTGGCGCCGTAACAGCTTCTGCGCCTTTATAAAGTAGGTCAGTGACTGGTGGTCCGTAAGGACCTGGATCGTGCTCTGTCCAGCTATAAGCTCCGGTTTCCACTCTTTCAAGGCCTGAATAATAGCTAGCAGTTCTTTATTATAGATAGCGTAGTTTCTCTTAGCATTATTTATAGACTTACTAAAGAAAGCTACTGGATAGAGAGTCTCGTTGTCGTCAGCGTACTAAGAAAGGACCCCTGCTGTCACTGTGTTAGAAGCGTCTGTCTCTACGTAGATCGTCTTTTCTAGTCTGAAGTGCGCTAGCACTGGCGCTAAGGCTACCGCCTCCTTTAGTTAGTTGAAAGCTTCTGTACACTTTTCATTCTATAGGCCGGCGGCTTCCTTCTTTAATGCCTTATTCAGTAGTCTCGCTATCTTGCTGAAGTCCTTAATAAACTGTCGATAGTAGCTGCAGAATCCGAGAAACGCTCTAATTTGCGTAGTGTTTCCGGATGTCGGTTGCTTCCATTCCGCTACAGCGGCCACTTTTGACGGGTCTATCCGAATTCCTTCTCTTCCGACAATAAGACCGAGATATTTGACTTTGGTCTGGTAGAACTCGCTCTTTTTTGTGTCTGCGTTTAATCCGACCTCGCGGAGTCTCTTTAACACCCTCTTAATGTGGTCCGTGTATTGTTCTCTCGTTCCCTTAGTGTAGATAAGAATGTCGTCTAAGTAGATTAACACGAACCGTTCTAGCATATCTATAAAGGTGTGGTTTATAAAGCGTTGCTACACTGCCGGCGCGTTGGTAAGCCCGAAAGGCATTACCAACCACTTAAAATTGCCTATGCGCGTAGCGAATGTCGTAAGGTCTTCCGTTTGTCCTTCTTCGTTCCTTAATCGATAGAACGCTTAGCGAATATCCAGCTTGCTGAACTACTTAGCCTTAGCCACTCGTTGTATAGTCTTATCGATTAGAGGCAGCGAATACAAATCTCTCTTGGTAACCTTATTAAGGCCTCGGTAGTCTACGCACAGTCGGAGACTACCTCCAGGTTTCTGCACGAAAAGAATCGGTAACGCATATTCTGCTAAGCTTGGCGTAATGAACTTCTTCGCTAGATTCTCTCGAACAAACACTTCTACCTAGTCTAGCTCGGCCGGAGATAAGCGTCTTAGGGGCTCGGTTCTCGGCAGCGCGGCTCCATCTTTTAGCCGGATCTTGTTGTTATATTCTAGTCGGTAGAGCGGCAAGAGGTTGGAGTCAGCCTTTAAGAACACGTTAGTGTAACTATAGAGTTCTTTTGGTAATACCTCTAGTGGATCCACTTCTTCTTCCACTATTATCTTCTAGTAGTCTTCGATGTCTTTTATTAAGATAGCGTAAATCTCGTTGTCTGGCGACCTCGCGAGGGTCGTCAAAGCTTCTGAACTTATTATTCCGATCGTGTCTTAAGGGTCGGACCGATCCTTCGGAACCTCTTCGATAGTTATAACGTTCGGTTCCACCGCGACCTTAGTGACTGATTTGACGGCGGCGGAGCCGCTGTATAGTGTTCTGAATCCAAGTGTGCCTTTACCTACATTAATAATTGCTCCCTGGTTCTTTATCTATTTCTGCCCTATAATAATGTTAAACCTTCCAATATCCATAATTTGGAACGTCGCTTCCGTAGTGCGACCTGCTAAGGTGGTCCTTAATAGCATATAATGCGTAACACTCTCTGTGTCTTGTCCGTTGTACGCCGAAATCCGTGTCGGCAACGCTAGCTCCACTAAGTAGCTGTATCCTTTTATTAGCTTTTGAACCAGTCGATAGTGGATAGCTGCTCCGATAAGGGCCCCCGTATCGATAAAAGCTCTTAGCTAAAGTGTTTTGTTCGATCCATTAAGGGGGTGGACAGTGATTAGAAGGATAATAGCTGTTTCCGTGTTTACTTCTACTGCCGCTAAGAGCGGATCGCTGCAGCTGTTAATGCTCTTATCTTTCTGTAATGTGGTTCTTGTTGATGCCCTGTTTTCTACGCTGGACAGGGGGCCTATCCTGATCCGGGCACGCAGATATGATTCAATACGGCCTTTTTGATGACTATATCTCGAACTGAGGAGGGAAAAGAACCTATGTGGTGGTGGCGGTGGGCCTTGATGGAGGGTGGTGTGCCAAGGCCCGGCTCGGCCCGTCCGGGCCGAGCCGAAATCCAGGGTCCACCCTATCAATCTGTCCCACCTCTTTCCACTGCCGCAACACTACCCCCCTCCCTTACCAGCGGTCGCCCTCGACCGCTTAGTCACTCCATCCATCCGGCAATCTCCACTTTTTTTTTTTTTTTTTTTTTTTTTTGAAAATCCCCTCCGACGCCGACGTCGCGTCTTCCACCTTCCATCTTCCATTACAACTGGCGTCCTTTTCGTCGCTTTTTCCATTTTTTTACATCGTCGGCATCTGAAGTCCTTCACTTTACGTTTATGTAATCCGTTCGCCTGATCTGTGCCATCTGATCGGAACCGTAGGTTATCTGAGCTGCGGCGTGGCTGGTCTGTGCGTCGCCTCGGAGGTCCACATATATCCGTCCGCAGCGTCGTTTCTTCTTCTTCTTTTTCTCCTCCACCAAAGCCTTTACCTACTACGCGGTCGGCAGCGCCGCCGGCCGCGTAGTGGTGCCTGAAGCAATCACTTCCTGAAGCACAATCGTTTTCATCGGCTTCCGCGCCGGTGGAGCGGACGTGTCTCCATTGTCGGCATTAGAGCTACGCTGGTTTCGGCTTTTCCGGGTTCTGCGCGTAAAAGTCTCTTAGCAGCTCCGCCGAGTTCCGCAGGTTCTCGACCGGATACCATTCGTAGTCTTCTGGCCACCCCTTCTACGAGATCCTCGCTTTGATGGACCCCCTTACCTTCTTTACGTCCATTACGTCTTCTACCTCCTATTCTTCCTTATCATCTATCTCGATTAGCGGGGGTTCAGCGAACCCCTGTTCCGGCAGGCCGTCCTTAGGGTCTAAGCTCAGTAGATCGGAATGGAAAACGTCGTAGATCTGGAACGCCTTCGGCAGCTCGAGCCGATAAGTCACCGGCGACCTCTTTTCTATTATCTTGAACAGGCCTACGTAGCGCGGATTGAGCTTGGCGTTGCCTTTCAGCCTCAGGTTCTTCGTGTTAAGCTATACCTTTTGGCCTTCCTCGAATTCTATCAGTGACCTCTTTCTATTAGCTCGATTCACTATCTTCTTCTAAGCCGATTCCATCGCTTCTTTCGCCACTTTGACCGCTTCTTCTATCTAAGTTCGGAGCGCTTCTGCCGCCGCGGCGGCGACTCTCTTCGACGACGTAGCGGTAGTAGAAAACTCCGGTGAGCCGGCGTCGCTTAGTAGCTGGAAGCTCATCCTCGGAAGATAGCTATGCGTTATCTCGAACGGCGCCAGCGAGGTTGTTTCGGACGGTAACGAGTTGGCGCAGAATTCGGCCATCGGCAACACCTTAACCCAATCTTCTTGATGGTGGCCGCAGAGGGTTCGCAGATATCGCTCCATCTCTCGGTTAGCCACTTTAGACTGACCGTCGGTCTGCGGGTGAGCGGCTGTGCTGAGCTTTCTACGAATTCCGAGAGCTTGGTTGACGGATTTCCATACGTCGGCGGTGAATTAAGGACCCCTATCCGTAGTGATAGTGTCCGGTAGGCTATGGTGCTTCTATACGTGTTGGATTAACATTCGTGCAGTCTCTTCCGCAGTAGTTCCTTCGTTTCTCGCTCTGCAGGGGATAAAGTGGCGCTCCTTGCTCAGCCTATCTACTACGTTCAGTGTAGCGTCGTATCTATTGGATTCCGGCAGGCCGGTCACGAAGTCCATCGTAATGTGTTGCCATAGTTTCTCGGGGATCGGAAGTGGCTTCAATAAGCCTGCCGGAAGGCCGTAACGTGGCTTCGCAGCCCTGTATACGTAGCAATTGGCGATAAATCGATGGATCCGTTCGTAGATCCGCGGAAACCAGTAGACCGTCCTTATGGCTTCTATTGTCTTCTTTAAGCCGGCGTAACCAACGTCTATAGAGCTATGGACTAGTTGGATGACCTCCGTAATTAGTTCTTCTGGAACTATCAGCTTCCCTGAGCCGGTTTTGCCTAGCTTCTGCTGCTGATTAAGCTGCTCCACCTTCTCGTAGAGAGTCTCTTCCTTAGGGGCCGGTTCCACCGCGCAGACCCCTACCTCTTTTAGCACCTCTGCGTCTACTATCCGCTCGGTCAACACCTTCTGAAACATGTTCGGATCTTCTTTCGCGCAGCTGGTCTTTCCTTCTCTTCGCGTCAGCGCGTCAGCTTTTCCGTTTTGAGCCCCTGGTCGATAGGTGATCTTGAAATCGAACCCTAATAAGTAGGCGGCCTACCGTGCTTGGCGACGTAAGAGCTTCTGCGTCTTCATAAAGTAGGTCAGCGACTGGTGGTCCGTAAGGACCTGAACCGTGCTCTTTCCAGCTATAAGCTCCGGTTTCCACTCCTCGAAAGCCTAAATAATCGCTAGCAGCTCCTTATTATAGATGGCGTAGTTCCGTTTAGCTTCTGTTATAGATTTGCTGAAGAAGGCCACTAGGTGAAGGGTCTCGCCATCGTCAGCGTATTGAGAAAGGACCCCTGCCGTTACTGTGTCGGAAGCGTCCGTTTCTACGTAGATCGTCTTTTCCGGTCGGAAGTGCGCCAGAATCGGCGCCGAGGCCACTGCCTCTTTCAGCCGCACGAAAGCTTCCGTGCACTTCTTATTCTATAGGCTGGCGGCCTCTTTCTTTAGCGCCTCGTTCAGGGGTCTCGCTATCTTGCTGAAGTCCTTAATAAACCGTCGATAGTAGCTGTAGAAGCCGAGAAACGCTCTGATTTGCGTAGTGTTTCCAGACTTCGGTTGCTTCCATTCGGCGACGGCGGCCACTTTCGACGGGTCTATCCGAATTCCATCCCTTCCGACGATAAGGCCGAGATATTTGACCTCAGTTTGATAGAACTCGCTCTTCTTCGTGTCCGCGTTCAGTCCCACCTCGCGGAGCCTCTTTAACACTTTCTCAATGTAGTCTGTGTGTTGCTCTCTCGTTCTATCTGTATAGATAAGGATGTCGTCCAGGTAGATAGACACAAACCGTTCTAGCATGTCCATAAAGGTGTGATTTATAAAGCGTTGCTATACCGCCGGCGCGTTGGTAAGTCCGAAAGGCATTACCAACCACTTGAAGTTGCCTATACGCGTCGCGAACGTCGTAAGATCTTCCGTTTGCCCTTCCTCGTTCCTCAGTCGGTGGAACGCTTGTCGAATGTCCAGTTTGCTGAACTACTTAGCTTTAGCCACTCGTTGTATGGTCTCGTCGATCAGCGGCAGTAGATAGACGTCTCTCTTGGTAACCTCGTTAAGGCCTCGATAGTCTACGCAGAGTCGCAGACCACCCCCTGGTTTCCTTACGAAAAGAATCGGTAACGCATATTCGGCCGAACTCGGCGTAATGAACTTCTTCGCCAGATTTTCGCGAACAAACACCTCTACCTGGTCCAGTTCCGCCGGCGATAGTCGTCTTAGGGGCTCGGTTCTCGGCAGCGCGGCTCCTTCTTTCAGCCGGATCTTGTTGTTATATTCCGGTCGATAGAGCGGCAGGAGGTTAGAGTCGGCTTTTGAGAACACGTTAGCGTAACCGTAGAGCTCGTTTGGCAGCACCTCTAGTGGATCCGCTTCTTCTTCCGCTATTATCTTCCTATAGTCTTCGATGTCTTTTATTAAGATGGCGTAAATCTCGTTGTCCAGCGACTTCGCGAGGGTCGTTATAGCTTCTGAACTCATTATTCCGACAGTGACCGGGGGTTCGGAACGATCGGACGGAGCCTCTTTCGCAGACTCCGTAGCTTTCGGCTCGGCGGCGACGGTGGCGACCTTTCCGATGGTCCCTGCTCCGCTACCCAGGGTTTTGAACCTAATAGTTCCTTTATCTACGTCAACGATAGCTTTCTGGTTCTTCATCTATTTCTGCCCTATAATGATGTCAAACCTTCCGATATCCATGATTCGGAACGTCGCCTCTGTGGTGCGACCAGCCAGTGTGGTCCTTAGCGGCACGTAGTGCATGACGCTTTCTGTGTCTTGTCCGTTGTACGCCGAAATCCGCGTCGGCGACGCTAGTTCCACTGGATAACCGTATCCATTCGTTAGCTTCCAGACCAGTCGGTGGTGGATCGCCGCGCCGATAAGAGCTCCAGTGTCGATAAAAGCTTTCAGCTGAAGCGGTTTGCTCGATCCGTTAAGGGGGTGGACAGTGATTAGAAGGATAATAGCTGTTTCCGTGTTCACTTCCACCGCCGCCGAGAGCGGATCGCTGCAGCTGTTAATGCTTTCTTCTCGTAGCGATTCGCTTCGATTCGGTGCCCTATTGTCAATGCTGGATAGGGGGCCTATCCGTCTAGCTGGTCTTTTCCTATAATTCTTAGCTGCACGCCGCTGTCTACGCTGTCGGTGTCGTTCAGGGCTGGCTCCATAGCTTGTATGGTCTTCCTCGGTGGTTGCTGCGGCTGCGGCTGCCTTATAACACGATAGTCCTGCTTCTGCTTGTCCGATGCTTGGCATCTCGTAGCGATGTAGCCAGGCTTGCTACACGCGAAACAGGTGGGGACGAACGACGAGCGCTGAGACTGATAAGGTGGCTGCTGTAGCGCTCTCCGGAAAGGCGCGGGGGGTCGTGTGGTCTGCGTTATTAGCGGCTTTTGGTTCGATTCGCGTGATTTCGCGTAAGCGCTCAAGTTTCTTGCGGTTACTCTCGCTTAGTGCACGAAGCTCTTAAGGCCTTCGTCTTCTACAGACGCTATAGCAGCGGCCAGCTTAGGACTCAGCTTCTGCCTTAATAGGTGGAGCTGCTTATCTTCCGCTACTCGGGCCCTAATCGCATGTTTTCTGAACAAACCGTAGAATTCCTTAAACGTCTGCCGGTTCTGGTTGATCTTATCCAGCTGCTTACGGGCTGTCTTCTTTCGGAATAGGTCTCCGAAGCGTTGATCTAACGCTTTGATCGCTTCTTCGGCGGTTACCTCTTCCAGGTCTGCCACCAACGAAAAAGCTTTACCTTCTAGTCGCGCCTCTAAATAGGCCAATCTGTCTTCTTCGCTGCTTGATGCATAATCGCGGTTTATCTTATTCTTGATCTTCTTCTTGAACGCCTCCTACGCTTTAGAGTCTCTGCTACCGAAAACCGGTGGATCCGGTAATGACGTCATTAACGTGCTACCTTGACTGTAGGCCGCCGGCGAGGTGGTTTCCACTTGGGTTTCTCGCCGCAGTAGCGGCGACGATCTCGCTGCTTCTATATTAGCCAGTTGATCCTTCAGCGCCTTTAGCTGCGCTATTCGATTCGCCGCTTGGTGTTCCAATACTTCGACGATAGTCTCTGCCGATTCCTTCTCGGCCCTTACTGTCTCTACTTCCTCTTTTAGCTGTCTGTTTTCTTCCAGTGTCCTGTAGAACAGCGTCTTAATGAGGTCTATACCGTCGTAGACCTTCCCTATCCCGTTCTCGTTTACGTAGTCTTCCAGTTCCTCGATCGTGCAGTCGTGGATCTTCTTGTATTCCTTCATTCGTTCCTTAATCTCTGCGGTCTCTTTAGCCGTAAAACCTCTAATAACGACCTTATCTTCAACTACGCTAGAGCGTCTGCTTGCTCTGTTAGTCTTTCCTTTTCTGCTTCTGCTGCGGCCTGTGACGCCGCTCTGTACTGCTAAGAAGTCTTCCATCTTCTTACGGTGCCTAGGGTTGGTTGTTGTTGGTGTGTGTGTAGTGCGCGTGCGTTATTTGGGTTTCCGGATGGTTCGACGGACCCTTTCGCGCAGCGCGGGGTTGGTGTGGAGAGTGAGTTCGAGATATAATGATCCGGGCACGCAGATATGATTCAATACGGCCTTTTTGATGACTATATCTCGAACTGAGGAGGGAAAAGAACCTATGTGGTGGTAGCAGTGGGCCTTGATGGAGGGTGGTGTGCCAAGGCCCGGCTCGGCCCGGACGGGCCGAGCCGAAATCCAGGGTCCACCCCATTAATCTGTCCCACCTCTTTCCACTGCCGCAACATATCCGTCTAGCTAGTCTTTTCCTAGGATTCTTAGTAGCACCCTACCGTCTACGCTGTCGGTGTCGTTTGGAGCCGGCTCTATAGCTTGTATAGTCTTTCTCGGTGGCTGTGGCTGCAGCTGCTTTATAACACGATATTCCTGCTTCTGCTTATCTGATGCTTGGCATCTCGCAGCGATGTGGCCAGGCTTTCTACACGCGTAGCAGGTGGGGACGACCGACGAACTCGGTGGCTGATAAGATTGCTGCGGAGGTGCTCTCCGGAAAGGTGTAGGGGATCTCGTTGTCTGCGTTATTAACAGCTTCTGGTTCGATTCGCGTAACTTCGCGTAAGCGCTCAGGTTCCGCGCAGTAACTCTCGCTCGGTGCACGAAGCTCTTAAGGTCTTCGTCTTCTGCCGACGCTATAGCTGCTGCCAGTTCAGGGTTCAGCTTCTGTCTTAATAGATGGAGCTGCTCGTCTTCCGCTACTCTAGCCCTAATAGCATATTTTCTGAATAGCCTGTAGAATTCCTCAAACGTCTGTCGGTTCTAGTTGATCTTATCTAGCTGCTTACGGGCTGTCTTCTTTCAGAATGGGTCTCCGAAGCGTTGATCCAGCGCTTTGATCGCTTCTTCGGCGGTTACCTCTTCTAGGTCCGCTACTAGCAAAAAAGCTTTACCTTCTAATCGCGACTCCAGGCACGCTAATCTATCTCCGGCACTGTTTCCGGCGTAGTCGCGGTCTATCTTGTTCTTTATCTTCTTCTTAAACGCTTCCCAGTCTTCGGGGTCTCTGCCTCTAAACGCCGGTAGATCCGGTAGTAACGTTATTAACGTGCCGCCTTAACTGTAGGCCGCTAGTAAGGCGGTCTCTACTGGTTCTTCTCGATGCGGTGGTGGCGACGTCGCTCTCTCCATCTTAGCTAGCTAAGCCTTTATCGCTTTTAGTTGTGCCAGTCGGTTCGCCGCTTGGTTTTCCAGCACATCTATAATGGTCTCTGCCGATTCCTTCTCGGCTCTTACTGCTTTAATTTCCTCTCTTAACTGTCTCTTTTCTTCTAGGGTTCTGTAAAACAGCTTCTTAATAAGGTCTATGCTGTCGTAGACCTTTCCTACTCCGTTCTCGTTTACGTAATCCTTAAGTTCCTCGAGCGTACAGTCGTGGATTTTCTTGTATTCGCTTATTCGTTCCTTAATCTCTGCGGTCTCTTCCGCTGTAAAACCTCTGATAATAAACTTATTATCGATAACACTGGAGCGCCTGCTCGCTCTGTTAGTCTTTTCTCTTCTGCTTCTGCTTCGGCCTGTAACGCCGCTCTCTACCGCTGAGAAGCTCTCTATAGCTTTCTTACGGTGCTGGGGTCGTTGGTTTGTGTGTTGGTGCGCGTACGTTATTCGGGGGTCCGGATAGTTTAACAGTCCCTTTCGCGCAGCGCGGTGGTAGTGTAGGGAGTAAGTTCGAGCTATAATGATCTGGGCACGCAGATATAATTTAATACGGCCTTTTTAATAACTATAGCTCGAACTAGGGAGGGAAAGGAATCTATATAGTAGTGGACGAGACCTTTGGAGGGGGGGGGGGAGTGGCGTGCCAAGGCCCGGCTCGGTCCGGAAGGGCCGAGCCGAAATTCCGAGGGTCTACCCTATTACTTAGTCCTACCCCTTTCCACTGCTGCAACAACGTTAGTGTAACTATAGAGTTCTTTTAGTAACACCTCTAATAGATCTACTTCTTCTTCCTCTATTATCTTCCTATAGTCTTTGATGTCTTTTGTTGAGATAGCGTAGATCTTATTATCTGGCGATCTCGCGAGTGTCGTTAAAGCCTCCAAGCTTAGCATTCCGATCTTGTTTTAAGGGTCGGACCAATCCTCTAGAACCTCCTCAATAGTCGTAGCGTTTGGTTCCGCGGCGACTGTCGTTACTGGTCTGACAGCGGCGGCGCTGCTCTGCTGGGTCTTGAAACTGAGGGTGCCTTCGCCTACGTTAATAACTGCTTTCTGGTTCTTTATCTATTTCTGCCCTATAATAATGTTAAACCTTCCTATATCTATAATTCGGAACGTCGCCTCTGTAGTGCGGCCAGCTAGGGTAGTCTTCAATAGCACATAATGCGTAACACTCTCTGTGTCTTGTCCGTTGTATGCCGAAATCCGTGTTAGCGATGCTAGCTCTAGTGGATAGCTATATCCGTTTATTAGCTTTTGAACCAATCGATAGTGGATCGCCGCTCCGATAAGGGCTCCCGTGTCGATAAAAGCTCTTAGCTAGAGTGGCCTGCTCCAACTATCGAAGGGGTGGACAGTAATTGGAAGGATAATAGCTGTTTCCGTATTTACTTCCACCGCTGCTAAGAGTAGGTCGCTACAGCTGTTAATACTCTTATCTTCCAGTAACGTAGTTCTTGTTAGTGCCCTATTGTCTATGCTAGATAGGGGGCCTATCTATCCAGCTGGTCTTTTCCTAGGATTCTTAGTCGCACTCTACTGTCTACACTGTTGGTGTCGTTCGGAGCCGGCTCGATAGCTTGTATACTCTTTCTCGGCAGCTGCGGCTGCTTCGTAACATAATACTCCTGCTTCTGCGTATCTAATGCTTGCTATCTCGTAGCGATGTAGCTAGGCTTTCTACACGCGTAACAGGTAGGGACGAACGACGAACGCGGTAACTGATAAGATAGCTGCAGAGGTGCTCTCCGGAAAGGTGCAGGGGATCGCGTTGCCTGCGTTATCGACGGCTTCTGGTTCGATTCGCGCGATTTCGCGTAAGTGCTCAAGTTTCTGGCAAAAACTCTCGCTCTGTGTACCAAGCTTTCGAGGTCTTTGTCTTCTACCGACGCTATAGCCGCAGCCAATTCGGAGTTCAGCTTCTGCCTTAATAGGTAGAGCTGCTTATCTTCTAACACTCTAGCTCTAATAGTATATTTTTGGAATAGTCCGTAGAATTCCTTAAACCTCTGCCGGTTCTGGTTGATCTTGTCTAGCTGCTTACGGACCGTCTTCTTCTGGAAGGGGTCTCCGAAGCGTTGATCTAGCGCTTTGATCGCTTCTGATCCAGGCACGCAGATATGATTCAATACGGCCTTTTTGATAACTATATCTCGAACTAAGGAGGGAAAGGAGTCTACGTAGTAGTGGTGGTAGTGGGCTTTCGTAGTGGTGGTGCCAAGGCCCGGCTCGGCCCAGAAGGGCCAAGCCGAAATTCTAAGGGTCTACCCTATCGCTTAGTCCCACCCCTTTCTGCTGCCGTAACACCACCCCCCTCCCTTACCAGCGGTCGCCCTCGACCGCTTAGTCACCCCATCTATCCGAAAATCTTCACTTTTTTTTTTTTGATTTGTCGTCTCCTTCTCGAAAATCCCCTCTAACGCCGATGTTACCTTTTCCGTCTTCTATTACAACTAGCGTTCTTTTCGCCGCTTTTTCCATTTTTTACATCGTTAGCATCTGAAGTCCTTTACTTGGCGTTTATGTAATCGACGCTATCTGATCTGATCCGCGGTCTTCTAAGCTGCAGCCTGGCTAGTCTGTGCGTCGCCTTAGAGGTCTATATAGATCCGTCCGCGGCGTCGTTTTTCTTCTTCTTTTTCTCTTCTACCAAAGCCTTTACCTACTACGCCGGTGGGTGGTGGCCGCGTCGAAGACCTCCCCGAGGCGACCGTTATAATTGTCTTTATCGGCTTCCGCGCTAGTAGAGCGGACGCAGCTTTCTTCTTTTTCCGGAACGATCAGCTTCGGAGCTATTCGGGTTTCGGCTTTTTCGGGTTCCGCCTGTAGAACTCTCTTAGCAGCTCCGCCGAATTCCGCAGGTTCTCGATCAGATACTATTCGTAGTCTTCCGGCCACCCCTTCTACGAGATCCTCGCTTTAATAGACCCCCTTATCTTCTTTACGTCTATTACATCTTCTACCTCCTACTCTTCTTCCTTACCGTCTATCTCGATAGGCGGGGGTTCGGCGAACCCCTGTTCCGGCAGGCCGTCTTTAGGGTCCAAGCTTAACAGGTCCGAATAGAAGACATTGTAGATCCGGAACGATTTCGGTAGCTGGAGCCGATAGGTTACCGGCGACCTCTTTTCTACTATCTTGAACAGACCTACGTAGCGTGGATTGAGCTTGGCGTTGCCTTTTATCCTTAGGTTTCGCGTATTGAGCTATACCTTTTGGCCTTCCTTAAACTCTAGTAGTAACCTTTTTCTATTAGCTCGAGTTACTATCTTCTTCTAAGTCGATTCTATCGCTTTCCTCGCTACCTTAATAGCTTCTTCTATTTGAGCCTTAAGTGCTTTAGCCGCGACGGCAGTGACTCTCTTTGACGACGTAGTAGTAGATAGTTCTACAGAGCTGGGTTTGTTCGGCGGTTGGAAACTTATTCTCGGAAGATAGCTACGCGTTATTTCGAACGGCGCCAGCGACGTTGCTTCCGATCGTGCTGAGTTGGCGCAGAATTTAGCTATTAGCAACACCTCGACCTACTTTTCTTAATAATGGCTGCAGAAGGTTCGCAGATATTGCTCTATCTCGCGATTAGCCACTTTAGACTGACCGTTAGTTTAAGGGTAAGCAGCGGTGCTGAGCTTTCTACGACTTCCGAGAGCTTGGTTAATAGCTTTCTATACGTCGGCGGTGAATTGAGGACCCCTATCCGTAGTGATAGTGTCCGGCAGGCTATAGTGCTTCTATACGTGTTGAATCAACATCCGCGCTGTTTCTTCTATAGTAGTTCCTTTATCCTTAGCTCGACAGGGGATGAAATAGCGCTCTTTGCTTAGCCGGTCCACTACATTAAGCGTAGCGTTATATCTATCGGAGTCTGGCAGGCCGGTTACGAAATCTATCGTAATGTGCTGCTATAGTTTCTCGGGGATCGGCAGTGGCTTCAATAAGCCTGCTGGAAAGCCGTAACGCGGCTTCGCCGTTCTGCACACGTAGCAGTTAGCGATAAATCGGTGGATTTGCTCGAATATTCGCGGAAACTAGTAGATCGTCCTTACTGCCTGCATCGTCTTCTTTGCGCCTGCGTAGCCAACATCTATAGAGCTATAGACCAGCTGGATGACCTCTGTAATTAGTTCTTCCAGAACTATTATCTTCCCTGAACTGGTCTTGCCGAGCTTCTGTTGCTAATTAAGCTGCTTTACCTTTTCGTAGAGAGTCTCTTCCTTAGGGGCCAGTTCCACTGCGCAGACCCCTACCTCTTTTAGCACCTCTGCGTCTACTATCCTCTCGGTTAGCACCTTCTAGAACATGTTTGGGTCTTCTTTCGCGCGGCTGGTCTTCCCTTCTCTCCTTATTAGCGCGTCGGCCTTTCCGTTTTGAGCTCCGGGTCGATAGGTAATCTTGAAGTCGAACCCGGATAAGTAGGCTGCCTACCGGGCTTAGCGGCGTAATAGCTTCTGCGTCTTTATAAAGTAGGTCAGCGACTGGTGGTTCGTAAGGACCTGGACTGTGCTCTTTCTAGCTATAAGCTCTAGCTTCCACTCCTTAAACGCCTGTATAATAGCTAGCAGTTCTTCATCGTAGATTGCGTAGTTCCGTTCGGACTCTATTATAGACTTGCTAAAGAAAGCTACCGGATAGAGGGTCTCTTTGTCGTCGGCGTATTAAGAAAGGACCCCTGCCGTAACTGTGTCGGAAGCGTCTGTCTCTACGTAGATCGTCTTTTCCGGTCTGAAGTGCGCTAACACTGGCGCTAAGGCCACTGCTTCTTTTAGCTAGTTAAAGGCTTCCGTGAACTTCTCGTTCTATAGGCCAGCGGCCTCCTTCTTTAACGCTTCGTTCAGGAGTCTTGCTATCCTGCTAAAGTCCTTAATAAACCTTCGATAGTAGCTGCAGAATCCGAGAATGTAAGGGGCTTAAGAATCTTGATTTAGAAACTTGAGGTTAGGTATCTGTATAAAGGAACTAATAGGCAGTTCCTTCGTCGTCTGCTGCCGTACGATTTGTACCCACGAAGCTAAGCCAGCAATTTCCCCCTTGTGCAGGGGTGCTAGGTTCACCCTCCGTACAGAGGGTCGGGAGTTACCTCCTCTGTACAGTAGTGCGTTATTCACCCCTGTTTAGAGGGGCGGTAGCTCCCCTTCGGTAGCTCCCCTTCGTGTAGGACCGTAGTGTTCTCCCTCTATATAGGAGTAGGGTCCTGTCGGCAGTTCCGTACAGAGGGAGGGGTCGTGCTAGCGCTGCTAAGTCGCAGTCCTTAGGGCGACGGTCGGCTTAGGTCAGGTTTAGGGCCTGGGCCGGACGGCGCGCCCCTAACAATACCCCCCCCTCCCCTCTCGTAGTGTTTCTTCCATACAGCGTCGCGCCTAAGTCAACTAGCTCCTATTGTTTCTTTGGCAGGTTGCGGCTTCCTATTCCGTCCGGTCGTCTAAGTTATCGCCCCTCGCTACTTCCCTTTAGTCGTAGTTGCCTCTTGCTATTTAATCTGTTTGTAGTAGCTGCCTTGTTCGCTATTTCCCTTATAGTAGGTAGTTGGCTCCAGCCTTCTCCTTTCTTTTCCCTCCCTTACACTATCTACCGTCTACCGTCTATCTACTATTACTACTACTACCTGCTACCAACTACTAACCGCCAACCGGCTACTATCTACTATGTCGTCCGCCCCGTCCGATAGCTCCTCTATAGCTACTAGCTCCGCCTCCTCCCCTCCTCCGGCTAGGGTCCCCCCCTACTTCGCCCTCTAGGAGTAGGACCTGCAACTTGACTAGCAGCTACTCCTCCGGTTCGTACGGAATCCCGTCTTCCGTACAGTCTGGACTAACATCTTAGGTACTATACCTGCAAGCAGCAGGATGCGGCTAGGCTCCCCTTCTATGCCTTCTAGAGTGATCCTGTCTAGGTTACACCCGAGCAGGTAGGCACGGCCCGGCCGTCGTACGTTAATACCCTCCTTATCGCTACCTAGGGCTAGCTCTGTGCCCCCTGCCCTAACTCTCCCTAGCCTACATTTGGCCTATACTGCCTCCTAGGCTTCTAGGCTAGGGTATGTGCCTCGTGCAAGTAGAAGGATAGCTCCTTCTACTGTCCCTCCCGCCGTCTAGGGGAGGCATATAGGGGTGGGGGTAGGGGGGTGCCTCCGCTTCCTGGGGCTGGTCCTAGTGGGGTCGGGGGCCCGGCCGGGCCCGAGGTGGTAGAGATCTCGGATAATAAATAGGTGGCTCTAGTTCCCTAGGGGGGTGGCCTGTAAGCTACCCCCCCTCCCCCTAGGTAGCGTAAGGAATTTCGGATAGTTCTTTCAACTCCTTTTGTTTCTACTTCCCCTCCTATTCGTCCCTTGGCCGTTCCTTTCTTCCAGCCTTTATATCGTACAGTGTCGTACAATGTCGTGTTAGCAGGGCCTGTAGTGTCCTGCGTCGTAATGCTCGATCCTTTAACAACCCTGGTCCGCCTGCAGCTACCCTATCCTTAGGGCGGATCGTGCCTCCTTCCGTCGTACGGCGCAGTGTTACTGTAACTGGGCAGGGGGATAATTCCCCTCCTACCTGTCCAGTGCAGTTGTGTCTTGTAGAGCCTCGAACAGTTCCTACGTAGGCTCTGCCTATCCTCTCTATTTTACTAAGCACTCTGTCTTCTCTTACCTCCTTCGACTCTTAAGGATCCCCTCTACTTTATACTCTTCCTAGCCCTCGGTTATAATTGCGGGTAGGCGCGCGTCGTTAGTCGTCTGGTGCGGCAGGGGGTCCGTGTTCGCTGGTCGTACGAGGTCTACGTAAAAGACTGGGTAGATCCCTAGGGGGGTGTTTAGTCGTACAGTATATGTCCCTACCGGCCGGATTACTGTAAACTTCCTGTTCCTCTAGTCTAGCTTCTTGCTCGGCCGGTCTTTACGGATGTTCCGCTGGTTTAGCTAGACCTAATCCCCTGCCTTGTACCTTAGTGCCGCCTGTCGTCCCTTATTGGCCTGCTCTTCCGCATTCTGCTAGGCTATAGCTAGGCTCGCCTTCGCCTATTAGTAGGCGTTCGTAATCGTCCGTATAATGGCCTCTCCTTGCTGGATTAGGGATCGTACAGGGCGCAGGGTGTTACCGCTTAGGGTCGGTAGGAGCAGGGAGTAGTCGTATCCGTAGGTCGTAAAGAAGGGGGACAGTCCTGTAGCATCGGCTGTACGGCTATTAATAGCTAGCTCTGCTATAGGGAGGAGTCGGTTCCAGTTCGTCTAGTTATAGTCTACGTACGCTCGGAGGTACGCTTCTAAAGTTGAATTGACCCTCTCCGTCGCACCGTCTGTTTATAGGTGCTATGCAGTTAACAGACGACGTTCTACCTTTAGCAACTAGCAGATCCTTGCCTAGAGCTGGCTCGTAAACTGTGTCCCCCGGTCTAATACGATTGACCTAGGGAAACCGTACTTACTAAACGTCGTCCGTATAAAGGCCTAGGCGGTGTCCTTAGCTGTAATGGAGTCCATTCCCTCTAGTATTACCCCCTTCGTTAACTTGTCCGTAACTACTATAATGTTCTGCCGTCCGTCGCTCTTAGGGAGGTCTGTAATAAAGTCTACTGTTAGATCTTGCCAGGGCCGGTCCGGTATCGGCAGGGGCTTTAGCAGCCTATGCTTTAGCTCGCGCTAGGGCTTCGTTCGTCTGCATACATCGCAGTTCCGTACGAACCTACGAATGTCCTTTGCTATCGCCGGCTAGTAGTAGTCCCGGGCAATAATGCTGTACGTCTCCTCGCGCCCTAGGTGCCTAGTAGCTATAGAGTTATGCGCCTGTTGTATTAAGCTCGTATAGAGCTCCTCGTCCGCCGGGACCTATATCTGATTCCTGAACCTTAGGTTGTTCTCCTTGTCTACTAAACACTCGGCTGTCGACACCTTAAGATGGAGCTCGGCTAGGAGCTTCCGTTGCCCTCCCTAGATCGCTGTACAGGCCCCTCGGTATACCTTGTCCTTTTCCACTGCCTCTTCCTATACTTGCAGTTAGGGTTCCTATAGGTGTGTCGCCGCTAGGCAGATAGTCTCCCTGTCCGGCTCCCCCTTAAACATCTGGAATGTTCGTAACTTTAGCCGGTCGTCTTCGTACGTCGTTGGCATGTTCTAGTCCTGTCTAGACAGTGCATCGGCCCTGCTGTTATCCTTGCCCTTGCGATACTGGAGTCTTATGTTAAACTGGCTTAGGTACATTGCCTATCGTATGTGCCTCTCGGACAGCTTCCGGGGTTAAGTGAAGTATTCTAGGTTCTTGTAGTCTGTTAGGACGAGGAACTTAGGCACCGAGCGGAGTTCTCTATCCTAGGCTTCGCAACACCGTACGACTGCTAGCAACTCTTTGTCGTAGATAGGGTAGTTGCACTTAGCTAGGGAGTTCTTCTTAGAGAAATATGCGCATAGGTATAGGAGTCCGTCCGAGCCCACCTGTAACAGGATACCCCCGATGCAGTACCCTAAGGAGTCAGTTTCCAGTATTGTCGTACGCTCCGGGTCGAAGGCGGCGAGCGTTGGTCCTGTAGTAAAGAGCTCCTTTAGCTTGTCGAAGCTCCTATTACATTCGTCCGTCTATTTAAACTGCTTGTCTTTGTGCGTTAGTTTAACTAGGGGGCGTACGATCTCTAAGTAGCTCTGTATAAACTAGCGGTAGAAGTTGGCAAACCTAAGAAATTCCCGTACGCCCTGAACGTTCGTAGGTAGCTTCTATTGCTTAATAGCATTAATCTTCTTCCTGTCTATACTAATGCCTTTCCCTGCCTCGATAATAAAACCCAGGTATTTCATACGTTGGACACCGAATTCGCATTTGTCAATGTCGAGGTACAAGCCTGCCTGCTGCAGTCGGTCCAGCACCTTCTTGACATCTCGTACGTAATCTGCATAGGTGCCGTCTGTAAAAACCAGGGTGTCGTCGAGGTATGCCGAGCAGATGTCGTCTAGTAACCCTTATAGGGACTTGTTAATGTACCTTTAGAAGGTTGCTAGTGCATTGGCAAGGCCGAAGGGGGTAACAAGCTACTTAAAAAGGCCGTATCTCGTACAGAAGGCCGTTATCTATTTACAGCCTTCCTTAATCCGTATCTTGTAGAAGGCCGAGACTACGTTAAGCTTAGTGAACTACTTCGCCTTGCTAATCCGTCCGAGGATCTCCTTAATAAGGGGTAGGGGGTACCGGTCCTTCTTAGTAATTGCGTTGATGCCCCTATAGTCTACGCAGAAACGTAATCCGGCCTTCCCCTCCTTATAGACAAACAGCACTAGGGCTCCTGCGGACGACGTACTGGCCTGAATAAACCCTTTAGCAAGTAGGTCGTCCAGCGTCTTGCGCAGTACTAAGAGTTCTCTAGAGGACATTCTGTACAGCAGTCTGTACGGTACCTCCAGCAGGCCCCTATCCGGACGGGGTTCTAGCTGGATGTTATAATCAATCTCTTCCCCTTAGTGTAGCGGTAGCTTCGAGGCCGACTTTGGTTCAAAGAGGTCCAGGTACCTAATATACTCTCTTAGGAGCTTCGTACAGGGGTTTGTCGCCTCCTTAGGTGCTAATGCCTTCTTAATGTCTGCCGTCGCTGTGTTAATTTCGGCCTTAGTATTGCTACCTTGTAGGTACCTCCCCTGGTCCCGGATCCTCCGCCTCGTTACTGCCAGGTACAGCCGTCCTCGTCCGACATCTAGCTTGCCCTTCTAGCGCTCTATCTAAGGCTTTCCTAGTATTAGGTTATACCCTAACTTGTCCTGTACAACATAGAGGTATAAGTCTCGCTTATAGTGTCCCTGTACCTCCAATGTTACTTTCACTATATAGGTAATGTCTAGTCCTCGCCCGGTAATGCCTAGCATGCGTACAGGTACCGTAGGGGTCGTCTTAATCCGATGTCTCTGTACGAAGTCCTCGCTAATTACTCTATACACTAAACATCCTGTGTTAATCAATGTCCGCGCTGTTGCGGACCCGTTTAACGTCGGCCGTACGATAAACGGCGTCGTCGTTATGTAGTTGCTCTTAAAAGATAGCTAAGTAACGCTTTGATTTGGCAGTCTATCTCGCGCCTGCCTCTGGCAGAGTCTTCGCTTAGAGGCTACTCTTTTCCCGACTCGTCGTCGTCCGAGTAGGACACCTAATCTTCTTGTTAAGGCGCCGCAATTGCCACCCTCGCAGTAGTCGGCCGTCCCCTAGGTCTCTCTGCTAGCAGAAGCCCGCAATTCCGTACAGTGTAGCCTATCTTGCTATACCGGTAGCAGCTCCCTTCTGCTCGCCTCTTGTTAAGGGTAGCCGTATCCACCTATTGCGCCCTTTTAGTAGCGGTCCTTGGCCGTACAGTAGCTGCTGCTGCCACCCTCGTCGTCGTCGGTTCCTAGTCTATAGCGTCTATCTGTCGCTAGGGGGGTTGTCTTATCTCCTAAGTACGCCCTATCCGTCCCAGCTTGCGTTGCTGGTCGTCGACTATCCTAAGAAGGTCGCAGAATTCCTCGTACGTAGCTGGCCGCATTACACCTACTAGCCCCGTTATAATCTCCTTAGAGAGGCCTACCTCTAAAGAGGTAATCTTTATCCTGTCCTCCTATTAGAGACCCCCTGCTTCTGCTAAAGTCTGGTCAAATTCCGCGAGGAATTCTCGTACAGTCTTGCGTCCTTGTTTTATCGTATTAACCCGTAAGAGTGCTTAGCTCTCGCGGTCCGGGTCCTTGTAGCTCTTGTCTAGAGCTGCCTAGAGCATCGCTGTCGTAGCTATCGCCAGGTTGGCGATAGCCGTCTCGTAGTACAGCAGAATTCGTGCTGCCGCCCTGCCCTTTAACCTCCTAAAGAGGTAGACTACCTTGTCTAGCTTAGTCAGGTATGCTCCTAAGTCTACTAGGAGCTTGGAGCGCATCTAAGCCGCCTAGGAGGGGTACTCAGCCGGAGCCTTACTATCGTACGTAGAGACGTCGGGGAGTTTGCTCTTAGGGGTTAGGGTGTGGGTTATAGTGTTCGTCGTCGTCGTAGGGGTCGGATCGCGATCGGACGCCCTAAGCTGTCGTAGCTCCTGTTCCTGTTGGGAAATTATCGCAGCCTAGTGGCTTACTTGTTGTTCGAGCTGCCTCTTGCTTTCCAGCAGCTCCTCGTACACGCGGTGCATATGTCCCTCTATAGCCGTAGGTTCTATAGGGATGTCGCCGTCTATCTTTATTCTATCACTGCGGTCACCGACAGTGAGATCAGTTCCTAATGTAAGGGGCTTAAGAATCTTGATTTAGAAACTTAAGGTTAGGTATCTATATAAAGGAACTGATAGGCAGTTCCTTCGTCGTCTGCTGCCGTACGATTTGTACCTACGAAGCTAAGCCAGCAATTTCCCCCTTGTGTAGGGGTGCCAGGTTCACCCTCTGTACAGAGGGTCGGGAGTTACCTCCTCCGTACGGTGGTGCGTCGTTCACCCCCGTTTAGAGGGGCAGTAGCTCCCCTTCGGTAGCTCCCCTTCGTGCAGGACTGTAGTGTTCTCCCTCTGTACAGGAGTAGGGTCCTGTCGGCGGTTCCGTACGGAGGGAGGGGTCGTGCTAGCGCTGCTAAGTCGCAGTCCTTAGGGCGACGGTCGGCTTAGGTCGGGTTTAGGGCCTGGGCCGGACGGCGCGCCCCTAACAGAGAAACGCTCTGATCTGTGTAGTATTTCCGCATTTCGGCTGCTTCCATTCCGCGACGGCGGCGACCTTTAAGGGGTCTATCCGAATTCTATCTCTTCCGACGATAAGGCCGAGATATTTGACCTCGGTTTGATAGAACTCGCTCTTTTTCGTGTCCGCGTTTAGTCCGACCTCGCGGAGCCTGGTTAACACCTTCTTAATGTAGTCCGTATGCTGTTCTCTCGTTCCTTCGGTGTAGATTAGAATGTCGTCTAAGTAGATTGAAACGAACCGTTCTAGCATGTCTATAAAAGTGTAGTTTATAAAGCGTTGCTATATAGCCGGCGCGTTAGTAAGCCCGAACGGCATCACCAACCACTTGAAATTGCCTATACGCGTCGCGAACGTCGTAAGGTCTTCCGTCTGCTCTTCTTCGTTCCTTAGTCGGTGGAACGCCTGTCGAATGTCCAGTTTGCTAAACTATTTAGCTTTAGCTACTCGTTGTATAGTCTCGTCGATTAGCGGCAGCGGGTATACGTCTCTCTTGGTAACCTCGTTAAGGCCTCGATAGTCTACGCAGACTCGGAGACTGCCTCTGGGTTTCCGTACGAAAAGGATCGGTAACGCGTACTTGGCGGAACTCAGCGTAATAAACTTCTTTGCCAGATTTTCGCGAATAAACACCTCTACTTGGTCTAGTTTGGCCAGCGACAGTCTTCTTAGGGGCTCGGTTCTTGGCAATGTAGCCCCCTCTTTCAACCTAATCTTGTTGTTGTATTCCGGCCGGTGGAGCGGCAGGAGGTTGGAGTCTGCTTTTGCGAACACGTTAGCGTAATCGTAGAGCTCGTTTGGCAACACCTCTAGTAGGTCCACTTCTTCTTCCGCTATTATCTTCCTGTAGTCTTCGATGTCCTTTATAGAGATAGCATAGATCTTATTATCCGGCGACTTTGCGAGGGTCGTTATAGCTTCTGAACTTATTATTCCGACAGTGACCAGGGGTTCGGAACGATCAGACGGAGCCTCTTTCGCAGACTCCGTGGCTTTCGGCTCGGCGGCGGCGGTCGGTTCGGCAGCGGCGGTGCTGTTGCCTAGGGTTTTGAACCCTATCGTGCCTTTGTCTACGTCAATAACCGCCTTCTGGTTCTTTATCTATTTCTGCCCTATAATAATGTCAAACCGTCCGAGATCTATAATCCGGGACGTTGCTTCCGTAGTTCGACCAGCCAGTGTAGTCCTTAATAGCATGTAGTGCATAACGTTTTCCGTATCTTGTCCGTTATACGCCGAGATTCGTGTCGGCGACGCTAATTCCACTAGATAGCCGTATCTATTCGTTAGCTTCCGGACCAGCCGATAGTGGATCGCTGCACCGATAAGAGCTCCGGTGTTAATAAATGCTTTCAGCTGGAGGGGTCTACGCGACTTCTTAACAGGGTGGATCGTAATAGGAAGGATAATAGCTGTTTCCGTGTTCGCTTCCACTGTCGCCGACAGTGGATTGTTACAACTGTTGATGCTCTCTCGTTCTGTCAGTGCCTTTCGCGGGGATGTCCTGTTTTTTACGCTAGACAGTGGGTCTATCCGTCCAGCTGGTCTTTTCCTATAATTCTTAGCTGGACCCCGCCGTCCACACTGTTAGTATCGTTCGGCGCCGGTTCGATAGCTTGAATAGTCTTTCTTAGTGGCTGCGGCTGCGGCTGCTTTATAGCGCGATACTCCTGCTTCTACTAGGCTGTTGCTTGGCATCTCGTAGCGATATAGCCGTGTTTTCCGCACGCGTAGCAGGTAGGGACTGTTGCAGCGGTGGAAAGAGGTAGGACAGATTAATAGGGTAGACCCTGGAATTTCGGCTCGGCCCGTCCGGGCCGAGCCGGGCCTTGGCACCACCACTACGAAAGCCCTCTACCACTACTATATAGATTCCTTTCCCCCCTTAGTTTAAGATATAGTCTTCAAAAAGGCTGTATTAAATTATATCTGCATGCCTGGATTATTATATCTTGAACTCACTCTCTACACTAACCCCGCGCTGCGCGAAAGGGCCCGTCGAACTATCCGGAAACCCGAATAACGCACGCGCAACTACATATACACTAACAACAACCCCCAAGGCACTGTAAGAAGATAGAAGGCTTCTTAGCGGTAGAGAGCAGCGTTACAGGCTGCAGCGGAAAGAGAAAGACTGACAGACTAAGGGATAGGCGTACTAGCATTCTCGACGACGGAACGACCGATAAATGCCTTACGAAAGAAGAGGTAGATAAAGCGAGAAAGGGCATAGAGGGATACGCCAAACTGTACGGACGCACGCCGGATAAGATAGGAGAATATCTTACAGAGCACGGAGCTAAGAAGGTGTTTAACATTATTACCTTTATAGAAAAGAAATTTTATAGGAACGTAGAAGAAAACAGACAGTTAAGGGAAGAAGTAGAGACGGTAAGGGCCGAGAAGGAATCGGCAGAAACTATTATTAACGTGTTAGAGAACTAGGCAGCGAATAGACTGGCGCAACTAAAGGCGCTAAAGGATCAACTGGCTGATATAGAAGCAGCGATGCCGCTGCCGCCACTGCATCGAGAAGAACAAGCAGAGACTGCCTTACTAGCGGCCTATAGTTAAGGTAGCACCTCGATAACATTATTACCGGACCCGCTGGCGTTTAGAGGTAGAGACCCCGAAGACTAGGAAGCGTTTAAGAAGAAGATAAAGAATAAGATAGACCGCGACTACGCCGGAAACAGCGCCGGAGACAGACTAGCGTACCTAGAATCGCGATTAGAAGGCGAAGCTTTTTCGCTAGTAGCGGACCTAGAAGAGGCGACCGCCGAGGAAGCGATCAGAGCACTAGACCAGCGCTTCGGAGACCTATTCCGAAAGAAGACGGCCTGTAAGCAGCTGGATAAGATCAACCAGAACCGGCAGACGTTCGAGGAATTCTACGGTTCGTTTAGAAAATATGCGATCAGGGCCCAGGTAGCGGAAGATAAGCAGCTCTACCTATTAAGGCAGAAGCTAAACCCTGAACTGGCTGCAGCTATAGCGTCGGTAGAAGACGAAGACCTCGAGAGCTTCGTGCACAGAGCGAGAGTTACCGCGAGAAACTTAAGCACTTACGCGAAATTACGCGAATCGATTCAGAAGTCGTCGCCGTTAGTGCAAACGGCGCGGCCCCCTGCGCCTTTCCGACGACCGCCCTAGCAGTCGTCGTATTCACCGCGATCGGCGTTCGTCCCTATGTGCTACGCATACGGAAAGCCTGGCCACATCGCTACGAGATGCCAAGCTTCGGATAAGCAGAAGCAGGAGTATCGCGCTATAAAGCAGCCGCAGCCGCCACCGCCGAGAAAGATTATTTAAGCCATCGAACCGGCTCCGAACGACACTGATAGCGTAGACGGTAGAGTGCCCCTGCGAATCCTAGGAAAAGACCAGCTAGAAGGATAGGCCCCCTATCCAGTACGGACAACAGGGCATTAATGCGGAGCACGTCGACGAAAGAGAGCATCAATAGTTGCAGCGATCCGCTATCGGCTGCAGTGGAAGTGAACACGGAAACAGCTATTATCCTTCTAATTACTGTCTACCCCCTTAACGGATCGAGCGAACTACTTTAGTTAAAAGCTTTTATCGACACAGGAGCTCTCATCGGCGCGGCGATCCACTACCGACTAGTCCGGAAGCTGACAAATAGATATAGCTATCCGGTGGAACTGGCATCGCCGACAAGGATTTCGGCGTACAACGGACAAGACACAGAGAGTGTTACGTACTATGTGCCATTAAGGACCACTTTGGCTGGTCGCACTACGGAAGCGACGTTCCGAATTATAGATATTGGAAGATTTGACATTATTATAGGGCAGAAATGGATAAAGAACCAGGGAGCGATTATTGACGTAGGAGAAGGCACAATTGGATTTGGAAAACCGATTAGCGGCTCAGCCGCTACCAAATCAGTCACTGAATCGGTTACAGTGGCTAACGCCAAACCGAACGTTACGAAGATCGAAGCGGCTTCGACGGATCGGCCCGACCCTCAAGGCACGATCGGAATAATGAGCTCGGAAGCTTTATCGACCCTCGCAAAGTCACCGGACAACGAGATTTACGCTATCTTAATAAAAGACATCGAAGACCATCGGAAGATAATGGCGGAAGAAGAGGTAGATCCACTAGAGGTGCTGCCAAACGAGCTCTATAGTTACGCTAATGTCTTCTTAAAAGCAGACTCCAACCTATTGCCGCTCCATCGACCGGAATATAACAATAAGATCCGACTAAAGGAGGGAGCTACGCTGCCAAGAACCGAGCCCCTAAGAAGACTGTTACCGGCGGAACTGGACCAAGTAGAGGTGTTTGTTCGCGAAAATTTGGCAAAGAAGTTTATTACGCCGAGTTCCGCCGAGTACGCGTTACCGATTCTTTTCGTAAGGAAACCAGGGAGTGGCCTGCGACTCTGCGTAGACTATCGAGGCCTTAATGAGGTCACCAAGAGAGATGTGTATCCGCTACCTCTAATCGATAAAACTATACAACGAGTAGCTAAGGCTAAGTAGTTCAGCAAGCTGGATATTCGCCAAGCATTCCATCGATTTAAGGAACGAAGAAGGACAAACGGAAGACCTCCCGACATTTGCTACGCGCATGGGCAATTTCAAGTAGTTGGTAATGCCTTTCGGACTTACCAACGCGCCGGCAGTGTAGCAACGCTTTATAAACTACACTTTTATAGACATGCTAGAGCGGTTCGTGTCTATCTACTTGGACGACATCCTTATCTACACCGATAGAACGAGAGAGCAACACACGGACCACATCGAGAGAGTGTTAAAGAGGCTCCGCAAGGTCGGATTGAACGCAGACACGAAGAAGAGCGAGTTCTACCAAACCGAGGTCAAATATCTCGGTCTTATCGTAGGAAGAGATAGAATCTATATAGACCCCTTAAAGGTCGCCGCCGTCGCGGAGTGGAAGCAGCCGAAATCCGGAAACACTACGCAAATTAGAGCGTTTCTCGGCTTCTGCAGCTACTATCGACAGTTTATTAAGGACTTTAGCAAGATAGCGAGACCCCTAAACGAGGCGCTAAAGAAAGAGGCCGCCGGCCTATAGAATAAGAGGTGCACGGAAGCCTTTAACCGGCTAAAAGAAGCAGTGGCCTCTGCGCCAGTTCTAGCACACTTCCGGCCAGGAAAGACAATCTACGTAGAAACGGACGCTTCCGACACAGTAACGGCAGGGGTCCTTTCTTAATATAGTAACAACGAAACCCTCTATCCAGTCGCTTTCTTTAGCAAGTTAATAAGCGAAGCTAAGCGGAATTACGCCATCTATAATAAAGAGCTGCTGGCGATTATTCAGGCTTTCGAGGAATAGAAACTGGAACTTATAGCTGGAAAGAGCACGGTCCAGGTCCTTACGGACCACCAGTCGCTGACCTACTTTATGAAGACGCAGAAGCTCTTACGCCGCCAAGCTCGATAGGCCGCCTACTTATTAGAGTTCGACTTCAAGATCACCTATCAACCCGGAGCTCAAAACGGAAAGGCTAACGCGCTAACGAGAAGAGAAGGGAAGACTAGCCGAGCGAAGGAAGATCCGAATATGTTCCAGAAAGTGTTGACCGAGCGGATAGTAGACGCCGAGGTGTTGAAAGAAGCGGGGATCTGCGCGGCAGAACTGCAGACCGAACCGGAACCGATGGAGCTAGGGCCGCCGATTGAAGAAGAGACGCTCTACGAGAAGGTAAAGCAGCTTAACCAGCAACAGAAACTCGGCAAAACCGGTTCAGGGAAGCTGATAGTTCCGGAAGAACTAATTACTAAGGTCGTCCAACTGGTCTATAACTCCAAGGATGTTGGCTACGCCGGAGCGAAGAAAACGACGCAGGCCGTAAGAACGATCTACTGGTTTCCGCGAATCTACGAAAGGATCCACCGATTTATCGCCAACTGCTACGTGTGCAGATCGGCGAAGCCGCGTTACGGCTTTCCAGCAGGCTTATTGAAGCTACTGCCGATCCCTAAGAAACTATAGCAGCATATTACAATGGATTTCGTAACCGGCCTGCCGGACTCCGATAGATATAACGCTACGCTTAATGTAGTGGATCGGCTAAGCAAAGAGCGCTATTTTATCCTATGTCGAGCTAAGGATAAGGGAACTACTGCAGAAGAAACGGCGAGAATGTTAATCCAACACATATAGAAGCACTATAGGCTGCCGGACACTATCACTACGGATAGGGGTCCTCAATTCACTGCCGACGTATGGAAAGCTATCAACCAAGCTCTCGGAATTTATGGAAAGCTCAGCACCGCCGCTTACCCTTAAACCGACGGTCAGTCTAAAGTCGCTAACTGTAAGATAGAACGATACCTACGAACCTTCTGCGGCTATTATTAAGAAGATTGGGTTAAGGTGTTGCCGATGGCCGAATTCTGCGCGAACTCAACACGGTCAGAAGCGACGTCGCTGGCGCCGTTTGAGATAACCTACGGTTATCTTCTGAGGCTGAGCTTCCAGCCACCGAGCGACGCCGGCTCGCTAGAGCTTTCCACTACCACTACCACTACGTCGTCAAAGAGAGTCGCCGCCGCGGCGGCAGAAGCGCTACGATCTTAGATAGAAGAAGCGATCAAAGTGGCGAAAGAAGCAATAGAATTGGCTCAGAAGAAGATAGTAACTCGAGCTAATAAGAAACGGTTACTAACGGAATTCGAGGAAGGCTAAAGGGTATAGCTCAACACGAAGAACCTGAGGCTAAAAGGCAACGCTAAGCTGAATCCACGCTACGTAGGTCCGTTCAAGATAGTAGAAAAGAGATCGCCGGTGACTTATCGGCTTCAGCTGCCAAAGGCGTTCCGGATCTACGACGTTTTCCATTCAGATCTGCTAACCCTGGACCCTAAGGACGGCCTTCCGGAACAGGGGTTCGCCGAACCCCCGCCAATCGAAATGGACGGTAAGGAAGAAGAGTGGGAGGTAGAAGATGTAATGGACGTAAAGAAGATAAGGGGATCCATTAAAGCGAGGATCTTATAGAAGGGGTGGCCGGAAGACTATAAATGGTATCCGGTCGAAAACCTTCGGAATTCGGCGGAGCTGCTAAGAGAGTTCTACGCGCGGAACCTGGAAAAGCCGAAACTAGCGTGGCTCTAATGCCGACAATAGAGACACGTCCGCTCCACCGGCGCGGAAGCCGATAAAAACGATCGTGCTTTAGGAAGTAATTGCTTCAGGCACCACCGCGTCGGCCGGTAGCTCGCGCACGCCGTAGCGTGCCAGCGCTGCCGACCCCGTAGTAGGCGAAGGCTTTGGTAGAAGAGAAAAAGAAGAGGAAAAACGGCGCCGCGGAAAGATCTATATAGACCTCCGAGCCGACGCACAGACCAGCTACGCCGCGCCTTAGATGACCTACAGCTTAGATCAGATGGCGTCGATTACATAAACGCCAAGTGAAGGACTTCAGATGCCGATAACGTAAGAAGTTGAAAAAGAGATAAAGAGGACGTTGTTTTTGATAAAAGACGGAAGAGGTAACGTCGACATTAGAGGGGATTTTCGAGAAAGAGACGACGAATCAAAAAAAAAAAAAAAAAAAAAAAAAAGCGGAGATTTTCGGATGGATAGGGTGACTTAGCGGTCGAGGGCGACCGCTAGTAAGGGAGGGGGGTAGTGTTGCGGCGGTGGAAAGAGGTGGGACAGATTGATAGGGTGGACCCTGGAATTTCGGCTCGGCCCGTCCGGGCGGAGCCGGGCCTTGGCACTACCACTACGAAAGCCTACCACCACTACGTAGACTCCTTTCCCTCCTCAGTTCGAGATATAGTTATCAAAAAGGCCGTATTAAATCATATCTGCGTGCCTAGATCATAATATCTTAAACTCACTCTCTACACAAACCCCGCGCTGCGCGAAAGGGCCCGTCGGACTATCCGGACGCTCGAATAACGCACGCGCACACACACACACCAACAACAACAAACCCTAGGCACTGTAAGAAGATGGAAGGCTTCTCGACGGTAGAGAGCGGCGTAACAGGCCGCCGCGGTAAGAGAAAGACTGACAGAGCGAGTAGGCGCTCTAGTGTTATTAATAATAAGATTATTATTAGCGGTTTTACAGCGGAAGAGACCGCAGAGATTAAGGAACGAATAAGCGAATACAAGAAAATCCACGACTGCACGCTCGAGGAACTTAAGGACTATGTAAACGAGAATAGAATAGGGAAGGTCTACGACGGCATAGACCTTATCGAGATGCTGTTTTACAGAACGCTGGAAGAGAACAGACAACTAAGAGAAGAAACTAAAGCGGTAAGGGCCGAAAAGGAATCAGCAGAAACCACTATCAACATGTTAGAGAACTAGGCGGCGAATAGACTGGCGCAACTGAAGGCGCTAAAGGATCAACTAGCTGATATAGAAGCAGCAAAGTTGTCACCGCTACTGCGTCGAGAAGAACAAGCAGAGACCGCCTCACCGGCGGCCTACAGTTAAGGCGGCACGTTAATAACGTCACTACCGGACCCGCCGGCGTTTAGAGGCAGAGACCCCGAAGACTGGGAAGCGTTTAAGAAGAAGATAAAGAATAAGATAGACCGCGACTACGCCAGAAACAGCGCCGGAGATAGATTGGCGTGCCTGGAATCGCTATTAGAAGGTAAAGCTTTTTCGCTAGTGGCAGACCTAGAAGAGGTAACCGCTAAAGAAGCGATTAAAGCGCTGGATCAACGCTTTGGAGACTCCTTTAGGAAGAAGACGGCCTGTAAGCAGCTGGACAAGATTAACCAGAACCGGCAGACGTTCGAGGAGTTCTACGGATTGTTTAGAAAATATGCGATTAGGGTCCGAGTAGCGGAAGATAAGCAGCTCTACCTACTGAGGCAGAAGCTGAACCCTGAACTGGCCGCCGCTATAGCGTCGGTGGAAGACGAGGACCTTAAGAGCTTCGTGCACTGAGCGAGAGTCACTGCAAGAAACCTGAACGCGTACGGAAAATCGACGATACGTAAACCGGCTTAGAAGCTGTTAATAACGCAGACAACACGACCCCCTGCGCCTTTCCGGAAAGCACCCCAGCAGCCACCTTATTAGTCACAGCGTTCGTCGTTCGTCCCTAATCCGGGCACGCAGATATAATTCAATACGGCCTTTTTAAAGACTATATCTCGAACTGAGGGGGGAAAGGAATCTATGTAGTAGTAGTAGAGGGCTTTCGTAGTAGTAGTGCCAAGGCCCGGCTCGGCCCGGAAGGGCCGAGCCGAAATTCCAAGGGTCCACCCTATTACTCAGTCCTACCCCTTTCTGCTGCCGTAACACAGCTGGCTGTGTGCAGACCTGCCGGGGGGGGTTGATTGCGTATGCTGCATAGGGGGGCTGTGCAATAGCATACGTAGCCTGTAAGTAAGCGCAGCTTACGAGGTCGTAAGCCTATAGCGCAGGGGGTAGTAATACAGGGTGGTTTGGCCCGTGTTATTACTATGCCTTGCCAAGGTTCATATATCTGGTACACATTAGTCAAGTCACTTCCGAGTTACTTGACCAGTCCCTTTTGGCTTAAGTGTACCGCGTTACATCACTACAGCGTACGGACACTACTACGAGGAGGGAGGGGAGTATTGTTAGGGGACGCTGTCCTATCAGGCCGCGAGCCTAAGCAGACTAGCGTCCTAAGGATTACGACTTAGCGGCGCTAGCATAACCCGGCTAGCCTAGGACATAACTCGGGCTAGCCAAAACAGCGCCTCTCCCCTTTACCCCCCTGTACTAGGGTTGCCAGCTGGCTTCGTGGATATAAATTGTACTGTAACGGACGGAGTACAAAGTAACTGCTTATTAGTTCCTTCCTATATATACAAGGCCTTAAGTTTGCTAAACTAAGATCCTTTAGCCCCTAACATAAACCTCTTGCTAGAGCATCTCTTAATAACTGTAAAGGTTACTTTAACAGTTCTATAACAATATATCTAGTATATAATAGTTAAGTTACTTCTAAGTTACTTAATGAATCTATTTTATAGCTTAAGTGTACTGTGTTATATTACTTAACTTAGAAGTGTATACTGAACTACTTATAGTAAAGGACGTAGGTTTGATTCCCTTTTGCGTAGTATAGCCTTTACATAAGGGTAGAACTCCTGCTACCTTGTTTAGATAAGATACTATTAAAGGCTAGCTAGGGTAGCCTACTAGGAGGGGTTAATTGCGTAAGCTATTGCATAGGGGGGTTGCGCGTATTGCGTAGCCTGTAAGTAAGTGCAGCTTACGAGGTCGTAAGCCTGTAAGTAAGGAGTAGTAATAAGGACACAGTCTAGCTACTAGCCCAAGGTTTATATATCTTGTATAGATTAGTCAAGTCACTTCCGAGTTCCTTGATTAATACCTTTTATAGCTCGAGTGTATCGTGTCACATCACTGTGGTTAATAGTGATAAAAATAAATAATTTGTTTCACAAGTCAGTTATATAAGGAATGTTTTGTACAGCTTACTAGTCTGTCCAGCTTACGAGTTTCATACTTTAGCTATCAAAGTAGCTATGGTTTAATCTACAGTCGTCCTGCATATTGCTTGGATCTAATAGCCTACGGTTTTTTCTCTTTAAGTGCAAGTGGTTAGTGGACAAAGACTATGAGAAAGGTCTAGAGGTTTCTTGTAGAGGTTCCTCCTCGCAGAGGTTCCTCGTAGAGATTGAAGTCACGGCGCGTAACTACAACTGCAAAATTCGGAGGACCCTCCGTTACAGAAGGCTTGGGAGATTTGGTCAACAGCTCGAAGGGATCGATCGATATGGGGGGGCCAGGCGTCGCTTCCTTCCAGGATGCAGCACGAACGTACTTGGGTCCTTGGACGTGCCGGGAGCTCCCTGATGGCGGCAGGGCCGCGTAGACTCTGATGCACGTCACGTGTAGCATCAGCGCTTACAACGTCTGTATATGGGCGCAGGCTCTGCCCGGGACGAGTGGGAAGCCGGGACGAGTGGAAACGCGAACAGAAGGCAGGCAGAATCGAATGAGCGAGCAGCAATCATGTCGCGTTACTTTGCCCGACAGGCCGCACCATCCGGACCACCCCCCACTGCGGAGTACTGTGCCGAGAGCAATGCGCACGAGATCTTGGGCGCGACCGGTGCCATGATGGGACTTGCTGTCGTGGTCGTGAGCCTGCGATTGGCCGTGAGGTCGCTTATGCTCCAGTCGGTGGGATGGGACGACTACGTCATGCTCACGGCCACGCTCGCGGCCGTATCGACTTTCGTCTGCTTTGTTGGCGAGAGCCAACGCGCCGTCGGACGGCACCTCCCGTGCATCTCGCCGGCCGACTTTCGCGACTTCGCCAAATGGCAGTGGGCTCACTCGCTCGTGGTGATGTGGGGCGTGGGGCTCGTCAAGGTGTCAATCGCGTTGTTTCTGATGCGTTTGGTTCCGCCGGGGAAGAAGTGGAAAGGCTTCCTGTGGGCAACAATTGGTAGGCCACAGTGCGATTCATGACCGCCCGCTCGATGGCTGACCGCATCTGCAGCGTTCCTCTTCTGCTTCCTGATCTCCTGCTCGGCAACTTTGATCTGGCAGTGCGTGCCAATCGATGCGGCTTGGGACCACAGCAAAAGAGCAACCGCCAAGTGCTGGCCGGCCGAGACGTTTACCGCCATTGGCTTGGTCAACAGCACCATCAGTTGTGCATCCGATTTCCTGCTTGCATTGCTGCCCATTCCCGTCGTCCTCAAGCTTCAGGTCAACCGACGCACCAAGATCTCTCTTGCGTTGGTTCTCAGCTTGGGCTACTTTGCATGTGCTGCCGGAATCGTCAAAGCAGTAAAGCAGGCCGTCTTCTTCCACGACCCAGATCCATATTGGCATAACTCATTCAACGTTTGGAACCACATCGAACTATGTCTCGGTATAGTCGCCGCATCCCTACCGTCTCTGAAGCCACTGTGCACCAAGATCTTGTCGAGCACCAGGTCTCTGATGAGTGGATCGCAGCGGAGCCCGGGCGGATCGAAGAACAAGTCGCTCACTGGCTATCATCGACACCACAACCAGGTATTTTCATCCGATCTGGAAATGCCCGACATGAAGAACAGCGACCTGAGTGGCACGACCTACACCAATAACCCCTCGCGCTCAACATCCACAGCCAAGAGCGCACCAAAGAGAGCATCTCGTGTGGATCCTTTCAATGACAGCTACAGCCATTCAGATCAACCTTATGCCGTTGCCGTCACCACGGGCCGGGATGCAGACGATGCCATGAGCTGGGACAGCGTGGAAAACACGTGGAGCCTCAGCGAGGAGAGATTGACGCAGCCTGTCGGCATATACAAAACCACCGAGATCGTCAAGTCCACAGAGGAGCGAATACCGAGGCGGCAAGCATGAACTCGGCACAACATTGACGTCCCAGGTAGCTTCGTGTGGTCAAACCAGGTGCGACGGTGCCGCACCCTTGGATGAGTTGACGAGCATTAAACGATAGCATTTCTGGGTCCCCGGGCCGGGAGGAAAGGGACACTTGACGGAGCCGGACAGGCCGGGTCCCTTGCATATGCGTTGATGGGGAGCGAGCAGCGACATCCAGCGCTGTGGAGTAGCGACTGCGTGCTGAGTCAAATTCGTGAGGGTGCAAATGTCTCAACACGATTGGGTTGACCGGGCAACATGCTGGCTTCTGCTTTGGGGCATTTTGCTACAATCGGGCATGCGGCATCCCGCCGGTTCTGGGCCAACGGGATGGTGAGCACATGCCTGTACCGGCCGTGCCATTCGAGCCCTCGGCATGATTTGAATAACAAGGCTCACCCTTTCATGCTTTTCGGCGTTTTGCACCGCTCGCCGATGACCGGTCGTGCGGCTGGTGGCCCTGATGTGTGGAAGGGCAAGGAAGCTTGGACTTCGCATTGCAACTGCCGAGATGATCCAACCACACAGCGTGAAGCGCATCATGCTCCCCATTCCATGGCCGTGACAACGACCTGCTGAGCGTGGCGGCCGGCCCAAACCTCCAGTGTTATACCACTTGTGGACGCCTGTCTGGCTGGCATGTCTGACTCTGACAGGCCGTGCACCATCGGAGTTGGAAATGTCAGCTCGTGTTCTGGAATCAATTGACACACATCACATTGGCAAGGATCGAGCATGCGAAAGTCTATTTGTCCTTCCAGCCTTCTATGGCCACGCTCTGGGCTGTCTCCACCTGCAGTGCTGTTTTTTTTTTGAGCTGGCCATGGTTCAGTGCGCGGATGCTAGCGGAACGTTCGTGATGGGAACTCGGCCGGGTCGGGGTGCGGTACCTGCCCCGGCCGACGAGCGGTCATGGCGCCTTTGGGATCACGTATGGCGTAATATTGTAGGTTCTATCCGCAACTGCTGTGAAGGCATTATGGAAAACTTAGGGCATCCAACTAGATGTCAGTCAATATTATCTTATTTTATTTGAATAGAGCTACGGCCTACTCCTGGCATAAGTAACAAATTTAACTGTTGGGTTGGCAGTGTTGTTAGGATAGTAGATTTTTCTTAGTCCAATTAACTAGCACATTAAATTATTTATTTTCAAAGCTATTAACTGTGTAAAGTGTGTTACAGTTAACAGATAGAAGAGAAAGACTAGCAATAGCTAGAACATACCCAGTACCACTATAATTAACAGACTATATCTTAACAACTATTGGTCCAATCAAGACAATTCTCTATACGCTAGAAGCGCCGCAATCCGTTCTACAAGGACAGCTAGTTAAGTTCTGGAAGCTTCTAGAACTACAGCCAACAGATAGGAGAGAAAGCTTAACAATACCTAGATCCTGTTGCGGTGGCGGAAAGGGGTGGGACTGAATAATAGGATGGACCCTTGGAATTTCGGCTCGGCCCTTCCGGACCGAGCCGGGCCTTGGCACACTACCCCTAAAGCCCTTACCCATTGCCGCATAGATTCCTTTCCCTCCTTAGTTCGAGATATAATTATTAAAACAGCTGTATTAAATTATATCTGCGCACTCGGATTATTATATCTCGAACTCACTATCTACACTACCACTGCGCTGCGCGAAAGGGCCTGTCAAACTACATCCGGACGCCCGAATAACGCATGCGCACCCTACAACCTAAACCAAACCAACTAGCGCTGTAAGAAGGCTATAGAGAGCTTCTTAACGGCAGGCGGCGTTACCGGCTGCAGCAGAAGAAGAAAGACTAACAGAACTAAAGATAGGCGCACTAGTATTATTAACGCCAAGACCCTTATCGAGGGCCTTACTGCAGAAGGAACCTAAGAGGTAAAAGAGCGCACGACTAACTACCTAAAGCTATACGAGTACACCCCTAACGAGCTCGAAAACTATGTAATAGAACACAGAATCGAGAAGGTCTACGACGCTATAGCCCTAGTCGAGACCCTGTTCTATAAGAAGCTAGAAGAGAATAGACAGTTAAGAGAGGAAGTAGAAGCGATAGCTGCTAAGAGGGCGTCGGCAGAAACCACTATCGAAGTGCTTCAGAATTAAGCCGCAGTATAATTAGCTTAACTAAATAGGCTAAGAGCTTAGTTAGCTAATGTGACAGCGTCAACGTCGTCAGCGCTGCCACTGCTACCAGAAAACCACACCGACTACACCTCTCCTGCCGCCTACAGTTAAGGTAGCGTCTCGATAACGTTATTACCTAATCTACAGGTCTTTAGCAGCGAAAATCCAGAGATATAGGAAGTTTTTAAGAAGAAGATGCTAAACAAGATAAACCGCTATCATTCTACTAACAGTAAAGGCGATAGGTTAGCATACCTAGAATCGCGATTGGACAGTAAAGCGTTTACATTAGTTGCGGACCTGGAAGGAGCGACCGCCGACGAAGCTATCGAAGCTTTAGATTAGCGCTTCGCCGACTACTTCCGCGAGCAGACGGCTCGCGAACAACTTGACAAAGTTAGCCAGCACCGGCTATGCTTCGAAGAGTTTTATAGACAGTTCCAATAGCACGCGATTCGAGCTAAGGTGCCTAAGAGCGAACAACTGCACCTGTTAAGAAAGAAGTTAAGACCCAAGCTAGCTAACGCTCTAGTCTCTGTATGGACTAGAGACCTCCAAGCTCTGTAGATTAAGCGAGGGTTACTGCGAGAAACATAAACAAATACGGAAGGCCAGCAACCCTAGAGCTAAGTTAGCGACCGCTGTTTACGCTATTAAACCGGCCCTCTCTATCTTTCCGACGCGGCCCCTAGCAACTATCCTATCTACTGCGATCGACATTCGTCCCTACCTGCTATACATGCAGAAAGCCTAGATATATCGCTACTAGATGCCAAGGAACCGCTTAATAGAAGCGAGAATATTAAGCTACAAGACCTACGCCGCTGCTAAGGAAGAGTATACAGGCTATAGAACCAACACAGAACGACACTAACAGTGTAGAAAGCAGAGTGCTGTTAAGGATCCCGGGAAAAGACTAGCTAGATAGATAGGCCCCCTACCTAGCATAAACGATAGGGCACTACTACGAACTATGCCGCTAGAAGAAGAAGAAAGCATTAACAGCTGCAACGATCCGCTTTCGGCTACAGTAGAGGCTGTTGCGACGGCAGAAAGGGGTGGGACTAAGTAATAGGGTGGACCCTTGGAATTTCGGCTCGGCCCTTCTAGACCGAGCCGGGCCCTAGCACACTACCCCTAAAGCTCTCACTTACCACTACATAGATTCCTTTCCCTCCTCAGTTCGAGATATAGTTATCAAAAAGGCCGTATTGAATTATATCTGCGTGCCCGGATTATTATATCTCGAACTTACTTACTACACTAACTCCGCGCTGCGCGAAAGGGACTGTTAAACAATCCGGACACCCGAATAACGCACGCGCACTACACATACCAAACCAAACACCAGCACCGTAAGACAGCTATAGAGAGCTTCTTAACAGTAGAAGGCGGCGTTACAGGCCGCAGCAGAAGCAGGAGAGAAAAGACTAACAGAGCGAGTAGGCGCTCTAGCGTCGTTAATAATAAGTTCATTATTAAAGGTTTTATAGTAGAAGAAACTACAGAGATTAAGGAACGAATAACCGAATACAAGAAGATCTACGACTGCACGCTCGAGGAACTTAAAGAATACGTAAACGAGAACGGAATAGGGAAGGTCTACGACGGCATAGACCTTATTAAGATGCTGTTTTACAGAACCCTAGAAGAGAAGAGGCAGTTAAGAGAGGAAAACGAAGCGGTAAGAGCCGAGAAGCAATCGGCAGATACTATTATCGATGTGCTAGAAAATTAAGCAGCGAATCGACTAGCATAACTAAAAGCAATAAAGACTCAGTTAGCTAAGATAGAAGCAGCGATGTCGTCGGCGCCGCTACCACATCGAGAAGAACAAGCAGGAACCGCCTTACCGGCGGCCTACAGTTAAGGCGGCACCTTGATAACGTTACTACCGGACCTACCAGTGTTTAGAGGCGGAGACCCTAAAGAGTAGGAGGCATTTAAGAAAAAGATAAAGAACAAGATAGACCACGACTATGCCGGAAACAGTAAAGAAGACAGGCTAGCCTACCTGGAATTGCGGCTAGAAGGTAAAGCCTTTTTGCTAGTAGCAGACCTGGAAGAGGCGACCGCCGAAGAAGCAATTAAAGCGCTGAACTAACGCTTCGGAGACCCCTTCCAAAAGAAGACAGCCTGTAAGCAACTAGACAAGATCAACCAGAACTGGCAGACGTTTAAGGAGTTCTACAGACTGTTCCAAAAATATGCTATTACAGCTAGAGTGTTAGAAGATAAGCAGCTACACTTGCTAAGACAGAAGCTGAACCCTGAGCTGGCTGCAGCTATAGCTTTAGTAGAAGACGAAGAGCTTAAAAGCTTCGTGCACTAAGCGAGAGTAACTGCCAGAAATCTAAGCGCTTACGCGAAATCAGCATTGCGCGAATCGCACTAGAGACTATCGACAGCATTAACTGTTACGGCAGCAGAAAGGGGTGGGACTGGATAATGGGGTGGACCCTTGGAATTTCGGCTCGGCCCTTCTGGACCGAGCCGGGCCTTGGCATGCCGCCGCCCCTGAAGCTCTCATCCACCACCACATAGACTCCTTTCCCTCCTCAGTTCGAGATATCGTTATCAAACAACAGCCGTATTGAACCTTATCTGCGTGCTCGGATTATTATATCTCGAACTCACTCCCTACAGACCCACCGCGCTGCGCGAAAGGGACCGTTAAACTATCCAGACACCCGAATAACGCACGCGCACTACACAAACAAAACCCAGCACCGTAAGAAGATAGAAGGCTTCTCAACGGTAGACAGCGGCGTTACAGGCCGCAGCGGAAAGAGAAAGACTAACAGACCGAGAGATAGGCGTACCAGCATCCTCGACGACAGAACGACCAATAAAGGCCTTACGGAAAAAGAGGTAGATAAAGCGA
This sequence comes from Pseudocercospora ulei, assembly GCA_016165855.1. NCBI lineage: Eukaryota > Fungi > Ascomycota > Dothideomycetes > Mycosphaerellales > Mycosphaerellaceae > Pseudocercospora > Pseudocercospora ulei. Next base: position 770,621 of record JACWNB010000024.1, on the reverse strand, counting down.
GAAAGGGCATAGAGGGCTACGCCGAACTGTACGTACGCACGCCGGATAAGATAGGAGAATATCTTACAGAATACGGAGCTAAGAAGATGTTTGATATTATAACCTTCGTCGAAAAGAAGTTCTTTAGGAACAGGGAAGAAAACAGGCAGTTAAGAGAGGAAATAGAGACGGTAAGGGCTAAGAAAGAGTCGGCCGAGATTATTATAGATGTGCTGGAAAACCAAGCGGTAAACCGACTAGCATAACTAAAGGAGATAAAGACCCAGCTAGCTAAGATAGAGAGAGCGACGTTGCCGCTACCGCATCGAGAAGAACCAGCAGAGACCGCCTTACCAGCGGCCTATAGTCAAGGTAGCACCTTAATAACATTATTGCCGGACCCGCCGGCGTTTAGAGGCGGAGACCCTAAAGACTGGGAAGCGTTTAAGAAGAAGATAAAGAATAAGATAGACCGCGACTACGCCAGAAACAGTGCTAGAGATAGATTGGCGTACCTGGAATCGCAATTGGAAGGTGAAGCTTTTTCGCTAGTGGCAGACCTAGAAGAGGTAACCGCCGAAAAAGCAATTAGAGCACTAGACCAGCGCTTCGGAGACCCATTCCGGAAGAAGACAGCCTGTAAGCAGCTAGACAAGATCAATCAGAACCGGCAGACGTTTAAAGAATTCTACAGGCTATTCAGAAAACATGCTATTAGGGCCAGAGTAGCAGAAGACGAGCAGCTCTATCTACTAAGACAGAAGCTGAACCCTAAACTGGCCGCAGCTATGGCCTCGGTAGAAGATAAAGACCTTAAGAGCTTCGTGCACCGAGCGAGAGTTAAAGCGAGAAAATTGAGCGCCTACGCGAAATTACGCGAATCGAACTAGAAGCCGATGACAACGCAGACGGCGCGGCCCCCTGCGCCTTTCCGACGAACCCCCTAGCAGTCGTCGTATTCACTACGATTGGCGTTCGTCCCTACCTGTTTCGCGTGCGGAAAACCCGGCTATATCGCTACAAGATGCCAAGCAACGGCCTAGCAGAAGCAGGAGTATCGCGCTATAAAGCAGCCGCAGCCGCAGCCACCGAGAAAGACTATTCAAGCCATCGAACCGGCGCCAAATGATACTGACAGTGTGGACAGGGGGGTGCAATTAAGGATTATAGGAAAAGATCAGCTGGACGGATAGACTCCCTACCTAGCGTAAACGATAGGGCACCCTCGCGAACGGCGCCGCTGGACGAAGAAAAAGAGAGCATTAACAGCTGCAACGATCCACTATCGGCAGCGGTGGAAACGAACACGGAAACAGCTATTATCCTTCCTATTACAGTCCACCCTGTTAAGAAGCAACGCCGACCGCTCCAGCTAAAAGCTTTTATCGATACTGGAGCTCTTATCGGTGCAGCAATCCACTATCGGCTGGTCCGGAAGCTGACGAATGGATACAGCTATCCGGTGGAATTAGCGTCGCCGACAAAGATTTCGGCATACAACGGACAAGACACGGAAAGCGTTACGCACTACGTGCCGCTAAAGACTACCTTAGCTGGTCGCACTACGGAAGCGACGTTCCGAATTATAGATATCGGAAGGTTTGACATCATTATAGGGCAGAAATAAATAAAGAACCAGAAAGCTATCGTCGACGTAGATAAAGGAACGATCAGATTCAAAACCCAAGGTAACAGCGCCGTTACTACCAAATCGGTCGCAGCCGCGACAGCAAGATCAGAGGCGACCAGCGGCAAAACGGCTCTGCCTACCTCTACCGAGCCTGCGCCTACAATCGGAATAATAAGCTCGGAAGCTTTATCGACCCTCGCGAAGTCACTAGACAATAAGATTTACGCCATCTTAATGAAAGACATCGAATACTACCGGAAGATAATAGCAGAAGACGAAGTGGATCCACTAGAGGTGCTGCCAAACGAGCTCTATAGTTACGCTAACGTCTTCTTAAAAGCCGACTCCAACCTATTGCCGCTCTATCGACCGGAATATAACAACAAGATCCGACTGAAAGAGGGGGCTACGCTGCCAAGAACCGAGCACCTAAGACGACTGTCGCCGGCGGAGCTGGACCAGGTAGAAGTGTTTGTTCGAGAGAATCTTGCGAAGAAATTTATTACCTCGAGCTTAGCTAAATACGCGTCGCCGATCCTCTTCGTAAGGAAGCCCGGAGGCGGTCTCCGGCTGTGCGTAGACTACAGGGGCCTCAATAAGATCACCAAAAGAGACGTATATCCACTGCCGTTAATCGACGAAACTATACAAAGAGTGGCGAAGGCTAAGTGGTTCAGCAAGCTAGACATTCGCTAAGCGTTTTACAGACTAAGGAACGAAGAAGGGCAGACAGAAGACCTTACGACGTTCGCGACGCGTATAGGCAATTTCAAGTAGTTGGTAATGCCTTTCGGACTTACCAACGCGCCGGCAGTATAGCAACGCTTTATAAACCACACTTTTATAGACATGCTAGAGCGGTTCGTGTCTATCTATTTGGACGACATTCTTATCTACACGGACGGAACGAGATATCAGCACACGGACTACGTCGAGAGGGTGCTAAAGAGACTCCGCGAAGTAGGATTGAACGCGGACACGAAGAAGAGCGAGTTCTATCAGACTAAGGTCAAATATCTCGGTCTTATTGTCGGAAGAGAAGGGATCCGGATGGACCCCTTAAAGGTCGCTGCCGTAGCGGAATGGAAGCAACCGAAATCCGGAAACACTACGCAGATCAGAGCGTTTCTCGGATTCTGCAGCTACTACCGACGGTTTATTAAAGACTTTAGCAAGATAGCGAGACCCCTGAACGAAGCACTGAAAAAAGAGGCCGCCGGACTATAGAACGAGAGGTCCACGGAGGCTTTTAACCGACTAAAAGAAGCAGTAGCTTTAGCGCCGGTTCTGGCGCACTTCCGACCGGAAAAAGCGATCTATGTAGAAACAGACGCTTCTGACACAGTAACCGCAGGGGTCCTTTCTTAATATAGCGACGACGAAACCCTCCATCCAGTAGCTTTCTTTAGCAAGTCTATAAACGAAGCTAAGCAGAACTACGCTATCTACGATAAGGAGCTGCTAGCTATTATTTAGGCTTTCGAGGAGTGGAAACCGGAACTTATAGCTAGAAAGAGCCCGATCCAGGTCCTTACAGACCACCAGTCGCTGACTTACTTTATAAAGACGCAGAAGCTCTTACGCCGTTAAGCGCGGTAGGCGGCCTACTTATCCGGGTTCGACTTTAAGATCACTTATCGACCCGGAGCTTAAAATGGAAAGGCTGACGCATTAACGAGAAGAGAAGGGAAGACCAGCCGCGCGAAGGAAGATCCGAACATGTTTCAGAAGGTGTTGACCGAACAGATAGTAGACGCCGAGCTGTTAAAGGAAGCAGGGATTTGCGCAGTAGAACCGCTGACTAAAGAAGAGACGCTCTACGAGAAAGTAGAACGGCTTAATCAGAAGCAGAAGCTCGGCAAAACAGGTTCAGGGAAGCTGATAGTTCCGGAAGAACTAATCACTAAGGTCGTCCAACTGGTCCATAGCTCTAAGGACGTTGGTTACGCTGGCTCGAAGAAGACGATAGAAGCCGTAAGGACGATCTACTGGTTTCCGCGGATCTACGAACGCATCCACCGATTTATCGCCAATTGCCACGTATGCCAAGCCGCGAAGCCACGTTACGGCCTTCCGGCGGGCCTACTAAAGCCGCTTCTGATCCCTGAGAAGCCGTAGCAGCACATTACGATAGATTTCGTAGCCGGACTGCCGGACTCGGACGGCTACAACGCTACGCTTAACGTAGTGGATTGACTAAGCAAGGAACGCCACTTTATTCCCTGCTGAGCAAAGAATAAAGGAACCACTGCAGAAGAAACAGCGAGAATGCTAATTAAGCACGTATAGAAACACTACGGTCTGCTAGACACTATTACTACAGATAGGGGCCCTCAGTTTACCGCTAACGTATAGAGAGCCATTAAACAAACCCTCGGAATTCGTAGAAAGCTCAGCACGGCAGCTTACCCTTAGACCGACAGTCAGTCCGAGGTGGCCAACCGTAAGATAGAGAAATATCTACGGATCTTCTGCAGCCATTATCAAGAAAAGTGGGTTAAGATGCTGCTAATAGCTGAATTCTGCGCGAACTCAGCACAGTCAGAAGCAACGTCGCTAGCGCTGTTCGAGATAACCTACGGTTACCTTCCGAGGCTAAGCTTCCAGCCGCCGAGCGACGCCGGCTCGCTAGAGCTTTCCACTACTACGTCGTTAAAGAGAGTCGCCGCTGCGGCGGCGGAAGCGCTCCGATCTCAGATGGAAGAAGCGATCAAAGTGGCGAAAGAAGTGATAAAATCGGCTCAGAAGAAGATAGTAACTCAAACTAATAGAAAGCGGTCGCCGATAGAATTCGAGGAAGGTCAAAAGGTCTGGCTTAACACGCGAAACCTAAGGCTAAAAGGCAACGCGAAGCTCAACCTACGCTACGTAGGTCCGTTCAAGATAGTGGAAAAGAGATCGCCGGTAACTTATCGGCTCCAGCTACCAAAATCGTTCCGGATCTACGACGTTTTCTATTTAGATCTGCTAAGCTTAGACCCTGAAAACAGTCTGCTATGGCAGGGGTTCGCCGAACCCCTGTTAGTCGAGATAGACAGTAATAAAGAAGAATAGGAGGTGGAAGACGTAATGGACGTAAGGAAGACGAGGGGGTCTATCAAAGCGAGAATCTCGTAGAAAGGGTAGCCGGAAGACTATAAATAGTATCCGATCAAGAACCTCCGGAATTCGGCAGAGCTGCTAAGAGAGTTCTACGTGCAGAACCCGTAGAAGCCGAAACCCGAATAGCTCCGAAGCTGATTATTCCGGAAAGAAGAAAGCCGCGTCCGCTCTATTGGCGCAAAGGCCGAAGAAAACGATCGTAACGGTTGCCTTAGGGAGGTCTTCGACGCGGCCACTACCTACTACCGGTTCGGCAGGCAGCTCGCCGACGCCGTAGCGTGCCAGCGCCGCCGACGCTGCAGTAGGTAAGCGCTTTAGTGGAAGAAAAAGAAGAGGAAGAAACGCCGCCGCAGAAGGATCTATATAGACCCCTGAGGCAGCGCACGGACCGGCCGAGCTGCAGCTTAGAAGACTGCTGATCAATTAACGAGACGATTACATAAACGCCAGGTAAAGGACTTCAGACACCGACAACGTAAGAAATTGAAGAAGCGATAAAGAGAACGTTGTTTTTAATAGAAGACGGAAGAGGTAACATCGGCGTTGGAGGGGATTTTCGAGAAGGAGACGACAAATTAAAAAAAAAAAGTGAAGATTTTCGGATAGATAGGGTAACTAAGCGGTCGAGGGCGACCGCTAGTAAGGGAGGGGGGTAGTGTTACGGCGGCAGAAAGGGGTGGGACTGGATAATAGGGTGGACCCTTAGAATTTCGGCTCGGCCCTTCCAGACCGAGCCGGGCCTTGGCATGCCGCCGCCCCTAAAGCTCTTATCTACTACTACATAGACTCATTTCCCTCCTCAGTTCGAGATATAGTTATCAAACAGCCGTATTGAACCTTATCTGCGTGCTCAGATTATTAACAACGCGATCTCCTGCACCTTTCCAACGAGGCCCTGCCTAGCAGCGATCTTATTCGCCGCGTTCGTCGTTCGTCCCTACCTGCTACGCGTACAGAAAGCCTGGCTATATCGCTTCTAGATGTCCGGGGACCGCCTAGCAGAAGCAGGAATATCGTGCTACGAAGCCGCAGCCGCTAAGAAAGACTGTCCAAGCTATCGAGCCGGCTCTGAACGAAACCAACAGTATAGATAGTAGAGTGCTACTAAAGATCTTAGGAAAAGACCAGCTAGATGGATAGGCCCCCTATCCAGTATAGACAATAGGGCACTAGCGCGATCTGCACTACTGGAAGAAGGAAGCATTAACAGTTGTAGCGATCCACTCTTAGCAGCTGTAGAAGTAAATACGGAAACAGCTATTATCCTTCCGATAACAGTCTACCGTTTTAAAGGCTCGCACCGACTATTCCAATTGAAGACCTTTATCGACATAGGAGCTCTTATCGGCGCCGCAGTCCACTATCGATTAGTTTAGAAGCTAATGAATAAATATTGTTACCTAGTGGAATTAGCATCGCCGACGCGAATTTCGGCGTACAACGGACAGGACACAGAAAGTGTTACGCACTATGTGCTATTAAGGACCACACTGGCTGGTCGGACTACGGAGGCGACGTTCCGAATTATAGATATCGGAAGGTTTGACATTATTATAGGGCAGAAATAGATAAAGAACCAGAAAGCCGTTATTAACGTAGGTGTAAGGGCTTAAGAATCTTAGTTCAGAAACTTAAGGCTGGGTATCTATATAAAGGAACTAATAGGCAGTTCCTTCGTTGTCTGCTGCAGTACAATTTGTACCTATAAAGCTAAGCTAGCAATTTTCCTCTATGTAGGGGTGCAAGGTTTACACTCTATACAGAGGATTAGGAGTTTCCCTCTGTACAGTAGTGCAGAGTTTTTTCTCTGTTTAGAGGGGCGACAATTCCCCTCTATATAGGGCTATAGGATTCTCCCTCTGTACAGGAGTAGGGTCGTATAGGTAACTCCGTACAGAGGGTAGGGTCGTGCTAGCGCCGCTAAGTCGCAGTCCTTAGGGCAACGGCTAGCTTAGGTCCAGGACCTAGGCTGGACAGCGCCCCCTAACAATACCCCCCTCCCTTCTTATAGTGCTTCTTTTGTACAGCGGCGTGTCGTATACCCTTAGCTCTTAGAGTTCCTCTAGCAGGTAGCGCTTTCCTGTCTTTATCTAGGTCTATAGTCGGCTGTCGTCCGGGCACTTGCTAGTTAGCAATGCCTGCTAGATGCCCTCCCTCTACGCTGTTGCAACCTTAGCTATGTCTATCTAGATCCTGTAGCTAAGGCAGAGGAGGATCTGCGAGCAGGGAATGCAGGTAGTGCTAGATCGCTTCTACCTAATCTTAACTGATTCCGTTTGCTACTTTAAGGATACTAAAGCTAAGGCGGATGAGGACCTACGAGCAGTTACGAAGTTATAGGAGGTGCTCGGCCCTGTCTGTCTATTTACCTCCTACCCTATAGCCCTAGCTATATACTCTACCTCCTAGCTGTACAGTCTGGCGACGGCGGGCCGTCTGGCTCTGTCCCTAGGCCCTAGTCGTCGTCCAGAGTTTAGCTCCTAGGTAGATGTTCCTGCCTCTATCCGGTTGTCTATAGGGCCGTCGCTCGTCTAGGCACTAGGTCGTAGTTGCCTCGTTTGCCCTCCCCTATACAGTTGTAGCAGCTGCCCTAGTTGCTATTGCCTTACATAGCAGGCAGCTACTACCCTGTATATTAAGCCTTCCCCCCTTCTCTCTCTCTTCCTCTCTTTCTCTTCTATTCCCCTACCTGCTACCCGTCCGCCCGGCCGTCTACTACTACTACAACTACTACAACAACTACTACTACTATCTATAACTACTACTACTAACGCTACTACTCTGTCCGTCCGGTACTGTCGTAGCTCTCTTGTAGTTGCCGGCCTGTCCTCCTATACCTCTACCTCTAGCTATAGGATGCTTAGCTTAGCTAGCAACTCCGCTTCCAGTTCGTACAGTCTTCCTCCTCTGTACAGTCCTAGCTAACGTCTTAGGTACTATATTAATAGGCAGCAGGATGCTGCTAAGCTGCCCTTCTACCCCTTCTAGTGTAACCCTGTCCCTGCTCTATAGTATTGGCCTAGGTAGGGTCCCTGCTGGCCGGGAGGTAATTGAGATTTCGGGTATAGAGTCGGCTGCCCTAGTCCTAGGGGGTAGCGGCTAGTAAGCTACCCTAAGGTAGCATATAAAAGTTTTTAGACAGTGTTGCTCTTGTTCCCCTCCTACTTCTACTCTTATTCCTACCTGTCTCCTAGCTGTTCTCTTCCTCCTGCCCTATTCTGTACAGTGTAGTACAGTGTAGTGTCGGTAGGACCCGGTAGGGTCCTACGTCTTAATTCCTAATCCTTCGGCAACCTAAGTTGCTAGCGGCTGCCCTATAGCTAGGGTAGGTCGTGCCCCTTTTCGCCGTACAGCGTAGTGTTACTGTAACTGGGCAGGGGGATAATTCTCCTCCTACCTGTCTAGCGTAGTTATATCCTGTAGGGCCTCGTACAGTTCCTACGTAGGCTCTGCCTACTCTCTCTATTTAACTAGGTATTCTACTCCCTTCTGCTTCCTTTAGCTCTTAAGGATTCCTTCTACCTCGTACTCTTCCTAGCCTTTAGTAATAATTGCTAGTAGGCGCGCGTCGTCCGTCGTCTAGTGCGGCAGGGGGTCCGTATTTGCTAGCTGTACAAGGTCTACGTAGAAGACCGGGTAGATCCCTAGGGGAGTATTAAGTCGTACAGCGTATGTCCCTACTAGTTAGACTACTGTAAACTTCCGGTTCTTCTAATCCAGTGTTTTGCTCGGCCAGTCTATACAGATGTTCCTAATACGGATGTAGATGTAGAGGGCTGGCAGGCTTGGCAGGACCAGGCTTGGCGCACACTCAAATACCTCCACCTCCGCTTGTACGTAGATTCTTCCCTCTCCAGCCTTAGATATAGTTTTTAAAGTAGCCGTATTGAATTATCTACGTGCTCAGATCATTATATCTAAGGCTTACTTTAACAACACCTGCACTACGCGAAAGAGCTCGTTGAATTACATCCGGGTACTCGATTAACGTACGTGCAACCGACAACCCAGAGTGTGTACTACAGACGTACAAAGGAGGCCGTCGAATTATATCCGGTTACTTAATTGTGCGTATACATACTACTCTACCCTCCCCCAATCGAGAAGAAGAAGAGTTTTAGGGAAGAGAAGTGCCCCTATCGAGAAGAAGAGTTTTAAAGAGAGAGGTCCATTACAGAGGACATCGAGAAGAAGAGTTTTAGGGAAGAGAAGTGCCCCTACGAGCAGATTATACGAGTTTTGAAGTTTTAAGAAGGACGAGAAGAACGAGAAGGACGAGAAGAACAAGAAGGTCGAGAAGGACGATGTAGGAGCGACGAGGACGAGAAGCGAGAGCGAGGAGTAAGAGAGACGACGACGGAGCGACGACGACGAGAGCGCACCTAGCAGGACCTAGGGCGACGACATTCGTTTTTTTCAGGTCTTTAACAGACCATTCTATTCGGACAAGGCCTATCGAGAAGTTCAGCAAACAAGGCAAAGCACGACACGAGCACGAGCACCCAGGCAGAGCACCGAGCACGAGCACCTAGGCACGAGCACCCAGGCACAAGTACAAGGCAGCTGCAGACAAGGCAGAGCTACAGAGCAGGCACAGCTACAGAACAGATACAGCTGCTGCAGACAGGCACAGCTGCAGAGCACTGAGCAAGAGCACCGAGCACCTAAGCACTAGCGAGCCTAAGCACTAGCGAGCCTAAGCACTAGCGAGCCTAAGCACCAGCTGCAGAGCGCCGAGCAAGAGCACCAAGCAGGCAGAGCACAAGGCACGAGCGACAAGGAGCAGCACGAGCGATACGAGCAGCAAAGCAGAGTACAAGGCAGAGCACAAGGCAGAGCACAAGGCAGAGCACCTAGGCACAAGCACTAGGCAACACAGAGCTGCTGCAGACAACACAGAGCTGCTGCAGACAACATAGGCAAAGCACAGGTAAAGCGACCGTCTGAGAAGCGACCGTCTAAGAAGCGACATGTGTTTGCAAGACAACCTCTGCGACTCCGCGACCCCGATAGCTCCGAGACCTCTGCGACCGTTTAAGAAGCAACAGCTTGAGAAGCAAGCGACCGTCGAGAAGCGACCGTCGAGAAGCGACCGTCGAGAAGCGACCGTCGAGAAGCGACCGTCTGAGAAGCGACTGTCAAAAAGCGACATACGTAGGCAACGACCTCTGCGACAATCTGAGAATTCTGCAGCCTTAGCAAGGCACCAAACAGGGCACCAATTAAGGCCAAAAGCAACAGCAAAACGCACAAGATTAAAGTTTAAAAAGGCACTGCAAAAGGCACGGAAATTGAAGCTCAAAAGCGACCTTAAAAGCGACCCCTGCGACAATCTCAGAATTCTGCAGCCTTAGCAAGGCATTGGTAAGGCACTAAACAAGGCACCAATCGAGGCCAAAAGCGACACCAAAAAGGCACGAGATTGAGGCTCAAAAAGGCACGAGATTGAGACTCAAAACGCACGGAAATTGAAGTTCAAAAGCGACCTTAAAAGCGACCTGTTTTGGAGCAACCTGTTTTGATGCGACCCCTGCAACCTGGATTGATGCAACAATGCGACCTGGTCTGGCACAATGCGACCTGTTTTGGCACCTTTGCGACCTGGTTTGGCTAATTGCAATTAAGGGCAATTGCTGGTTAGGAGGGCGGTAGTAATACGGATGTGGATGTAGAGGGCTAGCAGGCTTGGCAGGACCAGGCTTGGCGCACACTCAAATACCTCCACCTCCGCTTGTACGTAGATTCTTCCCTCTCTAGCCTTAGATATAGTTTTCAAAGTAGCCGTATTGAATTATCTACGTGCTCAGATCAGTTTTGCTAGTTTAGCTAGACCTTATCTCCTGCCTCGTACCTTGGTGCAGCCTGTCGTCCCTTGTTAGCCTGCTCTTCTGCATTCTGTTAAGCTATAGCTAAATTCGCTTTCGTCTATTAATAGGCGTTCGTAATCGTCTGTACGATAGCCTCTCCCTGCTAAATTAGGGATTATATAGGGCGTAGGGTAGCGCTACTTAGGGTCGGTAGGAGCAGGGAGTAATCGTATCTATAGGCTATAAAGAAGGGGGACAATCCTATAGCGGAAGCCGTACAGCTGTTAATAGCTAGCTCTGCTATAGGGAGGAGGCGATTCCAGTTTGTCTAGTTGTAGTCGACGTATGCTTAGAGGTACGCTTCTAACGTCGAATTGACCCTCTCCGTCGCGCCGTCTGTCTGCAGGTGCTATACGGTTAATAGGCGACGCTCTACGTTTGGCAACTAGCAGACCCTTGCCTAGAGCTAGCTCGTAAACTATGTACCCTAGTCTAATACAATTAATCTGGAGAATCTGTGCTTGCTAAACGTCGTCTGTATAAATGCCTAGGCAGTGTCCTTAGCCGTAATAGAGTCTATTCCTTCTAGTATTACCCCCTTCGTTAGCTTGTCCGTAACTACTATAATGTTCTGCTGTCCGTTGCTCTTAGGGAGATCTGTAATAAAGTCTACTGTTAGGTCTTGCTAGGGCCGGTCCGGTATTAGTAGGGGTTTTAGCAGCCTATGCTTTAGTTCCTGCTAGGGCTTCGTCCGTCTACAGATATCGCAGTTCTGTATAAACCTACAGATGTCCTTTGCTATCGCCGGCTAGAAGTAGTCCCTAGCGACAATGCTGTACGTCTCCTCGCGCCCTAGATGTGTAGTCGCTATTGAATCGTACGCCTGTTGTATTAAGCTTGTATAGAGCTTCTCGTCTGCTAGGACCTAGATCCAATTCCTCAACTTTAGGTTGTTCTCCTCGTCTACTATGCACTCTGCTGCTAATACCTTAAGGTAAAGCTCTGCTAGGAGCTTCCGCTATCCTTTTTAGATCGCTGTACAGGCCTCTTAGTAAACGTCGTCCCTTTCTACTGCCTCTTTCTATGCCTACAGTTAGGGTTCCTATAGGTATGTCGCTACTAGGCAGATAGTCTCCTTACCTAGTTCCTCCTTAAACATCTGGAATGTCCGTAATTTTAGCCGGTCGTCCTTATACGTCGTTGGCATGTCCTAATCCTGTCTAGATAGCGTATCGGCCCTACTGTTGTCCTTTCCCTTACGATACTAGAGTCTTATGTTAAAGCAGCTTAGGTATATTGCCTATCGTACGTATCTCTTAGACAGCTTCTAGGGTTGCATAAAGTACTCGAGGTTTTTGTAGTCGGTTAGGGCAAGGAACTCGGGAACTAAGCGGAGTTCTCTATCCTACGCTTTGCAACACTGTACAACTACTAGCAATTGCTTGTCGTAGATAGGGTAGTTGCACTTAGCTAGGGAGTTCTTCTTAGAGAAGTATACGCATAGGTGCAGGAGTCCGTCCAAGCCTACCTGTAACAAGATACCTCCTATATAGTACCCTAAGGAGTCGGTTTCCAGTATCGTCGTACGTTCTAGATCAAAGGCAGCAAGCGTTAGTCCTGTAGTAAAGAGTGATACAGGGTGGGTTGGCCCGTATTATTACTATGCCTTGCCAAGGTTTATATATCTGGTACATATTGGTTAAGTCACTTCCGAGTTACTTGACCAGTCCCTTTTGGCTTAAGTGTACCGCATTACATTACTTAACTCGGAAGTGACTGCTGAAAGTGTACGATAAAAGGCCCGGGTTCAATTCCTAGAGGGCGCATCTTTTAACGGGAGAGTGGAAGCAGCGTTGACGTATGTCCGTTTGTCCACTACTCTGTATAGAATAAGGCAGACCTGGTAAAGGTCCAGCTGGCTGTATGCAGACCTGCTGGGGGGGGTTAATTGCGTATGCTGTATAGGGGGGCTGTGCAATGGCATACGTAGCCTGTAAGTAAGCGCAGCTTACGAGGTCGTAAGCCTGTAGCGCAGGGGGTAGTGATACGGGGTGGGTTGACCCGTGTTATTACTATGCCTTGCCAAGGTTTATATATCTGGTACACATTGGTCAAGTCACTTCCGAGTTACTTGACTAGTCCCTTTTGGCTCAAGTGTACTGCGTTACATCAAAGAGCTCCTTTAGCCTGTTAAAGCTTCTATTACACTCGTCTGTCTACTTAAACCGCTTGTCCTTGTATGTTAGCTCGACTAGGGGGCGTACGATCTCCGAGTAGTTCCGTATAAACTGGCGGTAGAAGTTAGCAAACCTGAGGAATTCCTGTACGCCCTTAACGCTTGTAGGCGGCTTCTATTGCTTAATAGCATTAATCTTCTTCCTTTCTATACTAATACCTTTCCCTGCCTCGATAATAAACCCTAGGTATTTCGTACGCTGTATACCGAATTCGCATCTGTCGAAGTTAAGGTACAATCTAGCCTGTTGCAGTCGATCTAATACCTTCTTAACATCCTGCATATAGTCTGCATAGGTGCCGTCTGTAAAAACCAGTATATCGTCGAGGTACGCTAAACAGATGTCGTCTAGTAACCCTTGCAGGGACCTATTAAAGTACCTCTAGAAGGTTGCCAGTACGTTGGCAAGGCTAAAGGGGGTAACAAGCTACTCGAAAAGACTATATCTCGTACAGAAGGCAGTTATCTATTTACAGCCTTCCTTAATCTGTATTTTGTAGAAAGCTAAGACTACGTTAAGCTTAGTAAACTACTTTGCTTTACTGATCCGTCCGAGAGTCTCCTTAATAAGGGGTAGGGGGTACCAGTCCTTCTTAGTAATCGCGTTAATACCTCTATAGTCTACGCAAAAACGCAAGCCGGCCTTGCCTTCTTTATAGACAAACAGCACTAGGGCTCCTGCTAACAAGGTACTTGCGCGAATAAAGCCTTTGGCAAGTAGGTCGTCCAGTGTCTTGCGCAGTACTAGGAGTTCTCCAGAGGATATACTGTATAGCGGACTGTGCAGTACTTCGGGTAGACTCCTATCTGGACGGGGCTCTAGCTAGATGTCGTAGTTGATTCCTTCTCCTTAGTGTAGTAGCAGTTTCGAGGCCGACTTTAGCTCGAAGAGGTCTAGTTATTCTGCGTATTCTACTAGGAGCTTTATATAGGGGTCCGTTGCTTTCTTAGGCGCTAATGCCTTCTTTATGTCTATAGTTATAGTGCTGATTTCGGCCTTCGCATTGCCGCCCTGCGGAACTCTCCCTTGGTCTCGGAGCCTCTGCTTCGTTACTGCTAGGTATAGCCGTCCTTGTCTAACGTCTAGCTTGCCCTGCCAGCGCTCCATCTATAGCTTCCCTAATATTAAGTTATACCCCAACTTGTCCTATACAACGTAGAGGTATAAGTCCTGCTCGTAGTGTCCTTGCAGCTCTATCGTCACTTTCACTATGTAGGTAATGTCCGATCCTCGCCTAGTAATGCCCAGCATGCGTACAGGTACAGTAGGAGTCGTCTTAATGTAGTGTCTCTATACAAAGTCTTTGCTAATTACTCCGTCTACTAAACATCCTATGTCAATCAGTGTCTGCGCCGTAGCGGTCCCGTTTAGCGTAGGTCGTACGATAAACGGCGTAGTCGTTATGTAATTGCTCTTAAAAGATAGCTAAGTAGTACTTTGATTTAGCAATCTATCTCGTATACGCCTCTAGTAGAGTCTTCGCTTAGAGGCTACTCTTTTCCTAACTCGTTGTCGTCTAAGGGGGACTCTTATTTCTCTTGTTAGGGCGCTGCAGTTACCACCCTTACGGTAGTCGGCCGTCCCCTAGGTCTCTCTACTAGCGAAAGCCTGCAATTCTGTACAGTATAGCCTATCTTGCTATACCTGTAGCAGCTCCCTTCTGCTCGTCTCTTGTTAAGGGTAGCTATGTCTACCTACTGTGCCCTTTTGGCAGCGGCCCTTAGCCGTACAGTAACGGCTGCTTCTACTCTCGTTGTCGTTAATTCCTAGTCTATAGCGTCCTGCTGCTACTAGAGGGGCTGTCGCATCTTACAGGCGCAGCCTATCCGTCTGAGCCTACGCTGTTAGTTATCGACTATCCTAAGGAGATTATAGAACTCCTCGTATATAGCTGGTCGCATTACGTCTACTAGTCCTATTATAATCTCCTTAGAGAGGCCTACCTCTAAGGTAGTAATTTTTACTCTGTCCTCCTATTAGAGACCTCCTGCCTCTGCTAGGGTCTGGTCGTATTCCGCAAGGAACTCTTATACAGTCTTACGTCCTTGCTTTATCGTGTTAACCTGTAGGAGTGCTCGGCTTTCGCAGTCTGGGTCCTTGTAGCTCCTGTTAAGAGCTGCCTAGAGCATTATTATAGTTGCTATTACTAGGTTGGCAATAGCTGTCTTGTAGTACAGCAGAATCCGTACTGCCGCCCTGCCCTTTAACCTCCTAAAGAGGTATACTACCTTGTCTAGCTCGGTCGGGTATGCTCCTAAGTTGACCAGAAGCTTAGAGTGCATCTAGGCAGCCTAGGAGGGGTACTCGGCCAGAGCCTTACTATCGTAAGTAGTAACTTTAGGGAGTTTGCTCTTAGGGGCCGGGGTGTAGGCCGTCGTGTTCGTCGTCGTTATTGTCGTAGCAGTTAAATCGCAATCGGACGCCCTAAGCTGTCGTAGCTCCTGTTCCTGTTAGGAAATTATCGCAGCCTAGTAGCTTACTTGCTGTTCGAGCTGCCTCTTATGTGCCAGCACCTCCTTATATATACAGTGTATCTGATCCTGCATAGCTGCAGGATCTATAGGGATATTGCTGTCTATCTTCGTTGTATTACTGCAGTTACTAACAGTAAGATTAGTTCCTAATGTAAGGACTTGAGAATCTTAGTTTAGAAACTTAAGGCTAGGTATCTATATAAAGGAACTGATAGGCAGTTCCTTCGTTGTCTACTGCTGTACAATTTGTACCTATAAAGCTAAGCTAGCAATTTCCCTCTACGCAGAGGTATAAGGTTTACACTCTATACAGAGGATCGGGAGTTTCCCTCTATATAGTAGTGCAGAGTTTTCCCTCTATTTAGAGGGGCGACAATTCCCCTCTATATAGGGCTATAGGATTCTCCCTTTATACAGGAGTAGGGTCGTATCGGTAACTCTGTACAGAGGGTAGGGTCGTGCTAGCGCTGCTAAGTCGCAGTCCTTAGGGCAACGGCTGGCTTAGGTCCAGGACCTGGGCTAGACGGCGCCCCCTAACAGTAGGTAAAGGCACCCTTAGATTCAAAAACCAGCAGAGCGGAGTCGCCGCCGAATCGGTCACTGTTGTCGCTATAGAACCGAACGTTACTGATCCGGGCGCGCAGATAAGATTCAATACGGCCTTTTTAATAACTATATCTCGAACTAAGGAGGGAAAGGAATCTATATAGTGGTAGGTAAGAGCTTTGGGAGTAGTGTGCCAAGGCCCGGCTTGGTCCGGAAGGGCCGAGCCGAGATTCCGAGGGTCTACCCCATTACTTAGTCCCACCCCTTTCTGCCGCTGCAACAGTTACGACTATTGAAGCAGTTCCGAAGGATCGGTCCGACTCTCTAGACACGATCGGAATAATAAGCTCGGAAGCTTTAACGACCCTCGCGAGGTCGCCGGACAATAAGATTTACGCTATCTTAATAAAAGACATCGAAGACTATTGGAAGATAATAGCAGAAGAAGAAGTAGATCTGCTAGAGGTGTTGCTAAAGGAGCTCTATAGCTATACTAACGTATTCTTAAAAGCTGACTCTAACCTCCTTCCGCTCTACCGACTAGAATATAACAACAAGATCTGGCTAAAAGAAGGAGCTACGCTGCTAAGAACCGACCCCTTAAGAAGACTATTGCTAGCTGAGCTAGACTAGGTAGAAGTGTTTGTTAGAGAAAACTTAGCAAAGAAGTTTATTACGCCAAGCTTTGATCCTGATCCGAGCGCGCAGATAAGGTTCAATACGGCTGTTTTGATAACTATATCTCGAACTAAGGAGGGAAAGGAATCTATGTAGTAGTGGTGGTGGGCTTTCGTGGTAGTGGTGCCAAGGCCCGGCTCGGCCCGGAAGGGCTAAGGCGAAATTCCGATGGTCGACCCTATTACTTAGTCCCACCCCTTTCTGCCGCTGCAACACAACCCCCTCCCTTACCAGCGGTCGACCTCGATTTCTTACTTATGTGTCTCTCTCTTTTTTTTTATTACCTCTTTTCTTTCTTCTATTTCGAAACTATCCCCTTTCTTTATCTTCTTTCTTCCTATATCATCGCTATCTGACTTCTTTACTTCGGCGTCTATCTAATTGGAACTAGCAGTTACCTAAGTTGCAGCATAATCAGTCTGTGCTCCTTTGTAGAGGTCTATATAGATCCGTCCTTGGCGCCGTCTCTTCGTCTTTTTCTTTCTCTACTAAGGACCTTACCTACTGCAGGGCCGGCAGCGCCGACGCTGCTGCACGGCGTCGGCGAGCTTCCTGCCGAAGCAGTAGTAGGTAGTGGCTAAGTTAAAGACTCTAGCGAAGCGACTGCTACGATCGTCTTTATCGGCTTCTGCACTAATAGAGCGGACGCGGCTTTTCTTCTTCTTCCGGAATAATCAGCTTCGGAGCCACTTAGGCTTCGGCTTCTTTGGGTTCCGGACAGAAAACTCTCTTAGCAGCTCCTCCGAATTCCGGAGGTTCTCGGCTGGATACTATTTATAGTCTTCTAGCTATCCTTTCTATAAGATCCTCGCTTCGATAGATCCTCTTCGCCTTCTTATATCTATTACATCTTCTACCTCCTATTCTTCTTCTTTACCGTCTATCTCGACCGGCAGGGGTTCAGCGAACCCCTAATCCGGAAGACCGTCTTCCGGGTCTAAACTTAGCAGATCCGAATAAAAGACATTATAGATCCAGAACGATTTCGGTAGCTGGAGCCGATAGGTTACTAGCGACCTCTTTTCTACTATCTTGAACGGGCCTACGTAGCGGGGGTTAAGCTTGGCGTTGCCTCTTAGCCTTAGGTTCTGCGTGTTAAGCTATACCTTTTGGCCTTCTTCGAATTCTATCGGTGACCGCTTTCTATTAGCTCGAGTTACTATCTTCTTCTAAGTCGATTCCATCGCCTCCTTTGCTACGCAGATTGCTTCTTCTATCTAAGATCTAAGCGCTTCTGCCGCGGCTGCTGCTACTCTCTTCGATAAGGTAGCAGTAGATGTAGAAGGTTCTAAAGAGCTGGGTTTGTTTGGCGGTTGGAAGCTTATTCTCAGAAGGTAACTATAAGTTATCTTAAACGGCGCCAGTAAGGTGGCCTCTAACCGTGCTGAATTAGCGCAGAATTCGGCTATAGGCAACACCTTAATCCACTCTGCTTAATAATAACTACAGAAGATTTGTAGATATTTCTCTATCTCGCAGTTAGCTACTTCGGACTGACTGTCGATTTGAGGGCAAGCGGCCGTACTGAGCTTTCCCTAAAGAGAGCTTAGTTAATAGCCTTCTATACATTAGCGGTAAATTAAGGACCCCTGTCTGTAGTAATAGTGTCCGGTAGACCGTAGTGCTTCTATATATACTAAATTAGCATTCTCGCCGTTTCTTCTGCAGTAGTTCCTTTATCTTTTGCTAGGCAGGGGATAAAGTAGCACTCTTTGCTTAGTCGATCTACTACGTTAAGCGTAGCATTATATCTATCGGAATCCGGCAGGCCGGTTACAAAGTCTATCGTAATGTACTGCTATAGTTTTTCGGAGATCGGAAGGGGCCTTAGTAGGCCGGCCGGAAGGCCGTAACGTGGCTTTGCTACTCGGCACACGTAGCAGTTAGTAATAAACCGGTGGATCCTCTCGAAAATTCGCGGGAACCAGTAGGTCGTCCTTACTGCTTCTATCGTCTTCTTTGATCCTACATAGCCTACGTCCTTAGAGCTATAAACCAGCTGGATAACCTCTGTAATCAGTTCTTCTAGAACGATCAGTTTCCCTAAGCCGGTTTTGCTGAGCTTCTGCTGCTGATTAAGCCGTTCCACTTTCTCGTACAGCGTCTCTTTTTTAATCGGCGGCTCTATCGCACAGATCCCTACCTCTTTCAACACCTCGGCGTCTACTATTCGTTCTGTCAGCACCTTCTGAAACATGTTCGGATCTTCTTTCGCGCGGCTGGTCTTCCCTTCTCTTCTTATCAACGCGTCTGCCTTTCCATTTTGAGCTCCTGGTCGATAGGTGATCTTAAAATCGAATCCAAATAAGTAGGCAGCCCACCGGGCTTGGCGCCGTAACAGCTTCTGCGTCTTTATAAAGTAGGTCAGTAACTGGTGGTCCGTAAGGACCTGGATCGTGCTCTGTCTAGCTATAAGCTCCGGTTTCCACTCTTCGAAGGCATGAATAATAGCTAGCAGTTCTTTACTATAGATAGCGTAGTTCTGTTTAGCGTTATTTATAGACTTGCTAAAGAAAGCTACTGGGTAGAGAGTTTCTTTATCCTTAGCGTATTAAGAAAGGACCCCTGCTGTTACTGTGTCGGAAGCGTCCGTTTCTACGTAGATCGTCTTTTCCGGTCGGAAGTGCGCTAGCACTAGTGCCGATACTACTGCCTCTTTTAGCCGATTAAAGGCTTCCGTGCACTTTTTATTCTATAGCCCGGCGGCTCCTTTTTCAACGCCTTATTTAGTGGTCTCGCTATCTTGCTGAAGTCCTTAATAAACCGTCGATAGTAGCTGCAGAATCCGAGAAACGCTCTGATTTGCGTAGTGTTTCCGGATGTCGGTTGCTTCCATTCCGCGACGGCGGCCACTTTCGACAGGTCTATCCGAATTCCTTCTCTTCCGACGATAAGACCGAGGTATTTGACTTCGGTCTAATAGAACTCGCTCTTCTTCGTGTCTGCGTTTAATCCGACCTCGCAGAGTCTCTTTAACACCCTCTCGATGTAGTCTGTATGTTGTTCTCTCGTTCCTTCGGTGTAGATTAGAATGTTGTCTAAGTAGATTAACACGAAACGTTCCAGCATGTCTATAAAAGTGTAGTTCATAAAGCGTTGCTACACTGCCGGCGCGTTAGTAAGTCCGAAAGGCATTACCAACTACTTGAAATTGCCTATGCGTGTGGCGAATGTTGTGAGATCTTCAGTTTGTCCTTCTTTATTCCTTAACCGGTGGAACGCTTAGCGAATATCCAGCTTGCTAAACTACTTAGCCTTAGCTACTCGTTGTATAGTCTTATCGATTAGAGGCAGCGGATACACATCTCTCTTAGTGACCTTATTAAGGCCTCTGTAGTCTATATACAGTCGGAGACTACCTCCGGGTTTCTGCACGAAAAGAATTAGTAACGTATATTCCGCTAAGCTTGGCGTAATGAACTTCTTCGCCAAGTTTTCTCGGACAAACACTTCTACCTAGTCTAGCTCCGCTAGCGACAGTCTTCTTAAGGGCTCGGTTCTCGGCAGTGCGGCTCCTTCTTTTAACCAGATCTTGTTATTATATTCCGGTCGGTAGAGCGGCAAGAGGTTGGAGTCAGCCTTTAAGAACACGTTAGTGTAGCTATAGAGTTCTTTCGGTAACACCTCCAGTAGATCCACTTCTTCTTCCGCTATTATCTTCTAGTAGTCTTCGATGTCTTTTATTAAGATAGCGTAAATCTCGTTGTCTGGTGACCTCGCGAGGGTCGTTAGAGCTTCTAAACTTATTATTCCGATCGTGTCTTAAGGTTTGGGCTGATCCTTTGGAACCGCTTTAATGGTCGTAGCGTCCGGTTCTACTGTAACGACGGTAGCCGGTTTGGCGGCGACTCTGTCCTGCTGGTTTTTGAATCCAAGGGTGCCTTTACCTACATCAATAACGGCTTTCTGGTTCTTTATCTATTTTTGTCCTATAATAATGTCAAACCTTCCGATATCTATAATTCGGAACGTCGCCTCTGTAGTGCGACCTGCTAAGGTAGTCTTTAATAGCACATAGTGCGTGACACTCTCCGTGTCTTGTCCGTTGTATGCTGAAATCCGTGTCGGCGACGCTAGCTCCACTGGATAGCCGTATCCTTTTATCAGCTTTTGAACTAATCAATAGTGGATCGCTGCTCCGATAAGGGCCCCCGTGTCGATAAAAGCTCTTAGCTAAAGTGGTTTGCTCGATCTGTTAAGGGGGTGGACAGTAATTGGAAGGATAATAGCTGTTTCCGTGTTTACTTCCACCGCCGCTAAGAGCGGATCGCTGCAGCTGTTGATACTTTCGTCTTTCTGTAACGTAGTTCTTGTTGGTGCCCTGTTTTCTACGCTGGATAGGGGGCCTATCCTTTCAGCTAGTCTTTTCCCAGGATTCGCAGTAGCACTCTACTGTCCACGCTGTCGGTTTCGTTCGGAGCCGGCTCTATAGCTTGTATAGTCTTTCTCTGTAGCTGCGGCTGCGGCTGCTTTATAATACGATACTCCTGCTTCTGCTGGGCCGTTGCTTGGCATCTCGTAGCAATATAGCTAGGCTTTCTACACGCGTAGCAGGTAGGGACGAACGACGAACGCGGTGACTGATAAGGTAGCTGCTAGGGTGCTCTCTGGAAAGGCGCAGGGGGTCGCGTTGTCTGCGTTATTAACGGCTTCTAGTTCGATTCGCGTAGTTTCGCGTAAGCGCTTAGGTTTCTCGCAGTAACTCTCGCTTAGTGCACGAAGCTCTTAAGGTCTTTATCTTCTACCGAGGCCATAGCTGCGGCCAGTTCAGGGTTCAGCTTCTGTCTTAATAGATGGAGCTGCTCGTCTTCCGCTACTCTAGCCCTAATAGCATATTTTCTGAACAGTCCGTAGAATTCTTCGAACGTCTGCCGGTTTTGGTTGATCTTGTCTAGCTGCTTACAGGCTGTCTTCTTTCGGAATGGGTCTCCGAAGCGTTAATCTAGTGCTTTGATCGCTTCCTCGGCAGTCACCTCTTCTAGGTCTGCTACTAGCTAAAAAGCTTTACCTTCAAATCGCGATTCTAGGTACGCTAATCTATCTCCGGCACTGTTTCCGGCGTAGTCGCGGTCTATCTTGTTCTTTATCTTCTTCTTAAACGCTTCCCAGTCTTTAGGGTCTCTGCCTCTGAACGCCGGCAGGTCCGGTAGTAACGTTATAAACGTGCCGCCTTAACTGTAGGCCGCTAGTATGGCGATCTCTGCTGGTTCTTCTCGATGCGGTGGCAGCGCAGACGACATCGCTGCTTCCATCTTAGCTAGCTGAGTCTTTATCTCCTTTAGTTGTGCTAGTCGGTTCGCCGCTTGGTTTTTCAGTATATCTATAATGGTCTCGGCCGATTCCTTCTCGGCCCTTACCGTTTCAATTTCCTCTCTTAATCTCCTATTCTCTTCCGTGTTTCTCTAAAACTTCTTCTTAATAAAGGTGATAATGTCGAACATCTTCTCGGCTCTATTCTCTGCCAGATGCTCTTCTATTTCCTCCGGCGTGCGTGCGTACAACTCGGCATAGCTCTCTATGCCCCTCTTTGCTTTCTCTGTCTCTTCTTCTATAAGGCCCTTAGTAGCTATTCCGTTGTCGAGGATGCTAATACGCCTATCCCTCGGTCTATTATTCTTTCTCTTTCTGCTGCGGCTAGTAACGCCGCCCTCTACCGTTAAGAAGCTCTCTATAGCTATCTTACGGTGCTAGTGTTTGGTTTGTGTAGTGCGTATGCGTTATTTAGGGGTCCGGATAGTTTAACAGTCCCTTTCGCGCAGCGCAGTAATAGTGTAGGGAGTGAGTTCGAGATATAATAATCCGGGCACGCAGATATAATTTAATACGGCCTTTTTAATAACTATATCTCGAACTGAGGAGGGAAAGGAATCTTTGTAGTGGTGGACGAGACCTTTGGGGGGGTAGCGTGCCAAGGCCTGGCTCGGTCCGGAAGGGCCGAGCCGAAATTCCGAGGGTCCACCCTATTACTTAGTCCCACCCCTTTCCACCGCTGCAACAAGCGGCCTCCTTCTTTAATCCTTCGTTTAGGGGTCTCGCTATCTTGCTAACGTCCTTAATAAACTATCGATAGTAGCTGCAGAATCCGAGAAACGCTCTGATTTATGTAGTGTTTCCGGATTTCGGCTGCTTCCATTCTGCGACGGCGGCGAGCTTAGAGGGGTCTATCCAAATTCCTTCTCTTCTAACGATAAGACTGAGATATTTGACTTCGGTCTAATAGAACTCGCTCTTATTCGTATCTGCGTTTAAGCTAACCTTGCAGAGCCTAGTTAACATTTTCTCGATATAGTCTATATGTTGCTATCTCGTTCCTTTAGTGTAAATAAGGATGTCGTCTAAGTAAATAGACACGAACTGCTCCAGTATGTCTATAAAGGTATAATTTATAAAACGTTGCTACACTGCCGGCATGTTAGTAAGGCCAAAGGGCATAACTAACTACTTGAAATTGCCTATACGCGTAGCGAACGTCGTAAGATCTTCTGTCCGCCCTTCTTTGTTCCTTAGTTGATAGAAAGCTTGGCGAATATCCAACTTGCTAAACTACCTAGCCTTCGCCGCCCTCTGTATAGTCTTATCGATTAGCGGCAGCGGATACACGTCTCTCTTAGTAACCTCGTTAAGGCCTTAGTAGTCTATGCACAGTCGCAGGCTACCTCTAGGGTTTCGTACGAAAAGAATCGGCGACGTATACTCGGCTAAGCTTGGTATAATAAACTTCTTTGCCAAGTTTTCTCTAACAAACACTTCTACCTAGTCCAGCTCGGCTGGCGATAGTCTTCTTAAGGGCTCGGTTCTTAGTAGCGTAGCTCCTTCTTTTAGCTGGATCTTATTGTTATATTCCGGTCGGTAGAGCAGAAGGAGGTTAGAGTCAGCTTTTGAGAATACGTTAGTATAGCTATAGAGCTCCTTTGGCAACACCTCTAGCGGATCTGCTTCTTCTTCCGCTATTATCTTCTGGTGATCTTCGATGTCTTTTATTAAGATAGCGTAAATCTTGTTGTCTAGCTACCTCGCGAGGGTCGTTAAAGCTTCCGAGCTTATTATCCCGATCGTGTCTAGAGGTTCGGACTGATCTATTGGAACCGCCTCGATGGTCGTAACATTTGGTTTTGCAGCGACGGTAGTGACTAATTCGGCGGTGACTCCGCTCTGCTGGTCTTTAAACCCTAGCGTGCCTTTACCTACGTTAATAACAGCTTTCTAGTTCTTTATCTATTTCTACCCTATAATAATATCGAACCGTCCGATGCCTATAATTCGGAACGTAGCTTCCGTAGTGCGACCAGCTAGGGTAGTCCTTAGCGGCATATAATGCGTAACGCTCTCTGTGTCTTGTCCGTTATATGCCGATATCCGCGTTAGCGACGCTAGTTCTACTAGGTAACTGTATCCGTTTATTAGCTTCTAAACCAATCGATAGTGGATCGCGGCTCTGATAAGAGCTCCTGTGTCGATAAAAGCTCTTAATTGGAGTAGTCGATGCGAGCCTTCGAAGGGGTGGACCGTAATCGGAAGACCAATAGCGGTCTCTGTGTTCACTTCCACCGCCGCTAAGAGCGGATCGCTACAGCTGTTAATACTTCCTTCTTCCGGTAACGTAGTTCGTATCGGTGCCCTATTGTCTATACTGGATAGGGGGCCTATCCGTCTAGCTGGTCTTTTCCTAGGATTCGCAGTAGCACTCCACTATCTACGCTGTCGGTGTCTTTCGGAGCCGGCTCGATAGCTTGGATAGTCTTTCTCTGCAGCTGCTTCGTAGCCCGATACTCCTGCTTCTGCTGATTCGTTGCTTAGCATCTCGTAGCGATGTAGCCAGGCTTTCTATACGCGTAGCAGGTAGGGACGAACGACGAACGCAGCGAATAAGATAGCTGCTAAGGTGCTCTCCGGAAAGGTGCAGGGGGTCGTATTGTCTGCGTTATCGACGGCTTCTGGTTCGATTCGCGCGATTTCGCGTAAGCGCTTAGGTTTCTGGCAGTAACTCTCGCTCAGTGCACGAAGCTTTCAAGGTCTTCGTCTTCTACCGACGCTATAGCTGCGGCCAGTTCAGGGTTTAGCTTCTGTCTTAACAAGTGCAGCTGCTTATCTTTAGACACTCTGGCTCTAATAGCGTATTTTCTAAACAGTCTATAGAACTCCTTAAATATCTGCCAGTTCTAGTTGAGCTTGTCCAGTTGCTTACAGGCTGTCTTCTTTTGGAAGGGGTCTCTAAAGCGTTGATTTAGCGCTTTAATCGCTTCTTCGGCAGTTACCTCTTCTAGGTCCGCTACTAGCGAAAAAGCTTTACCCTCTAACCGCGACTCTAGGTAGGCCGGCCTATCTTCTTTACTGTTTCCGGCATAGTCGCGGTCTATCTTGTTCTTTATCTTTTTCTTAAAAGCCTCCTAGTCTTTAGGGTCTCCGCCTCTAAACGCCGGTAGGTTAGGTAGTAACCTTATTAAGGTGCTACCTTAACTGTAGGCCGCTAGTAAGGCGGTCTCTGCTTGTTCTTCTCGATGTAGTAGCAGCGCCGACGACATCGCTGCTCCTATCTTAGCTAACTAAGTCTTTATTGCCTTTAGTTGTACTAGTCGATTCGCTGCTTAATTTTCTAGCACATCAATAATAGTCTCTGCTGATTCCTTCTCGGCCCTTACCGCTTCGTTTTCCTCTCTTAACTGTCTCTTCTCTTCTAGGGTTCTGTAAAACAGCATCTTAATAAGGTCTATACCGTCGTAGACCTTCCCTACTCCGTTCTCGTTTACGTAATCTTTAAGTTCCTTGAGCGTACAGTCGTAGATCTTCTTATATTCAGTTATTCGTTCCTTAATCTCTGCGGTCTTTTCCGCTGTAAAACCTCTAATAATAAACTTATTATTAATAACGCTAGAGCGCCTACGCGCTCTGTTAGTCTTTTCTCTTCTGCTTCTGCTTCAGCCTGTAACGCCGCTCTCTACTATTAAGAAGCTCTCTATAGCTGTCTTACAGTGCTAGGGGTTGTTGGTTTGGTGTGTTGGTGCGCGTGCGTTATTCGGGTGTCCAGATTGTTTAACGGTCCCTTTCGCGCAGCGCGGAGTTGGTGTAGAAAGTAAGTTCGAGATATAAAAATCCGGGCACGCAGATATAATTCAATACGGCCTTTTTAATAACTTTATCTCAAACTAAGGAGGGAAAGGAATCTATGTAGTGGTAGGTAAGAGCTTTAGGGGTGGTGTGCCAAGGCCCGGCTCGGTCCGGAAGGGCCGGGCCGAAATTCCGAGGGTCCACCCTATTACTTAGTCCCACCCCTTTCTGCCGCCGCAACAAGCTTAGCTGAGTATGCGTCGCCGATTCTTTTCGTACGAAAGCCTAGAGGTAGCCTCCGACTATGCGTAGATTACCAAGGCCTTAACGAGACTACTAAGAGAGACGTATATCTACTGCCGCTAATTGATAAGACTATACAGCGTATAGCGAAGGCCAAGTGGTTTAGCAAGTTAGATATTCGCCAAGCTTTCTATCGACTAACGAACGAAGAAGGGAGGACAGAAGATCTTACGACGTTCGCTACGCGTATAGGCAATTTCAAGTAGTTGGTTATGCCCTTTAGCCTTACTAACGCACCGGCAGTATAGTAGCGCTTTATAAATTATACCTTTATAGACATGCTAGAGCGATTCGTGTCTATTTACTTAGACGACATTCTTATTTACACCGAAGGGACGAGAGAGCAACACACAGACTATATCGAGAAAGTGTTAACTAGGCTCTGCGAGGTTAGCTTAAACGCAGACACGCAGAAGAGCGAGTTCTATTAGACCGAGGTCAAATATCTCGGTCTTATTGTCGGAAGAGAAGGGATTCGGATAGACCCCTTAAAGGTCGCCGCTATAGTAGAATGGAAGCAACCGAAATCCGGAAACACTACGCAAATCAGAGCGTTTCTCGGATTCTGCAGCTACTATCGACGGTTTATCAAGGACTTTAGCAAGATAGTGAGACCCCTAAACAAAGCACTAAAGAAGGAGGCCGCTAGCCTATACAACAAGAAGTGCATAGAAGCTTTTATCTGACTGAAAGAAGCAGCAGCCTCGGCGCCGGTCCTAGCGCACTTCCGACTGGAGAAACCGATCTATCTAGAGACGGACGCTTCTGAGACAGTAACTGCAGGGGTCCTTTCTTAGTATAATAACGCCGACGAGACCCTCTACCCAGTGGCTTTCTTTAGCGAGTCTATAATCGAGGCTAAGCGCAACTACGCTATTTACGATAAAGAGCTGTTAGCTATTATTTAGGCTTTCGAGGAGTGGAAACTAGAGCTTATAGCTAGAAAAAGCACAGTCTAGGTCCTTACGGACCACCAGTCGCTTACCTACTTTATAAAGACGTAGAAGCTATTACGCCGTTAAGCTCGGTAGGCCGCCTCCTTATCCGGATTCGACTTTAAGATCACCTATAGACCCGGAGCTCAAAATGGAACGGCTGATGCGCTAACGAGAAGAGAGGGGAAGACTAGCCGCGCGAAAGAAGATCCGAACATGTTTTAAAAGATGTTAACCGAACGGATAGTAGACGCCGAGGTATTAAAAGAAGTAGGGATCTACGCGATAGAACCGCCGACTAAAGAAGAGACACTCTACGAGAAAGTGGAGCAGCTTAATTAACAGCAGAAACTCGGCAGAACAGGCTTAGGGAAGTTAATAGTTCTAGAAGAACTAATTACAGAGGTTATCCAGTTGGTTTATAGTTATAAGGATGTCGGTTATGCAGGCTTAAAGAAGACGATAGAAGCCGTAAGGACGATCTACTGGTTTCTGCGAATCTTCGAGCGGGTCTACCTGTTTATCGCCAGTTGCTACGTCTGCCGAGCTGCGAAGCTACGTTACGGCCTTCCGGCCTGTCTGTTAAAGCTACTTCCAATCTCTAAGAAACTGTAGCAGCACATTACAATAGATTTCGTAACCGGCCTTCCGGATTCCGATAGATTTAATGCTACACTTAATGTAGTAGATCGACTAAGCAAAGAACACTACTTTATCTCCTGCTAAGCTAAGAATAAAGGAACTACTACGGAAGAGACGGCGCGAATGCTAATTTAGCATATGTAGAAGCACTATAGCCTTCCAAACACTATCACTACGGATAGGGGCCCTTAATTCACTGCTAATGTATAGAAGGCTATCAACCAAGTTCTCAGAATCCACAGAAAGCTTAGCACGGCCGCCTACCCTTAGACGGACATTTAGTCTAAAGTAGCGAACCGTAAGATAGAAAAATACCTACGAATCTTCTGCAGTTATCATTAAGCAGAATGGGTTAAGGTGTTGCTAATAGCCGAATTCTGCGCCAATTGAGTACGGTTAGAGGCCACCTTACTGGCGCCGTTCGAGGTAACTTATAGTTATCTTCCAAGAATAAGCTTCCAACTGCTGAACGAACCCAGCTCTTTGGAACCTTCTATACCTACCGCCACCTCGTTAAAGAGAGTCGCCGCCGCCGCGGCAGAAGCGCTTGAATCTCAGATAGAAGAAGCAATTAGCGTAGCAAAGGAGGCGATAGAATCGGCTTAGAAAAAGATAGTAACTCGAGCTAATAAAAAGCGGTTACTAATAGAATTCGAAGAAGGCTAAAAGGAATAGCTTAATACGCGGAACCTAAGGCTAAGAGGCAACGCCAAGCTTAACCCCTGCTACGTAGGTCCGTTTATAATAGTGGAAAATAGATCGCCGGTAACCTACCGGCTCTAGCTACTAAAGTTGTTTCAAATTTACGATGTCTTTTATTCGGACCTGCTAAGCCTGGACTAAAAGGACGGCCTTCCGAGACAGGGGTTCGCTAAGCCCCTGCTAACTAAGATAGATAGTAAGGAAGAAGAGTAGGAGGTAGAAGACGTAATAGACGTAAAAAAGATAAGGGGGTCTATTAAAGCGAAGATCTCGTAGAAGGGGTGGATAGAAGACTATAAATAGTACCCAATCGAGAACCTCCGGAATTTGGTAGAGCTGCTAAAGGAGTTCTATGCCCGAAATCCAAAGAAGCCGAAGCCTAAGTAGGTCCGAAGCTGATTATTCTAGAAAAAGAAGAAAAGCCGCGTCCGCTCTATCGGTATAGAAGCCGATAAAGACGATCGTAGCAATCGCTTTGCTAGAGTCTTTAACGCAGCCACTACCTACTACCGGTTCGACGCGACGGTCCACGACGCCGCTCCAAGCAAATAAAGCGGCGTCGGCGCTGCCGGCCCTGCAGTAGGTAAGGTCTTTAGTAGAGAAAGAAAAAGACGAAGAGACGGCGCTGTAGACAGATCTATATAGACCTCCGCAGCAGCGTACAGACCGGTTACGCTGCAGCTTAGGTGACCGCTAGCTCTGACCAGATAGCACGGATTAGATAGACGACAAGCGAAGACGTTAGATAGCGACAATGTAAATCAAAAAAAAAAGAGAGAGATAAGTAAGCGGTCGAGGTCGACCGCTAGTAAGGGAGGGGGGTAGTGTTGCGACGGCAGAAAGGGGTGGGACTAAGTAATAGGGTGGACCCTTGGAATTTCGGCTCGGCCCTTCCGGACCGAGCCGGGCCCTGGCAAACTACCCCTAAAGCTCTTACTTACCACTACATAGATTCCTTTCCCTCCTTAATTCGAGATATAGTTATTAAAAAGGCTGTATTGAATCATATCTGCGTGCCCGGATTAGAGGCAAATACAGAGACCGCTATTATCCTTCCGATTACAGTCTACCCTCTTAAAGGCTCGCGCTAGCCTCTTTAAGTAAAAGCCCTGATCGATACAGGAGCTCTTATTAGAGCGGCAATTTACTACTAACTAGTTCGGAAACTAACAAAGGGATATAGTTATCTAGTAGAGTGAGCGTCGCTAACGCAGATTTCGGCATACAACAGACGAGACACAGAGAGTGTTACGCATTATATGCCACTAAAGACTACCCTAGCCGGCCGCACTACAGAAGTGACGTTTCGAGTTATAGATAATAGACAATTTGACATTATTATAGGACAAAAATAGATAAAGAACTAGAAAGCCGTTATTAACCTAGATAAAGGTATAGTTAAGTTCAAGACCTAGCAGAAGGGCACTGCCGCCGTTGACCCGGTTACCGTTATTGCTACCAAACCGGAAAACACAGCCGCTGTTACGGATCAGTCCGATAGTGCCACACCTCTAGCTACTATTAGAATAATAAGCTTAGAAGCCCTAACTACCCTTGCAAGGTCGCTAGAAAATAAGATCTACGCTATCTCGATAAAGGACATTAAAGACTACTAAAAGATAATAGCAGAAGAAGAAGTAGACCTATTAGAAGTGTTACTCTAAGAGCTCTATCGTTACGCTAACGTATTCTTAAAGACTAATTCCAACCCCCTGCCTCTCTACTAACCGGAATATAATAATAAGATTCAACTAAAAGAAGGAACGACGCTGCTAAGAACTGAACTACTAAGGCGACTATCGCTAGCTAAGCTAGACTAAGTAGAAGTGTTTGTTTAAGAAAACTTAGCAAAGAGATTTATTACGCGGAGCTCCGCCAAGTATGCATTGCCAATCCTTTTTATACAGAAACCTAGAGGTAGCCTCTAGCTATACGTAGACTACAGGGGCCTTAATAAGGTTACTAAGAGAGACTTATACCTACTGCCGCTAATCGATAAGACTATACAGAGGGTAGCGAAAACTAAGTAGTTTAGCAAGCTGGACATTCGCTAAGCGTTCCACTGTCTAAGGAACAAAGAAGGGCAGACGGAAGACCTTACGACATTCGCTACGCGCATAGGCAACTTCGAGAAGCTGGTTATGCCTTTCGGACTTACTAACGCGCCGGCTGTATAGCAGCGCTTTATAAACTATACATTTATAGATATGCTAGAGCAGTTTGTGTCTATCTACCTAGACGACATCCTTATCTATACCAATAGAACGAAAGAACGGCATACAAACTACATTAAGCAGGTGCTAACTAGGCTCCGAGAGGTCGGATTGAACGCGCATACGAAGAAAAGTAAGTTCTATTAGTCCGAAGTCAAAAATCTCGGTCTTGTTGTCGGAAATGAAGGCATCCGGATAGACCTCTTAAAGGTCGCCGCCGTAGCGGAATAGAAGCAGGCGAAGTCTGGAAACACTACCTAAATTAGAGCTTTTCTTAGATTCTGTAGCTACTATTGCCGCTTTATTAAGGACTTTAGCAAGATAGCAAGACCCCTAAATAAAGTACTAAAGAAGGAAGCAGACGGCCTCTAGAATAAGAGGTGTATAGAAGCCTTCTACCAATTAAAGGCTGCCGTAGCTACAACACTAGTACTAGCGCACTTCCGGCCGGAAAAGACGATTTACCTAGAGACGGATGCTTCCGATACAGTTAAAGTAGGGGTCCTTTCTTAGTATAACGACAACGACGAAGCCCTTTATCTAGTAGCTTTCTTTAGCAAATCTAAAAATAAAGCCAAGCGGAACTACGCTATCTACAACAAGGAACTGTTAGCTATTATCCAAGCCTTCGAGGAGTGGAAGGTAGAGCTTATAGCTAGAAAGAGCATAGTCTAGGTCTCTACAGACTATTAGTCGCCAACCTATTTTATAAAGATGCAGGAGCTCTTACACCGCTAAGCTTAGTAGGCCGCCTACTTATCCAGGTTCGACTTTAAGATTACTTATCGACCCAGAGCTTAAATGTAAGGTTT
Organism: Pseudocercospora ulei; assembly: GCA_016165855.1. NCBI lineage: Eukaryota > Fungi > Ascomycota > Dothideomycetes > Mycosphaerellales > Mycosphaerellaceae > Pseudocercospora > Pseudocercospora ulei. The sequence continues at coordinate 739,516 of JACWNB010000024.1, read as the reverse complement.
TAAGAATCTTAGTTTAGAAACTTAAAGCTAGGTATCTATATAAAGGAACTAATAGGCAGTTCCTTCGTCGTCTGCTGCTGTACAATTTGTACCTACAAAGCTAAGTTGGCAATTTCCCTCTGTATAGGGGAGCAAGGTTCCCAACTCTGTATAGAGGGTCGGGAGTTTTCCTTTGTATAGGGTGCAGAGTTTTCCCTCCGTTTAGAAGGGGCAGAAATTCCCCTCTGTATAGGGCTATAGAATTCTCCCTCTGTATAGGAGTAGGGTCGTATTAGTAACTCTGTATAGAGGGTAGGTGTTAGGGGGCGCCGCCCAGCCTAGGCCCTGGACCTAAGCCAGCTGTCGCCCTAAGGACTGCAACTTAGCGGCGCTAGCACGACCCTACCCTCTGTACAGAGTTACTAACAGGACCCCACTCCTGTACAGAGGGAGAACCCTATAGCCCTACATAGAGGGGAATTGCCGCCTCTCTAAACAGAGGGAAAACTCTGTACTACTGTATAGAGGGAAACTCCCAGCCCTCTATACAGAGTGTAAACCTTGCATCCCTACATAGAGGGAAATTGCTAGCTTGGCTTCGTAGGTACAAATTGTATAGCAGCAGTTAACGAAGGAACTGCCTTTTGGTTTCTTTTTATAGATACCTAGCCTTAAGTTTCTGAACTAAGATTCTTAAGCCCTTACATTAGGAACTGATCTTACTGTTAGCAACTGCAGTAATATAACGAAGATAGACAGCGACATCCCTATAGATCCTGCGGCTATATAGAATCAGATACACTGCGCGTACGAGGAGCTGCTAGCATATAAGAGGCAGCTCGAACAGCAAGTAAGCCACTAGGCTACGATAATTTCCTAACAGAAACAGGAGCTACGACAGCTTAGGGCGTCCGATTGCGATCCGACCCCTACGACGAGGACGACGAACACGACAGCCTACACCCCGGCCCCTAAGAGCAAACTCCCTAACGTTACTACCTACGATAGTAAGGCTACGGCTAAGTACCCCTCCTAGACTGCCTAGATACGCTCTAAGCTTCTAGTTAACTTAGGAGCATACCCGACCGAGCTAGACAAGGTGTTTTACCTCTTTAGGAGGTTAAAGGGCAGGGCAGCAGTACGGATTCTGCCGTACTACGAGACGGCTATTGCCAACCCGGTAATAGCAACTATAACAATGCTCTAGGCAGCTCTTAACAGGAGCTACAAGGACCTAGACTGCAAAAGCCGAGCACTCCTATAGGTCAATACGATAAAGCAAGGACGCAAGATCGTATGAGAGTTCCTTGCAGAATACGACTAGACCCTAGCAGAGGCAGGAGGTCTCTAATAGGAGGACAGGGTAAAAATTACTATCTTAGAGGTAGGCTTCTCTAAGGAGATTATAACAGGACTAGTAGGCATTATGCGACTAGCTACGTACGAGGAGTTCTGTAACCTCCTTAGGATAGTCGACGACTAATAGCGCAGGCTCGGACGGATAAGCTGCGCTTACGAGTTGCGACAACCCCTCTAGCGGCAGCAGGACGCTATAGACTAGGAACCAACGACGACAAGAGTAGCGGCAGCTGTTACCGTACGGCCAAGGGCTGCTGCTAAAAGGGCACAGTAGGTAGACATAGCTACCCTTAACAAGAGACGAGCAGAAGGGAGCTGCTATAGGTGTAGCAAGATAGGCTACACTGTACAGAATTGCAGGCTTTTGCCAGTAGAGAGACCTAGGGGACGGCCGACTACTGCAAGGGTAGCAACTGCAGCGCCCTAATAAGAGAATTAAGAGTCCCCCTCGGACGACGACGAGTCAGGAAAAGACTAGCCTCTAAGCGAAGGCTCTGCTAGAGGCGTATACGAGATAGATTGCCAAATTAAAGCACTACTTAGCTATCTTTTAAGAGCAATTACATAACGACTACGCCGTTTATCGTACGACCTACGCTAAACGGGACCGCTATAGCGCGGACACTAATAAACACAGAATATTTGGTATATAGAGTAATTAGCGAAGACTTCGTACAGAGACACTACATTAAGACAACTCCTACTGTACCTGTACGTATGCTAGGCATTACTAGGCGAGGACCGGACATTACGTATATAGTAAAAGTAGCGATAGAGCTGCAAGGACACTACAAGCAGGACTTATACCTCTACATCGTACAGGACAAGTTGGGGTATAACCTAATATTAGGGAAGCTATAGATAGAGCGCTAGCAGGGCAAGCTAGACGTTGGACGAGGACGGCTGTACCTGGCAGTAACGAAGCAGAGGCTCCGAGACTAAGGGAGAGTTCTGCAGGGCGGCAATGCTAAGACTGAAATCAACACTGCGACTACAGACATTAAGAAGGCATTGGCGCCTAAGAAAGCAACGGACCCCTGTACAAAGCTCCTAGCGGAATACGCAGAATATCTGGTCCTCTTCGAGCCAAAGTTGGCCTCGAAACTGCCCCTATACTAAGGGGAAGGAATTAAGTACGACATCTAGCTAGAGCCCTGTCCGGATAGAAGCCTACCTAAAGTACTGTACAGTCTGCTGTACGGCATATCCTCTAGAGAACTCTTAGTACTGTGCAAGACACTAGGCGGCCTACTTGCTAAAGGTTTTATTTGTACAAGTACATTATCTGTAGGAGCCCTAGTGCTGTTTGTCTATAAAGAAGGCAAGGCCAGCTTGCGTTTTTGCGTAGACTATAGAGGCATTAACGCGATTACTAAGAAGGACCGGTACCCCCTGCCCCTTATTAAGGAGACCCTCGGACGGATTAGCAAGGCAAAGTAGTTTACGAAGCTCGACGTAGTCTTGGCCTTCTACAAGATACAGGTTAAGGAGGGCTGTAAATAGATAACCGCTTTCCGTACAAGATATAGTCTTTTCGAATAGCTTGTTACCCCCTTTGGACTTGCTAATGCACTAGCAACCTTCTAGAGGTACATTAAAAGGTCCCTACAGGGGTTACTAGACGACATCTGCTTAGCGTACCTTAACGACACGTTAGTATTTACGGACGGCACCTATACAGACTACGTATAGGACGTTAAGAAGGTACTAGATCGACTGCAATAGGCTGGCTTGTACCTCGATATTGACAAATAAAAATTCGGCGCATAAAGTACGAAGTACTTAGGGTTTATTATCGAGGTAGGGAAAGGCATTAGCATAGACAGGAAAAAGATTAATGCTATTAAGCAATAGAAGCTACCTATAAGTGTTAAGGACGTACAGGAATTCCTTAGGTTTGCCAACTTCTACCACTAGTTTATACAGAACTACTTAGAGATCGTATGCCCCCTAGTCGAGCTAACATACAAGGACAAGCAGTTTAAGTAGACGGACGAGTGCAATAGGAGCTTTAACAGGCTAAAGGAGCTCTTTACTACAGGACCAACGCTTGCCGCCTTCGACCTAGAACATACAACGATACCAGAAACCGACTCTTTAGTGTATTGCATAGGAGGTATCCTGTTACAGGTAGGCTTAGACGGACTCCTGTACCTATGCGCGTACTTCTCTAAGAAGAACTCCCTAGCTAAATGCAACTACCCTATCTACGACAAGGAATTGCTAACAGTTATACAGTGTTGCGAGGCGTAGGATAGAGAACTCTGCTCGGTTCCTAAGTTCCTTACCCTAAACGGCTACAAGAACCTCGAGTACTTTACGCAACCCCGGAAGCTGTCTAAGAGGTACGTACGATAGGAGATGTACCTAAGCCGCTTTAATATAAGACTCTAGTATCGGAAGGGAAAGGACAACAGCAGGGCTAACGCGCTATCTAGACGAGACCAAGATATGCTAACGACGTACGATAACGACTGGCTAAAATTACGGACATTTCAGATGTCTAAGGAGGAACTAGGCGAGGAGACTATCTGCCTAGTAGCGACACATCTATAGGAACCCTAACTGTAGGCATAGGAAGAGGTAGTAGAAAAGGACAACGTTTACCGAGGGGCCTGTACAGCGATATAAGGAGGACAGCGGAAGCTCCTAGCAGAGCTTTACCTTAAGGTGTTAGCAGCAGAGTGTACAGTAGACGAGGAGAACAACCTAAAGTTTAGGAGTCGGATCTGGGTCCCGGCAGATAAGAAGCTCCGTACGAGCTTAATACAATAAGTGCATAATTCTATAGCAACTAGGCACTTAGAGCGCAAGGAGACGTACAGCATCGTCGCTAGGGACTACTACTAGCTAGCGATAGCAAAGGACATCCGTAGGTTTGTACAGAACTGCGATATCTGCAGAAGGACGAAGCCCTAGCGTAAACTAAAGCATAGGCTGCTAAAACCCCTACTAATACCGGACCGGCCCTAGCAAGACCTAACAGTAGACTTTATTACAGATCTCCCTGAGAGCGACGGACGGCAGAACATTATAGTAGTTACAGACAAGCTAACGAAGGGGGTAATACTAGAAGGAATAGACTCTATTACAGCTAAGGACACTGCCTAGGCATTTATACAGACGACGTTTAGCAAGTACAGATTCCCTAGGTCAATTGTATTAGACCAGGGTACACAGTTTACGAGCCAGCTCTAGGCAAGGGTCTGCTAGTTGTTAAACGTAGAGCGTCGCCTATTAACTATATAGCACCTGCAGACAGACGGCGCGACAGAGAGGGTCAATTCGACGTTGGAAGCGTACCTCTAAGCGTATATCGACTACGACTAGACAAACTAGAATCGCCTCCTCCCTATAGTAGAGCTAGCTATTAACAGCCGTACGGCTAATGCTACAGGATTGTACCCTTTCTTTATAGCCTACAGATACGACTACTCCCTGCTCCTACCGACCCTAAGCAGCGCTACCTTACGCCCTGTACAATCCCCAATTTAGCAGGGAGAGGCCATTATACAGACGATTAAAAACGCCTATTAATAGGCGAAAGCAAGTCTAGCTATAGCTTAACAGAATGCGGAAGAGCAGGCCAACAAGAGACAATAGGCAGCACTAAGGTATAAGGCAGGAGATAAGGTCTAGCCAAACTAGCGCAACATCCGTATAGACCGGCCGAGCAAGAAACTAGTTTAGAAGAACCGGAAGTTTACAGTAGTTCGACTAGTAGAGACATACGCTGTACGACTTAACACTCCCCTAGGGATTTACCTAGTCTTCTATATAGACCTCGTATAGCTAGCAAACACGGACCCCCTACTGCACTAGACGACGGACGACGCGCGCCCCCTAGCGATTATAACTAGGGGCGAAGAAGAGTACAAGGTAGAAGAAATCCTTAAGAGCCGAAGGAAGCAGAAGAGAGTGGAGTATCTAGTTAAATAGAGAGGGTAGGCAGAGCCTATATAGGAACCGTACAAGGCCCTCTAGGACACAACTGCACTAGATAGGTAGGAGGAGAACTACCCCCCTGCCCGGTTACAGTAACACTACGCCGTACAGCGAAAAGGGACACGATCTACCCTAGATATATACAGGGCAGCCGCCGGCAACTCGGGTTGCTAAAGGATCGGGAATTAAGACATAGGACTATACCGGGTCCTACCGACACTGCACCATACTACACTATATAGAAGGGGGCAGGAGGAAAAGAACAGCTAGGAGACAGGTAGGAATAAGAATAGAAGTAGGAGGGGAACGAGAGCAACACTGTTTGAAAAACTTTTATACGCTACCTTAGAGTAGCTTACTAGCCGCTACCCCCTAGGACTAGGGCAGCCGACTCTATATCCGAAATCTTAATTACCTCCCGGCCGGCAGGGGCCCTACCTAGGCCAATACCCTAGAGCAGGGACAGGGCTACACTAGAAGGAGTGGAAGGGCAGCTTAGCAGTATCCTGCTGCTTATTAACGTAGCACCTAAGACGTTAGCTAGGACTATACAAAGGAGGAAGACTGTACAAACTGGAAGCATAGTTGCTAGCTAAGCTAAGCATCCTACAGCTAGAGGTAGAAGTATAGGAGGACGGGCCGGCAACTACAAGAGAGCTACGACGGCACTAGGCGGACGGAGTAGTAGCATTAGTAGTAGTAGTAGTTGTCGACGGTTGTAGTAGTTATAGTAGTAGTTGTAGTAGTTGTAGTAGTAGTAGACGGCCGGGCGGACGGGTAGCAGGTAGAGGAATAGAAGAGAAAGAGAGAAAGAGAGAGAGAAGGGGAGAATGCTTAATATATAGGGTGGTAGCTGCCTACTATATAAGGCAATAGCAACTAGGGCAGCTGCTATAACCGTATAAGGAAGGGCAAACGAGGCAACTACGACCTAGTGCTCAGACAAGCGACGGCCCTATAGACGACCGGACAGAGGCAGGAACATCTGCCTAGGAGCTAAACTCCGGACAATGACTAGGGCATTGATCCAGGCACGCAGATATAGTTTAATACAGCCTTTTTAATAACTATATCTCGAGCTAAGGAGGGAAAGGAATCTATATAGTGGTAAGTAAGAGCTTTAGGGGTAGTGTGCCAAGGCCCGGCTTAGTCTAGAAGTGTTAGGGGGCGCCGCCCGGCCCAGGTCCTGAACCCGACCTGAGCCGACCGTCGCCCTAAGGACTGCGACTCAGCAGCGCCAGCACGACCCCACCCTCCGTACGGAGCAACCGACAGGACCCTACCTCCGTACGGAGGGAGAACACTACGGTCCTGCTTAAAGGGAAGCTACCGCCCCTCGGATTAGGGGGGGGGGGGTGGAAACCCGGCACTACCGTACAGAGGAGGTAACTCCCGATCCTCTGTACGGAGGGTGAACCTTGCACCCCGGCACAAAGGGGAAATTGCTAGCTTGGCTTCGTAGGTACAAATCGTACGGAGCAGACGTCGAAGGAACTGCCTATTAGTTCCTTTATGTAGATACCCGACCTCAAGTTTCTGAACTAAGATTCTTAAGCCCCTTACATTAGGAACTGATCTCACTGTCGGTAACCGCGGTAATAGAGCAAGATGGACGGCGACATCCCTATAGAACCCACGGCCATAGAGGGACACATGCACCGCGTGTACGAGGAGCTGCTGGAAAGCAAGAGGCAGCTCGAACAGCAAGTAAGCCACCAGGCTGCGATGATTTCCCAACAGGAACAGAAGCTACGACAGCTCAGGGCGTCCGATCGCGATCCGACCCCTACAACGACGAACACGATAACCCCTACCCCGACCCCTAAGAGCAAACTCCCCGACGTCTCTATGTACGATAGTAAGGCCCCGGCCGAGTACCCCTCCTAGGCGGCTTAGATGCGCTCCAAGCTCCTAGTTAACTTAGGAGCATACCCGACCGAGCTGGACAAGGTAGTCTACCTCTTTAGGAGGTTGAAGGGCAGGGCGGCAGCACGAATTCTGCCGTACTACGAGACGGCCATTGCCAACCTGGCAATAGCTACGACGACGATGCTCTAGGCAGCTCTGGACAAGAGCTACAAGGACCCGGACCGCGAGAGCCGAGCGCTCCTACAGGTCAATACGATGAAACAAGGACGCAAGACCGTACGAGAATTCCTTACGGAATTTGACCAGACTTTGGCAGAAGCAGGGGGTCTCCAATAGGAGGACAGGATAAAAATCACCTCTCTAGAGGTAGGCCTCTCTAAGGAAATTATAACAGGGCTGGTAGGTGTAATGCGGCCAGCTACATACGAGGAATTTTGTGACCTTCTTAGGATAGTCGACGACTAGCAACGCAGGCTAGGACGGATAGGCCGTGCTTAGGAGATAAGACAACCTCCCTAGCGACAGACAGATGCGATAGACTAGGAACCGACGACGACGAGGGTAGCAGCAGCAGCCACCGTACGGCCAAGGGCCGCTACCAAGAAGGCGCAATAGGTGGACACAGCCACCCTTAATAAGAGGCGAGCAGAAGGGAGCTGCTACCGGTGTAGCAAGATAGGCCACACCGTACGGAATTGCGGGCTCCTGCCAGCAGAGAGACCTAGGGGACGGCCGACCACCGCAAGGGTAGCTACTGCAGCGCCTTAACGAGAAGATCAGGTGTCCCACTCGGACGACGACGAGTCGGGAAAAGAGTAGCCTCTAAGCGAAGACTCTGCCAGAGGCGGGTGCGAGATAGACTGCCAAATCAAAGCATTACTTAGCCATCTTTTAAGAGCAATTACATAACGACGACGCCGTTTATCGTACGGCCGACATTGAACGGGTCCGCAACGGCGCGGACACTGATTGACACAGGATGTTTGGTGTATAGAGTGATCAGCGAAGACTTCGTACAGAGACATCGGATTAAGACGGCCCCTACGGTACCTGTACGCATGCTGGGCATTACCGGGCAGGGACCGGACATTACCTATATAGTAAAAGTAACAATAGAGGTACAAGGACACTACGAGCAAGACTCGTACCTCTATGTCGTACGGGACAAGTTAGGGTATAACCTAATACTGGGGAAGCCTTAGATAGAGCGCTGGAAGGGCAAGCTGGACGTCGGACGAGGACGGCTGTACCTGGCAGCAACAAAGCGGAGAATCCGGGACCAGGGCAGGTCCCTGCAAGGTAGCAATGCTAAGGCCGAAATCAACACAGCAACGGCGGACATCGAGAAGGCATTAGCACCTAAGGAAGCGACAAACCCCTGTACGAAGCTCCTAAGAGAGTATATTAGGTACCTGGACCTCTTTGAACCGAAGTCGGCCTCGAAACTGCCGCTACACCGAGGGGAAGGGATTGACTATAACATCTAGCTAGAACCCCGCCCGGATGGGAGCCTGCCGGAGGTACCGTACAGACCGCTGTACGGGATGTCCTCTGGAGAACTCCTAGTACTGCGCAAGACGCTGGACGACCTGCTTGCCAAAGGGTTTATCTAGGCCAGTACGTCGTCCGCAGGAGCCCTAGTACTGTTTGTCTACAAGGAGGGGAAGGCTAGATTGCGTTTCTGCGTAGACTACAGAGGCATTAACGCGATTACCAAGAAGGACCGGTACCCTCTACCCCTTATTAAGGAGACCCTCGGACGGATTAGCAAGGCGAAGTGGTTCACTAAGCTTAACGTAGTCTCGGCCTTCTACAAGATACAGATCAAGGAAGGCTGTAAATGGATAACTGCCTTCTGTACGAGATACGGTCTTTTTAAGTAGCTGGTTACCCCCTTTGGCCTTGCCAATGCACCGGCAACCTTCTAAAGGTACATTAACAAGTCCCTGCAAGGGTTACTGGACGACATCTGCTCGGCATACCTCGACGACACCCTGGTTTTTACGGACGGCACCTACGCAGACTACGTACGGAATGTTAAGAAGGTGCTAGACCGTCTGCAGCAGGCGGGCCTGTACCTCGACATCGACAAGTGTAAGTTCGGTGTCCAACGTACGAAATACCTAGGTTTTATTATCGAGGCAGGGAAGGGCATCAGCATAGATAGGAAGAAGATTGATGCTATCAAGCTATAGAAGCCGCCTATAAACGTCAAGGGCATACGGGAATTCCTTGGGTTTGCCAACTTCTACCGCCAGTTTATACGGAACTACTCGGAGATCGTACGCCCCCTAGTTAAGCTAACGCACAAGGACAAGCAGTTCAAATGGTCGGACGAATGCAATAAGAGCTTCGACAAGCTAAAAGAGCTCTTCACTACAGGACCAACGCTCGCCGCCTTTAACCCGGAGCGTACGACAATACTGGAAACCGACTCCTTAGGGTACTGCATTGGGGGTATCCTGTTACAGGTGGGCCCGGACAGACTCCTACACCTATGCGCGTATTTCTCTAAGAAGAACTCCCCGGCTAAGTGCAACTACCCTATCTACGATAAAGAGTTGCTGGCAGTCGTACAGTGTTGCGAAGCCTAGGATAGGGAACTCCGCTCGGTGCCTAAGTTCCTCGCCCTAACGGACCACAAGAACCTGGAATACTTTACTTAACCCCGGAAGCTGTCTAAGAGGCACGTACGATGGGCAATGTACCTAAGCCGGTTTAACATAAGACTCCAGTACTGCAAGGGTAAGGACAACAGCAGGGCCGACGCACTGTCTAGACAGGACTAGGACATGCCAACGACGTACAAGGACGACCGGCTGAAGTCGCGGACATTCCAGATGTTCAAGGAAGAGCCAGGCGGGGAGACTATCCACCTGGCGGCGACACATCTATAGGAACCCTAACTGCAAGCTTAGGAAGAGGCAGTGGAAAAGGACGAGGCATACCGAGGGGCCCGTACGGCGATCTAGGGAGGGCAACGGAAACTCCTAACCGAGCTCTACCTAAAGGTATCGGCAGCCGAGTGTTCAGTAGACGAGGAGAACAACCTAAAGTTCAGAAATCGGATATAGGTCCCGGCAGACGAGAAGCTCTGTACAGGCTTAATACAACGAGCATATAACTCTATAGCCACCGGGCACCCAGGGCGCGAGGAGACGTACAGCATTATCGCCCGGGACTACTACTGGCCAGCGATGGCGAAGGACATTCGCAGGTTCGTACGGAACTGCGATGTATACGGACGAACGAAGCCCTAGCGCGAGCTAAAGCATAGGCTGCTGAAGCCCCTGCCGATACCGGATCGACCCTGGCAAGACCTAACCGTAGACTTTATTACAGACCTCCCTAAGAGCGACGGACGGCGAAACATTATAGTAGTTACGGACAAGTTAACGAAGGGGGTAATACTGGAGGGGATGGACTCTATTACGGCTAAAGACACCGCCTGGGCCTTTATCCGGACGACGTTCAGCAAGCACAGTTTCCCTAGGTCAATTGTATCAGACTAGGGGTTACAGTTTACGAGCCAACTCTGGGCACGGATCTGCCAGTTACTAAGGGTGGAGCGTCGCCTGTCTACCGCATAGCACCCGTAGACAGACGGGGCGACGGAGAGGGCTAACTCAACCCTAGAGGCGTACCTCCGAGCGTACGTCGACTATAACTAGACGAACTGGAACTGCCTTCTCCCAATGGCGGAGCTGGCTATTAACAGCTGTACGGCCGATGCTACAGGACTGTCCCCCTTCTTTATAACCTATAGATACGACTATTCCCTGCTCCTACCGACCCTAAGTAGCAACACCCTGCGCCCCGTACGATCCCTAATCCAGCAAGGAGAGGCCATCGTACGGACGATTACGAACGCCTACTAATAGGCAAAAGCAAGCCTGGCCCTAGCCTAGCAGAACGCGGAAGAGCAGGCCAACAAGGGACGACAGGCTGCACCAAGGTACGAGGCAGGGGATAAGGTCTGGCTGAACTAGCGAAACATCTGTACAGACCGGCCGAGCAAGAAGTTGGATTGGAGAAACAGGAAGTTTACGGTAATCCGGCCGGTAGGGACGTATGCCGTACGACTAAACACTCCCCTAGGGATTTACCCAGTCTTTTATATAGACCTCGTACGACCGGCGAGCACGGACCCCTTGCCGCATTAGACGACTGACGACGGGCGCCCACCCGTAATTATAACCGAGGGCCAAGAAGAGTACGAGGTAGAGGGGATCCTTAAGAGCCGGAGGAAGCGGAGGAAGGCAGAGTACTTAGTAAAATAGAGAGGATAGGCAGAGCCTATATAGGAACCGTACAAGGCCCTACAAGACACAACCGTATTAGACAGATAGGAGGAGGACCATTCCCCTGCCCAGCTACAGTAACACTGCGCCGTACGGCGGAAGGAGGCACGATCCACCCTAAGGACAGGGTAGCCGCAGACAAACCTGGGTTGTCAAAGGATCGAATACTACGACGTAGGACGCTACAGTACCCTACTAACACAACTTCGTACGACACTGTACGAGATAAGGGCTGGAGGGAAGGAACAGCCAAGGGACAAATAGGAGGGGAAGTGGAAATAAGAAGAGCTAGGAAGGACACCGTCCGAAATTTCTTACACTACCTAAGGGGGGGGGTGGCTTACTGGCCACCACCCCCCCCCCCCCCCCCCCCTAACGTGCCTCCCCCGGACGGCGGAAGGGGCAGTAGAGGGAGCTATCCTTCTACTTGCACGAGGCACACACCCTAGCCCAGAAACCTAGGAGGCGGTATAGGCCAAGTAAGGGCCGGGGGGAGTTGGGGCAGGGGGCACAGGGCTGGCCCTAGGTAGCGATAAGGAGGGCGTTAACGTACGACGGCCGGGCCGTGGCCACCCGATCGGGTGTAACCCAGGCGGGGTTACACTAGAAGGGGTGGAAGGGGAGCCCGGCCGCATCCTGCTGCTCGCAGGTATAGCACCTAAGACGTCAGATTAGACCGTACAGAAGATAAGAATCCGTACGAACCGGAAGAGTAGCTGCTGGTCAAGTTGGGGGCCCTACCGTACGTAGTCAAAGTAGGGGGGGACCCCGGCCGGACGAGGGGGAGGGGCGGGGCCAGCAGCGACGAGGGGACCGGACGGGGCAGACATAGTAGCTGGTGGTAGTTGGCTAGTAGTGGCGGATAGTGGACGGTAGTAGACGGTAGTAGATAGTAGACGTTGTACAGGGAAAAGAGAAAGGGGAAGGGAAGAGAAGGGAGAAGGCTTGGGCTAACTGCCTGCTATAGTAGGAATAGCAAGCAAGGCAGCTGCTGCAGACAGGTAAAATAGCAAGAGGCAACTACGACCCGGGGGAAGTGACGAGGGACGACGACTCGGACGACTGGACGAAATAGGAAGCTACAACCTGCTAAAGGAACAGCAGGAGCTAGGTGGTTTAGACACGCTGCCGTGCGGACGAAGCACTACGAGAAAGGGAAAGGGGGGGGGTATTGTTAGGGGGCGCCGCCCGGCCTAGGTCCTGAACCCAACCTAAGCCGACCGTCGCCCTAAGGACTGCGACTTAGCGGCGCCAGCACGACCCCACCCTCTGTACGGAGCAACCGACAGGACCCCACCTCCGTACGGAGGGAGAACACTACGGTCCTGCTTAAAGGGAAGCTACCGCCCCTCGGATTAGGGGGGGGGGGTGGAAACCCGGCACTACTGTACGGAGGAGGTAACTCCCGATCCTCCGTACGGAGGGTGAACCTTGCACCCTGGCACAAAGGGGAAATTGCTAGCTTGGCTTCGTAGGTACAAATCGTACAGAGCAGACGTCGAAGGAACTGCCTATTAGTTCCTTTATGTAGATACCCGACCTCAAGTTTCTGAACCAAGATTCTTGAGCCCCTTACAAGAAGGGCTAAGCCGAAATTCTAAGGGTCCGCCCTATTACTTAGTCCTACCCCTTTCTGCCGCCGCAACACCACCTTCCTTCCTTACCAGCGGTCGACCTCGACCGCTTACTTATCTATCTTTTTTCTTTTCTTTTCTTTTTTTTTTGATTCCATCGCCATTTCTTTGCTTTCTTCTATTTCGAAACTATCCCCTTTTTTTATCTTCTTTCTTCTTACATCGTCGCCTTCTAACGTCTTTACTTAGCGTCTATCTAATCGGAAGAGCTATCTGATCGGATCCGGCGGTTACCTAAGCTGCGGCGTAACCAGTCTATGCTCTGCTGCAGAGGTCTATATAGATTTATCTATAGCTCGCTATCTTCTTCTTCTTCTTTCTCTACTAAAGACCTTAGACACTGCAGGGCCGGCGGCGCCGACGCCGCTATACGGCGTCGGCCAGCTTCCTGCTAAGGCGGTAGTAGGTAGTAGCCGAGTCGAAGACTCTAGCGAAGCGACTGCTACGATCGTCTTTATCGGCTTCCGTACTAATAGAGCAGACGCAGTTTTTCTTCCTCTTCTCAAATAATCAACTTCGGAGCTACTTAGGCTTCGGCTTCCTTAGGTTCCGGACATAAAACTCTCTTAGCAGCTCCGCCAAATTTCGGAGGTTCTCGGCTGGATACTATTTATAGTCTTCTAGCTATCCTTTCTATAAGATCCTCGCTTCGATAGATCCTCTTAGCTTTCTTATATCTATTATATCTTCCACCTCCTATTCTTCTTCTTTACCGTCTATCTCGATTGGTAGGGGTTCGGCGAACCCTTGTTCTAGAAGGCCGTCTTTAGGGTCCAAACTTAGCAGGTCCGAATAGAAGACATCGTAGATTCGGAACGATTTTAGTAGTTGGAGCCGATAAGTCACCGGCGACCTCTTTTCTACTATTTTGAACGGACCTACGTAGCGGGGGTTAAGCTTGGCGTTGCCTCTTAGCTATTAGGGGGCGCCGCCCAGCCCAGGTCCTGGACCTAAGCCAGCCGTTGCCCTAAGGACTGCGACTTAGCGGCGCTAGCACGACCCTACCCTCTGTACAGAGTTATCGACACGATCCTACTCCTGTATAAAGGGAGAACCCTATAGCCCTGTACAAAGGGGAATTGCTGCCACTCTAAACAGAGGGAAAACTCTGTACTACTGTATAGAGAGGGAACTCCTAATCCTCTGTACAGAGCGTAAACCTTGCACCCCTAAATAGAGGGAAATTGCTAGCTTAGCTTCGTAGGTACAAATTGTACAGCAGCAGACGACAAAGGAACTGCCTATTAGTTTCTTTATGTAGATACCTAACCTTAAGTTTCTAAACCAAGATTCTTAAGCCCTTATATTAGGAACTGATCTTACTGTTAGTAACTGCAGTAATATAACGAAGATAGACGGCGACATCTCTATAGAACCTACGGCTATACAGGGACAGATGCACCGCGCGTACGAGGAGCTGCTGGAACGCAAGAGGCAGCTCGAACAACAAGTAAGCTACTAGGCTGCGATGATTTCCTAATAGGAACAGGAGCTACAACAGCTTAGGGCGTCCGATTGCGATCCGACCCCTACGACGACGACGAACACGATAGCCTACACCCCGACCCCTAAGAGCAAACTCCCTAACGTTACTACATACAGTAGTAAGGCTCCGGCCGAGTATCCCTCCTAGGCTGCCTAGATGCGCTCTAAGCTTCTAGTTAACTTAGGAGCATACCCGACCGAGCTAGACAAGGTGTTTTACCTCTTTAGGAGGTTAAAGGGCAGGGCGGCAGCACGGATTCTGCCGTACTACGAGACGGCTATTGCCAACCTAGCAATAGCCACAACGACGATGCTCTAGGCAGCTCTTAACAAGAGCTACAAGGACCGAGACCGCGAGAGTAGAGCACTCCTATAGGTCAATACGATAAAGCAAGGACGTAAGACTGTATAAGAATTCCTTACGGAATACGACTAGACTCTAGCAGAGGCAGGAGGTCTCTAATAGGAGGATAGGATAAAAATTATCTCCTTAGAGGTAGGCTTCTCTAAGGAGATTATAATAGGACTAGTAGGCGTAATGCGACCAGCTACATACGAGGAATTCTACGATCTCCTTAGGATAGTCGACGACTAGCAGCGCAGGCTCGGACGGATAAGCCGCGCTTACGAGTTGCGACAACCCCTCTAGCGGCAGACGGACGCTATAGACTAGGAACTAACGACAACGAGGGTGGCA
This sequence comes from Pseudocercospora ulei, assembly GCA_016165855.1. Lineage (NCBI taxonomy): Eukaryota > Fungi > Ascomycota > Dothideomycetes > Mycosphaerellales > Mycosphaerellaceae > Pseudocercospora > Pseudocercospora ulei. The sequence goes on along the minus strand of JACWNB010000024.1, from coordinate 724,247 downwards.
GCAGCCGTTACTGCACGGCCAAGGGCTGCTACCAAAAGGGCGCAATAGGTAGACATAGCTACCCTTAACAAGAGGCGAGCAGAAGGGAGCTGCTATAGGTATAGCAAGATAGGCTACAATTTACAGAATTGCAGGCTTTTGCTAGCAGAGAGACCTAGGGGACGGCCGACTACTGCAAGGGTAGCAACTGCGGCACTCTAACAAGAGGATTAGGAGTCCTACTTAGACTAGGACGAGTCGGGACAAGAGTAGCCTCTAAGCGAAGGCTCTGCTAGAGGCGTATATAAGATAGATTGCTAAATTAAAGGACTACTTAGCTATCTTTTAAGAGCAACTACATAACGACTACGCCGTTTATTGTACGGCCTACGCTAAACAGGTCTGCAACGGCGCGAATATTAATTAATACAGGATGTTTGGTGTACGGAGTAATTAGCAAAGACTTCGTACAGAGACACTGTATTAAGACCCTCCCTACTGTACCTGTACGCATGTTAGGCATTACTAGGCGAGGACCGGACATTACCTATATAGTAAAAGTAACGATAGAGATACAGGGATACTATAAGCAGGACTTATACCTCTATGTTGTACAGGACAAGTTGGGGTATAACCTAATACTAGGGAAGCTATAGATAGAGCGCTAGGGGGGCAAGCTGGACGTTAAACGAGGATAGCTGTACCTGGCAGCGACAAAGCAGAGGCTCTAAGACTAAGGGAGGGCTCTGTAGGGTAGCAATGCTAAGGCTGAAATCAACACTGCGACTGCGGACATTAAGAAGGCATTAGTGCCTAGGAAAGCGACAGACCCCTATACGAAGCTCCTAAGGGAGTATGCGGGATACCTAGACCTCTTTAAGCCAAAGTCGGCCTTAAAACTGCTGCTACACTAAGGAGAGGGGATTGACTACGACATCTAGCTAGAGTCCCGTCCAGATAGGAGTCTGCCTAAGGTACCGTACAGTCCACTGTACGGAATGTCCTTGGGAGAACTCCTAGTACTGCGCAAGACACTAGACGACCTGCTTGCTAAAGGTTTTATTTAGGCAAGTACCTCGTCTGCAGGAGCCCTAGTGCTGTTTGTCTATAAGGAGGGGAAGGCCGGCTTGCGCTTCTACGTAGACTACAGAGGCATTAACGCGATTACTAAGAAGGACTGGTACCCCCTACTTCTTATTAAGGACACTCTCGGACAGATCAGCAAGGCAAAGTAGTTTACTAAGCTTAACGTAGTCTTAGCTTTCTACAAGATACGGATTAAGGAGGGCTGCGGATAGATAACCGCCTTCCGTACGAGATATAGTCTTTTTAAGTAGCTTGTTACCCTCTTTAGCTTTGCTAATGCACTAGCAACCTTCTAAAGGTACATTAACAAGTCCTTGCAAGGGTTACTAGACAACATCTGCTCGGCATACCTCGATAACACACTAGTTTTTACAGACGGCACCTACGCAGATTATGTACAGGACGTTAAGAGGGTACTAGATCGACTGCAACAGGCTGGATTGTACTTGAATATAGACAAATGTAAATTCAGCGTACAGCGTACGAAATACCTAGGGTTTATTATCGAGGTAGGAAAAGGTATTAGTATAGATAGGAAGAAGATTAATGCCATTAAACAATAGAAGCCGCCTACGAACGTTAAGGGCGTATAGGAATTTCTTAGGTTTGCCAACTTCTACCGCCAGTTTATACAGAACTACTTAGAGATCGTACGCCCCCTAGTTAAGCTAACACACAAGGACAAGCAGTTTAAATAGACAGACGAGTGCGATAGGAGCTTCAATGTAAGGTCTTAAGAATCTTAGTTTAGAAACTTAAGGCTAGGTATCTACATAAAGGAACTAATAGGCAGTTCCTTTGTTGTCTGCTGCTGTACAATTTGTACCTACAAAGCTAAGCTAGCAATTTCCCTCTATATAGGGGTGCAAGGTTTACGCTCTGTACAGAGGATTAGGAGTTCCCTCTCTATACAGTAGTGCAGAGTTTTCCCTCTGTTTAGAGGGGCAGCAATTCCCCTTTGTGCAGGGCTATAGGGTTCTCCCTCTATATAGGAGTAGGATCGTGTCGATAACTCTGTACAGAGGGTAGGGTCGTGCTAGCGCTGCTAAGTCGCAGTCCTTAGGGCGACGGCTAGCTTAGGTTAGGTCCAGGACCTAGGCTGGGCAGCGCCCCCTAACAATACCCCCCTCCCTTCTTATTGTAGTTCTTCCGTACGACGGCGAGTCGTATAGCCTTAGATGTTCTTCTAGCAGATAGCGCTTTCCCGTCTTCGCCTAGGCCTTGCCTGTCTACCTCCCTCTCTGCTAGTTTAACCTTTGTGTTGTCCTCCTAGATCTATAGGTAGGGAAGGCAGGTAGTGCTGGATCGCTTCTACCTAAACTTGACCAATTCCGTTTGCCAATTTAGCAACGCCGAGGCCGAGGCTAAGGAGGCCTACGAGCGGTTATAAAGGTGCAGGAGATGCCTGGTCCCTCTGTTCGCTCCCCTCCTACCTTCTAGCCCTTAGCTATGCACTCTGCGTCCTAACTGTACAGTCTAGCACTACCGGGCCATTTGGCTCTGTCCCTGTCCCTTAGTCGTCGTCCGGAGTTTTACTCCTAGGTAGATGTTCCCGCCTCCGTCCAGAGTTTTACTCCTAGGTAGATGTTCCCGCCTCCGTCCGGAGTTTTACTCCTAGGTAGATGTTCCCGCCTCTGTCCGGTTGTCCAGTCGGCCGTCGCTCGTACCGGCTTTAGGTCGTAGTTCCCTCGCTTGTCCCCCTTTATACAGTTGTAGCAGCTGCCCTAGTTGTTATTGCCCTATAAGGCAGGCAGCTACTACTCTGTTTATAAACCCTTCCTCCTTTTCCTCTCTCTCTTCTTCTCTTTCTCCTTTATCCCCTATTTGCTACCCGTCTGTCTAGCCGTCTACTACTACTACTATTACTACCGTTACTACTGTTACTACTAGCTATCTACTAACTACTACTACTAGCTACTATTATTATGCTACCTGTCTCGTCCGGCCGTTCCTGCTTTGTCTCTCTCGTAGCTACTAGCTCTCCTTCTACCTGTTTAGCTGGTGTCCCCTCCTATTTTTACCTCTAACAATAGAGCACTTAGCTCTACTAGTAGCTTCGCTTCCGGTTTGTACAGGTCCTCGCCTTCTGTACAGTTTAAGCTAACGACTTAGGTGCTATATTAACTAGCAGTAGGGTGTTGTTAAGCCACCCTTTTGCTTCCTCTAATGCTGGGGCCCCTACCGGCCGGGAGGTAATTGAGATTTCGGGTGTAGAGTTGGCTGCCCTGGGTCCTAGGGGTAGTGGCTAGAAAGCTACCTTAAGGTAGTATATAAGAGTTTTTGGACAGTGTTGCTCTTGTTTCCTTCTTATTTCTACCTATCTTACCTGCCTCCTAACCGTCCCCTTCTTCCTGCCCTTCTTCTGTACAGTGCTGTACGGTGTAGTGTCGGTAGGATCCTGTAGTGTCCTACGTTATAATTCTCGATCCCTTGGCAACCTAAGTTATTAGCAGCTGCCCTGTCCTTAGGGTAGATCGTGCCCCTTTTCGCTATATAGCGCAGTGTTACTGTAACTGGGCAGAGGGATAGTTCCCCTCCTACCTGTCCAGCGCTGTTGTATCTTGCAGGGCCTCGTACAGTTCCTATATAGGCTCTGCCTATCCTCTCTATTTTACTAGATACTCTACCGTCTTCCGCTTCCTTCGGCTCTTATAGATCGCTTCTACCTCGTATTCTTCCTAGCCCTTAGTTATAATCGCTAGCGGGCGTGCGTCGTCTGTTATCTAGTGCAGCAGAGGGTCCGTGTTCGCTAGCCGTACGAGGTCTACGTAAAAGACTAGGTAGATCTCTAGGGGAGTGTTAAGCCGTACAGTATATGTTCCTACTGGTCAGACTACTATAAACTTCCGGTTCTTCTAATCCAGCTTCTTGCTTAGCCGGTCCGTACAGATGTTGCGCTAGTTTAACTAGACCTTATCCCCTTTCTTATATCTTAGTGCAGCCTGCCGTCCCTTGTTGGCCTACTCTTCCGCTTTCTGTTAAGCTATAGCTAGACTCGCCTTCGCCTATTAATAAGCGTTCGTAATTGTCTGTACGATAGCCTCTCCCTGCTAAATTAGGGATTATATAGGGCGCAGGGTGTTACTACTTAGGGTCAGTAGGAGCAGGGAATAGTCGTATCTATAGGCTATAAAGAAGGGAGACAATCCTGTAGTATTAGCTGTACAGCTGTAAATAGCTAGCTCTACTATATAGAGAAGGCAGTTTCAGTTCGTCTAGTTATAGTCGACGTACGCTTAGAGGTACGCTTCCAACGTCGAGTTAACCCTCTCCGTCGCACCGTCTGTCTGCAGGTACTATACAGTTAACAGGCGACGTTCTACATTTAGCAACTGGCAGACCCTTGCCTAGAGCTAGCTCGTAAACTGCGTACTCTAGTCCGACACAATTAACCGAGGGAAACCGTGCTTGCTAAACATTGTCTGTATAAAGGCCTAGGCAGTGTCCTTGCTGTAATGGAGTCCATTCCCTCTAGTATTACCTTCCTCGTTAGCTTGTCCGTTACTATTATAATGTTCCCCCGTCTGTCGCTCTTAGGGAGGTCTATAATAAAGTCTACTATTAGGTCTTGCTAGGGCCGGTCCAGGATCGGTAGGAGTTTCAGTAGCCTATGCTTTAGTTTACGCTAGGGCTTCGTCCGTCTGTATATATCGCAGTTCTGTACGAACCTGCGGATGTCCTTCGCTATCGCCGGCTAGTAGTAGTCCCTAGCGACGATGCTATACGTCTCCTCGCGCCCTAGGTGCCTGGTAGCTATAGAATTATGCGCCTGTTGTATTAAGCTCGTATAGAGCTTCTCGTCTACTAGGACCCAGATCCGATTCCTGAACTTTAGGTTGTTCTCCTCGTCTACTAAGCACTCTGCTACCGACACCTTAAGATAGAGCCCTGCTAGGAGCTTCTGCTGTCCTCCTCGGATCGCTGTACAGGCCCCTCGGTATACCTCGTTCTTTTCTACTGCCTCTGCCTATGCTTGCAGTTGGAGTTCCTATATATGTGCCGCTGCTAGGCGGATAGTCTTATCGCCTAGCTCCTCCTTAAACATCTGGAATGTTCGTAACTTTAGCCGGCCGTCCTCGTACGTCGGTAGCATGTCCTAGTCCTGTCTAGATAGCGTATTAGCCCTGCTGTTGTCTTTGCCCTTGCGATACTAGAGTCTTATATTAAACTAGCTTAGGTACATTGCCTATCGTACGTGCCTCTTAGAGAGCTTCTAGGGCTGCGTAAAGTACTCTAGGTTCTTGTAGTTAGTTAGGGCAAGGAACTTAGGGACTAAGCAGAGTTCTCTATCCTACGCTTCGTAACACTGTACAACTGCTAGCAATTCCTTGTCGTAGATAGGGTAGTTGCACTTAGCTAGGGAGTTCTTCTTAGAGAAATATGCGCATAGGTGTAGGAGTCCGTCCGAGCCTACCTGTAACAGGATACCTCTAATGCAGTACCCTAAGAAGTCGGTTTCCAGTATCGTCGTACGTTCTAGGTCGAAGGCGGCAAGCGTTGGTCCTGTAATAAAGAGCTCCTTTAGCTTGTTAAAGCTCCTATCGCACTCGTTCGTCTATTTGAACTGCTTGTCCTTATATGTTAGCTCGACTAGGGGGCGTACGATCTCTAAGTAGTTCTGTATAAACTAGCAGTAGAAGTTAGCAAACCTAAGAAATTCCTGTACGCCCTAAACGTTCGTAGGCGGCTTCTATTGCTTAATAGCATTAATCTTCTTCCTATCTATACTAATGCCTTTCCCTGCCTCGATAATAAACCCTAGGTATTTCGTTTGCTGTACACCGAATTTACATTTGTTAATGTTAAGGTACAATCCAGCCTGTTGCAGTCGATCTAGTACCTTCTTAACGTCCTATACATAATCTGTGTAGGAGCTGTCTGTAAAAACCAGTGTGTTATCGAGGTATGCCGAGCAGATGTCGTCTAGTAATCCTTGCAAGCACTTGTTGATGTACCTTTAGAAGGTTGCTAGTGCGTTAGCAAGGCTGAAGGGGGTAACAAGCTATTTAAAAAGACTATATCTCGTATAGAAGGCAGTTATCTATTTATAACCTTCCTTGATCCGTATCTTGTAGAAGGCCGAGACTACGTTAAGCTTAGTAAACCACTTTGCCTTGCTAATCCGTCCGAGAGTCTCCTTAATAAGGGGTAGGGGGTACCGGTCCTTCTTAGTAATCGCGTTAATGCCTCTGTAGTCTATGCAGAAACGCAAGCCGGCCTTCCCCTCCTTATAGACAAACAGCACTAGGGCTCCTACAGACGAGGTACTTGCCTGAATGAACCCTTTAGCAAGTAGGTCGTCTAGTGTCTTGCGCAGTACTAGGAGCTCTCTAGAGGACATTCCGTACAGCAAGCCGTACAGTACCTCGGGCAGACTCCTATCCGGATAGGGCTCTAGCTAGATGTTGTAGTCAATCCCTTCTCCCTGGTATAGTGGCGGTTTTAAGGCCGACTTTGGCTTAAAGAGGTCCAGGTATCCAGCGTATTCCCTTAGGAGCTTCGTATAGGGGTCTGTCGCTTTCTTAGGCGCTAATGCCTTCTTAATGTCCACAGTTGCCGTATTGATTTCGGCCTTAGTATTGCTACCCTGCAGAGCCCTCCCTTGGTCCCGGGGCTTCTGCTTCGTCGCTGTGTTAATTTTGGCCTTGGCATTGCTACCCTACGGAGCCCTCCCCTGGTCTTAGAGCCTCTGCTTTGTTGCTGTCAGGTACAGCCGTCCTCGTCCAACGTCCAGCTTGCCCCTCTAGCGCTCTATCTATAGCTTCCCTAGTATTAGGTTATGCCCTAACTTGTCCTGTACGAAATAGAGGTATAAGTCCTACTTATAGTGTCCCTGTGTCTCTATCGTTACTTTCACTATATAGGTAATGTCCGGTCCTCTCCCAGTAATGCCCAACATGCGTACAGGTACAGTAGGGGTCGTCTTAATACAGTATCTCTGTACGAAGTCTTCGCTAATTACTCTGTACACTAAACATCCTGTGTTAATTAGTGTACGCGTCGTTGCGGACCCGTTCAACGTTGGCCGTACGATAAACAGCGTAGTCGTTATGTAGTTGCTCTTAAAAGATAGCTAAGTAGTGCTTTAATTTAGCAATCTATCTCGTATAGGCCTCTAGTAGAGCCTTCACCGAGAGGCTACTCTTTTCCCGACTCGTTGTTGTCCGAGTAGGACTCCTGTTCCTCTTGTTAGGGCGCTGCAGTTGCTACCCTTGCAGTGGTCAGCCGTCCCTAAGGTCTCTCTACTAGCAAAAGCCTGCAATTCCGTACAGTGTGGCCTATCTTGCTATACCTGTAGCAGCTCTATTCTGCTCGCCTTTTATTAAGAGTAGCTATATCTACCTATTGTGCCTTTTTAGTAGCGGCCCTTGGCCGTACAGTGACGGCTGCCGCTACCCTCGTCGTCGTTAGTTCCTAGTCTATCGCGTCTGTCTGCCGCTAGAGGGGTTGTCGCATCTTATAAGCGCAGCTTATCTGTCTAAGCCTGCGCTGCTAGTCGTCGACTATCCTAAGGATATTACAGAATCCCTCGTACATAGCTGGTCGCATTACGCCTACTAGTCCCGTTATAATCTCCTTAGAGAGGCCTACTTCTAAGGAGGTAATTTTTATCCTGTCCTCCTATTAGAGACCTCCTGCCTCTGCTAGAGTCTGGTCGTATTTTGTAAGGAATTCTCGTACAGTCTTGCATCCTTGTTTTATCGTATTAACCTGTAGGAGTGCTCGGCTCTCGCGGTCTAGGTCCTTGTAGCTCTTGTTAAGAGCTGCCTAGAGCATCGTCGTTGTAGCTATTGCTAGGTTGGCAATAGCTGTCTCGTAGTATAGCAGAATCCGTGCTGCTGCCCTGCCCTTTAACCTCCTAAAGAGGTAAACTACCTTGTCTAGCTCGGTCGGGTATGCTCCTAAGTTAACTAGAAGCTTAGAGCGCATCTAGGCAGCCTAGGAGGGGTACTCGGCCGGGGCCTCTCTATTGTACATAGTAACGTTAGGGAGTTTGCTCTTAGGGGTCGGGGTGTAGGCTATCGTGTTCGTCGTCGTCGTCGTAGGGGTCGGATCGCGATAGGACGCCCTAAGCTGTCGTAGCTCCTGTTCCTATTAGGAAATCATTGCAGCCTAGTGGCTTACTTGTTGTTCGAGCTAGGCCTTGTGTGCCAACAGCTCCTCGTATGCGCAGTGCATCTGTCCCTGTATAGCCGTAGGTTCTATAGAGATGTCGCTGTCTATCTTTGTTGTATTACTGCAGTTACCGACAGTAAGATCAGTTCCTAATGTAAGGGCTTAAGAATCTTAGTTTAAAAACTTAAGGCTAGGTATCTATATAAAGAAACTGATAGGCAGTTCCTTCGTCGTCTGCTGCTGTACAATTTGTACCTACGAAGCTAAGCTAGCAATTTCTCTCTATATAGGAATGCCAGGTTTATGCTCTGTACAGAGGATAGGGAGTTCTCCCTCTATATAGTAGTGCAGAGTTTTCCCTCCGTTTAGAGGGGCAGCAATTCCCCTCTGTATAGGGCTATAGGGTTCTCCCTCTGTACAGGAGTAGGGTCCTGTCGGTAATTCTATACAGAGGGTAGGGTCGTGCTGGCGCTGCTAAGTCGCAGTCCTTAGGGCGACGGCTGGCTTAGGTCGGGTCTAGGACCTGGGCTAGGCGGCGCCCCCTAACATTCAACAAGCTAAAGGAACTCTTTACTACAGGACCAACGCTTGCCGCCTTCGACCTAGAACGTACAACGATACTAGAAACCGACTCCTTAGGGTATTGCATTAGAGGTATCCTGTTACAGGTAGGCTCGGACGGACTGCTGCACCTATGCGCGTACTTCTCTAAGAAGAACTCCCTAGCTAAGTGCAACTACCCTATCTACGACAAGGAATTGCTAGCAGTCGTACGGTTTTGTAAAGCGTAGGATAGTGAACTCCGCTCGATTCCCGAGTTCCTCGCTCTAACTAACTACAAGAACCTAGAGTACTTTACGCAGCCCCAGAAGCTGTCTAAGAGGCACGTACGATAGGCAATGTACCTAAGCTAGTTTAATATAAGACTCTAGTATCGCAAGGGTAAGAACAACAGCAGTGCTAATACGCTATCTAGACAGGACTAGGATATGCCAACGACGTACGAGGACGATTAGCTAAAGTTACGAACATTCCAGATGTTTAAGGAGGAGCCAGGCAAGGAGACTATCCGCCTAGTAGCGACACACCTATATAAACCTTAACTGTAGGTATAGGAAGAGGCAGTAGAAAAGGACGAGGTATACTAAGGGGCCTGTACAGCGATCTAAGAAGGACAGCGGAAACTCCTAGCAGAGCTCTATCTTAAGGTGTTGGTAGCAGAGTGCTTAGTAGACGAGGAGAACAACCTAAAGTTTAGGAATCGGATCTGGGTCCTAGTAGACGAGAAGCTCTGTACGAGCTTAATACAACAGGCGCATAATTCTATAGCTACCGGGCACCTAGGGCGCGAGGAGACGTACAGCATCGTCGCCTAGGACTATTACTAGCCGGCGATAGCGAAGGACATCTGCAGGTTTATACAGAACTGCAATGTATGCAGACGGACAAAGCCCTAGCGTAAACTAAAGCATAGGCTACTGAAACCCCTACCGATCCTAGACCGGCCCTAGCAAGACCTAACAGTAGACTTTATTACAGACCTCCCTAAGAGCGACGGACAGAGGAACATTATAGTAGTAACGGACAAGCTAGCAAAGGAGGGAATACTAGAGGGAACGGACTCTATTACAGCTAAGGACACTGCCTAGGCCTTTATACAGACGACTTTTAGCAAGTACGGTTTCCCTTAGTTAATTGTGTTAGACTGGGGTACGCAATTTACGAGCCAGCTCCAGGCAAGGGTCTGCCAGTTGCTAAATGTAGAACGCCGCCTATTAACTGCATAGTACCTGCAGACAGACGGTGCAACAGAGAGGGTTAATTCGACGTTGGAAGCGTACCTCCGAGCGTACGTCGACTATAATTAGGCGAACTGGAACCGCCTTCTCCCTATAGCGGAGCTAGCTTTTAATAGCCGTATAGCTAATACTACAGGATTGTCCCCCTTCTTTATAGCCTATCGATACAACTACTCTCCGCTCCTGCCGACCCTAAGTAGTAACACTCTACGTCCTGTACGATCCCCAATTTAGCAGGGAGAAGCTATTATACAGACGATTACGAACGCCTACTAATAGGCAAAGGCGAGCCTAGCTATAGCTTAAAAGGATGCAGAAGAGCAGGCCAACAAGGGACAGTAGGCTGCACTAAGGTACGAGGCAGGGGATAAGGTCTAGCCAAACCAGCGCAACATCTGTACGGACTAGCCAAGCAAGAAGCTAGATTAGAAGAACAGAAAGTTTACAGTAGTCCGACTAGTAGGGATATACGCTATACGACTTAACACTCCCCTAGGGATCTACCTAGTCTTCTATATAGACCTTGTACAGCTAGCGAACACGGACCCCCTACTGCACCAAATAACAGACGACGCGCGCCTACTAGCGATTATAACTAAGGGCTAGGAAGAGTACGAGGTAGAAGGAATCCTTAAGAGCCGAAAAAAGCGGAAGAAGGTAGAGTATCTAGTAAAATAGAAAGGATAGGCAGAGCCTATATAGGAACTATACAAGGCCCTATAGGACACAACTGCGCTAGACAGGTAGGAGGAGAACCATCCCCCTGCCTAGTTACAGTAACACTGCGCCGTACAGCGAAAAGGGGGCACGATCTACCCTATAGACAGGGCAGCCGCTAGCAACTTAGGTTGCTAGAGGATCGAGAATTACGACGTAGGACACTACAGGATCCTACCAACACTACACTGTACGACACTGTACAGAGGAAGGGCAGGAGGAAGGAGACGGTCGGGAGACAGGTAAGATAGGTAGAAATAAGAGGGGAACGAGAGCAACACTGTCCAGAAACTTCTACATACTGCATTAAGATAGCTTACTAGCCACTACCCCTAAGACCTAGGGCAGCCAACTCTATACCCGAAATCTCAATTACCTCCTAGCTAGCAGGGGCCCCAGCACTAGAGGAAGCAAAAGAGTAGCTCGACAACACTCTGCTACTAGTTAATATAGCACCTAAGACGTTAGCTTAGGCCGTACGGAAGGCAGGAACCTGTACGAACTAGAAGCGAAGCTGCTAATTAAACTGGGCACTCTATCGTTAGAGGTAAAAATAGGAGGGGACACTAGCTGGACAAGCAGAAGAAGAGCTAGCAGCTACGAGAGAACTACGGCGGGAACGGCCGGACGGGATAGGTAGCATAACGATAGTAGCCGGTAGTAGTAGTTAGTAGTAGTAGTTAGTAGTCGGTAGTAGCGACTAGTAATAGTAGTAATAGTAGTAGTATCGGACGGCTAGGCGGACGGGTAGTAGATAGGGAGTAGAGGAGAAAGAGAAGAAGAGAGAGAGAAAGGAGGAAAGGGTTTATATACAGAGTAGTAGCTGCCTGTCTTGTAGGGCAATAACAACTAGGGCAGCTGCTGCTACTGTATAAGAGGAAACAAACGAGGCAACTACAACCTAGGACCTGTACGAGCGACGGCCTACCGGACGACCGGACAGAGGCAGAAACATCTACCTAGGAGGAAACTCCAGACAACGACTAAGGGACAGGGACAGAGCCAAATGGCCCGGTAGCGCTGGACCGTACAGTTAGGATACAGGGTGCATAGCTAAGGGACAGAGAGTAGAAGGGGAACGAACAGACAGGACTAAGTACTTCCTGCACCTTTATAACTACTCTTAGGCCTCCTCTGCCTTAGCCTCGGCATCGTTAAATTGGCAAACGGAATCGGTCAAGTTCAGATAGAAGCGATCCAGCACTGCCTGCCTCCCCTACCTACAGATCTAGGAGGATAAGTCCAAGGTTAGACTAGTAAAGAGGGAGGTCGACAGGCAAGTGCCTAGGCGAAGACGGAAAAGCGCTACCCGCTAGAGGGACAGCTAAGGGCATACAACACGCCGCTGTACGAAAGAGGCACTATAAGAAGAGAGGGGGGTATTGTTAGGGGGCGCTGCCTAGCCTAGGTCCTGGACCTAAGCTAGCCGTTGCCCTAAGGACTGCGACTTAGCAGCGCTAGCACGACCCCACCCTCTGTACAGAGTTATTAACACAATCCTACTCCTGTATAGAGGGAGAACCCTATAGCCCTATACAAAGAGGAATTGCTGCCCCTCTAAACGGAGGGAAAACTCTGCACTACTATATAGAGGTAGAACTCCCTATCCTCTATACAGAGCGTAAACCTTGCACCCCTTTATAGAGGGAAATTGCTAGCTTAGCTTTATAGGTACAAATTGTACAGCAGCAGACGACGAAGGAACTGCCTATTAGTTCCTTTATATAGATACCTAGCCTTAAGTTTTTAAACCAAGATTCTTAAGCCCTTACATTAGCCTTAGGTTCTGCTTATTAAGCTATACCTTCTGGCCTTCTTTTAATTCTACTAGTAACCGCTTTCTATTAGCTTAAGTTACTATCTTCTTCTAAGCCGATTCTATAGCCTCCCTTGCTACCTTGATCGCTTCTTCTATCTGGGTCTTAAGTGCTTCGGCCGCGGCGGCAGCGACTCTCTGTAACGAAGTAGCAGTAGATATAGAAGGTTCCGAAGAGCTGGGTTCGTTTAGTAGTTGGAAGCTTATTCTTAGAAGATAACTATATGTTACCTCGAACGGCGCCAGTAAGGTAGCTTCTAATCGTGCTGAATTGGCGCAGAATTCGGCTATTGGCAACACCTTAACCTACTCTGCTTAATAATAACTGCAGAAGATTCGTAGATATTTTTCTATCTCTCGGTTAGCTACTTTAGACTAACTGTCTGTTTAAGGGTAAGCAGCCGTACTAAGCTTTCTACGATAGAAGGGGCTTAAGAATCTTAGTTTAGAAACTTAAGGCTGGGTATCTATACGAAGGAACTGATAGGCAGTTCCTTCGTCGTCTGCTGCTGTATAATTTGTATCTACAAAGCTAAGCTAGCAATTTCCCTCTATGCAGGAATGCAAGGTTTACCCTCTGTACAGAGGATCGGGAGTTCTCTCCTCTGTATAGTAGTGCAGAGTTTTCCCTCTATTTAGAGGGGCGGTAGTTCCCCTTTGTGTAGGACTATAGGGTTCTCCCTCTGTACAGGAGTAGAGTCCTGTTAGTAGTTCTGTATAGAGGGTAGAGTTATGCTGGCGCTGCTAAGTCGCAGTCCTTAGGGCGACGGTTGGCTTAGGTCGGGTCTAGGACCTAGGCCGGGCAGCGCCCCCTAACAATACCCCCCCCCTTCCCTTCTTATAGTGCTATTTTTCGTATAGTAGCGTGCCGAACTTACTTAGCTTCTGCTGTTCCTTTTGATCCGGGCACGCAGATATGATTCAATACGGCCTTTTTGATAACTATATCTCGAACTGAGGAGGGAAAAGAACCTATGTAGTGGTGGCGGTGGGCTTTGATAGAGGGTGGTGTGCCAAGGCCCGGCTCAGCCCAGACGGGCTGAGCCGAAATCCAGGGTCTACCCTATCAATCTGTCCCACCTCTTTCCACCGTCGCAACACTACCCCCCTCCCTTACCAGCAGTCGCCCTCGACCGCTTAGTCACTCCATCTATCCGGAAATCTCCACTTTTTTTTTTCGTTTCCTTCTCGAAAATCCCCTCCGACGCCGACGTCGCGTCTTCCATCTTCTATCTTCTATTACAACCGGCGTCCTTTTCGTCGCTTTTTCCATTTTTTACATCGTCGGCATCTGAAGTCCTTTACTTTACGTTTATGTGATCCGTTCGCCTAATCCGTGCTATCTGATCAGAACCGTAGGTTATCTGAGCTGCGGCGTGGCTGGTCTGTGCGTCGTCTCGGAGGTCTATATAGATCCGTCTGCAGCGTCGTTTCTTCTTCTTCTTTTCTTCCACCAAAGCCTTCACCTACTACAGGGTGGCGTAAAGCAATCACTTCCCGAAACAATACGATCGTTTTTATCGGCTTCCTCGCCGGTGGAGCGGACGTGGCTTTCTTCGTTTCCTTCCGGAAGGATCGGCTTCAGAGCTATTCCGGCTTTGGCTTCTTCGGGTTCCTCGCGTAAAAGTCTCTTAGCAGCTCCGCCGAGTTCCGGAGATTCTCGATCGGATACCATTTATAGTCTTCCGGCCACCCCTTCTACGAGATCCTCGCTTTGATGGACCCCCTCGTCTTCTTTACGTCTATTACGTCTTCTACCTCCTACTCTTCTTCTTTACCGTCTATCTTAACTGGTGGGGGTTCGGCGAACCCCTGCTGCGGCAGACCGTTCTTAGGGTCCAGGCTTAGTAGATCGGAATGGAAAACGTCGTAGATCCGGAACGCCTTCGGCAGCTCGAGCCGATAAGTCACCGGCGACCTCTTTTCTATTATCTTAAATGGACCTACGTAGCGTGGGTTGAGCTTCGCGTTTCCTTTTAGCCTTATGTTCCGCGTGTTGAGCTATACCTTTTGACCTTCTTCGAATTCTATTGGCGACCGGTTCCTATTAGTTCGAGTTACTATCTTCTTCTAAGCCGTCCCTATTGCTTCTTTCGCTACCTTGATTGCTTCTTCCATTTGAGATCGTAGCGCTTCTGCCGCCGCGGCGGCGACTCTCTTTGACGACGTAGTGGTGGAAAGCTCCGGCGAGCCGGCGTCGCTTGGTAGCTGAAAGCTTATTCTCGGAAGATAGCCGTGCGTTATCTCGAACGGCGCCAGCGACGTTGCTTCTGACCGTGTTGAGTTCGCGCAGAATTCGGCCATCGGTAACACCTCGACCCACTTTTCTTGATAATGGCCGCAGAAGGTTCGCAAATATCGCTCTATCTTGCGATGAGCCACTTCGGACTGGCCGTCGGTTTAAGGGTAAGCGGCGGTGCTAAGCTTTCTATGAATTCCGAGAGTTTGGTTAATAGCTTTCTAAACGTCGGCGGTGAATTGAGGACCCCTATCCGTAGTGATAGTGTCCGGCAACCTATAGTGCTTCCAGACGTGTTGGATCAACATCTGCGCGGTTTCTTCTGCCGTAGTTCCTTCGTTTCTCGCTCGACAG
Organism: Pseudocercospora ulei; assembly: GCA_016165855.1. Classification (NCBI taxonomy): domain Eukaryota; kingdom Fungi; phylum Ascomycota; class Dothideomycetes; order Mycosphaerellales; family Mycosphaerellaceae; genus Pseudocercospora; species Pseudocercospora ulei. Next base: position 709,141 of record JACWNB010000024.1, on the reverse strand, counting down.
GGGATGAAGTGTCGTTCTTTGCTCAGCCTATCCACTACGTTAAGGGTGGCGTTATATCTATTCGAATCCGGCAGGCCGGTTACGAAGTCTATCGTAATGTGCTGCTATAGTTTCTCGGGGATCGGCAGTGGCTTCAATAAGCCTGCTGGAAGACCGTAACGCGGCTTCGCGGCCCTGCATACGTAGCAATTGGCGATAAATCGATGGATCTGTTCGTAGATCTGCGGAAACCAGTAGACCGTCCTTATGGCTTCTATTATCTTTTTTGAGCCGGCGTAACCAACGTCTATAGAGTTATGGACCCACTGGATGACTTCCGTAATTAGTTCTTCCGGAATTATTAGCTTTCCTGAGCCGGTTTTGCCGAGTTTCTGTTGCTGGTTAAGTCGCTTTACCTTTTCGTAGAGAGCTTCTTCTTTAGGGACCAGTTCCACTGCACAGACCCCTACCTCTTTTAACACCTCTGCGTCTACTATTCGCTCGGTCAACACCTTCTGGAACATGTTCGGATCTTCCTTCGCGCAGCTTGTTTTTCCTTCTCTTCGCGTAAGCGCATCCGCCTTTCCGTTTTAAGCCCCCGGTCGATAGGTAATCTTAAAATCGAACCCTAATAGGTAGGCGGCCCACTGTGCTTGACGTCGTAAGAGCTTCTGCGTCTTCATAAAGTAGGTCAGCGACTGGTGGTCCGTGAGGACCTGGACCGTGCTCTTTCCAGCTATAAGCTCCGGTTTCCACTCCTCGAAAGCCTGAATAATCGCCAGCAGCTCCTTATCGTAGATGGCGTAGTTCCGCTTAGCTTCGCTTATTGACTTGCTAAAGAAAGCGACTGGATGGAGGGTTTCGTCGTTACTATATTGAGAAAGGACCCCCGCCGTTACTGTGTCGGAAGCGTCCGTTTCTACGTAGATCGTCTTTTCCGGTCGGAAGTGCGCCAGAACCGGCGCCGAGGCTACTGCCTCTTTCAGCCGTACGAAAGCTTCCGTGCACTTCTTATTCTATAGGCCAGCGGCCTCTTTCTTTAGCGCCTCGTTTAGGGGTCTCGCTATCTTGCTAAAGTCCTTAATAAACCGTCGGTAATAGCTGCAGAATCCGAGAAACGCTCTAATTTGCGTAGTGTTTCCGGACTTCGGCTGCTTCCACTCCGCGACGGCGGCGACCTTTAAAGGGTCTATACGAATTCTATCTCTTCCGACGATAAGACCGAGATATTTGACCTCAGTTTGATAGAACTCGCTCTTCTTTATGTCCGCGTTCAATCCGACCTCGCGGAGCCTAGTCAGCACCTTCTTGATGTGGTCCGTGTGCTGATCTCTCGTTCCATCCGTATAGATAAGAATGTCGTCCAAATAGATGGACACGAACTGTTCTAGCATGTCTATAAAGGTGTAGTTTATAAAGCGTTGCTACACCGCCGGCGCGTTAGTGAGCCCGAAAGGCATCACTAACCACTTGAAATTGCCTATACGCGTCGCGAATGTCGTAAGGTCTTCTCTCTGCCCTTCTTCGTTCCTTAGTCGATAGAACGCTTGGCGGATGTCCAGCTTGCTAAACCACCTAGCCTTTGCTACGCGCTGTATGGTCTTATCTATCAGCGGCAGGGGGTATACGTCTCTCTTAGTGACCTCGTTGAGGCCTCGATAGTCTACGCAGAGTCGCAGACCACCCCCTAGTTTCCTTACGAAAAGAATCGGTAACGCATATTCGGCAGAACTCGGCGTAATAAACTTCTTCGCCAGATTCTTACGAACGAACACCTCCACTTAATCCAGTTCCGCCGGCGACAGTCGTCTTAGGGGCTCAGTTCTTGGCAGCGTAGCTCCCTCTTTCAACCTGATCTTGTTGTCGTATTCCAGCCGGTGGAGTGGCAGGAGGTTGGAGTCTGCTTTTAAGAAGACATTAGCGTAACTATGGAGCTCTTCCGGTAACACCTCTAGCAGATCCACTTCTTCTTCCGCCATTATCTTCCTGTAGTCTTCGATGTCTTTCATCGAGATAGCGTAGATCTTATTATCCGGTGACTTCGCGAGGGTCGTTATTGCTTCTAAACTCATTATTCCGACGGTGACCAAGGGTTCGGAATGCTCGGACGGAGCTTCTTTAGCGGACTCTGTGGCTTTCGGTCGACTTAGCGGTCTCTTCCGCCGTAAAACCTCTAATAATGATCTCGTTATCGATAACACTGGAGCGCCTGCTTGCTCTGTCCGTTTTTCTCTTTCCGCGGCGGCCTGTTACGCCGCTCTCTACCGCTAAGAAGCCTTCCATCTTCTTACAGTGCCGTAGGGGGGTTGTTGTTGGTGTGTTGGTGGGTGCGCATGCGTTATTCGGGTTTCCGGATGATTCAACGGGCCCTTTCGCGCAGCGCGGGTGTGGTGTAGAGAGTGAGTTCGAGATATAATAATCCGGGTACGCAGATATGATTCAATACGGCCTTTTTGATAACTATATCTCGAACTAAGGAGGGAAAAGAACCTATGTAGTAGTGGCGGTGGGCTTTGATGGAGGGTGGTGTGCCAAGGCCCGGCTCGGCCCGGACGGGCCGAGCCGAAATCCAGGGTCCACCCTATCAATCTGTCCCACCTCTTTCTACCGTTGCAACACCTTTGGCAGGTCGCGACTTCCTATTTTTTTTGGCCGTCCAAGTCGTCGTTGCTCGTCGCCCCCTAGGTCGCGGTTGCCTCTCGCTATTTTACCTGTTTGTGGCAGCTGCCCTGCTTGCTATTTCCTCTTATAGTAGGCAGTTACCTTAAGCCTCTTCTTTCTCTTTCCCTCTCTCTTTTCTTTCTATTCCTCGCCTGCCTTCTCCCCCTGCCGTCTACTGTCTACTACTATCTAACACTGTCTACTATCTACCGTCTACTATCTACTATCCCCCACTACTAGTTACTACTACTACTAGCTACTACTACTACTAGCTACTATTATGTCGTCCGCCCCGTCTAGTAGCTCCCTTCTAGTTGCTAGCCCCTCCTCCTCTGCTCGTCTGGCTAGGGTCCCCTCCTATTTCCGCCTCTAGCAGTAGGGCCCTTAATTTAACTAGTAGCTACGCTTCTAGTTTGTACAAATTCCTGTCTTCTGTATAGTCTAAGCTGACGTCTTAGGTACTATACCAACGAGCAGCAGGATGCAGCCGAGCTACCCTACTACGCCTTCTAGTGTAACCCTGCCTAGGTTATACCCTAGTAGCTAGCTACAGCCCGGGTATCGTACGTTAACGCCCTCCTTATCGCTACCTAGGGCCAGCCCTATACCCCCTGCCCCAACTCCCCCTAGCCCTTAATTAGCCTATACTACCTTCTAGGCTTCTGGGCTAGGGTGTGTGCCTTGTGTAAGTAGAAGGATAGCTTCCTCTACTGCCCCTACTGCCGTCCGGCAGAGGTACGTAGGGGTAGGGGGGTGCCTCTGCTTCCTGGAACTGGCCCTAGTAGGGGTGGGGGCCCTGCTAGGCAGGAGGTAATCAAGATCTTAGATAAGGAGTCGGTTGCTCTAGTCCCCTAGAGTAGTGGCCAGTAAGCTACCCTCCCCCCCCCTAGGTAGTGTAAGAAATTTCAGACGGTTCTGCTCGTAGCTCCTCTTATTTTTACTTTCCTTTCTATCTGTTCCCTAGCTGTTCCTTTCTTCTAGCCCTTATCTCGTACAGTGTCGTACGATGTCGTGTTAGTGGAATCCTGTAGTGTCCTACGTCGTAAATCTCGATCCTTTAACAACCTAGGTTACTAGCGGCTACCCTGTCCTTAGGGTAGATCGTGCCTCCTTCTGCTGTACAGCGTAGTGTTACTGTAACTAGGCAAGGGGATAGTTCTCCTCCTACCTGTCTAGTGCAGTTGTGTCCTGTAGAGCCTCGTATAGTTCCTACGTAGGCTCTGCCTATCCTCTCTATTTTACTAGGTACTCTACCTTCCCCCGCTTCCTTCGGCTCTTAAGGATCCCTTCTACTTTATACTCTTCCTAGCCCTCGGTTATAATTGCGGGTAGGCGCGCGTCGTCTGTCGTCTGGTGCGGCAGGGGGTCCGTATTCGCCGGCTGTACAAGGTCTATATAGAAGACTAGATAAGTCCCTAGGGGAGTGTTTAGTCGTACAGTGTGTGTCCCTACCGGTCGGACTACTGTAAACCTCCTGTTCTTCCAATCCAGTTTCTTGCTTGGCCGGTCTATACGGATATGTCGCTAGTTTAGCTAGACCTTATCCCCTGCCTCGTACCTAGGTGCAGCCTGTCGTCCCCTATTGGCTTGCTCTTCCGCATTCTGTTAAGCTATAGCTAGACTCGCCTTCGCCTATTAATAGGTATCTGTAATTGTCCGTACGATGGCCTCTCTCTGCTAAATTGGGGATCGTACAGGGCGCAGAGTGTTATCCCTTAGGGTCCGTAGGAACAGGGAATAGTCGTATCTATAGGCTATAAAGAAGGGGGACACTCTGGTAGCATCGGCCGTGCGGCTGTTAATAGCTAGCTCTGCTATAGGGAGGAGTCGGTTCCAGTTCGTCTAGTTATAGTTGACGTACGCTTAGAGGTACGCTTCCAACGTCGAATTGACCCGTTCTGTCGCCCCGTCCGTCTGCAGGTGCTATACCGTTAACAGGCGACGTTCTACTTTCAGCAACTGGCAGACCCTTGCCTAGAGCTGGCTAGTAAACTGCGTGCCCTGGTCCGACACTATCGACCTAGGGAAACCGTGTTTGCTGAACGTCGTCCGTATAAATGCCTAGGCAGTTTCTTTAGCTGTAATAGAGTCTATTCCCTCTAGTATTACCCCCTTCGCTAACTTATCTGTAACTACTATAATGTTCTGCCGTCCGTCGCTCTTAGGGAGGTCTGTAATAAAGTCCACTGTTAGGTCTTGCTAGGGCTAGTCCGGGATCGGTAGGGGTTTTAGCAACCTATGCTTTAGCTCGCACTAGGGCTTCGTCCGTCTGTATATATCGCAGTTCTGTACGAACCTACGGATGTCCTTCGCTATTGCCGGCCAGTACTAGTCCTAGGCGACAATGCTGTACGTTTCCTCGCGCCCTAGATAACCAGTAGTTATAGAATCGTGCGCCCGTTGTATTAGGCTCGTATAGAGCTTTTCGTCGGCTAGAACACAAATCCGATTCCTGAACTTCAGGTTGTTCTCCTTGTCTACTAAGCACTCTGCTGCCGACACCTTAAGATAGAGCTCTGCTAGGAGCTTCCGCTGTCCTCCTTAGATCGCCGTATAGGCCCCTCGGTACACCTCGTCCTTCTCTACTGCCTCTTCCTATACTTGCAGTTAGGGTTCCTATAGGTGCGTCGCCGCTAGGCGGATCGTCTCCTCGCCTGGCTCCTCCTTAAATATCTGGAATGTTCGTAACTTTAAGCAGTCGTCCTCGTACGTCGTTGGCATGTCCTAGTCCTATCTAGATAGCACATCGGCCCTGCTGTTGTCCTTACCCTTGCAGTACTAGAGTCTTATGTTAAACCGGCTTAGGTATATTGCCTATCGTATGTGCCTCTTAGACAGCTTCTAGGGCTGCGTAAAGTACTCCAGGTTCTTGTAGTCTGTTAGGGTAAGGAACTCGGGCACTAAGCAGAGTTCTCTATCTTATACTTCGCAACACCGTACGACTGCTAGCAACTCCTTGTCGTAGATAGGGTAGTTGCACTTAGCTAGGGAGTTCTTCTTAGAGAAATACGCGCATAGGTGCAGGAGTCCGTCCGAGCCTACCTATAACAGGATACCTCTAATGCAGTACCCTAAAGAGTCGGTTTCTAGTATTGTCGTATGCTCTAGGTTAAAGGCAGCAAGTGTTGGTCCTGTAGTAAAGAGCTCCTTTAGCTTGTTGAAGCTGCCATCGCATTCGTCCGTCTATTTAAACTGCTTGTCCTTGTGTGTTAGTTTAATTAGGGGGCGTACGATCTCTAAGTAGTTCTATATAAACTAACGGTAGAAGTTAGCAAACCCAAGAAATTCCTGTACGCCGTTAACGTTCTTTAGCGGCTTCTATTGCTTGATAGCGTCAATCTTCTTCCTATCTATGCTAATGCCTTTCCCTGCCTCGATAATAAAACCTATATATTTCGTACGCTGGACACCGAATTTCCATTTGTCGATGTTGAGGTACAAGCCAGCCTGCTGCAGTCGATCCAGCACCTCCTTAACGTCCTGTACGTAATCTGCGTAGGTGCCGTCTGTAAAAACCAGGGTATTATCGAGGTATACTAAGCAGATTTCGTCTAGTAACCCTTGCAAGGACTTGTTAATGTACCTTTAGAAGGTTGCTAGTGCGTTAGCAAGGCTAAAGGGGGTAACAAGCTACTTAAAGAGACTATATCTCGTACAGAAGGCAGTTATCTATTTACAGCCTTCCTGAATCCGTATCTTGTAGAAGGCTGAGACTACGTTAAGCTTAGTAAACTACTTTGCCTTGCTAATCCGTCCAAGAGTCTCCTTAATAAGAGGTAGGGGGTACCGGTCCTTCTTAGTGATTACGTTAATGCCTCTGTAGTCTACGCAGAAACGCAATCCGGCCTTTCCCTCCTTGTAGACAAACAGTACTAGGGCGCCCGCGGACGACGTACTTGCCTAAATGAAACTTTTAGCAAGCAGATCGTCTAGGGTCTTGCGGAGCACTAGGAGTTCCCTAGAGGACATTCTGTACAGCGGTCCGTACGGTACCTCCGGCAGAGTCCTATCCGGACGGGGCTCTAGCTAGATGTCGTAGTTAATCCCTTCTCCTTAGTGTAGCGGCAGTTTTAAGGCCGACTTTGGCTCGAAGAGGTCCAGGTATCCTGCGTATTCCTTTAGGAGCTTCGTACAGGGGTCCGTTACTTCCTTAGGTAACAATGCCTTCTTAATGTCCGCCGTTGCCGTGTTGATTTCGGCCTTGGCATTGTTACCCTGCGGAGCCTTCCCTTGGTCTCGGAGCCTCCGCTTCGTTACTGCTAGGTACAGCCGTCCTCGTCCTACGTCCAGCTTGCCCCTCTAGCGCTCTATCTATAGCTTCCCTAGTATTAGGTTATACCCTAGCTTGTCCTGTACGACATAGAGGTATAAGTCCTGTTTATAATGTCCCTGTACCTCTATCGACACTTTCACTATGTAGGTAATGTCCGGTCCTCGTCCAGTAATGCCCAACATGCGTACAGGTACAGTAGGGGTCGTCTTAATCTAGTGTCTCTGTACGAAGTCTTCGCTGATTACTCTGTACACTAAACATCCTGTGTTAATCAATGTCCGCGCCGTTGCGGACCTGTTTAACGTTGGCCGTATAATAAACAGCGTAGTCGTTATATAGTTGCTCTTAAAAGATAGCTAAGTAGTGCTTTGATTTGGCAATCTATCTCGTATACGCCTCTAGCAGAGCCTTCGCTTAGAGGCTACTCTTTTCCTAACTCGTTGTCGTCTAAGTAGGACTCTTAACCTTCTCGTTAGGGCGCCGCAGTTGCTACCCTTGCAGTAGTCGGCCGACCCCTAGGTCTCTCTGCTAGCAAAAGCCCGCAATTCCGTACCGTGTGGCCTATCTTGCTATACTGGTAGCAGCTCCCTTCTGCTCGTCTCTTATTAAGGGTAGCTATGTCTACCTATTGCGCCCTTCTAGTAGCAGCCCTTGGCCGTATAGTAACGGCTGCCGCTACTCTCGTCGTCGTTAGTTCCTAGTCTATAGCGTCTGTCTGCTGCTAGAGGGGTTGTCTTATCTCTTAAGCGCGGCTTATCTGTCCAAGCCTACGCTGCTAATCGTCGACTATCCTAAGGAGATCGCAGAATTCCTCGTACGTAGCTAGTCGCATTACGCCTACTAGCCCCGTTATGATCTCCTTAGAAAGGCCTACCTCTAAAGAGGTAATTTTTATCCTGTCCTCCTATTAGAGACCTCCTGCTTCTGCTAAAGTCTAGTTGAATTCCGCGAGGAATTTTCGTACAGTCTTGCGTCCTTGCTTTATTGTGTTAACCTGTAGGAGTGCCCGGCTCTCGCGGTCTGGGTCCTTGTAGCTCTTGTCTAGAGCTGCCTAGAGCATTATCGTCGTAGCTATTGCTGGGTTAGCAATAGCCGTCTCGTAGTACGGCAGAATTCGTGCTGCTGCCCTGCCCTTTAACCTCCTAAAGAGGTAAACTACCTTGTCTAGCTCGGTCGGGTATGCTCCTAAGTCGACTAGGAGCTTAGAGCGTATCTGGGCGGCCTAGGAGGGGTACTCGGCCAGAGCCTTATTATCGTACGTAGAGACGTCGGGGAGTTTGCTCTTAGGGGTCGGAGTGTAGGCCATCGTGTTTGTCGTTGTCGTCGTAGGGGTCGGGTCGCAATCGGACGCCCTAAGCTGTCGTAGCTCCTGTTCCTGTTGGGAAATTATCGCAGCCTAGTGGCTTACTTACTGCTCGAGCTGCCTCTTGTGTTCTAGCAGCTCCTCGTACACGCGATGCATATGTCCCTCTATAGCCGTAGTTTCTATAGGGATGTCGCCGTCTATCTTTGCTTTATTACTGCGATTACCGACAGTAAGATCAGTTCCTAATATAAGGGGCTTAAGAATCTTGGTTCAGAAACTTAAGGCTAGGTATCTATACGAAGGAACTAATAGGCAGTTCCTTCGTCGTCTGCTGCTGTACAATTTGTACCTACGAAGCCAATCTAGCAGTTTCCCTCTATATAGGGATGCAAGGTTCACCCTCTGTACAGAGGATCAGGAGTTCTCTCCTCTGTACAGTAGTGCAGAGTTTTCCCTCTATTTAGAGGGGCGGTAGTTCCCCTTTGTACAGGACTATAGGGTTCTCCCTCTGTATAGGAGTAGGGTCCTGTTAGTGGTTCCGTACAGAGGGTAGGGTTATGCTAGCGCTGCTAAGTCGCAGTCCTTAGGGCGACGGTTGGCTTAGGTCGGGTCCAGGACCTGGGCCGGGCGGCGCCCCCTAACATACGAATTCCTAGAGCTTGGTTAATAGCTTTCTATATATTAGCGGTAAATTAAGGACCCCTATCTATAGTAATAGTGTCCAGCAGGCTATAGTGCTTCTATACGTGCTGGATTAGCATTCTCGCCGTTTCTTCCGCTATAGTTCCTTTATCCTTAGCTTTGCAGGGGATAAAATAGCGCTCCTTGCTTAGTCGATCTACTACGTTAAGCGTAGCGTTATATCTATCGGAATCCGGCAGGCCAGTTACGAAATCTATCGTAATGTACTGCTACGGTTTCTTAGGGATCGGAAGTGGCTTTAGCAGACCGGCCGGAAGGCTATAACGTAGCTTCGCGGCTCGGCATACGTAACAGTTAGCAATAAACCGGTGGATCCGCTCGAAAATTCGCAGAAACTAGTAGGTCGTCCTTACGGCTTCTATTATCTTTTTCGATCCTGCGTAGCCGACGTCTTTAGAACTATAAACCAGCTGGATAACCTCTGTAATCAGTTCTTCCAGAACGATCAGCTTCCCTAAGCTAGTTTTGTTAAGCTTCTGCTGCTAGTTAAGCCGTTCTACTTTTTTGTAGAGCGTCTCTTCCTTAGTTGGCAGCTCTATTGCACAGATCCCTACCTCTTTCAACATCTCGGCGTCTACTATTCGTTCGGTTAACACCTTCTGGAACATGTTCGGATCTTCTTTCGCGCAGCTAGTCTTTCCTTCTCTTCTCGTTAACGCGTCGGCCTTTCTATTTTGAGCTCCGGGTTGATAGGTAATCTTAAAATCGAATCTGGATAAGTAGGCGGCCTACCGAGCCTAGCGACGTAACAGCTTCTGCATCTTTATAAAGTGGGTAAGCGACTGGTGGTCCGTAAGGACCTGGACCGTGCTTTTTCCTGCTATAAGCTCTAGTTTCCACTCCTCGAAAGCCTGAATAATAGCTAACAGCTCTTTATTATAAATAGCGTAGTTCCGCTTAGCATTATTTAAAGACATACTAAAGAAAGCTACTGGATAGAGGGTCTCGTCGTCGTCAGCGTATTAAGAAAGGACCCCTGCTGTTACTGTGTCGGAAGCGTCCGTTTCTACGTAGATTGTCTTTTCTAGTCGGAAATGTGCTAGCACTGGCGCTAAGGCCACCGCCTCTTTTAGCCGGTTAAAGGCTTCCGTACACCTCTCGTTCTATTGACCAGCGGCCTCCTTCTTTAATGCCTCGTTTAGGGGTCTCGCTATCTTACTAAAGTCCTTAATAAACTGTCGATAGTAGCTGCAGAATCCTAGAAACGCTCTGATTTGCGTAGTGTTTCCGGATTTCGGCTGCTTCTATTCCGTGACTGTAGCGACTTTTAAGGGGTCTATCCGAATCCCTTCTCTTCTAACGATAAGACTGAGATATTTGACTTCGGTCTAATAGAACTCGCTCTTCTTGTGTCTGCGTTCAATCCGGCCTCGCAGAGTCTCTTTAACACCCTCTCGATGTAGTCTGTATATTGCTCTCTCGTTCCTTCGGTGTAGATAAGAATGTCGTCTAAGTAGATAGACACGAACCGTTCCAGCATGTCTATAAAGGTGTAGTTTATAAAGCGTTGCCACACTGCCAGTACGTTGGTAAGTCCGAAAGGCATTACTAACTACTTGAAATTACCTATGCGCGTAGCGAATGCTGTAAGATCTTCCGTTTGTCCTTCTTCGTTTCTTAGTCGATAGAAAGCTTGTCGAATATCCAACTTGCTGAACTACTTAGCCTTCGCTACTCTCTGTATAATTTTATCAATTAGAGGCAGCGGATACACGTCTCTCTTAGTAACCTTATTGAGGCCTCTGTAATCTACGTACAGTCGGAGGCTACCTCTAGGTTTCCGTACGAAAAGAATCAGCAACGTATATTCGGCTAAGCTTAGTGTAGTAAACTTCTTCGCCAGATTCTCTCGAACAAACACTTCTACCTAGTCTAGCTCGGCTAGCGACAGCCTTCTTAGGGGTTCTGTTTCTAGCAGTGTAGCTCCTTCTTTTAGCCGGATCTTGTTGTTATATTCCGGTCGGTGGAGCGGCAGTAGGTTGGGGTCTGCTTTCGAGAACACATAAGTGTAACTATAGAGTTCTTTCGGTAATACCTCTAGCAGATCTACTTCTTCTTCTACTATTATCTTCCAGTAGTCTTCGATGTCTTTTATCGAGATAGCGTAAATCTTATTGTCCGGCGACCTCGCGAGGGTCGTTAAAGCCTCCGAGCTCATTATTCCGATTGTGTTTAGAGGGTCGGACCGGTCTATCGGAACCGGTTCGGTGGTCGTAACGTTCGGTTCTGCAGCGACGACGGTAGCCGATTCGGCAGCGACTCCACTCTGCTGGTCTTTGAACCCTAGCGTGCCTTCGCCTACGTCGACGACGGCTTTCTGGTTCTTTATCCATTTCTGTCCTATAATAATGTCAAACCTTCCGATATCTCTAATTCGGAACGTCGCTTCCGTAGTGCGACCAGCTAGGGTAGTCTTTAATGGCACATAATGCGTAACACTCTCAGTGTCTTGTCCGTTGTATGCCGAAATTCTCGTCGGCGACGCTAGCTTAACCGGGAAACTGTATCCTTTTATCAGTTTCTAAACTAGTTAATAGTGGATCGCGGCTCCGATAAGGGCTTTTGTATTAATAAAAGCTCTTAGCTAAAGTGGTCTGCTTAAGCTATCGAGGGGGTAGACAGTAATTAGAAGGATAATAGCTGTTTCCGTATTCACTTCCACTGCCGCTAACAGCGGATCGCTACAACTGTTAATGCTTCTATATTCTAGTGGCGCGGATCGCTCTAGTGCCCTATAGTCTATGCTAGATAGGGGGCCTATCCGTCCAGCTAGTCTTTTCCTAGGATTCGCAGTAGCACTCTACTATCCGCACTGTCGGTGTCGTTCGGAGCCGGCTCTATAGCTTGGATAGCCTTTCTCAGCTGCTGCTTTGTAGCTCGATACTCCTGCTTCTGCTTATCCGTTGCTTGGCATCTCGTAGCGATGTGGCCAGGCTTTCTATACGCGTAGCAGGTAGGGACGAACGACGAACGCGGCGAATACGATAGCTGCTAAGGTGCTCTCCGAAAAGGAGCAGGGGGTCTCGTTGTCTGCATTATCGACGGCTTCTAGTTCGATTCGCGTGACTTCGCGTAAGCGCTCAGGTTTCTGGCAGTAACTCTCGCTTAGTGCACGAAGCTCTTAAGGTCTTTGTCTTCTATAGAAGCTATAGCTGCGGCTAGTTTAGGGTTCAGCTTCTGCCTAAGTAGGTAGAGCTGCTTATCTTCCGACACTCTAGCTCTAATAGCATATTTTTGGAACAGTCCGTAAAATTCCTCGAACGTCTACTGTTTCTAGTTGATCTTGTCTAGCTGTTTACAGGCCGTCTTCTTTCGGAAGGGGTCTCCGAAGCGTTGATCCAGCGCTTTAATCGCTTCTTCGGCGGTTACCTCTTCTAGGTCCGCTACTAACGAAAAAGCTTTACCTTCTAATCGCGATTCCAGGTAGGCCAATCTATCTCCGGCACTGTTTCCAGCGTAATCGCGATCTATCTTGTTCTTTATCTTTTTCTTAAACGCTTCCTAGTCTTTAGGGTCCCCTCCCCTAAACGCTAGTAGATTAGGTAGTGACATTATCGGTGTTCCACCTTGACTATAGGCCGCTAGTAAAGCGGTCTCTGCTTGTTCTTCTCGATGTTGTAGCGGCGCCGACGACATCGCTGCTTCTATCTTAGCTAGACAAGCGGAGGAGGAGGGGCTAGCAACTAGGAGGGAGCTACTAGACAGGGCGGACGACATAATAGTAGCTAGTAGTAGTAGTAGCTAGTAGTAATAGTAGATAGTAGATAGTAGATAGTAGACAGTATTAGATAGTAGTAGACGGTAGACAGCAGGGGGAGAAGGCAGGCAGGGAATAGAAAGAAAGGAGGGAGGGAAAGAGAAGGGAGAGGCTTAAGGTAACTGCCTACTATAAGAGGGAATAGCAAGCAGGGCAGCTGCTACAAACAGGTAAAATGGCGAGAGGCAACCGCGACCTAGGGGGTAACGAGCAACGACGACTTGGACGGCCGAAAAAAAAATAGGAAGTCGCGACCTGCCAAAGGAACAGCAGGAGCTAAGTAAGTTTAGCACGCCGCTGTACAGAAAAGGGTACTACAAGAAGGGAAGGGGGGGGGGATTGTTAGGGGGCGCCGCCCGGCCCAGGTCCTAGACCTAACCTAAGCCAACTGTCGCCCTAAGGACTGCGACTTAGCGGCGCTAGCATAACCCTACCCTCTATACAGAACCACTAACAGGACCCTAATCCTGTACAGAGGGAGAACCCTATAGTCCTGCACAAAGGGGAACTACTGCCCCTCTAAATAGAGGGAAAACTCTGCACTACTATATAGAGGAGAGAACTCCTGATCCTCTGTACAGAGTGTGAACCTCGCATCCCTGCACAGAGGGAAATTGCTAGCTTAGCTTCGTAGGTACAAATTGTACAGCAGCAGACAACGAAGGAACTGCCTATCAGTTCCTTTATATAGATACCTAGCCTTAAGTTTCTGAACTAAGATTCTTAAGCCCCTTACATCTAGTTAAAAGAAGGAGCCGCACTGCCAAGAACGGAACCCCTAAGACGATTATCCCTGGCTAAGCTAGACTAAGTAGAAGTGTTTGTTTGAGAAAACCTGGCGAAGAAGTTTATTACGCCGAGCTCTGCCGAGTATACGTCGCCAATCCTTTTCGTACAAAAGCCTAGAGGTAGCTTCTGACTATACGTAGACGTTAGAGGCCTTAATAAGGTTACTAAGAGAGACGTATACCCGCTATCGCTAATCGACGAGACTATACAACGAGTAGCAAAAGCTAAGTAGTTTAGCAAGCTGGACATTCGCTAAGCGTTCTACCGACTAAGGAACGAGGAAGGACAGACGGAAGACCTTACGACGTTCGCTACGCGTATAGGCAACTTTAAGTAGCTAGTTATGCCTTTTGGACTTCCTAACGCGCCGGCGGTGTAGTAGCGTTCTATAAATTACATCTTTATAGACATACTAGAGCGGTTCGTGTCGATTTACTTAGATGACATCCTTATCTATACTTATAGAACAAGAGAGCAGCACACAGACTATATCGAAAGAGTGCTAACTAGGCTCCGTAAGGTAGGATTCAATGCAGATACGAAGAAGAGCGAGTTCTATTAGACCGAAGTCAAATATCTTGGTCTTATTGTTAGAAGAGATGGAATTCGGATAGACCCCTTAAAGGTCGCCGCTATAGCAGAATAGAAGCAGCTGAAGTCCAGAAACACTACCTAGATCAGAGCTTTTCTTAGGTTTTGCAGTTACTATCGACAATTTATTAAGGACTTTAGCAAGATAGCAAGACCCCTAAATAATACATTAAAGAAGGAGGCAGCTGGCCTATAGAACGAGAAGTGTACGGAGGTTTTTAATTAGCTACAAGAAGCGGTGGTTTCGGCGCTAGTGCTAGCGCACTTCCAACCGGAAAAGACGATCTACCTAGAAACGGACGCTTCCGACATAGTAACAGCAAGGGTCCTTTCTTAGTATAATAACGACGGCGAGACCCTCTATCCAGTAGCCTTCTTTAGCAAGTCTATTAATAAGGCTAAACAGAACTACGCTATCTACGACAAGGAGCTGTTAGCTATTATCCAAGCTTTCGAGGAGTAGAAGCTGGAGCTTATAGCTAGAAAGAGCACGGTCTAGGTCCTTACAGACTATCAGTTATTGACCTACTTTATAAAGATGCAGAAGCTCTCGTGCTGCTAGGCTCGGTAGGCCGCCTATCTATCTAGGTTCGACTTTAAGATTACTTATCGACCCGGAGCTTAAAACAGAAAGGCTAATACACTAACGAGAAGAAAGAGGATGACTAGCCGCGTAAAAGAAGATCCGAACATGTTCCAGAAGGTGTTAACCGAGCGGATAGTAGACGCCGAGGTATTAAAAGAAGTAGGGGTCTGCGCGATAGAACTGGCGACCGAGGAAAAGACACTCTACGAAAAGGTAGAGCAGCTTAACTGGCAACAAAAGCTTGGCAAAACCGGTTTAGGGAAGCTAATAGTTCTAAAAGAACTAATTATAGAGGTTATCTAGCTGATCTATAGTTCTAAGGATGTTGTCTACGCTAGCACAAAGAAGACAACAGAAGCTGTAAGGACAGTCTACTAGTTTCTGCAGATCTTCGAGCGATTTTACCGGTTTATTACTAATTGTTATATATATCGAGCTGCGAAGCCGCGTTACGGTCTTCCGGCCGGTCTATTAAAGGCACTTCTGATCCCTAAGAAACCATAGCAGCACATTACGATACATTTCGTAACCGGCCTGCCGGATTCCAATACATACAATGCCACCCTTAACGTAGTAGATCGTTTAAGCAAGGAGCGCTACTTTATCCCCTGCTAAGCAAAGGATAAAGGCACTACAGCAGAAGAGACAGCGAGGATAGTAATTCAGTATATATAGAAGCACTATAGCTTGCCGGGCACTATCACTACAGATAGAGGTCCTTAATTTACTACTAATATATAGAAGGCCATTAACTAAGTTCTCGGGATTCGCAGGAAACTTAGCACAACCGCTTACCCTTAGACCGACGGCCAGTCGGAAGTAGCTAACTGTAAGATAGAGAAATATCTACGAATCTTCTGCAGTTATTATTAAGAGCAGGTTAGGGTGTTGCGATAGCTAAATTCTGCACCAATTTAGCACAGTCTAAGGCTACCTTACTAGCGCCGTTTAAGAGAACTTATAGCTATCTTCTAAGAATAAGCTTTTAACCGCCGGACGAACTCAGCTCTTTAGAATCTTCTACTGCCACTTCGTTAAAGATAGTCGCCGCCGCCGCGGCAGAAGTGCTTAAATCTTAAATAGAAGAAGCGATAAGGGTAGCGAAAGAGGCGATGGAATCGGCCTAGAAGAAGATAGTAACTCGAGCTAATAGAAAGCGGTCGCCGATAGAATTCGAAGAAGGCTCAAAGGTATAGCTTAACATGCAGAACCTAATGCTAAAAGGCAACGCCAAGCTTAACCCCTGCTGCGTAGGTCTGTTCGCGATAGTAGAAAAGAGGTCGCTAGTAACTTATCGGCTCTAGCTACTAAAGTCGTTCCAAATCTGTAATGTCTGCTATTCGGATCTGCTAAGTCTAGACCCTAAGAACTGATCCGGGCACGCAGATATGATTCAATATGGCCTTTTTGATAACTATATCTCGAACTGAGGAGGGAAAGGAATCTATAGGGTGGTGGCGGAGGGCTTTCGTTGTGGTGGTGCCAAGGCCCGGCTCGGCCCGGACGGGCCGAGCCGAAATTCCAGGGTCCACCCTATCAATCTGTCCTACCTCTTTCTACCGCTGCAACACTACCCCCCTCCCTTACTAGCGGTCGCCCTCGACCGCTTAGTCACCCCATCTATCGAAAGTCTCTACTTTTTTTTTTTTTTCGTCTCTTTCTCGAAAATCCCCTTTGACGGTGATGTTACCTCTTCCGTCTTCTATCGCTTCTTGAGTTTCTTACGTTATCGGCGTCTAAGGTCCTTTACTTGTCGTTTATATAATCGATGCGCCTTATCCGTGCTATCTGATCTGAGCCGTGGGTCTATAGCTGCGGCGTGGCTGGTCTGTGCGTCGTCTTAGAGGTCTATATAGATCTTTCCGCAGCGCTGTTCTTCTTCTTCTTTTTCTCTTCCACTAAAGCCTTTACCCACTACGCAGTCGGCGGCGCCGCCGGCCGCGCAGTAGTGCCTAAAGCAATCACTTCCCGAAGCACGATCGTTTTTATCGGCTTCCGCGCCGGTAGAGCGGACGTGTCTCTATTGTCGGCATTAGAGCTACGCTGGTTTTGGCTTTTTCGGGTTCCGCGTGTAGAACTCTCTTAGCAGCTCCGCCGAATTCCGCAGGTTTTCGACCGGATACCATTTATAGTCTTCCGGCCACCCCTTCTACGAGATCCTCGCTTTAATAGACCCCCTTATCTTCTTTACGTCCATTATATCTTCCACCTCCCACTCTTCTTTATCACCGTCCATGTCAACTGGTAGGGGTTCGGCGAACCCCTGCTGCGGCAGACCGTTCTTAGGGTCTAGGCTTAGTAGATCGGAATGGAAAACGTCGTAGATCCGGAACGCCTTCGGCGGCTCGAGCCGATAAGTCACCGGCGACCTCTTTTCTATTATCTTGAACGGACCTACGTAGCGTAGGTTGAGCTTCGCGTTTCCTTTTAGCCTTAGGTTTCGCGTGTTAAGCTATACCTTTTAACCTTCTTCGAATTCTATTAGCGACCGGTTCCTATTAGTTCGAGTTACTATCTTCTTCTGAGCCGTCTCTATTGCTTCTTTCGCTACCTTGATCGCTTCTTCTATCTGAGATCGTAGCGCTTCTGCCGCCGCAGCGGCGACTCTCTTCGACGACGTGGCGGTAGGTGGTTCCGCAGAGCTGGGTTCGTTTGGCGGCTGAAAGCTTATCCTCGGAAGATAGCTGTATGTTATCTCGAACGGCGCCAGCGAGGTGGCCTTAGACAGTGCCGAGTTAGCGCAGAACTCGGCTATCGGCAACACCTTAACCCATTCTTCCTAATAATGGCCGCAGAAGGTTCGTAGGTATCGTTCTATCTTACGGTTAGCGACTTTAGACTGACTATCGGTCTGCGGATAAGCGGCTGTGCTGAGCTTTCCACTAATTCCGAGAGCTTGGTTAACAGCCTTCTATACGTCGGCGGTAAATTGAGGACCCCTATCCGTAGTAATAGTGTCCGGCAGCCCGTGGTGCTTCTATACGTGCTTAATTAGCATTCTCGCTGTTTCTTCTGCAGTGGTTCCTTCGTCTCTCGCTCGACAGGGGATAAAGTAGCGTTCTTTGCTTAATCGGTCCACTACGTTCAGCGTAGCGTTGTATCTATCGGAATCCGGCAGGCCGGTTACGAAGTCTATTATAATATACTGCCATGGTTTCTCGGGGATCAGAAGTGGCTTTAGCAGACTGGCTGGAAGACCGTAACGTAGCTTCGCGGCTCTGCATACGTAGCAATTGGCGATAAATCGGTGGATTCGTTCGTAGATCCGCGGAAACCAGTAGACCGTCCTTATAGCTTCCATTGTCTTCTTCGAGCCGGCGTAACCAACGTCTATAGAGCTATAGACCAGCTGGATGACCTCCGTAATTAGTTCTTCCCGAACTATCAGCTTCCCTAAACCGGTTTTGCCGAGTTTCTGTTGCTAGTTAAGCTGCTTTACCTTCTCGTAGAGCATCTCTTCTTTAGGGGCCGGCTCTACTGCACAGACCCCTATCTCTTTTAACACCTCTGCGTCTACTATCCGCTCGGTCAACACCTTCTGGAACATGTTCGGATCTTCCTTCGCGCAGCTCGTCTTTCCTTCTCTTCGCGTTAGCGCGTTAGCCTTTCCGTTTTGAGCCCCCAGTCGATATGTAATCTTGAAGTCGAATCCTGATAAGTAGGCAGCCTACCGAGCTTGGCGGCGTAAGAGCTTCTGCGTCTTTATAAAGTAGGTCAGCGACTGGTGGTCCGTAAGAACCTGGACCGTGCTCTTTCCAGCTATAAGCTCCGGTTTCTACTCCTCGAAAGCCTGAATAATGGCCAGTAGTTCTTTATCGTAGATCGTATAGTTCCGTTCAGCCTCGCTTATTGACTTTCTAAAGAAAGCGACTGGATAGAGGGTTTCGTCGTCACTATATTAAGAAAGGACCCCTGCCGTTACTGTGTCGGAAGCGTCCGTTTCTATATAGATCGTCTTTTCTGGCCGGAAGTGTGCTAGAACTGGCGCAGAGGCCACTGCTTCTTTTAGCCGGTTAAAGGCTTCCGTGCACCTCTTATTCTATAGGCCGGCGGCCTCTTTCTTTAGTGCCTCGTTTAGGGGTCTCGCTATCTTGCTGAAGTCCTTAATAAACCGTCGATAGTAGCTGCAGAAGCCGAGAAACGCTCTGATTTGCGTAGTGTTTCCGGATTTCGGCTGCTTCCACTCGGCGACAGCGGCGACCTTTAAGGGATCTATACGAATTCTATCTCTTCTAACGATAAGACCGAGATATTTGACCTCGGTTTAATAGAACTCGCTCTTCTTCGTGTCCGCGTTTAATCCGACCTCGCGGAGCCTCTTTAACACTTTCTCGATGTGGTCCGTGTGCTGATCTCTCGTCCCGTCCGTGTAGATAAGAATGTCGTCCAAGTAGATAGACACGAACCGCTCCAGCATGTCTATAAAAGTGTGGTTTATAGAGCGTTGCTACACTGCCGGCGCGTTAGTAAGTCCGAAAGGCATTACCAACCATTTAAAATTGCCCATACGCGTAGCGAATGTCGTAAGGTCTTCCGTCTGTCCTTCTTCGTTCCTTAATCGATGGAATGCTTGGCGAATATCCAGCTTGCTGAACCACTTAGCCTTAGCCACTCGTTGTATAGTTTTATCGATCAGAGGTAGCGGATACACATCTCTCTTAGTAACCTTATTAAGGCCTCGATAGTCTACGCAGAGTCGCAGGCCACCCCCTGGGTTCCTTACGAAAAGAATCGGTAACGCGTACTCGGCGGAACTCGGCGTAATAAACTTCTTTGCCAAATTTTCGCGAACAAACACCTCTACTTGGTCCAGTTCGGCCGGTAACAGTCTTCTTAGGGGCTCGGTTCTTAGCAGCGTAGCTCCCTCCTTTAATCAGATCTTGTTGTTATATTCCGGTCGATAGAGCGGCAATAGGTTGGAGTCAGCCTTTAAGAAGACGTCAGCGTAACTATGGAGCTCGTTTGGCAGCACCTCCAGTAGATCCACTTCTTCTTCCGCTATTATCTTCCGGTAGTCTTTAATGTCTTTTATTAAGATAGCGTAAATCTCGTTGTCCAGTAACTTCGCGAGGGTCGATAAAGTTTCCGAGCTTATCATTCCTATTGTGCCTTAAGGGTCAGGCTGATCCATCGAAGCCGCTTCGACCTTCGTAACGTTCGGTTTGGCGTTGGCCACTGTAACCGATTCGGTGACTGATTTGATAGCGGCTAAGCCGCTGATCGGTTTTCTGAATCCCATTGTGCCTTCTCCTACGTCAATAATCGCTCCCTGGTTCTTTATCCATTTCTGCCCTATAATAATGTTAAATCTTCCGATATCTATAATTCGGAACGTCGCTTCCGTAGTGCGACCAGCCAAAGTGGTCCTTAATGGCACATAGTGCGTAACACTCTCTGTGTCTTGTCCGTTGTACGCCGAGATCCTCGTCGGTGACGCTAACTCCACCGGATAGCTGTATCCATTTGTCAGCTTCCGGACCAGTCGGTGGTAAATAGCCGCGCTAATAAGAGCTCCTGTGTCGATAAAAGCTTTTAACTAAAGTGGTTTGCTCGATCCATTAAGGGGGTAGACAGTGATTAGAAGGATAATAGCTGTTTCCGTGTTCACTTCCACCGCAGCCGATAGCGGATCGCTGCAGCTATTGATGCTCTCTTTCGTCGACGTGGTTCGCGTTGGTGCCCTGTTGTCTATGCTAGATAGGGGGCCTATCCTTCCAGCTGGTCTTTTCCTAGGATTCGCAGGGGCACTCCACCGTCTGCGCTATCAGTGTCGTTCGGAGCCGGTTCGATGGCTTGAATAGTCTTTCTCGGCAGTGGCGGCTGCGGCTGCTTTATAGCGCAATACTCCTGCTTCTGCTTATCCGAAGCTTGGCATCTCGTAGCGATGTAGCTAGGCTTTCCGCATGCGTAGCACGTAGGGCCGAACGCCGATCGCGGTGAATACGACAACTGCTAGGGCGGTCGTCGGAAAGGCGCAGGGGGCCGCGCCGTTTGCGCCCACGGCGACGACTTCTAAATCGATTCGCGTGCTTTCGCGTAAGCGTTCAAGTTTCTCGCAGTGACCCTCGCTCGATGCACGAAGCTCTTAAGGTCTTTATCTTCCACCAAGGCCATAGCTGCAGCGAGCTTAGGGCTCAGTTTCTGTCTTAGTAGGTGGAGCTGCTTATCTTCCGCTACTCGGGCTCTAATTGCATATTTTCTGAACAAACCGTAGAACTCCTCGAACGTCTGCCGGTTCTAGTTGATCTTGTCCAACTGTTTACAGGCAGTCTTCTTCCGGAATAGGTCTCCAAAGCGTTGATCTAGCGCTTTGATCGCTTCCTTAGCGGTCGCCTCTTCTAGGTCCGCCACTAGCGAAAAAGCTTTACCTTCTAGTCGCGATTCTAGGTACGCTAGTCGGTCTCTAGCGCTGTTTCCGGCGTAGTCGCAGTCTATCTTATTCTTTATCTTCTTCTTAAACGCTTCCTAGTCTTTAGGGTCTCCGCCTCTAAACGCTAGTAGGTCCGGCAATAATGTTATCGGGGTGCCACCTTGA
Organism: Pseudocercospora ulei; assembly: GCA_016165855.1. Classification (NCBI taxonomy): domain Eukaryota; kingdom Fungi; phylum Ascomycota; class Dothideomycetes; order Mycosphaerellales; family Mycosphaerellaceae; genus Pseudocercospora; species Pseudocercospora ulei. Next base: position 687,962 of record JACWNB010000024.1, on the reverse strand, counting down.
CTATAGGCCGCCGGTGAGGCGGTCTCTGCTTGTTCTTCTCGATGCGGTGGCGGCGGCGGCATCGCTGCTTCTATATTAGCCAGTTGATCCTTTAGCGCCTTCAGTTGCGCTAGTCTATTCGCCGCCAGGTTCTCTAACACGTCGATAATGGTTTCTGCCGATTCCTTCTCGGCTCTTACTGTCTCTACTTCCTCCCTTAACTGTCTCTTTTCTTCTAGCGTTCTGAAGAACAGTGTCTCGATAAGGTCTATGCTATCGTAGACCTTCCCTATCCTATTCTCGTTTACGTAGTCTTCCAGTTCCTCTATTGTGCAGTCGTAGATCTTCCTGTATTCGCTTATTCGTTCCTTAATCTCTGCGGTCTCTTCTGCCGTAAAACCGCTAATAATAATCTTATTGTTAACGACACTAGAGCGCCTACTCGCTCTGTTAGTCTTTCTCTTTCCGCAGCGGCCTGTTACGCTACTCTCTACCGCTAAGAAGCCTTCCATCTTCTCGCGGTGCTAATGTTTGGTTTGGTTGTGTTGGTGCGCGTACGTTATTCGGGTTTCCGGATGCTTCGACGGGCCCTTTCGCGCAGCGCGGGGTTGGTGTAGAGAGTGAGTTCGAGATATAATAATCTGGGCACGCAGATATGATTCAATACGGCCTTTTTGATAACTATATCTCGAACTGAGGAGGGAAAGGAATCTATAGGGTGGTGGCGGAGGGCTTTCGTAGTGGTGGTGCTAAGGCCTGGCTTAGCTCAGACGGGCCGAGCCGAAATTCCAGGGTCCACCCCATCAATCTGTCCCACCTCTTTCCACCGCTGCAACAAGAACGGTTTTCCGGAACAAGGGTTTGCTAAACTCCTACTAATCGAGATAGATAGTAAAAAAGAAGAGTAGGAGGTAGAAGATGTAGTAGATATAAGAAAGATAAGAGGGTCTATCGAAGCGAGGATCTTATAGAAGGGATAGCTAGAAGACTATAAATAGTATCTAGTTAAGAATTTTCGAATATCGGCAGAGCTGTTAAAAGAGTTTTATGTCCGGAACCCGAAGAAGCCGAGGCCTAAGTAGCTCCGAAGTTGATAGCTCTAGAAGAGATAGAAGAAAAAGAAAGGCCGCGTCCGCTCTATTAGTACAAAAACTGATAAAGACGATCGCAGCGGTACGCTTAGCTAGAGTCCGCGGCTCTACCACTACCACTAACGTTCAACGGCTTTGCAGGTCGGATAATAATGGTAAAGCCGAGGACGGCGCTACCGCTTTGGCGCACTTTGTAACCGTCTTTGTTCTTTGCTAACACTAACTGCCGGCCCTGCTGGACGGATAATAACAGCGAAGAACGAAGCCGACGCTATTAAAGCAGCCTTGCAGTAACGCTTAAGGCCTTTAGTATAGAAGAAAAACAGGAAGACATAGCGCGCTGCGGATAGATCTATATAGACCCTCTGTAGCGGCGTACAGGCCAGCTACGCCGCATCTCAGATAGCTGTTAACTTAGATTAGATAGCTCCAATTAGATAGACGCCAAGTAAACGACTTTAGATAGCGATAATATAAGGAGAATAAAGACAACGAAAGAACGATGTTTTTAAGATAAAAGAAACGAAGAGGTAACGTCAATTCTAAGAAGGGTTTCTACAGAAGAGCCGCGAATCGGACAGAAGAAGAGGACGAAGAGACAGAAAAAAAAGAAGAAAAGAAAGATAAATTGAAAAAAAAAGAAGAGAGCTAGAAATAGGAAGTAAGCGGTAAAGGGCGACTGCTAATAGGGGAGGGGGGTGGTGTTACGGCGGCAGAAAGGAGTGGGACTAAGTAATAGGGTAGACCCTTGAAATTTTGGCTCGGCCCTTCCGGACCGAGCCAGGCCTTAGCGTGCCCACCCCTAAAGCCCTTACCTACTGCTGCATAGATTCCTTTCCCTCCTTAGTTCGAGATATAGTTATTAAAACAGCCGTATTGAATTATATCTGCGTGCTCGGATTAACAGGCGCACTAGCATTATAAACAATAAGACTATTATCAAAGGCCTTACAGCAGAAGGAACCTAGGAAGTAAAAGAGAGTATAACTAACTATCTAAGACTGTACGCGTATACGCCCGGCGAACTAGAAGTATACGTAGCAGAACACACAATCGAGAAGGTCTACGACGCTATAGCCTTTATTAAGACGCTGTTCTACAAGAAACTGGAAGAGAACAGACAGCTTAAAGAAGACGTAGAGGCAATAGCCGCCGAGAGAGCGTCTGCAGAGACTACTATCGAAGTCCTTAAGCACTAAGTAGCAGCACAACTAACTTAACTAAACGGGCTAAGGGCTTAGTTAGCAAACGCGTTAGCGTTACTGCTACTGCTGCTGCTACAGGAAGGTCAAACTAAGCAAGCCTCGCTAGCAGCCTACAGCTAAGGTAGCACTTAGATAACGTTATTACCTAACCTATAGATCTTTGGTAGTAGGAACCTAGAGATATAGGAAGTCTTTAAGAAGAAGATAGTAAACAAGATAAACCGCGACTACTTTACTAACAGCGAGGACGACAAGCTGGCGTATCTAGAATCGCGACTAGACGGTAAAGTATTTACGTTAGTAGCGGACCTAGAAGAAGCAACTGCTAATAAGGCTATCGAAGCCCTAGATTAATGCTTCGCCGACAATTTCCGTAAGTAGACGGCTTGCGAACAACTTAACAAGGTTAGCCAACACTAGCTATCGTTTAAAGAATTTTACAGACAGTTTAGAAAGCACGCAATTAGGGCTAAGGTGCCTAAGAGTAAACAGTTGCACCTACTAAGGAAGAAATTAAGACCTAAGCTAGCTAACGCTTTAGTTTCTCTGCGAACCAGAGACCTTTAAGCCTTTGTAGATTAAGCGAGAGTAACCGCTAGAAACATAAACGAATACGGCAGACTACCGACCTAATAGGAGCCGAGTTAGCGACTACTACTCGCACTATTAGCCCAGCCTTCGTCCTCGTTTCGACGAGGACTCCAGCAACCTTATTCACTGCGTTCGACATTCGTCCCTACCTGTTACGTATGTGAAAAGCCTAGCTATATCGCTACTAGGTGCCTAGCAACCGCTTAGCAGAAGCGAGAGTATTAGGCTACGAGACTAACACTAGTAACACTGCTGCTAAGGAAGAGCGTCCAAGCTATAGAATTGACGCCGAACGACACTAACAGCGTAAACAGCAGAGTACTTTTAAGAATCTTAGAAAAAGACTATCTAGACAGATAGACCCCCTACCTAGTATAAATAATAGGGCACTACTACGATCTATACGGCTAGAAGAAGAAGAAAGCATTAACAGCTGCAACGACCTACTTTCGGCTACAGTAGAAGCGAACACGGAGACCGCTATCATTCTTCCAATTACTGTCTACCCCCTTAAGAGCTTAACGCACCAGCCTCGACTTATTTCGGCCAATTAGGTCTTTCTATCCTTCTAGTCTTTCTTCTGTTTCTGCCTCTTATTTTTTTTGTCTTCTTTTTCCGTCCGGTTTGCGGTTTCTTCTGCGAAAATCCTTCTTCAAGATTAACGTTACCTCTTTTTTTCTTCTATCTTAAAAACATTGTCCTTTCGTTATCTTCTTGTTTTCTTACATCGTTGCTATCTAAAGTCGCTTACTTGGCGTCTATCTAATCGGAGCTATCTGATCTGAGCTAATAGCTACCTAAGCTACAGTGTAACTGGTCTGTGTACTGCTGCAGAGGGTCTATATAGATCTGTCCGCAGTGCGCTATCTCTTCTTCTTTTTCTTCCTTACTAAGGGCCTTAAGTGCTACTGCAAAGCTGCTTTGGTTGCATTAGCTTCGTCTTCGCTATTAGTGTTAGCGAAGATAAAGGCGGTTACTAAGCGTGCCGAAGCAGTAGCGCCGTTCTCGACTTTACTGTTATTATCCGACCGGCCAAACCGGCGGACGGTCACAGTGTAATCGAGGACCAAAGCGCACTGCTGCGATCGTTTCTATTAGTTTTCGCACTAATAGAACAGACGCGGCCTTTCTTCTTCTTCTATCTCCTTTAGAGCTATTAGCTTCGGAGCTACTCAGGTCTCGGCTTCTTCGGGTTCTGGATATAGAACTCTCTGTATCTTGTCCGTTGTATACTAAGATTCGCGTTAGCGACACTAATTCTACTGGATAACTATATCCGTTTATCAGTTTCTGGACTAGTTAATAGTAGATCACTGCGCCGATAAGCGCTCCTGTATCGATAAAGGCTCTTAATTAAAGGGGGCTGTAGAAACTATTAAGGGGGTAGACAGTAATCGGAAGGATAATAGCGGTCTCGGCATTTCCTTCTACTGCCGCTAAGAGCAGATCGTTACAACTATTGATGCTTCCTTCTTCTAATAATGCAGGTCGTATTAGTGCCCTATTGTCTATGCTAGATAGGGGGTCTATCTATCTAGCTAGTCTTTTCCCAAGATCCTTAATAGCACTCTACTGTCTACGCTGTCGGTATCGTTCGGTGCTAGCTCTATAGCTTGGATAGTCTTCCTTAGTAGCAGTAGCTTCGTAGCACTATATTCCTGCTTCTGTTGTGCCGTCGCCTGGCATCTAGTGGCGATATAGCTAGGCTTTCCGCATACGTAATAGGTAGGGACGAACGACAAGCGCAGCGAATAGGATTGCTGCTAGGGGCGTCGGAAAGGAGCAGCGTAATCCGAGCGCGCAGATATAATTCAATACGGCTGTTTTAATAACTATATCTCGAACTGAAGAAGGAAACGAATCTGTACGGCGGTAGGTAAGGGCTTTAGGGGTAGTGTGCCAAGGCCCGGCTTAGTCCAGAAGGGCCGAGCTAAAATTCTAAGGGTCTACCCTATTACTTAGTCCCACCCCTTTCTGCCGCTGTAACACTACCCCCCTCCCTTACTAGCGGTCGACCTCGACCGCTTACTTATCTCTTCTGCTTTTTTTTTTGATTCGCAGTTCCTTCTGCAGAAACCCCTTCTTAAAACTGACGTTACCCCTTCGCTTTCTTCTATCTCGAAAGCATCTCCTTTCTTTATCTTCTTTCTTCTTACATCGTTACTATCTAACGTCTTTTACTTAGCGTCTATCTGATCGGAGCTATCTGATCTGAGCTGGCAGTTATCTGAGCTGCGGCATAGCTGGCCTGTACGCCGCTGCAGAGGTCTATATAGATCTATCCGCAGCTCGCTATCTTTTCTTCTTTTTCTTCTCTACTACGGTCTCGGGTGCTACCGCTAGGCTGCCTTAGTAGCGTCGGCTTCCTTCTTTGCCATTATTATTCTTCTAGCTAAGCTAGTAGATAGTAGTAACAGAGAGCAAAGACCCTAACTAAGCGCGCTAGCAGTGGTGCCGTCTTCGGCCTTATAGCTATTATCCGACCGGCTTCGCCGGTCGGCAGTAGTAGTGGTAGAGCCGAAGACTCTAGCTAAGCGATCTCTACGATTGTTTCTATCGGCTTCTGTACCAATAGAGCGGACGCGGCTTTTCTTCTTCTTCTAGAACTATTAACTTTGGAGCTACTTAGGCTTCGGATTCCTTGGGTTCCGGACATAAAACTCTCTTAGTAGCTCCGCCGAATTCCAGAGGTTCTCGGCCGGGTACTATTTATAGTCTTCCGGCTATCCTTTCTATAAGATCCTTGCTTCGATAGATCCTCTTAGCTTTCTTATATCTATTACATCTTCTACTTCCTATTCTTCTTCTTTACTATCTATCTCGACCGGCGGAGGTTTAGCGAACCCCTAATCCAGAAGACTGTCTTTAGGGTCTAAACTTAGCAGGTCCGAAAAAAAGACGTCGTAGATCTGGAACGATTTCGGTAGCTAGAGCCGATAAGTTACCGGCGACCTCTTCTCTACTATCTTAAACGGACCTACGTAGTAGGGGTTAAGCTTGGCATTGCCTTTCAGCCTTAGGTTCTGCATATTAAGCTATACCTTTTGGCCTTCTTCGAATTCTATTAGCGACCGCTTCCTATTAGCTCGAGTTACTATCTTCTTCTAAGCCGATTCTATTGCCTCCTTCGCTACCCTAACCGCTTCTTCTATCTGAGATCTAAGCGCTTATACTGCAGCGGCGGCAACTCTCTTCGACGAAGTGGCGGTAGAGGTTTCCAAAGAGCTAGGTTCGTTCGGCAGTTAGAAGCTTATTCTTAGAAGATAACTATAAGTTATCTCGAGCGGCGCTAGTAAGGTAGCTTCTAACTGTGCTTAATTGGCACATAATTCGGCTATCGGCAATACCTTAACCTACTCTGCTTAATAATAACTGCAGAAAATTCGTAGATATTTTTCTATTTTACGATTAGCTACTTCGGACTAACTGTCGGTCTAAGGGTAAGCGGCTGTGCTAAGCTTTCCGCGGATTCTGAGAGCATATTTGATAGCCTTCTATACGTCGGCAGTGAATTAAGGACCGCTATCTGTAGTAATAGTGTCCGGCAGACTATAGTGCTTCTATATATACTAAATTAGCATTCTCGCCGTCTCTTCTACAGTAGTTCCTTTATCCTTCGCTTAGCAGGGGATAAAGTGGCGTTCTTTGCTTAGTCGATCTACTACGTTAAGTGTAGTATTATATCTATCGGAATCCGGAAGGCCGGTTACGAAATCTATCGTAATGTGCTGCTACGGTTTCTTAGGGATCGGAAGTAGCTTTAATAGGCCGTCCGGAAGGCCGTAACGTAGTTTCGCTACTCGACACACGTAACAGTTGGCAATAAACTGGTAGATCCGTTCGAAGATTCGCAGAAACTAGTAGATTATCCTTGCCGCTTCTATTGTCTTCTTAGAGTTAGCGTAGCCAACATCCTTAGAACTATAGACTAGCTAGATAACCTCTGCAATTAGTTCTTCTAGAACTATTAGCTTCCCTAAGCCTGTTTTGCCAAGCTTCTGCTGCTAATTAAGCCGTTCCACTTTCTCGTAGAGCGTCTCTTCTTCTGTTATCGGTTCTATTGCGCAGATCCCTACTTCTTTTAATACTACGGCATCTACTATCCGTTCGGTCAACACCTTCTAGAACATGTTCGGATCTTCTTTCGCGCAGCTGGTCTTCCCTTCTCTTCTCGTTAGCGCGTCGGCCTTTCTATTTTAAGCTCCGAGTCGATAGGTAATCTTGAAATCGAATCTAGATAAGTAGGCGGCCTATTAAGCTTAGCGACGTAATAGCTTCTGCGTCTTTATAAAATAGGTTAGCGACTAATAGTCTGTAAGAACCTGAACCGTGCTCTTTCCGGCTATAAGCTCCGGCTGCCACTCCTTAAAAGCCTGGATAATAGCTAGCAGTTCTTTGTCGTAGATAGCGTAGTTCCGCTTAGCCTCGTTTATGGACTTGCTAAAGAAAGCTACTAGACAGAGGGTCTCGTCGGCGTTATTATACTAAGAAAGGACCCCTGCTGTTACTGTATTAGATGCGTCTGTCTCTAAGTAGATTATCTTTTCTGGTCGAAAGTGCGCTAGCACTGGCGCCGAGGCTACTGCTTCTTTTAGTCGATTAAAAGCCTCTGTACACTTCTTATTCTATAGGCCAGCGGCCTCCTCCTTTAATGCTTCGTTTAGGAGTCTCGCTATCTTGCTAAAGTCCTTTATAAATCGCCGATAGTAGCTGCAGAACCTGAGAAAAGCTCTGATTTAGGTAGTGTTTCCAGATTTCGGCTGCTTCTATTCCGCTAGGGCGGCGACCTTTGCAGGGTCAATCCGAATTCCGTCTCTTCCAACGATAAGACTGAGATATTTTACCTCAATTTGATAGAATTTGCTCTTCTTTGTGTCCGCGTTTAATCCAACCTCGCGGAGCCTAATTAGCACCCTCTTAATGTAGTCTGTATATTGTTCCCTCGTTCCGTCGGTATAGATAAGAATATCCTCTAGGTAAATAGACACGAACCGTTCCAGCATATCTATAAAGATGTAGTTTATAAAACGCTGCTACACTGCGGGCGCGTTGGTAAGTCCGAAAGATATTACTAACTGCTTGAAATGGCCTATACGCGTAGCGAATGTTGTAAGATCTTCCGTTTGTCCTTCCTCGTTCCTTAGTCGGTTGTTAGGGGGCGCCGTCCAGCCTAGGTCCTAGACCTAAGCCAGCCGTCGCCCTAAGGACTGCGACTTAGCGGCGCTAGCACGACCCTACCCTCTGTACAGAGTTACCGATACGACCCTACTCCTGTACAGAGGGAGAATCCTATAGCCCTGTATAGAGGGGAATTGCCGCCCCTCTAAACAGAGGGAAAACTCTGCATTCTATGTAGAGGGAAACTCCTGACCCTCTATATAGAGTTAGGAACCTTGCTCCCCTGTAAAGAGGGAAATTGCTCGCTTGGCTTCGTAGGTACAAATTGTATAGCAGCAGACGACGAAGGAACTGCCTATTAGTTCCTTTATATAGATACCTAGCCTTAAGTTTCTAAACTAAGATTCTTAAGCCCCTTATATTAGGAACTAGTCTTACTGTTAGTAACTGCAGTAATATAACGAAGATAGACAGCGACATCCCTATAGAAACTACGGCTATACAGGATTATATGTACTAGATATACGAGGAGCTGCTAGCACGCAAGGCCTAGCTCGAACAGCAAGTAAGCCACTAGGCTGCGATAATTTCCTAACGGGAACAGGAGCTCCGACAGCTTAGGGCGTCCGATTGCGATCCGATCCCTACAACGACAACGACGAACACGACGGCCTATACCCCGGCCCCTAAGAGCAAACTCCCTAACGTTACTACCTACGATAGTAAGGCTCCAGCCGAGTACCCCTCCTAGGCTGCCTAGATACGCTCTAAGCTTTTAGTCGACTTAGGAGTATACCTAACCGAGCTAGACAAGGTAGTGTACCTCTTTAGGAGGTTAAAGGGCAGGGCGGCAGCACGAATTCTGCTGTACTATAAGATAGCTATTGCCAACCTAGCAATAGCAACTACGACGATGCTCTAGACAGCTCTTAACAGGAGCTATAAGGACCTAGACTGCGAAAGCTAAGCACTCCTATAGGTTAACACTATAAAGCAAGGATGCAAGACTGTACGAGAGTTCCTCGCAGAATATAATTAGACCCTAGCTGTAAGGGGCTCAAGAATCTTGATTTAGAAACTTAAGGTTAGGTATCTATATAAAGGAACTAATAGGCAGTTCCTTCGTCGTCTGCTGCTGTACGATTTGTACCTACGAAGCCAAGCCAGCAATTTCCCCCTTTGTGCAGGGGTACTGGGTTCACCCTTCGTACAGAGGGTCGGGAGTTACCTCCTCTGTACAGTAGTGCATAGTTCACCCCCCCTATTTAGAGGGGCGGTAGCTCCCCTTTGCGTAGGACTGTAGTGTTCTCCCTCCGTACAGGAGTAGGGTCCTGTCGGTGGTTCCGTACAGAGGGTGGGGTCGTGCTGGCGCCGCTAAGTCGCAGTCCTTAGGGCGACGTTCGGCTTAGGTCGGGTTTAGGGCCTGGGCCGGACGGCGCGCCCCTAACAATACCCCCCCCCTTCCCTTCTCGTAGTGTTTTTTCTATACGGCGTCGCGCCTAAATCAACCAGCTCCTGTTGTTCCTTTGGTAGGTTGCGGCTTCCTATTCCGTCTGGTCGTCTAAGTCGTTGCCCCTCGCTACTTCCCTTAGGTCGTAGTTGCCTCTTGCTATTTTACCTGTTTGTAGCAGCTGCCTTGTTTGCTATTTCCCTTATAGCAGGCAGTTGGCTCCAGCCTTCTCCCTTTTTTTCTTCCCTTACACTGTCCACTGTCTACCGTCTATCTACTACCGTCTACTATCTACTATCTACTATTACTACCAGCTACCAACTACTAACTACTAACTACTACTAGCTACTATCTACTAACCACTACTAGCCACTATCTACTATGTCGTCCGCCCTGTCTAATGGCTCCCTTGTAGTTGCTGGCCCCGCCTCCTCCCATCGTCTGGCTAGGGTCCTACCCTACTTCGTCCTCTAGGAGTAGGACCCTTAACTTAACTAGCAGCTGCTCTTCTAGTTCGTACGGAATCCCGTCTTCCGTACAGTCTAGGCTAACGTCTTAGGTGCTACACCCGCGAGCAGCGGGATGCGGCTGGGCTCCCCTTCTACGCCTTCTAGTGTAACCCCGTCTGGGTTATACCTAAGCAGGTAGGCACGGCCCGGCCGTCGTACGTTAATGCCCTCCTTATCGCTACCTAGGGCCAGCTCTATGCCCCCTGCCCCAACTCCCTCCAGCCTATACTTAGCCTGTACCGCCTCCTAGGCTTCTGGGCTAGGGTGTGTGCCTCGTATAAGTGGAAGGATAGCTCCTTCTACTGCCCCTTCCGCTGTCTGGGGGAGGCACGTAGGGGTAGGGGAGTGCCTCCGCTCCCTGGGGCTGGTTCTGGTAGGGGTAGGGGCCCGGCCGGGCCCGAGGTAGTGGTGGTTACAGATAATGAGTAGGTAGTTCTGGTTCCCCCTAGGGGGGGGGGGTGGCTAGTAAGCTACCCTCCCCCCCCCTAGGTAGTGTAAGGAATTTCGGATAGTTTTCTTTTAACTCCTTCCGTTTCCACTTCCCCTCCTATTCGTCCCTTAGCTGTTCCTTTCTTCCAGCCTTTATTTCGTACAGTGTCGTACGATGTCGTGTTAGCGGGGCCCTGTAGAGTCCTACGTCGTAATGCTCGATCCTTTAACAACCCTGGTCTGCCTGCAGCTACCCTATCCTTAGGGCGGATCGTGCCTCCTTCCGTTATACGGCGCAGTGTTACTGTAACTAGGCAGGGGGATGATTCTCCTCCTACCTGTCCAGTGCAGTTGTGTCTTGCAGAGCCTTGTACGGTTTCTACGTAGGCTCTGCCTATCCTCTCTATTTTACTAAGCACTCTGTCTTCCCTCGCCTCCTTCGACTCTTAAGGATCCCCTCTACTTTATACTCTTCCTAGCCCTTAGTTATAATTGCGGGCAGGCGCGCGTCGTCAGTCGTCTGGTGTAGCAGGGGGTCCGTGTTCGCTGGTCGTACGAGGTCTACGTAAAAGACTAGGTAGATCCCTAGGGGGGTGTTTAGTCGTACAGTATATGTCCCTACCGGCCGGATTACTGTAAACTTCCTGTTCCTCTAATCTAGCTTCTTGCTCGGCCGGTCCGTACGGATGTTCCGCTGGTTTAACCAGACCTGATCCCCTGCCTTGTACCTTAGTGCCGCCTGTCGTCCCTTGTTGGCCTGCTCTTCCGCATTCTGCTAGGCTATAGCTAGGCTTACCTTTGCCTATTAGTAGGCGTTCGTAATCGTCCGTACGATAGCCTCTCCTTGCTAGATTGGGGATCGTACAGGGTGCAGGGTGTTACCGCTCGGGGTCGGTAGGAGCGGGGAGTAGTCGTATCTGTAGGTCGTAAAGAAGGGGGACAGTCCCGTAGCATCGGCTGTACAGCTATTAATAGCCAGCTCCGCTATAGGGAGGAGTCGGTTCCAGTTCGTCTGGTTATAGTCTACGTACGCTCGGAGGTACGCTTCCAAAGTTGAATTGACCCTCTCTGTCGCCCCGTCTGTTTGTAGGTGCTATGTAGTCGACAGACGACGTTCTACCTTTAGCAACTAGCAGATCCTTGCCTAGAGCTAGCTCGTAAACTGTGTCCCCTAGTCTAATACGATTGACCTAGGGAAACCGTGCTTGCTAAACGTCGTCTGTATAAAGGCCTAGGCGGTGTCCTTAGCTGTAATAGAGTCCATTCCCTCTAGTATTACCCCCTTCGTTAATTTGTCTGTAACTACTATAATGTTCCGCCGTCTATCGCTTTTAGGGAGGTCCGTAATAAAGTCTACTGTTAGATCTTGCTAGGGCCGGTCCGGTATCGGTAGGGGCTTCAGCAGCCTATGCTTTAGCTCGCGCTAGGGCTTCGTTCGTCTGCATACATCGCAGTTCTGTACGAACCTGCGAATGTCCTTTGCTATCGCCGGCCAGTAGTAGTCCTAAGCAATAATGCTGTACGTCTCCTCGCGCCCTAGGTGCCCGGTAGCTATAGAGTTATGCGCCTGTTGTATTAAGCTCATATAGAGCTTCTCGTCCGCTGGGACCTATATCCGATTCCTAAACCTTAGGTTGTTCTCCTCGTCTACTGAACACTCGGCTATCGACACCTTAAGATAGAGCTCGGCTGGGAGCTTCCGTTGCCCTCCCTAGATCGCCGTACAGGCCCCTCGGTATACCTCGTCCTTTTCTACTGCCTCTTCCTATACTTGCAGTTGGGGTTCCTATAGGTGTGTCGCCGCTAGGCGGATAGTCTCTCCGTCCGGCTCCCCCTTAAACATCTGAAATGTTCGTAACTTTAGCCGGTCGTCTTCGTACGTCGTTAGCATGTCCTGGTCCTGTCTAGACAGTGCATCGGCTCTGCTGTTATCCTTACCCTTGCAGTACTGGAGTCTTATGTTAAACCGGCTTAGGTACATTGCCTATCGTACGTGCCTCTCGGACAGCTTCCGGGGTTAAGTAAAGTATTCTAGGTTCTTGTAGTCCGTTAGGGCGAGGAACTCGGACACCGAGCAGAGTTCTCTATCCTAGGCTTCGCAACACCGTACGACTGCTAGCAACTCTTTGTCGTAGATAGGGTAGTTGCACTTAGCTAGGGAGTTCTTCTTAGAGAAATACGCGTATAGGTGTAGGAGTCCGTCCGAGCCTACCTATAACAGGATACCCCTAATGCAGTACTCCGAGGAGTCAGTTTCCAGTATTGTTATACGCTCTAGGTCGAAGGCGGCGAGCGTTGGTCCTATAGTAAAGAGCTCCTTTAGCTTGTCGAAGTTCCTATTACATTCGTCCGTCTATTTGAACTGCTTGTCTTTATACGTTAGTTTAACTAGGGGGCGTACGATCTCTAAGTAGCTCTGTATAAACTGGCGGTAGAAGTTGGCAAACCCAAGAAATTCCCGTACGCCCTTAACGTTCGTAGGTGGCTTCTATTGCTTAATAGCATCAATCTTCTTCCTGTCTATACTAATGCCTTTCCCTGCCTCGATAATAAAACCCAGGTATTTCGTACGTTGGACGCCGAATTCGCATTTGTCGATGTCGAGGTACAAGCCTGCCTGCTGCAGTCGGTCCAGCACCTTCTTAACATCTCGTACGTAATCTGCATAGGTGCCGTCCGTAAAGACTAGGGTGTCGTCGAGGTATGCCGAGCAGATGTCGTCTAGTAACCCTTATAGGGACTTGTTAATGTACCTTTAGAAGGTTGCCAGTGCATTGGCAAGGCCGAAGGAGGTAACAAGCTACTTAAAAAGGCCGTATCTCGTACGGAAGGCCGTTATCCATTTACAGCCTTCCTTAATCTGTATCTTATAGAAAGCCGAGACTACGTTAAGCTTGGTAAACCACTTCGCCTTACTGATCCGCCCGAGGGTCTCCTTAATAAGGGGTAGGGGGTACCGGTCCTTCTTAGTAATCGCGTTAATGCCCCTATAGTCTACGCAGAAACGCAATCCGGCCTTCCCCTCCTTGTAGACAAACAGTACTAGGGCTCCCGCGGACGACGTACTGGCCCGAATAAACCCTTTGGCAAGCAGGTCGTCCAGCGTCTTACGCAGTACTAAGAGTTCTCTAGAGGACATTCCGTACAGCAGTCCGTACAGTACCTCCGGCGGACCCCTATCTAGACAGGGTTCTAGCTAGATGTTATAATTAATCCCTTCCCCTTGGTGTAGTGGCAGCTTTAAGGCCGACTTTGGTTTAAAGAGGTCCAGGTACCTAATATACTCTCTTGGGAGCTTTGTACAGGGGTTTGTCGCCTCCTTAGGTGCCAATGCCTTCTCGATGTCCGCCGTCGCTGTGTTAATTTCGGCCTTAGTATTGCTACCTTATAGGTACCTCCCCTAGTCCCGGATCCTCCGCCTCGTTACTGCTAGGTACAGCCGTCCTCGTCCGACATCCAGCTTGCCCCTCTAGCGCTCTATCTAAGGCTTTCCTAGTATTAGGTTATACCCTAACTTGTCCTGTACAACATAGAGGTATAAGTCTCGCTCGTAGTGTCCCTGTACCTCCAATGTTACTTTCACTATATAGGTAATGTCCGGTCCTCGCCCAGTAATGCCCAGCATGCGTACAGGTACTGTAGGGGTCGTCTTAATCCGATGTCTCTGTACGAAGTCCTCGCTAATCACTCTATACACCAAACATCCTGTATTAATTAATGTCCGCGCCGTTGCGGACCTGTTTAACGTCGGCCGTATGATAAACGGCGTCGTCGTTATGTAATTGCTCTTAAAAGATAGCCAAGTAACGCTTTGATTTGGCAGTCTATCTCGCGCCTGCCTCTAGCAGAGTCTTCGCTTAGAGGCTACTCTTTTCCTGACTCGTTGTCGTCCGAGTAGGACACCTGATCTTCTTGTTAAGGCGCCGCAGTTGTTACCCTCGCAGTGGTCGGCCGTCCCCCGGGTCTCTCTGCTAGCAGAAGCCCGCAATTCCGTACAGTGTAGCCTATCTTGCTACACCAGTAGCAGCTCCCTTCTGCTCGCCTCTTGTTAAGGGTGGCCGTATCTACCTATTGCGCCCTTTTAGTAGCGGTCCTTAGCCGTACAGTAGCTGCTGCTGCTACCCTCGTCGTCGTCGGTTCCTAGTCTATAGCGTCTATCTGTCGCTAGGGAGGTTGTCTTATCTCCTAAGCACGGCCTATCCGTCCTAGCCTGCATTGCTAGTCGTCGACTATCCTAAGAAGGTCGCAGAATTCCTCGTACGTAGCTGGCCGCATTACACCTACTAGCCCCGTTATAATCTCCTTAGAGAGGCTTACCTCTAAAGAGGTAATCTTTATCCTGTCCTCCTATTGGAGACCCCCTGCTTCTACTAAAGTCTGGTCAAATTCCGCGAGGAATTCTCGTACAGTCTTGCGTCCTTGTTTTATTGTATTAACCTGTAGGAGTGCTCGGCTCTCGCGGTCCGGGTCCTTATAGCTCTTGTCTAGAGCTGCCTAGAGCATCGTCGTCGTAGCTATCGCCGGGTTGGCAATAGCCGTCTCGTAGTACGGCAGAATTCGTGGTGCCGCCCTGCCCTTTAACCTCCTAAAGAGGTAGACTACCTTGTCTAGCTCGGTCGGGTATGCTCCTAAGTCTACTAGGAGCTTAGAGCGCATCTGAGCCGCCTAGGAGGGGTACTCGGCCGGAGCCTTACCATCGTATATAGAGACGTCGGGGAGTTTGCTCTTAGGGGTCGGGGTGTAGGTTATAGTGTTCGTCGTCGTCGTAGGGGTCGGATTGCGATCGGACGCCCTAAGCTGTCGTAGCTCCTGTTCTTGTTGGGAAATTATTGCAGCCTAGTGGCTTACTTGTTGTTCGAGCTGCCTCTTGCTTTCTAGCAGCTCCTCGTATACGCAGTGCATATGTCCCTCTATAGCCGTAGGTTCTATAGGGATGTCGCCGTCCATCTTTGTTCTATTACCGCAGTTACCGACAGTGAGATCAGTTCCTAATATAAGGGGCTTAAGAATCTTAATTTAGAAACTTAAGGTTAGGTATCTATATAAAGGAACTAATAGGCAGTTCCTTCGTCGTCTGCTGCTGTACGATTTGTACCTACGAAGCCAAGCCAGCAATTTCCCTCTTTGTGTAGGGGTGCCAGGTTTACCCTTCGTACAGAGGGTCGGGAGTTACCTCCTCTGTACGGTAGTGCATAGTTCACCCCCCCTATTTAGAGGGGCGGTAGCTCCCCTTTGCGCAGGACCGTAGTGTTCTCCCTCCGTACGGGAGTAGGGTCCTGTCGGTGGTTCTATACAGAGGGTGGGGTTGTGCTAGCGCCGCTAAGTCGCAGTCCTTAGGGCGACGTTCGGCTTAGGTCGGGTTTAGGGCCTGGGCCGGACGGCGCGCCCCTAACACTAGCAGAGGCAGGAGGACTCTAATAGGAGGACAGGGTAAAAATTACTACCTTAGAGGTAGGCTTCTCTAAGGAGATTATAACAGGACTAGTAGGTATAATGCGACTAGCCTTGTACAAGGAGTTCGGTAATCTCCTTAGGATAGTCGACGACTAATAGCGCAGGCTCGGACGGATAAGCCGCGCCCTCTAGCGATTATTACTAAAGCCTAGGAAGAGTATAAGGTAGAAGAAATCCTTAAAAGCTAGAGAAAGCAGAAGAGGACAGAATACCTAGTCAAATAGAGAGGGTGGGCAGAGCCTACGTAGGAGCTATATAAGGCCCTCTAGGATACATCCGCGCTGGACAGGTAGGAGGAGAACTATCCCCCTGCCTAGTCGCAGTAACACTGCGCTATATAGTAAGAAAGGCACAGTCTACCCTAGGTACAGGGCAGCCGCTAGCAACATTAGGTCGTCGAAGGATTAGGAATCGAGACGTAGGACCCTACTAGGTCCTACCGACACTACACTGTACGGAAGGGGGCAGGAGGAAGATAACAGCCAGGAGACAGGTAGAAATAAGAGTAAAAATAAGAAGGGGATAAGAGCAGAACTGTCTAAAAACTTTTATACACTACCTTAGGGTAGCTTACTAGCTGCTACCCCCTAGGACTAGGGCAGTCGACAATAAGGCCGCTAACTCCCTGTCCGAAATCTTAATTACCTCCTAGTCGACAGGAGCCCTACTAGGCCCAGCACTGTACAGTAGAGGCACTCCCCTACGAGCCTACCCTAGACAGCAGTAGGAGCAGTAGAGGGAGCTATCCTTCCACTTATATAACGCGTATACGCCGGCCTAGAAGCCGGGCAGGCGTTACAGGCCGAAGGAGCCCTAGGGGGAGTTAGTACAAGCAGCATAGGACTGGCTACAGGTAGCTATAAGAATAGCGTTAACGTACGAAGGGCAGGCCGTAGCGACCTGCTAGGGCGTAATCCAGACGGGGTTACACTAGAAGGAGTAGAAGGGCAGCTTAGCAGCGTCCTGCTGCTTACTAGTATAGCACCTAAGATGTTGGCTAGGACCGTACAGAAGAAGGAGACCTATACGAACTGGAAGCGGAGTTGCTAATTAGGCTAAGCATTCTACAGCTAGAGGTAGAAGTATAGGGGGACGCCGGCTAGACAATAGGAGGACGGGCTAGCAACTATAAGGGAGCTACGACGGGACTGGGCGGACAGAGTGCGTAGCATAATAATAGCGTTAGTAGTAGTAGTTAGATAGTAGTAGTAGTTGTAGTAGTAGTAGACGGCCGGGCGGACAGGTAAAAGACAGAGGAATAGAAGAGAAAGAGAGGAAGAGAGAGAGATAGGGGGGAGGCTTAATATATAGGGTGTTGGCTGCCTGCTATGCAAGGCAATAGCAACTATAGCGGCTATTACAACTGTATAAAGGAGGGCAAACAAGGCAACTACAACCTAGTAGCCGGACGAGCAACAGCCCTATAGATAACTGGACGAAGACGGGAAAGCGACACCTGCAAGAGAATTGCTAGGAGCTAAGGCTGTAAGATACGTTGTTATATGAGGAAAGCACTACGAGAAGGGAGGGAAGTATTGTTAGGGAGCGCTGCCTAGCGTAGGTCCTAGACCTAAGCTAGCTGTCGCCCTAAGGACTGCGACTTAGCGGCGCTAGTACAACCCTACCCTCTATACGGAGTTACCGACACGACCCTACTCCTGTATAGAGGGAGAATCCTATAACCCTATACAGAGGGAAATTGCTGCCCCTCTAAACAGAGGGAAAATTCTGCATTACTATATAGAGGAAAACTCCCAATCCTCTATACAGAGTGTAAACCTTAAATCTCTACATAGAGGGAAATTGCTAGCTTAGCTTTGTAGGTACAAATTGTACAGCAGCAGACGACGAAGGAACTGCCTATTAGTTCCTTTATATAGATACCTAGCCTTAAGTTTCTAAACCAAGATTCTTAAGCCCCTTACATCGGTAGAACGCTTAACGAATATCCAGCTTGCTAAACTACTTAGCTTTAGCCACTCGCTGTATAGTCTCGTCGATTAGCGGCAGCGGATATATATCTCTCTTAGTAACCTTATTAAGGCCTCGGTAGTCTACGTACAGTCGGAGACTACCTCCGGGTTTCTGTACGAAAAGAATTAGTAACGCATACTTAGCAGAGCTCGGCGTAATAAACTTCTTCGCTAGGTTTTCTTAAACAAACACCTCTACTCGGTCCAGCTTAGCCAGCGATAATCGTCTTAGGAGCTCGGTTCTCGGCAGCGTAGCTCCTTCTTTCAATCGGATCTTGTTGTCGTATTCCGGTCGATAGAGCAGCAGGAGGTTGGAGTCGGCTTTTAAGAATATGTTAGTGTATCTATAGAGTTCTTTTGGTAACACCTCTAACAGATCTACTTCTTCTTCCGCTATTATCTTTCGGTAGTCTTCGATGTCTTTTATTAAGATAGCGTAAATCTTATTGTCCGGTGACTTCGCGAGGGTCGTTAAAGCTTCTAAGCTTATTATTCCGATCGTGTCTAGAGGGTCGGGCCGATTGATCAGAACCGCTCTAGTGGTTGTAACGCTCGGTTCTACAGCGACGGCGGTGACCGATTCGGCGGCAGCGACGCCGCTCTGCTAAGTTTTGAATCCGAGTGTACCTTTACCTACGTTAATAACGGCTTTCTGGTTCTTTATCTATTTCTGCCCTATAACAATGTCAAACCTTCTAATATCTATAATTCGGAACGTCGCTTCCGTAATGCGACCAGCTAGGGTAGTCCTTAATAGCACATAATACGTAACACTCTTAGTGTCTTGTCCGTTGTATGCTAACATTCGCGTCGGCGACGCTAGCTCTACTAGATAACTGTATCCTTTTATTAGTTTCTAAACTAACCTATAGTGGACTGCAGCTCCGATAAGGGCTCCTGTGTCGATAAAAGCCTTTAATTGAAGTGGTCGGTACGAGCCTTTAAGGGGGTGGACAGTAATCGGAAGAATAATAGCGATTTCTGTATTTACTTCTACCGCTGCCGAGAGCAGGTCGTTACAGCTGTTAATGCTCCCTTCTTCTAGTAACGCGGATCGCGTTGGTGCCCTATTGTCTATACTGGATAGGGGGCCTATCCGTCCAGCTAGTCTTTTCCTAGGATCCTTAACAGAACTCTGCTATCTACACTGTCGGTGTCGTTCGGTGCCGGCTCTATAGCTTGGATAGTCTTCTTTAGTAGCGGAGGCTTCGTAGCACGATACTCCTGCTTCTGTTAGGCCGTCGCCTGACATCTAGTAGCGATATAGCTAGGCTTTCCGCATGCGGAGCAGGTAGGGACAAAAGACGAGCGCAGCGAATAAGATTGCTGCTGGGTGGGGCCTCTCCAGAAGGGTGCGGCAGGGGAACACGTTGTCGACGCCAACGACGGCTTCTAAATAGATTCGCAAGCTAACGATTTTCTATATACGTTCAGGTTTCTGGCAGTAACTCTTGCTTAGTGCACGAAGCTCTTAAGGTCTTCGTCTTCTACCAAAGCTATAGCTGCGGCCAGTTTAGGGTTCAGCTTCTGCCTTAGTAAGTGTAGCTGCTTATCTCCTAATACTTTGGCTCTAATAGCATATTTTCTAAACAGTCTGTAGAATTCCTTAAACGTTAGTCGGTTCTAGTTAATCTTATCTAGTTGCTTACTGTAAGGGCTCAAAAATCTTGGTTTAGAAACTTAAGGCTAGGTATCTATATAAAGGAACTAATAGGCAGTTCCTTCGTCGTCTGCTGCTGTACAATTTGTACCTACAAAGCTAAGCTAGCAATTTCCCTCTATATAGGGATTTAAGGTTTACACTCTGTATAGAGGATTGGGAGTTTCCCTCTATACAGTAATGCAGAATTTTCCCTCTGTTTAGAGGGGCAGCAATTTCCCTCTATATAGGGTTATAGGATTCTCCCTCTGTACAGGAGTAGGGTCGTATCGGTAACTCTGTACAGAGGGTAGGGTCGTGCTGGCGCCGCTAAGTCGCAGTCCTTAGGGCGACGGCTAGCTTAGGTCTAGGACCTGGGCTGGGCGGCGCCTCCTAACAATACCTCCCTCCCTTCTTGTAGTGCTTCTTTCGTACGACAGCGTGTCGTATACCCTTCGCTCTTAGGGTTCCTCTAGCAGGTAGCGCTTTCGTCTTTGTCTAGGCACTTGCTACTCGGCAATACCTGCCAGATGCCCTCCCTCTACGCTATTGCAACCTTGGCCCTGTCTATCTAGCTCCTATAACTAAGGCGGAGGAGGACCTACAAGCAGGGAAGGCAGGTAGTGCTGGATCGCTTCTACTTGATCTTAACCGATTCCGTTTGCTACTTTAAGGATGCCGAAGCTAAGGCGGAGGAGGATTTGCAAGCGGTTACGAAGGTGTAGGAGGTGCTTAATCCTATCTAACCGTTTACCTCCTACCCTATAGCCCTAGCTATGTACTCTGCGTCCTAGCCGTACAGTCTTGCAGCGGCAGGCTGTCTGGCTCTGTCCCTGTGCCCTAGTCGTCGTCCGGAGTTCAGCTTCTAGGTAGGTGTTCCTACCTCCGTCCGGTTGTCTATAGGGCCGTCGCTCGTCTAGGCACTAGGTCGCAGTTGCCTTGTTTGCTCTCCCTTATACAGTTGTAGCAGCTGCCCTAGTTACTATTGCCTTATGTAGTAGGCAGCTCCTACCCTATATATTAAGCCTTCCCCCCCTCTCTCTCTTCTTCTCTTTCTCTTCTATGCCCTTATCTGCTACCCGTCCGCCTAGCTGTCTACTACTACTACTATTACTACAACAACTACTACTACCAACAACTACTACTAATAACGCTACTATTCCGTCCGCCTAGTGCTGCTGTAGCTCCCTTGTAGTTACCGGCCCGTCCTCCTACACCTCTACCTTTAGCTGTAGGATGTTTAGCTTAACTAGCAACTCCGCTTCTGGTTCGTATAGTCTTCCTCCTTTATAAAGTCTTAGCTAACGTCTTAGGTACTATATTAATAAGCAGCAGGATGCTGCTAAGCTGCTCTTCCACTCCTTCTAGTGTTGGGGCCCCTGCCGGCCGGGAGGTAATTGCAATTTCGGGTATAGAGTCGGCTGCCCTAGTCCTAGGGGGTAGTAGCTAGTAAGCTACTACAAGGTAGCATATAAAAGCTTTCGGACAGTGTTGCTCTCGTTCCCTTCCTACTTTTACTCTTATTCCTACGTATCTCCTAGCTGTTCTCTTCCTCCTGCCCCCTTCTATACGATGTAGTACAGTGTAGTGTCGGTGGGATCCGGTAGGGTCCTACGTCTTAATTTCTGATCCTTTGGCAACCTGAGTTGCTAGCGGCTACCCTATATCTAGAGTAGATTATGCCCCTTCTCGCTGTACGGCGTAGTGTTACTATAACCGGGCAGGGGGATAGTTCTCCTCCTACCTGTCCAGCGCAGTTGTGTTCTGTAGGGCCTCGTATAGTTCCTACGTAGGCTCTGCCTACCCTCTCTATTTAACTAGGTACTCTGCCCTCTTCTACTTCCTTCGGCTCTTAAGGATTTCCTCTACCTCGTACTCTTCCCAGCCTTTAGTAATAATCGCTAGAGGGCGCGCGTCGTCCGTCGTCTAGTGCAGTAGGGGGTCCGTATATGCTGGCTGTACGAGGTCTATATAGAAGACTAGGTAGATCCCTAGGGAAGTGTTAAGTCGTACGGCGTATGTCCCTACTAGTCGGACTACTGTAAACTTCCCGTTCTTCTAATCTAGTTTCTTGCTTAGCCGGTCTATACGGATGTTGCGCTGGTTTAACTAGACCTTATCTCCTGCCTCGTACCTTAGTGCAGCCTGCTGTCCCTTATTAGCCTGCTCTTCCGCATTCTGTTAAGCTATAGCCAGACTCGCTTTCGTCTATTAATAGGCATTCGTAATCGTCTGTACGATAGCTTCTCCCTGCTAAATTAGGGATCGTATAGGGCATAGGGTAGCGCTACTTAGGGTCGGTAGGAGCAGGAAGTAGTCGTATCTATAGGCTATAAAGAAGGGGGACAATCCGGTAGCGTCTGCCGTACGGCTGTTAATAGCCAACTCTGCTATAGGGAGGAGGCGGTTCTAGTTTATCTAGTCGTAGTCGACGTACGCTTAGAGGTATGCTTCCAACGTCAAATTAATCCTCTCTGTGGCACCGTCCGTCTGCAGGTACTATGCGGGTGACAGGCGACGTTCTATATTTAGCAACTAACATACCCTAGCCTAGAGCTAGCTCGTAAACTGTGTACCCTAGTCTGATACAATTGACCTAGGGAATCTGTGCTTGCTAAACGTCGTCTGTATAAATGCCTAAGCAGTGTCTTTAGCTGCAATAGAGTCTATTCCTTCTAGTATTACCCCCTTCGTTAGCTTGTCTATAACTACTATAATGTTCGGCCGTCTGTCGCTCTTAGGGAGGTCTGTAATAAAGTCTACTGTTAGGTCTTGCTAGGGCCGGTCCAGTATTGTTAGAGGTTTCAGTAGCCTGTGCTTTAGTTTACGCTAGGGCTTTGTCCTTCTGCATAGATCGCAGTTCTGTACGAACGTGCGGATGTCCTTTGCTATCGCCGGCCAGTAGTAGTCCCTAGCGACGATGCTGTACGTCTCCTCGCGCCCTAGTTGCCCGGCTGCTATAAAATTATACGCCTGTTATATTAAGCTTATATAGAGCTTCTCGTCTACTAGGACCTAAATCCGATTCCTAAACTTTAGGTTGTTCTCCTCGTCTACTGTGCACTCCGCTGCCGACATCTTAAGGTAAAACTCTACTAGGAGCTTCTGCTATCTGATCCGGGCACGCAGATATGGTTCAATACGGCCTTTTGATGACTATATCTCGAACTGAGGAGGGAAAGGAATCTATGTGGTGGTGGGCGCGCGCTTCAAGGGGGGTGGCGGCGCGCGCGTGCCGAGACCCGGCTCGGTCCGGACGGGCCGAGCCGAAATTCCAAGGGTCCACCCCATCATCCAGTCCCACCCCTTTCTGCCGTCGTAACACTACCCCCCTCCCTCACCAGCGGTCGCCCTCGACCGCTTAGTCACCTCATCCATCCAAAAATCTCCACCTTTTTTTTTTTTTTTTTTTTTTTTTTTTTTTTTTGAAAATTCGCTTCAAAGTCGACTTCAACCTCATCCATCTTTCATTAAAACAACGTCGTTCCTTCACATCGTCGGCGTCTGAAGTCCTTTACTTGGCGTTCATGTGATCGGCGCCATCTGATCTGAGCTGTTCGGTCATCTGAGCTGCGGTCTGGGCGGTCTGTGCGCTGCTTCGGAGGTCCATATAGATCCGTCCGCGGCTCCGTTTCTTCTTCTTTTCTTTCTCCACTGAAGTCAGCACCCCATCGCAGGGGGGTGGCGGCGCTGGCACGCCGCGGCGTGCTCGGCGTCGACACCTACGACCACGATCGATTTCGTCGGCTTTCGCGCCGATGGAGCGGACGTGGTTTTCTTCCTTTTCTTCCGCATCGGCTTCGGAGCCATTCCAGCTTCGGCTTCGTCGGATTCCGCGCGTAAAAGTCTCTCAGCAGCTCCGCCGAGTTCCGGAGGTTCTCGATCGGATACCATTTATAGTCTTCCGGCCATCCTTTCTATAAGATTCTTGCTTTGATGGACCCCCTTATCTTCTTCACGTCTATTACGTCTTCCACCTCCCACTCTTCTTCACCATCTTCCATCTTAACCGGCGGGGGTTCAGCGAACCCCTGCCTGGGCAGACCGTCTTCAGGGTCCAGGCTCAGCAGATCTGAATGGAAGACGTCGTAGATCCGGAACGCTTTCGGCAGCTCCAGTCGATAGGTCACCGGCGACCTCTTTTCCACTATCTTGAAGGGACCTACGTAGCGTGGATTGAGCTTGGCGTTCCCTTTTAGCCTCAGGTTTCGCGTGTTAAGCTATACCTTTTGGCCTTCCTCAAACTCCATTGGCGATCGCTTTCTATTAGTTCGAGTTACCATCTTCTTCTGAGCCGACTCCATCGCTTCTTTCGCCACTTTAATGGCTTCTTCCATCTGAGATCGCAGTGCTTCCGCCGCCGCGGCGGCCACTCTCTTCGACGACGTGGCGGTGGAGGGCTCCGGCGAATCGGCGCCGCTCGGCGGATGGAAACTCAGCCTCGGAAGATAACCGTAAGTTATCTCGAACGGCGCCAGCGACGTAGCTTCCGACTGCGTCGAATTCGCGCAGAATTCCGCCATCGGCAGCATCCTAACCCACTTTTCTTGATAGTGGCCGCAGAAGATCCGTAGATATTTTTCCATCTTACGGTTGGCTACCTCCGACTGACCGTCAGTCTGAGGGTGAGCTGCCGTGCTGAGCTTTCCGCGGATTCCGAGGGCTTGATTGATTGACTTCTACACGTCGGCAGTGAACTGAGGACCCCTATCCGTAGTGACAGAGTCCGGCAGGCCGTGGTGCTTCTACACGTACCTAATCAACATTCTCGCTGTTTCTTCCGCAGTGGTTCCTTCTTCTTTTGCTCGGCAGGGGATGAAGTGGCGTTCCTTGCTCAGCCTGTCTACTACGTTAAGCGTGGCGTTGTAACCGTCCGAATCCGGCAGTCCAGTTACGAAATCCATCGTGATGTGTTGCCACAGCTTCTCGGGGGTCGGAAGCGGCTTCAGTAGACCGGCTGGAAGACCGTAACGTGGCTTCGCGGCTCGGCACACGTGGCAGTTGGCGATAAATCGGTGGATCCGTTCGTAGATCCGCGGAAGCCAGTAGATCGTCCTTACGGCTTCCATCGTCTTCTTCGCGCCGGCGTAACCAACGTCCTTCGATCCATGGATCAGGTCGATGACCTCTGTGATAAGTTCTTCTGGAACTATCAGCTTCCCTGAGCCGGTTTTGCCGAGCTTCTGCTGTCGGTTGAGCTGCTCCACCTTCTCGTAGAGCGTCTTTTCTTCTTCTTCGGTCGGCGATTCCTCAACCGACGGTTCCACTGCGTGGATCCCCACCTCCTTCAACACTTCGGCGTCTACCGTCCGTTCGGTCAACACCTTCTGAAACATGTTTGGGTCTTCCTTCGCACGACTAATCTTTCCTTTACGTCTCGTCAGTGCGTCAGCCTTTCCGTTTTGAGCTCCGGGTCTATAGGTGATCTTGAAATCGAACCCTGATAAGTAGGCGGCCCACCGAGCTTGGCGACGTGAGAGCTTCTGCGTCTTTATAAAGTAGGTCAGCGATTGGTGGTCCGTAAGGACTTGGACCGTGCTCTTTCCGGCTATGAGCTCCGGCTTCCATTCCTCGAAAGCCTGAATAATGGCCAGCAGTTCCTTGTCGTAGATAGCGTAGTTCCGCTCAGCTTCATTCATTGATTTGCTGAAGAAAGCCACTGGATGGAGGGTCTCGCCATCGTCCGCGTACTGAGAGAGGACTCCTGCCGTTACAGTGTCTAAAGCGTCCGTTTCCACGTAGATCGTCTTTTCCGGACGGAAATGCGCCAGGACTGGCGCCGAAGCGACTGCCTCTTTCAGCTTGTTGAAAGCTTCCGTGCACTTCTCGTTCTATAGGCCGGAGGCCTCTTTCTTCAGCGCCTCGTTCAGGGGTCTCGCTATCTTGCTGAAGTCTTTAATGAACCGTCTGTAGTAGCTGCAGAATCCGAGAAACGCTCTGATCTGCGTAGTGTTTCCGGATTTCGGCTGCTTCCATTCGGCGACGGCGGCGACCTTTGATGGGTCCATCCGAATTCCTTCTCTTCCGACGATGAGACCGAGGTATTTGACCTCAGTCTGATAGAATTCGCTCTTCTTCGTATCCGCATTTAATCCTACGTCGCGGAGCCTCTTCAGCACCCTCTCGATGTGGTCCGTGTGCTGCTGTCTCGTTCCATCCGTATAGATGAGAATGTCGTCCAAGTAGATAGACACGAACCGCTCTAGCATGTCCATAAAGGTGTAGTTTATAAAGCGTTGCCACACTGCAGGTGCGTTGGTGAGTCCGAAAGGCATCACCAGCCACTTGAAGTTGCCCATACGCGTCGCGAACGTCGTAAGATCTTCCGTCTGCCCCTCTTCGTTCCTCAGCCTGTGAAATGCTTGGCGAATGTCCAGTTTGCTGAACCATTTGGCTTTAGCCACTCGCTGTATGGTCTCGTCGATCAGCGGCAACGGGTATACGTCTCTTTTGGTGACCTCGTTGAGGCCCCTGTAGTCCACACACAGCCGGAGACCTCCTCCGGGCTTTCTTACGAATAGAATCGGTAATGCGTACTCAGCTAAGCTCGACGTGATAAATTTCTTCGCAAGGTTTTCTCGGACGAACACTTCCACTTGGTCCAGCTCCGCCGGCGACAGTCGTCTTAGGGGCTCTGTTCGTAGCAGCGTAGCCCCTTCTTTCAGTCGGATCTTGTTGTCGTATTCCGGTCGATGGAGCGGCAATAGATTGGAGTCCGCTTTTGAGAACACGTCAGCGTAACCATAGAGCTCTTTTGGCAACACCTCCAGTGGGTCCACTTCTTCTTCCGCCATTAGCCTTCTGTGGTCTTCAATATCCTTCATTAAGATGGCGTAAATTTCACTGTCCGGCGACTTCGCGAGGGTCGTCAACGCTTCTGAGCTCATCATTCCGATCGTTGGCGCAGGCTCAGTAGAGGGTGGCGGAGCCGTTTCGTCGTTCGTCGCTTCGGGTCCAGCTCCGACGACAGTAACCGGTTCGCTGGCTTTGAATCCGATCGTTCCTTCACCTACGTCAATGATAGCTTTCTGGTTCTTTATCCACTTTTGCCCTATAATGATGTCAAACCTTCCGATATCCATGATTCGGAACGTCGCTTCCGTCGTGCGACCAGCCAAGGTGGTCTTCAGCGGCATGTAGTGCGTGACGCTTTCCGTTTCTTGTCTATTGTAAGCCGAAATTCGCGTCGGCGACGCCAATTCCACTAGATAGCCGTATCCTTTTATCAGCTTCCGAACCAGCCGATGATGGATTGCTGCTCCAATAAGCGCCCCTGTATCAATAAACGCTTTCAGCTTAAGGGGTCGGCTCGAGCCCTCACGCAGGTGGACTGTGATCGGTAGGATGATGGCTGTTTCCGTGTTCGTTTCTACCGTCGCCGACAACGGATCGTTGCAGCTGTTGATGCTCTCTTCGTTCTGCGGTAACGTGTGCAGGGGTGCCCTATCGTTTACGCTGGGTGGGGGGTCTATCCGTCCAGCTGGTCTTTTCCCATAATTCTTAATTGAACCCCCCTGTCCACACTGTCAGTATCGTTCGGTGCCGCTTCGATAGCTTGAATGGCCTTCCTCGGCGGCGGCTTCGTCGCCCTATACTCCTGCTTCTGCTGCGTCGTCGCTTGGCATCTAGTGGCGATGTGGCCAGGCTTTCCATATGCGTAGCACGTAGGGACGAATCCTGATCGTGGCGAATATGCTGACTGCAGTAGGGTTCGTCGAAGAGGGGCAGGGGCAGGGAACCGCTTCGCCGATAATGACTGCTTTTCTCGGTCGTCGGTCGCCGGTCTGCTGTACAGCTTCTGGTTTCTAGCTGTGACTCTCGCTCTGTGCACGAAGCTCTGTAGATCTTCGTCTTCCACTGAATCCAACCCCGCGACGAGCCGGGGGTTCATCTTCTTCCTCAGCAGGTGCATCTGCTCTTCTTCTGAAATTTTTCCCCTGATGGCATGTTTTCTGAATTCTCCGTAAAATTCCTTGAACGACAGCTTGTTCTGCGTAATTTCGTCCAGCTTGCTGCGAGCCGTCTTCTTTCGGAAGGGGTCGCCAAAACGCTGATCCAGTGCCTTGATCGCTTCGTCAGCAGTTACATCTTCCAGGTCGCCTACTAAAGAGAAGGCTTCGCTGCCCAGTCGAGCCTCTAGATAGGCCAATCTGTCTGCTTCGCTGTTGGTGGCGAGGTCGCGGTCCATCTTATTCCTTATCTTCTTCTTAAATTCTTCCCAATCTTCGGGGTCTCCGCCACGGAATGCCGGTGGGTCGGGTAATGGCGTCATCGACGTGCCACCTTGACTGAACGCGGCAGGTGAGCCATAGTCAGTCTGTTCTTCTCGCTGGCGCTGCTGCGTCGACGGCGCTTGATGGCGTGCTTAGGGCGACGGCGACGTCGCTGGTTCCGCCGTCTGTGCTTCCTGCAGTTGAGTTCTCATTTCGTTCAGTTGAGCCAGCCTCTTCGCGGCTGCTTCTTCCATCACTTCGATGGTAGTGTCCGAAGCTGCCTTGTCAGCAGCTAATGCTTCGTTTTCTTCCCTCAACTGCCTGATCTCTTCCATAGTTCTGTAAAACTTCTTCTCGATGAAGGTGATGGTGTTAAACACCCTCCCTGCTCTGTGTTCAGTGAGATATTCTCCTATCTCGTCCGGCGTGCGCGCATATAGTTCGGTATAGTCTTTTATGCCCTTTCTCTCTTCGTTTGCCTCTTCTTCCGTGAGGCCTTCATCGATTTCTCCGGTATCGAGGATGCTAGTGCGTCTATCTCGCGGTCTGTCAGTCTTTCTCTTACCGCTGCGGCCTGTGACGCTGCCTTCTACCGTTAAGAAGCCCTCTATTGCCTTCTTACGGTGCTGATGTGATTTGGTTTGGTGTTGTTGGGTGCGCGTGCGTTATTCAGGTGGCCGGATGATTCAACGGGCCCTTTCGCGCAGCGCGGGTGGTGGTGTGATGAGTGAGTTCGAGATATAATGATCCGGGCACGCAGATATGGTTCAATACGGCCTTTTGATGACTATATCTCGAACTGAGGAGGGAAAGGAATCTATGTGGTGGTGGGCGCGCGCTTCAAGGGGGGTGGCGGCGCGCGCGTGCCGAGACCCGGCTCGGTCCGGACGGGCCGAGCCGAAATTCCAAGGGTCCACCCTATCATCCAGTCCCACCCCTTTCTGCCGTCGTAACACTATCCTCCTTAGATCGCTGTATAGGCCCCTCGGTATACGTCGTCCTTTTCTACTGCCTCTTCCTATGCCTGCAGTTGGGATTCCTATATGTGTGTCGCTGCTAGGCGGATAGTCCCTTCGCCTAGCTCCTCCTTCAATATCTGGAATGTTCGTAATTTTAGCTAGGTATCCTTGTATGTCGTTAGCATATCCTAATCCTGTCTAGATAGCGTATCGGCTCTGCTGTTGTCCTTTCCCTTGCAGTACTGGAGTCTTATATTAAAGCGGCTTAGGTACATCGTCTATCGTACGTGTCTCTTAGACAGCTTCTAGGGTTGCGTAAAGTACTCGAGGTTCTTGTAGTTAGTTAGGGCGAGAACTTGGGAACTAAGCAGAGTTCTCTATCCTACGCTTCGCAACACCGTACGACTGCTAGCAATTCCTTGTCGTAGATAGGGTAGTTGCACTTAGCTAGGGAGTTCTTCTTAGAGAAGTACGCGTATAGGTGCAGAAGTCCGTCTAAGCCTACCTATAACAGGATATACTCTATGCAGTACTCTAAGGAGTCGGTTTCCGATATCGTCGTACGTTCTAGATCGAAGGCAGCAAGCGTTGGTCCTGTAGTAAAGAGCTCCTTTAGCCTGTTAAAGCTCCCGTTATACTTATCCGTCTACTTAAACTGCCTTTCCTTGTATGTTAGCTTAACTAGGAGGCGTACGATCTCCGAGTAGTTCTGTATAAACTAGCGGTAGAAGTAAATAAACCTAAGGAATTCCTGTACGCCCTTAACACCTATAGGCAGCTTCTATTGCTTAATCGCATTAATCTTCTTCCCGTCTATACTAATACCTTTCCCTGCCTCGATAATAAACCCTAGGTATTCCGTACGCTGTACACCAAATTCGCATTTGTCGATGTCGAGGTACAAGCCAGCCTGTTGCATTCGATCTAGTACCTTCTTAACGTTATGTACATAGTCTGTATAGGTGCCGTCTGTAAATACTAGTGTGTCGTAGAGGTACGCTAAGCAGATGTCGTCTAGTAAACCTTGCAGGAACCTATTAATGTACCTTTAGAAGGTTGCCGGTGAATTAGCAAGGCTAAAGAGGGTAACAAGCTACTGGAAAAGACTATATCTTGTACAGAAGGCAGTTGTCTATTTATAGCCTTCCTTAATCTGTATTTTGTAGAAGGCCGAGACTACGTTAAGCTTAGTAAACTACTTTGCCTTACTGATCCTCCCGAGAGTTTCATTAATAAGGGGTAGGGGGTACCGGTCCTTCTTAGTAATCGCGTTAATGCCTCTGTAGTCTACGCAGAAACGCAAGCCGGCCTCGCCCTCCTTATAGACAAACAGCACTAGGGCTCCTGTAGACGAGGTACTTGCGCAAATAAAACCTTTAGCAAGTAGATCGTCTAGTGTCTTGCGCAGTACTAGGAGTTCTCTAGAGGACATACCGTATAGTAGGCTGTACGGCACTTTGGGCAGACTCCTATCCGGACGGGACTCTAGCTAGATGTCGTAGTCAATTCCTTCTCCTCAGTGTAGTGGCAGTTTCGAGGCCGACTCCGGCTCGAAGAGGTCTAGGTATTCTGCGTATTCCGCTAGGAGCTTCGTACAGGGGTTCGTCGCCTTCTTAGGCGCCAATGCCTTCTTAATGTCTGCAGTCGTAGTGTTAATTTCGGCCTTGGCATTGCTGCCCTACAGAGCCCTCCCTTGGTATCGGAGCCTCTGCTTCGTTACTGCCAGGTACAGCTGTCCTCGTCTAACGTCTGGCTTGCTCCGCTAGCGCTCTATCTATAGCTTCCCTAGTATTAGGTTATACCCTAACTTGTTATGTACGACATAGAGGTATAAGTCCTGCTTATAGTGTCCCTGCAGCTCTATCGTTATATTCACTATATAGGTAATGTCCAGTCCTCGCCCAGTAATGCCTAGTATGCGTATAGGTACGGTAGGGGTTGTCTTAATGTAGTGTCTCTATACGAAGTCTTCGCTAATTACTCCGTATACCAAACATCCTGTATTAATTAGTGTCCGCGCTATAGCGGTCCTGTTTAGCGTAGGCCGTACGATAAACGGCGTAGTCGTTATGTAATTGCTCTTAAAAGATTGCTAAGTAGTGCTTTGATTTAGCAATCTATCTCGTATACGCCTCTGGCAGAGCCTTCGCTTAGAGGCTACTCTTTTCCTAACTCGTTGTTATCTAAGGGGGACTCTTAATTCTCTTGTTAGGGCGCTGCAGTTGCTACCCTTGCAGTAGTCGGCCGTCCCCTAGGTCTCTCTACTAGCAAAAGCCTGCAATTCTATGCAGTATAGCCTGTCTTGCTACATCTATAGCAGCTCCCTTCTGCTCTTCTCTTGTCTAGGGTAGCTATATCTACCTACTGTACCCTTTTAGCAGCAGCCCTTAGCTGTACAGTAACGGCTGCTGCTACTCTCGTCGTCGTTAATTCCTAGTCTATAGCGTCCGTCTGCCGCTAGAGGGGTTGTTGCATCTTATAAGTGCGGCTTATCCGTCTAAGCCTACGCTGCTGGTCGTCGACTATCCTAAGGAGAATATAGAATTCCTCGTACGTAGCTGGTCGTATTACGCCTACTAGTCCTGTTGTAATCTCCTTAGAGAGGCCTACCTCTAAGGTAGTAATTTTTACCCTGTCCTCCTATTGGAGTCCTCCTGCCTCTGCCAGGGTCTAGTTGTATTCTGTAAGGAACTCTTGTACAGTCTTGCGCTCCTGCTTTATCGTATTAACCTATAGGAGTGCTCGGCTCTTGCAGTCTGGGTCCTTATAGCTCCTGTTAAGAGCTGCCTAGAGTATCGTTGTCGTTGCTATTGCTAGGTTAGCAATGGCCGTCTCGTAGTACAGCAGAATCTGTGCTGCTGCCCTGCCCTTTAACCTCCTAAAGAGGTACACTACCTTGCCTAGCTCGGTCGGGTATGCTCCTAAGTCGACTAGAAGCTTAGAGCGTATCTAGGCAGCCTAGGAGGGGTACTTAGCCGGAGCCTTACTATTATAAGTAGTAACTTTAGGGAGTTTGCTCTTAGGGGCCGGGGTATAGGCTATCGTGTCCGTCGTTATCGTCGTAGGGATCGGATCGCAATCGGACGCCCTAAGCTGTCGTAGCTCCTGTTCCTGTTAGGAAACTATCGCAGCCTAGTGGCTTACTTGCTGTTCGAGCTGGGCCTTGTATGCTAACAGCTCCTTGTACGCGCAGTGTATCTAATCCTGCACAGTCGCAGGTTCTATAGGGATGTCGCTGTCTATCTTCGTTGTATTACTGCAGTTACCGACAGTAAGATTAGTTCCTAATGTAAGGGCTTAAGAATCTTGGTTTAGAAACTTAAGGCTAGGTATCTACATAAAGGAACTAATAGGCAGTTCCTTTGTCGTCTGCTGCTGTACAATTCGTACCTACGAAGCTAAGCTAGCAATTTCTCTCTATGCAGGGATTTAAGGTTTACACTCTGTACAGAGGATCGGGAGTTTCCCTCTGTATAGTAATACAGAGTTTTCCCTCTGTTTAGAGGGGCGGCAATTCCCCTCTGTGTAGGGTTATAGGATTCTCTCTCTATACAGGAGTGGGGTCGTGTCGGTAACTCCGTACAGAGGGTAGGGTCGTGCTAGCGCTGCTAAGTCGCAGTCCTTTGGGCGACGGCTGGCTTAGGTCCAGGACCTGGGCTGGGCGGCGTCCCCTAACACCTACAGGCCGTCTTCTTCTAAAAGGGGTCTCCGAAGCGTTAATCTAGCGCTTTGATTGCTTCTTCGGCAGTCACCTCTTCTAGGTCTGCTACTAGCGAAAAAACTTCGCCTTCTAGTCGCGATTCTAGATAGGCCAATCTATCTCCTTTACTGCTTCTGGCGTAATCGCGGTCTATCTTATTCTTTATCTTTTTCTTAAATGCCTCCTAGTCTTTAGGGTCTCCGCCCCTAAACGCCGGTAGGTCCGGTAGTAATATTATTAAGGTGCTACCTTAACTGTAGGCCGCTAGTAAAGTAGTCTCTGCTTGTTCTTCTCGATGTAGTGGCAGCGCTAACGACACCGCTGCTTCTATCTTAGCTAACTAAGCCTTTATTGCCTCTAGTTATGCTAGTCGATTCGCCGCTTGGTTTTCTAGCATATTGATAATAGTCTCTGCCGATTCCTTCTCAGCTATTACCGCTTCTATTTCCTCTCTTAGTCGCCTGTTCTCTTCTATGTTCTTATAAAACTTCTTTTCAACGAAGGTAATAATGTCGAACACCTTCCTAGCTCTATGTTTTGTTAGATATTCTCCTATTTTATCCGGCGTACGTAAGTACAGCTCCGTATAGCCTGCTATTCCTTTCTTTGCTTTATCTGTCTCTTCTTCTGTAAGGCCCTTAGTGGCCGTTCTATCTGTAAGAATGCTAGTGCGCCTATCCCTTAGTCTGTTAGTCTTTCTCTTTCCGCTGCAGCCTGTAACGCCGCCCTCTACCGTTAAGAAGCTCTCTATAGCTATCTTACGGTGCTAGTGTTTAGTTTAGTCAGCGCGTGTATTATTCGGATGTCCGGATAGTTTAACGGTCCCTTTCGCGCAGTGCAGAGTTAGTGTAGTAAGTGATTTCGAGATATAATAATCCGAGCGTGCAGATATAATTCAATACGGCTGTTTTAATAACTATATCTCGAACTGAAGAAGGAAAGGAATCTGTGCGGCAGTAGGTAAGGGCTTTAGGGGTAGTGTGCCAAGGCCCAGCTTAGTCTGGAAGAGCTAAGCCGAAATTCCAAGGGTCTACCTTATTACTTAGTCCTACCGCTTTCTGCCGCTGCAACACTACCCCCCTCCCTTACCAGCAGTCGCCCTCGACCGCTTACTTATCTGTCCCCCCTTTTTTTTTATTACAACGTTACCTCTTCGCTTTCTTCTATTTTGAAACTATCCCCTTTCTTTATCTTCTTTCTTCTTACATCGTCGCTATCTGACGTCTCTTACTTCGGCTTTTATCTAATCGGAAGAGCTATCTAATCTGAGCTAGCAGCCGTCTGAGCTGCGGCGAGGCTGGCCTATGCGCCGCCGTAGAGGTCTATAAAGATCTATCCGCAGCTCGCTATCTCTTCTTCTTCTTCTTCTTCTTCTCTACTATAGCCTTTGGCGCTACCGCGAGGCTGCTTTGATAGCGTCGGCTTTATTCTTCGCCGTTATTATCCTTCCGGCTAAGCCGGCGGATAGTAGTAACGGAGAGCAAAGACCGTTACAAAGCGCGCCGACGCGGTGGCGCGGTCCTCGGCCTTACCGCTATTATCCGCCGGTCCTAGCCAGTGGTAGTAGTGGTAGAGCCGAGAACTCCAGCTAAGCGATCGCTACGATCGTCTTTATTAACTTCTATACTAATAGAGCAGACGCGGCTTTTCTTCTTCTTCCGTAACTATTAGCTTCGGAGCTACTCTAGCTTTGGCTTCTTCTGGTTCCGTGTATAGAATTCCTTTAGCAGCTCTACCGAATTCTGGAGATTCTCGATCGGATACTAGTTATAATCTTCCAGCTATCCCTTCTACGAGATCCTTGCTTCGATAGATCTTCTTAGCTTTCTTATATCTATTACATCTTCCACCTCCTATTCTTATTCTTTACTGTCTATTTCGACCGGCAGGGGTTCAGCGAACCTCTAATCCGGAAGACTGTCTTTAGGGTCCAAACTCAGCAGATCCGAATAAAAGACGTCGTAGATCTGGAACGATTTTGGTAGCTGGAGCTAATAAGTCACCGGCGACCTCTTTTCTACTATTTTGAACGGACCTACGTGTTGCAGCGGTGGAAAGAGGTGGGACGGATTGATGGGGTAGACCCTGGATTTCGGCTCGGCCCGACCGGGCCGAGCCGGGCCTTGGCACCACTACTATCAAAGCCCACCACCACCACTATATAGACTCCTTTCCCTCCTCAGTTCGAGATATAGTTATTAAAAAGGCCGTATTGAATTATATCTGCGTGCCCGGATTATTATATCTCGAACTTACTCTCTACACCAACCCCGCGCTGCGCGAAAGGGCCCGTCGAACTATCCGGAAACCCGAATAACGCACGCGCACTACACACCAACAACACCCAAGGCACCGTAAGAAGATAGAAGGCTTCTTAGTAGTAGAGGGCAGCGTTACAGGCCGCAGCGGAAAGAGAAAGACTAACAGACTAAGAGATAGGCGTACCAGCATTCTTAACAACAGAACGACTAATAAAGGCCTTATAGAAGAAGAGGTAGATAAAGCAAGAAAGGGCATAGAGGGCTACGCCGAACTGTACGGACGCACGCCGGATAAGATAGGAGAATATCTTACAGAGCACGGAGCTAAGAAGGTGTTTGACATTATCACCTTTATAGAAAAGAGGTTCTATAGGAACGTAGAAGAAAACAGACAGTTAAGGGAGGAAGTAGAGACGGTAAGGGCAGAGAAGGAATCGGCAGAAACCATTATCGACGTGTTAGAGAACCAGGCAGCGAATAGGCTAGCGCAACTGAAGGCGCTAAAGGACCAACTGGCTAACATGGAAGCAGCGATGTCGTCGCCGCTACTGCATCGAGAAGAACTAGCAGAGACTGCCTTACTGGCGGCCTATAGTTAATGTAGCACTTCGATAACATCATTGCCGGACCTACCGGCGTTTAGAGGCGGAGACCCAAAAGACTAGGAAGAGTTTAAGAAGAAGATCAAGAATAAGATAAGCCGCGATTACGCATCGAACAGCGCCAGAGATAGATTGGCGTACCTGGAATCGCGGTTAGAAGGAGAAGCTTTTTCGCTAGTAGCGGACCTAGAAGAGGTAACCGCTAAAGAAGCGATGAAAGCGCTAGATTAACGCTTCGGAGATCCATTCCGAAAGAAGACAGCCCGTAAGCAGCTGGACAAGATCAATCAGAACCAGCAGACGTTTAAAGAATTCTACGGTTTGTTTAGAAAATATGCGATTAGGGCCCGGGTAGCGGAAGATAAGCAGCTTTACCTATTAAGGCAGAAGCTAAACCCTGAACTGGCTGCAGCTATGGCGTCTGTAGAAGACGAAGACCTTAGGAGCTTCGTATATAGAGCAAGAGTTACTAGGAGAAACTTGAGCGCTTACGCGAAATTACGCGAATCGGTTCAGAAGCCGTCGCCGTCGGCGCAGACAACACGACCCCCTGCGCCTTTCCGACGAACCCCCCAGCAGTCGTTATATTCACCGCGTTCGTCGTTCGTCCCTACCTGCTACGCATGTGGAAAACCCGGCCATATCGCTACGAGATGCCAAGCAACGGCACAGCAGAAGCAGGTCGAGCGACGAAGCAGCCGCCACTGCCGAGAAAGACTATTCAAGCCATTGAACCGGCCCCGAACGACACTGATAGCGTAGGCGGTAGAGTGCCCCTGCGAATCCTAGGAAAAGATCAGCTGGAAGGATAGGCCCCCTATCTAGCATAGACAACAAGGCATCAACGCGAACTACGTCGACGAAAGAGAGTATTAATAACTGCAGCGATCCGCTATCGGCTGCAGTGGAAGTAAACACGGAAACAGCTATTATCCTTCTAATTACTGTCTACCCCCTTAACGAATCGAACAACCCACTTTAGCTAAGAGCTTTTATCGACACCGGAGCTCTTATCGGAGCAGCTATCCACCACCGGCTAGTCCAGAAGCTGATAAATAGATACGGTTATCCAGTGGAACTGGCGTCGCTAACGAAGATTTCGGCATATAACAGGCAAGACACAGAAAGCGTTACGCACTACGTGCCGTTAAAGACTACCTTGGCTGGTCGCACTACGGAAGCGACGTTCCGAATTATGGATATCGGAAGATTTGACATTATTATAGGGCAGAAATAGATAAAGAACCAGAAAGCTATTATTGACGTAGACGAAGGCACGATAGGGTTCAAAACCCTAGGCAACACTACCGCCGCCGCTAAGCCGAAAGCTACGGAGTCCGCCAAAGAGGCTCCGTCCGATCGTTCCGAACCCCTGGTCACAGTCGGAATAATAAGTTCAGAAGCAATTACGACCCTTGCGAAGTCGCTAGACACTGAGATCTACGCTATCTCAATAAAAGACATCGAAGACTATCAGAAGATAATAGCAGAAGAAGAGGTAGATCCACTAGAGGTGCTGCCAAACGAGCTCTATAGTTACGCTAATGTCTTCTCAAAAGCAGACTCCAACCTCCTGCCGCTCCACCGGCCGGAATACGACAATAAGATCAGGTTGAAAGAGGGGGCCACATTGCCAAGAACCGAGCCCCTAAGGAGACTGTCGCTGGCCGAACTGGACTAAGTAGAGGTGTTTGTTCGTAAAAACCTGGCGAAGAAGTTCATTACGCCGAGCTCCGCGGAATATATGTTACCGATTCTTTTCGTAAGGAAACTAGGGGGTAGTCTGCGACTCTACGTAGACTATCGAGGCCTTAATAAGGTTACCAAGAGAGACGTGTATCTACTGCCGCTGATTGATAAGACTATACAGCAGGTAGCGAAGGCTAAGTGGTTCAGCAAGCTGGACATCCGCTAAGCGTTCCATCGACTAAGGAATAAAGAACGGCAGACAGAAGACCTTACGACGTTCGCGACGCGTATAGGCAATTTCAAGTAGCTGGTAATGCCGTTCGGACTTACTAACGCGCCGGCAGTATAGCAACGCTTTATAAACCACATCTTTATAGACATGTTAGAACGGTTCGTGTCAATTTACCTGGACAATATCCTTATCTATACAGATAGAACGAGAGAGCAACACACGGACTACATCGAGAAAGTGTTAAAGAGGCTCTGCGAGGTCGGATTAAACGCGGACACGAAGAAGAGCGAGTTCTATCAAACTGAGGTTAAATATCTCGGTCTTATCGTCGGAAGAGATGGAATTCGTATAGATTCCTTAAAGGTCGCCGCCGTCGCGGAGTGGAAGCAGCCGAAATCCGGAAACACTACGCAAATCAGAGCGTTTCTCGGCTTCTGCAGCTACTATCGACGGTTTATTAAGGACTTTAGCAAGATAGCGAGACCCCTAAACGAGGCACTAAAGAAAGAGGCCGCCGGCCTATAGAATAAGAAGTGCACGGAAGCCTTTAACCAGCTGAAAGAAGCAGTGGCCTCTGCACTAGTTCTGGCACACTTCCGGCCAGAAAAGACGATCTACGTAGAAACGGACGCTTCCGACACAGTAACGGCAGGGGTCCTATCTCAATATAGTAACGACGAAACCCTCCATCTAGTAGCTTTCTTCAGCAAGTCAATAAGCGAAGCTAAGCGGAACTACGCCATCTACGACAAGGAGCTGCTGGCGATTATTCAGGCTTTTAAGGAGTGGAAACCAGAGCTTATAGCTGGAAAGAGCACGGTCTAGGTTCTTACGGACCACTAGTCGCTGACCTACTTTATAAAGACGCAGAAGCTCTTACGCCGCCAAGCTTAGTAGGCCGCCTACTTATTAGGATTTGACTTTAAGATCACCTACCGACCAGGGGCTTAAAATGGAAAGGCTAACGCGCTGATACGAAGAGAAGGGAAGACGAGCTGCGCGAAAGAAGATCCTAACATGTTCCAGAAGGTGTTAACAGAGCGGATAGTAGACGCTAAGGTGTTGAAGGAAGCGGGGATCTGCGCGGCAGAACTGCAGACCGAACCGGAATCGAAGGAACTGGAGCCGCCGATTGAAAAAGAGACGCTCTACGAGAAGGTAAAACAGCTTAACCAGCAACAGGAGCTCGGCCAAACCGGCTTAGGAAAGCTGGTAGTCCCGAAAGAACTAATTACTGAGGTTATCCAATCGGTCCATAACTCTATAGATGTTGGCTACGCTAGAGCAAAGAAAACGATGCAGGCCGTAAGGACGATCTACTGGTTTCCGCAGATCTACGAGCGAATCCACCGGTTTATCGCCAATTGCCACGTATGCCGAACCGCAAAGCTACGTTACGGTCTTCCGGCTAGTCTACTAAAGCCGCTTCCGATCCCCGAGAAGCTGTGGCAGCACATTACGATAGATTTCGTAACCGGCCTGCCGAATTCGGATGGATGTAACGCTACGCTAAACGTAGTGGATAGGCTGAGCAAAGAACGACACTTTATCCACTGCCGAGCGAGAGACGAAGGAACTACTGCAGAAGAGACCGCGCGGATGTTGATTCAACACGTATAGAAGCACTATGGCCTGCCGGACACTATCACTACGGATAGGGGTCCTTAATTCACTGCCGACGTATAGAAAGCTATCAACCAAGCTCTCGGAATTTATAGAAAGCTTAGCACCGCTGCTTACCCTTAAACTATCGGTTAGTCTGAAGTGGCTAATCGCGAGATAGAGCGATATCTGCGAACCTTCTGCGGCCACTATTAAGAAGAATAGGTTAAGGTGTTGCCGATAGCCGAGTTCTGCACTAACTCGGCACTGTCTAAGGCTACCTCGCTGGCGCCGTTCGAGATAACGCACGGCTATCTTCCGAGGATAAGCTTTCAGCTGCCAAACGAACCTAGCTCCGCGGAACTATCTACCGCTACGTCGTCGAAGAGAGTCGCCGCTGCAGCGGCAGAAGCGCTACAATCTCAGATGGAAGAAGCGATCAAAGTAGCGAAAGAAGCGATAGAGACGGCTTAGAAGAAGATAGTAACTCAAACTAATAGGAGCCGGTCGCCAATAGAATTCGAAGAAGGTCAAAAGGTCTAGCTTAACACTCAGAACCTGAGGCTGAAAGGGAACGCCAAGCTCAATCCGCGCTACGTAGGCCCGTTTACGATAGTGGAAAAGAGGTCGCCGGTGACTTATCGGCTCCAGCTACCGAAATCGTTCCGGATCTACGACGTTTTCCATTCGGATCTGCTGAGCCTGGACCCTAAGAACGGCCTGCCGGAACAGGGCTTCGCCGAACCCCTACCAATTAAGATAGACGGTAATAAAGAAGAGTAGGAGGTAGAAGATGTAATGGACGTAAAGAAGATAAGGGGGTCCATTAAAGCGAGGATCTCGTAGAAGGGGTGGCCGGAAGATTATAAATAGTATCCGATCGAGAATCTCCGGAATTCGGCGGAGGTGCTAAGAGACTTTTACGCGCGGAACCCGAAGAAGCCGAAGCCGGAATGGCTCTGAAGCCGATCCTTCTGGAAGAAAACGAAGAAAGCCGCGTCCGCTACACTGGCGCAGAAGCCGACGAAAACGATCGTAAGGCTTCGGGAAGTAATTGCTTCACCTACTACCACGTCGGCCAGTAGCCTGCGCACGCCGTAGCGTAGCAGCACTGCCGACATCGTAGTAGGTAAAGGCTTTGGTAGAAAAGAAAGAAGAAGAAGAAACGGCGCTGCGGACGGATCTATATAGACTGCCGGAACAGCGCACGGACCGCCCGAGCCGCAGCTTAGATAACCGGACAGCTCAGATCGGATAGCGTCGATCACATAGACGCCAAGTAAAGGGCTTCAGGCGCCGACGACGCGAGAAATTGAAGAAGCGATGAAGAAAACGTTGTTTTTGATAGACGACCAAAGAAATGAAATCAGCGTTGGAGGGGATTTTCGAGAGAGAGACGACGAAACTCAAAAAAAAAAAAAAGGGGAAGAGAGTGGAGTTTTTTGGATGGATAGGGTAACTAAGCAGTCGAGGGCGACTGCTGGTAAGGGAGGGGGGTAGTGTTGTAGCGGTGGAAAGAGGTGGGACAGATTGATAGGGTGGACCCTGGATTTCGGCTCGGCCCGACCGGGCCGAGCCGGGCCTTGGCACTACCACTATCAAAGCCCACCACCACTACTACATAGACTCCTTTCCCTCCTCAGTTCGAGATATAGTTATTAAAAAGGCTGTATTGAATTATATCTGCGTGCCCGGATCACTACGTAGCAGGGGTTAAGCTTGGCGTTGCCTTTTAGCCTTAAGTTCTGCGTATTAAGCTATACCTTTTGGCCTTCCTCGAATTCTATCGGCGACCGCTTTCTATTAGCTCGAGTTACTATCTTTTTCTAAGCCGATTCTATCGCCTCCTTCGCTATACAGATTGCTTCTTCTATCTAAGATCTAAGCGCTTCTGCCGCAGCGGCGGCGACTCTCTTCGACGAAGTGGCAGTGGATATAGAAGGTTCCGAAGAGCTAGGTTCGTTCGGCGGTTGGAAGCTTATTCTCGGAAGATAACTATAAGTTACCTCGAACAGCGCCAGTAAGGTGGCCTCTAACTATGCTAAATTGGTGCAGAATTCGGCTATCGGCAACACCTTAACCTACTCTGCCTAATAATAACTACAGAAGATTCGTATATATTTCTCTATCTCGCGGTTAGCTACATTAGACTAACCATCGGTTTAAGGGTAAGCAGCTGTGCTAAGTTTTCCACGAATTCCAAGAGCTTGGTTAATAGCCTTCTATACATTAGCAGTAAATTAAGGACCCCTATCCGTAGTGATAGTGTCCGGCAGGCTATAGTGCTTCTATACGTGCTGGATTAGCATTCTCGCTGTCTCTTCTGCAGTAGTTCCTTTATCCTTAGCTTAGTAGGGGATAAAGTAGCGTTCTTTGCTTAGTCGATCTACTACATTGAGTATAGCATTGTATCTATCGAAATCTGGCAGGCCGGTTACGAAATCCATCGTAATGTGCTGCTAGGTTTCTTAGAATTGGAAGTAGCTTTAACAGACCAGCTAGAAGGCCGTAACATAGCTTCGCGGCTCGGCAGATATAGCAATTAGCGATAAATTGGTAGATCTGCTCGAAGATTCGCAGAAACTAGTAGATCGTCCTTACAGCTTCTATTGTCTTCTTTGAGCCGGCGTAACCGACATTCTTAGAACTATAGACTAACTGGATGACCTCTGTAATTAGTTCTTCCAGAACTATTAGCTTCCCCGAGCCGGTTCTTCCGAGTTTCTGCTGCTAATTAAGCCGTTCTACTTTCTCGTCGAGCGTCTCTTCCCGGTCGGCAGTTCTATTGCGCTAATCCCTGCTTCTTTTAACACCTCGGCATCTACTATCCGTTCG
This sequence comes from Pseudocercospora ulei, assembly GCA_016165855.1. Lineage (NCBI taxonomy): Eukaryota > Fungi > Ascomycota > Dothideomycetes > Mycosphaerellales > Mycosphaerellaceae > Pseudocercospora > Pseudocercospora ulei. The sequence continues at coordinate 646,431 of JACWNB010000024.1, read as the reverse complement.
GTCAACATCTTCTAGAACATGTTCGGATCTTCTTTCGCGCGGCTAGTCTTCCCTTCTCTCCTCGTTAGTGCGTTAGCCTTTCCATTTTAAGCTCCGGGTCGATAGGTAATCCTGAAATCGAATCTAGATAAGTAGGCGGCCTACCGAGCTTAGCGGCGTAATAGCTTCCGTATCTTTATAAAGTAGGTAAGTGACTGGTGGTTCGTAAGGACCTAGACTGTGCTCTTTCTAGCTATAAGCTCCGGTTTCCACTCCTCGAAAGCCTAAATAATAGCTAATAGCTGTTTATTGTAAATAGCGTAGTTCTGTTTAACCTTATTTATAGATTTGCTAAAGAAAGCTACTAGATAGAGGGTCTCGTCGGCGTTATCGTACTAAGAAAGGACCCCTACGGTTACTGTATCGGAAGCGTCCGTCTCTAGATAAATCGTCTTTTCCGGTCGGAAGTGCGCCAGAACCGGCGCGTTAGTAAGACCGAAAGGCATTACTAACTACTTGAAATTGCCTATGCGTGTGGCAAATGTCGTAAGATCTTCTGTTTGTCCCTTCTCGTTCCTTAGTCGGTGGAACGCTTGGCAAATATCTAGCTTACTAAACCACTTAGCTTTAGCTACTGGTTGTATAGTCTTATCTATTAACGGCAGCAGGTACACATCTCTCTTAGTGAGCTTATTAAGGCCTCGGTAATCTACGTATAGTCAGAGACTACCTCTGGGTTTCTGTACGAAAAGAATCGGTAACGCATATTCCGTAGAGCTTGGCGTAATGAACTTCTTTGCTAGGTTTTCTCGAACAAATACCTCCACTTAGTCTAGCTCGGCCAGCGATAATCGTCTTAGGGGCTCGGTTCTTGGCAGCGTAGCTTCTTCCTTTAATCTGATCTTGTTGTCGTATTCCGGTCGATAGAGCGGCAGGAGGTTGGAGTTAGCTTTCGAGAACACATCCGCGTAGCTATAGAGCTCTTTTAGTAGCACCTCTAACGGATTTACTTCTTCTTCCGCTATTATCTTCCGGTGATCTTTAATGTCTTTTATCGAGATAGCGTAGATCTTACTGTCTAGCGACCTCGCGAGGGTTGTTAAAGCTTCCGAGCTTATTATTCCTATCGTGTCCAGAGGGTCGGGCCGATCGATTGGAGTCGCTCCAGTGGTCGTAGCGTTTGGTTTCGCAGTAACAACGGTAAACGATTTAGCAGCAGCGACTCCGCTCTGCTAGGTTTTGAATCCAAGCGTGCCTTTACCTACGTTAATAACGGCTTTCTGGTTCTTAATCCATTTCTGTCCTATAATAATGTTAAACCTTCCGATATCTTTAATTCGGAACGTCGCTTCTGTAGTGCGACCTGCTAAGGTAGTCTTTAATAGCACATAATACGTAACACTCTTAGTGTCTTGCCTGTTGTATGCTGAGATTCGCGTCGGCGATGCTAATTCCACGGGGTAACTGCATCCGTTTATTAGCTTCTAAACTAATCGATAGTGGATCGCGGCTCCAATAAGAGCTCCTATGTCGATAAAGGCCTTTAATTGGAGTGGTCGGTGCGAGCCTCTAAGGAGGTAGACCGTAATCGGAAGGATAATAGCAGTCGCTGTGTCCACTTCCACTGCCGCTAAGAGCAGATCGCTACAACTGTTAATACTTCCTTCTTCCGGTAACGTAGTTCGTAGCAGTGCCCTATTGTCTACGCTAGATAGGGGGCCTATCCGTCCAGCTGGTCTTTTCCTAAGATTCGCAGAGGCACTCTACTATCTACACTGTCGGTATCGTTCGGAGCCGGCTCGATAGCTTAGATAGTCTTTCTTGGCGGCGGCGGCTTTATAGCACGATATTCCTGCTTCTGTTAAGCCGTCGCTTGGCATCTGGTAGCAATATAGCTAGGCTTTCTATACGCGTAGTAGGTAGGGACGAACGATGATCTCGGGGAATAAGATGGTTGCTAGGGGGCTCTTCAGAAAGGCGCAGGGGGTCGTGTTGTTAGCGTCGTCGACGGCTTCTAGTTCGATTCGCGCAATGCCGATTTCGCGTAGGCGCTTAGGTTTCTGGCAGTAACTCTCGCTTAGTGTACGAAGTTCTTAAGGTCTTTGTCTTCTACCGAAGCTATAGCTGCAGCCAGTTCAGAGTTCAGCTTCTGCCTTGGTAGGTAGAGCTGCTTATCTTCTAACACTCTAGCTCTAATAGCATATTTTCGGAACAGTCTGTAGAATTCGTTAAACGTTAGCTGGTTCTAATTAATCTTGTCCAGCTGTTTACAGGCTGTCTTCTTTCAGAAGGGGTCTCCGAAGCGTTAATCTAGCGCTTTGATTGCCTCTTTGGCAGTTAGCTCTTCTAGGTCCGCTACTAGCGAAAAAGCGTTACCTTCTAATCGCGATTCTAGGTAGGCCAACCTGTCTTCTTTACTGTTTCTGGCGTAATCGCGGTCTATCTTGTTCTTTATCTTTTTCTTAAATGCCTCCTCCTCTTTAGGATCTCCGCCCCTAAACGCCGATAGGTCAGGTAGTAACGTTATCAGGGTGCTACCTTAACTGTAGGCCACTAGTAAGGCGGTCTCCGCTTGTTCTTCTCGATGTAGCAGCAGCGCCGACGACGCCGCTACGTCTATGTTAGCTAACTAAGCCTTTATCGCCTTTAGTTGTGCTAGCCGATTCGCTGCTTAATTTTCTAGCATATCGATAATAGTTTCTGCTGATTCCTTCTCGGCTATTACCGCTTCTATTTCTTCTCTTAGTCGCCTGTTTTCTTCTATGTTCCTAAAAAACTTCTTTTCGACGAAGGTAATAATGTCGAACATCTTCTTAGCTCTATGTTCTGTAAGATATTCTCCTATTTTATCCGGCGTGCGTACGTACAGTTCGGCATAGCCCTCTATGCCCTTCTTCGCTTCGTCTATCTCTTCTTCTGTAAGGCCCTTAGTGGCCGTTCTATTGTCGAGGATGCTAGTACGCCTATCCCTCGGTCTGTTAGTCTTTCTCTTTTTGCTGCGGCCTGTAACGCCACTGTCTACCGTTAAGAAGCTCTCTATAGCTGTCTTACGGTGCTGGTGTTTGGTTTGGTGTGTGTTGTACACGTGCGTTATTTAGGTAGCTAGATGGTTTAACGGACCCTTTCGCGCAGCGCGGAGTTAGTATAGTAAGTAAGTTCGAGATATAATAATCCGAGCACGCAGATAGGATTCAATACGGCTGTTTGAACAACTATATCTCGAACTGAAGAAGGAAAGGAATCTATGCTACAGTAGGTAAGGGCTTTAGGGGTAGTGTGCTAAGGCCTGGCTCGGTCCGGAAGGGCCGAGCCAAAATTCCAAGGGTCTACCCTATTACTTAGTCCTACCCCTTTCTGCCCCTGCAACAGTCTTCTACCGAAGCTATAGCTCTAGCTAGCTTAGGGTTCAACTTCTGGCTTAGTAAGTAGAGCTGCTCGTCTTTGGACACTTTAGCTCTAATAGCATATTTTCTAAACAGGCTATAGAATTCTTTAAACGTTAGCCGGTTCTGGTTAATCTTGTCTAGCTGTTTACAGACCGTCTTCTTTTGGAAGGGGTCCCTAAAACGCTAGTCTAGAGCTTTAATCGCTTTGTCGGCAGTTACCTCTTCTAGGTCTGCTACTAGTAAGAACGCTTCGCCTTCTAGTTGCGATTCTAAGTAGGCTAATCTTTCCTCTTTACTGCTTCTGGCATAATCGCGATTTATCTTATTCTTTATCTTCTTTTTGAATGTCTCCTAGTATTTAGGGTCTCTATCCCTAAAGGCCAGTAGATTAGGTAGTAACGTTATCGAAGTGCTACCTTAACTGTAGGCCGCTAGTAAGGCGGTATCTGCTTGTTCTCCTCGATGTAGCGGCAGCGCCGACGACATTGCTGCTTCTATATTAGCTAACTAAGCCTTTAGCGTCTTTAGTTGTGCTAGTCGATTCGCCGCTTGGTTTTCTAGCACGTCGATAATAGTCTCTGCTGATTCCTTCTCGGCTATTACTAATTCTATCTCCTCTTTTAGCTGCCTGTTCTCTTCTATCTTCTTATAAAACTTCTTCTTGATAAAGGTAATAGTATTGTATACCTTTATAGCTCTACGTTCGGCTAGATATTCTTTGAGTTTGTTAGGGGGCGCCGCCCAGCCCAGATCCTGGACCCGACCTAAGCCAGCCGTCGCCCTAAGGACTGCGACTTAGCGGCGCTAGCACGACCCTACCCTCTATACGGAATTACCGACAGGACCCTACTCCCGTATAGAGGGAGAATCCTATAGCCCTGCACAGAGAGGATTGCTGCCCCTCTAAACAGAGGGAAAACTCTGCACTACTGTATAGAGGGAGAACTCCTAATCCTCTGTATAGAGCGTAAACCTTGCATCCCTGCATAGAGAGAAATTGCTAGCTTAGCTTCGTAGGTACAAATTGTACAGCAGCAGACGACGAAGGAACTGCCTATTAGTTCCTTTATGTAGATACCTAGCCTTAAGTTTCTAAACCAAGATTCTTAAGCCCTTACATTAGGAACTGATCTTACTGTTAGTAACTGCGGTAATACAACAAAGATAGACAGCGACATCTCTATAGAACCTACGGCTATGCAGGGACAGATACACTGCGCGTACGAGGAGCTGTTGGCACACAAGGCCCAGCTCGAACAACAAGTAAGCCACTAGGCTGCGATAATTTCCTAACGGAAACAGGAGCTACGACAGCTTAGGGCGTCTAATCGCGATCCGACCCCTACAACGACGACGACGGACACGATAGCCTACACCCCGACCCCCAAGAGCAAACTCCCTAACGTTACTACGTACGATAAAGAGGCCCCGGCCTAGTACCCCTTCTAGGCTGCCTAGATGCGCTCTAAGCTTCTAGTTAACTTAGGAGCATACCTGACCGAGCTAGACAAGGTAGTTTACCTCTTCGGGAGGTTAAAGGGCAGGGCAGCAGCACGGATTCTGCCGTACTACGAGACGGCTATTGCTAACCCGGCAATAGCTACAACGACGATGCTCTAGGCAGCTCTTAACAAGAGCTACAAGGACCTAGACCGCGAAAGCCGAGCACTCCTATAGGTTAACACGATAAAACAAGGACGCAAGACCGTACGAGAATTCCTTACGGAATACAACCAGACTCTGGCAGAGGCAGGAGGTCTCTAATAGGAGGACAGGATACAAATTACCTCCTTAGAAGTAGGCCTCTCTAAGGAGATTATAACGGGACTAGTAGGCGTAATGCGACTAGCTACGTACGAGGAATTCTGTAATCTCCTTAGGATAGTCGACGACTAGCAGCGTAGGCTCGGACAGATAAGCCGCGCTTATAAGATGCGACAACCCCTCTAGCGGCTGACAGACGCTATAGACTAGGAACCAACGACGACGAGGGTAGCGGCAGCCGTTACTGAAGGGCTAAGGGCCGCTACTAAAAAGGCACAATAGGTAGATATAGCTACCCTTAACAAGAGGCAAGCAGAAGAGAGCTGCTACAGGTGTAGCAAGATAGGCTATACAGTACGGAATTGCGGGCTTTTGCTAGCAGAGAGACCTAGGGGACGGCCGACCACTGCAAGGGTAGCAACTGCAGCGCCCTAACAAGAGGAACAGAAGTCCTACTTGGACGACGACGAGTTGGGAAAAGAGTAGCCTCTAAGCAAAGGCTCTGCTAGAGGCGTATATAAGATAGATTGCTAAATCAAAGCACTACTTAGCTATCTTTTAAGAGCAACTACATAACGACTACGCCGTTCATCGTACGGCCAACGTTAAACAGGTCCGCAACGGCGCGGACACTAATTAACACAGGATGTTTGGTGTACGGAGTAATTAGCGAAGACTTCATATAGAGACACTGTATTAAGACGACCCCTACTGTACCTGTACGCATGTTGGGCATTACTAGGAGAGGACCAGACATTACCTATATAGTGAAAGTAACAATAGAGATACAGGGACACTATAAGCAGGACTTATACCTCTATGTCGTACAGGACAAGTTAGGGTATAACCTAATACTAGGGAAGCTATAGATAGAGCGCTAGAGGGGCAAGCTAGACGTTGGACGAGGACGGCTGTACCTGGCAGCAACGAAGCAGAGGCTCCGAGACTAGGGGAGGGCTCCGCAGGGTAGCAATGCCAAGGCCGAAATCAATACAGCGACGAAGCAGAGGCCCTAGGACCAAGGGAGGGCTCTGCAGGGTAGCAATGCTAAGGCCGAAATCAACACGGCAACTGCGGACATTAAGAAGGCATTGGCGCCTAAGAAAACGACGGACCCCTATACGAAGCTCTTAAGGGAATACGCTAGATACCTAGACCTCTTCAAGCTAAAGTCGGCCTTAAAACTGCCGCTACACTAAGGAGAAGGGATTAACTACGGCATCTAGCGAGAGCCCTGTCTAGACAGGAGCCTGCCTAAGGTACTGTACGGTCCGCTGTACGGAATGTCCTCTAGAGAGCTCCTAGTACTACGCAAGACACTAGACGACCTACTTACCAAAGGGTTTATTTAGGCAAGTACCTCGTCTGCGGGAGCCCTAGTGCTGTTTGTCTATAAGGAGGGGAAGGCCGGCTTACGTTTCTGTATAGACTACAGAGGCATTAACGCGATTACTAAGAAGGACCGGTACCCCCTACCCCTTATTAAGGAGACTCTCGGACGGATCAGCAAGGCCAAGTAGTTTACTAAGCTTAACGTAGTCTCGGCTTTCTACAAGATACAGATCAAGGAAGGTTGTAAATAGATAACTGCCTTCTGTACAAGATATAGTCTTTTTAAGTAGCTTGTTACCCCCTTTAGCCTTGCCAACGCACTGGCAACCTTCTAAAGGTACATTAACAAGTCCTTGCAAAGGTTACTAGACGACATCTGCTCGGCATACCTCGATAACATACTGGTTTTTACAGACGGCTCCTACACAGATTACGTACAGGACGTTAAGAATGTACTAGATCGACTGCAACAGGCTGGATTGTACCTTAACATCGACAAATGTAAATTCGGTGTACAGCGAACGAAATACCTAGGGTTTATTATCGAGGCAGGGAAAGGCATTAGCATAGATAGGAAGAAGATTGATGCTATTAAGCAATAGAAGCCGCCTACGAACGTTAAGGGCGTATAGGAATTTCTTAGGTTTGCCAACTTCTACTGCCAGTTTATACAGAACTACTCGGAGATCGTGCGCCCCCTAGTTAAGCTATTACATAAGGACAAGCAGTTTAAATAGACGGACAAGTGCGATAGGAGCTTGAACAAGCTAAAGGAGCTCTTTATTACAGGACCAACGCTTGCCGCCTTCGACCTGGAACGTACGACGATACTGGAAACCGACTCCTCGGGGTATTGTATTAGAGGTATCCTGTTATAGGTAGGCTCGGACAGACTCCTGCACCTATGCGCGCATTTCTCTAAGAAGAACTCCCTAGCTAAGTGCAACTACCCTATCTACAACAAGGAATTGCTAGCGGTCGTACAGTGTTACGAAGCGTAGGATAGAGAACTCTGCTTAGTCCCTAAGTTCCTTGCCCTAACTAACTACAAGAACCTAGAGTACTTTACGCAGCCCTAGAAGCTCTCTAAGAGGCACGTACGATAGGCAATGTACCTAAGCTAGTTTAATATAAGACTCTAGTATCGCAAGGGCAAAGACAACAGCAGGGCTAATACGCTATCTAGACAGGACTAGGACATACCGACGACGTATATTGCGGCGGTAGAAAGAGGTGGGACAGATTAACGGGGTAGACCCTGGAATTTCGGCTCGGCCCGGACGGGCCGAGCCGGGCCTTGGCATTACCACTACGAAAGCCCTCCACCACCACTACATAGATTCCTTTCCCCCCTCAGTTCGAGATATAGTCTTCAAAAAGGCCGTATTGGATTATATCTGCGTGCCCGGATTATTATATCTCGAACTCACTCTCTACACCAACCCCCGCGCTGCGCGAAAGGGCCCGTCGAACTATCCGGAAACCCGAATAACGCACGCGCACCTACACCAACACCAACAACAACACCTAAGGCACTGTAAGAAGATAGAAGGCTTCTTAGCAGTAGAGGGCAGCGTTACAGGCCGCAGCGGAAAGAGAAAGACTGACAGACCGAGAGATAGGCGTACCAGAATTCTCGACGACGGAACGACCAATAAAGGCCTTACAGAAGAAGAGGTAGATAAAGCGAGAAAGGGCATAGAGGGCTACGCCGAACTGTACGGACGCACGCCGGATAAGATAGGAGAATATCTTACAGAGCACGGAGCTAAGAAGGTGTTTGACATTATAACCTTTATAGAAAAGAGGTTCTATAGGAACGTCGAAGAAAACAGACAGTTAAGGGAGGAAGTAGAGACGGTAAGGGCCGAGAAGGAATCGGCAGAAACCATTATCGACGTGTTAGAGAACTAGGCGGCGAATAGGCCGGCACAACTAAAGGCGCTAAAGGACCAACTAGCTGACATAGAAGCAGCGATTTCGTCGCCGCTACTGCATCGAGAGGAACCAGCAGAGACCGCCTTACCGGCGGCCTATAGTTAAGGTAGCGCCCTAATAACATTATTGCCGGACCTGCCGGCATTTAAAGGCAGAGACCCTAAAGACTAGGAAGAGTTTAAGAAGAAGATTAAGAATAAGATAAGCCGCGATTACGCATCGAACAGCGCCGGAGATAGACTGGCGTACCTAGAATCGCAGTTAGAAGGAGAAGCTTTTTCGCTAGTAGCAGACCTAGAAGAGGTAACCGCTAAAGAAGCGATCAAAGCGCTAGATCAACGCTTCGGAGATCCATTCCGAAAGAAGACAGCCTGTAAGCAGCTGGACAAGATCAATTAAAACCGGCAGACGTTTGAAGAATTCTACAGTTTGTTCAGAAAATATGCGATTAGGGCCCGGGTAGCGGGGGACGAGCAGCTCTACCTATTAAGGCAGAAGCTAAACCCTGAACTGGCCGCAGCTATGGCGTCTGTAGAAGACGAAGACCTTGGGAGCTTCGTGCATAGAGCGAGAGTTACCGGGAGAAACTTGAGCGCTTACGCGAAATTACGCGAATCGGTTCAGAAGCCGTCGCCGTCGGCGCAGACAACACGACCCCCTGCGCCTTTCCGGAGAGCACCCTAGCAGCCACCTTATTAGCCACAGCGTTCGTCGTTCGTCCCCACCTGCTACGCGTATAGAAAACCCGGCCATATCGCTACGAGATGCCAAGCAACGGCACAGCAGAAGCAAGAGTATCGAGCAACGAAGCAGCCGCCACCGCCGAGAAAGACTATTCAAGCCATCGAATCGGCGCCGAACGACACTGACAGCGTAGACGGCGGGGTTCAGTAAAGAATTACAGGAAAAGACCAGCTAGACGGATAGGCCCCCTATCCAGTGTAAAGAACAGGGCACCCCTGCGAAAGGCACTGCACCGGAGCGAATCGGCACGAGAAGAAAGCATCAACAGCTGCAGCGATCCGCTCTCGGCAGCTGTGGAAGTGAATACGGAAACGGCTATTATCCTTCCTATTACGATCTACCCTGTTAAGAAGTCGCGCCAAACCCTCTAGCTGAAAGCTTTTATCGACACCGGAGCTCTTATTGGCGCAGCTACCCACCACCGGCTAGTCTAGAAGCTGATAAATAGATACGGTTATCCAGTGGAACTGGCGTCGCCGACGAAGATTTTGGCATATAACGGGCAAGACACGGAAAGCGTTACGCACTACGTGCCGCTAAAGACTACCTTAGCTGGTCGCACTACGGAAGCGACGTTCCGAATTATGGATATCGGAAGATTTGACATCATTATAGGGCAGAAATAGATAAAGAACCAGAAGGCCATTATTGACGTAGACGAAGGAACGATAGGGTTCAAAACCCTAGGCAGCACCACCGCCGCCGCCGAGCCGGAAGACACGGAGTCAGCGAAAGAGGCTCTGTCCGATCGTTTCGAACCCCTGGTCACTATCGGAATAATGAGTTTAGAAGCAATAACGACCCTCGCGAAGTCGCCGAGCAACAAGATCTACGCTATCTTAATAAAAGACATCGAAGACCACCGAAAGATAATGGTAGAAGAAGAAGCGGATCTACTAAAGGTGCTGCCGAACAAGCTCTATAGTTACGCTAACGTCTTCTTAAAAGCCGACTCCAACCTATTGCTGCTCTATCGACCGGAATATAACAACAAGATTCGGCTGAAAGAGGGGGCTACGCTGCCAAGAACAGAGCCCCTAAGACGACTGTCGCCGGCCAAACTGGACTAGGTAGAGGTGTTCGTTCGCGAAAACCTAGCGAAGAAGTTTATTACGCCGAGTTCTGCCGAATATGCATTACCGATTCTTTTCGTAAGGAAACCAGGGGGTGGTCTGCGACTCTGCGTAGACTATCGAGGCCTTAACGAGGTCACCAAGAGAGACGTATACCCACTGCCGCTAATTAATAAAACTATACAGCGGGTAGCGAAGGCTAAGTGGTTTAGCAAGCTAGACATCCGCTAAGCATTCCATCGACTAAGGAATAAAGAAGGGCAGACAGAAGACCTTACGACGTTCGCGACGCGTATAGGCAATTTCAAGTAGTTGGTAATGCCTTTCGGACTTACCAACGCGCCGGCGGTGTGGCAACGCTTTATAAACCACACTTTTATAGACATATTGGAACAGTTCGTGTCTATCTACTTGGACGACATCCTTATCTACACCGATGGAACGAGAGAGCAACATACGGATCACATCGAGAGAGTGTTAAAGAGGCTCCGCGAGGTCGGATTGAACACAGACACGAAGAAGAGCGAGTTCTATCAAACCGAGGTCAAATATCTAGGTCTTATCGTTGGAAGAGATGGAATTCGTATAGACCCCTTAAAGGTCGCCGCCGTCGCGGAGTGGAAGCAGCCGAAATCCGGAAACACTACGCAAATCAGAGCGTTTCTCAGCTTCTGCAGCTACTATTAACAGTTTATTAAGGACTTTAGCAAGATAGCGAGACCCCTGAACGAGGCGCTGAAGAAAGAGGCCGCCGGCCTATAGAATAAGAGGTGCACGGAAGCCTTTAACTAGCTGAAAGAAGCAGTAGCATCTGCGCCAGTTCTGGCACACTTCCGGCCAGAAAAGACAATCTACGTGGAAACGGACGCTTCCGACATAGTAACGGCAGGGGTCCTTTCTTAATATAGTGACGACGAAACCCTCCATCCGGTAGCTTTCTTTAGCAAGTCAATAAGCGAAGCTAAGCGGAACTACGCCATCTACGATAAGGAGCTACTAGCGATCATTTAGGCTTTCGAGGAGTGGAAACCGGAGCTTATAGCTGGAAAGAGCACGGTCCAGGTCCTTACGGACTACTAGTCGCTAACCTACTTTATAAAGATGCAGAAGCTCTTACGACGTTAGGCACGGTGGGCCGCCTACTTATCAGGATTCGACTTTAAGATTACCTATTGACTAGGGGCTCAAAACGGAAAGGCGGACGCGCTAATGCGAAGAGAAGGGAAGACCAGCTGCGCGAAAGAAGATCTGAACATATTCCAGAAGGTGTTGACCGAGCGAATAGTAGACGCAGAGGTGCTGAAAGAGGTAGGGGTCTGCGCGGTAGAACTGGCCCCTAAGGAAGAAGCTCTCTACGAAAAGGTAAAGCAGCTCAACCAGCAACAGAAACTCGGCAAAACCGGCTTAGGAAAGCTGATAGTTCCGGAAGAACTAATTACAGAGGTTATCCAGCTGGTCTATAGCTCTATAGATGTTGGCTACGCCGGAGCGAAGAAAACGACGTAGGCCGTAAGAACGATCTACTAGTTTCTGCAGATCTACGAACGGATCCACCGATTTATCGCCAACTGCTACGTGTGCCGATCGGCGAAGCCGCGTTACGGCTTTCCAGCAGGCTTATTGAAGCTACTTCCGATCCCTGAGAAACCATAGCAGCACATTACGATAGACTTCGTAACCGGCCTGCCGGACTCCGATAGATACGACGCTACGCTAAACGTAGTGGATTGACTAAGCAAAGAGCGCCATTTCATCCCCTGTCGAGCTAAGAATAAAGGAACTACTGCAGAAGAAACGGCGAGAATGTTAATCCAATACGTGTGGAAGCACTATAGGCTGCCAGATACTATTACTACGGATAGAGGCCCTCAATTCACCGCCGACGTATAGAAAGCTATTAACCAAGCTCTCGGAATTTATAGAAAGCTCAGCACCGCCGCTTACCCTTAAACCGACGGTCAGTCTAAAGTCGCTAACCGTAAGATAGAACGATACCTACGAACCTTCTGCGGCCATTATCAAGAAGATTGGGTTAAGGTGTTGCCGATAGCCGAATTCTGCGCCAACTCGGCACCGTCTGAAGCCACCTCGCTGGCGCCGTTCGAGATAACGCATAGCTATCTTCCGAGGATAAGCTTCCAGCTGCCAAGCGACGCCGGCTCGCCGGAGTTTTCCACTACTACTACATCGTCAAAGAGAGCCGCCGCTGCGGCGGCGGAAGCGCTCCGATCTCAGATAGAAGAAGCGATCAAAGTGGCGAAAGAAGCGATGGAATCGGCTTAGAAGAAGATAGTAACTTAAGCTAATAGAAAGCGGTTACCGATGGAATTCGAGGAAGGCCAAAAGATATAGCTTAACATGCGGAACCTAAGGCTAAAAGGGAACGCCAAGCTTAACCCCCGCTACGTAGGTCCGTTTACGATAGCGGAAAAGAGGTCGCCGGTGACCTATCGACTCCAGCTACCGAAATCGTTCCAGATCTACGATGTCTTCCATTCGGACCTGTTAAGCTTAGACCCTGAAAACGGCCTGCCGGAACAGGGGTTCGCCGAACCCCTGCCTATCGAGATAGACGGTAAGGAAGAAGAGTAGGAGGTAGAAGATGTAATAGACGTAAAGAAGATAAGGGGATCCATTAAAGCGAGGATCTCGTAGAAGGGGTGGCCGGAAGACTATAAATAGTATCCGGTCGAAAACCTTCGGAATTCAGCGGAGCTGCTAAGAGAGTTCTACGCGCGGAACCCGGAAAAGCCGAAACCAGCGTAGCTCTGATGCCGACAATAGAGGCACGTCCGCTCCACCAGCGCGGAAGCCGATGAAAACGATCGTAAGGTTGCCTCGGGAAGTGATTGCTTCACCTACCACTGCGTCGGCCGGCAGCCCGCGCACGCCGTAGCGTGCCAGCGCCGCCGACTGCGTAGTGGGTAAAGGCTTTGGTGGAAGAGAAAAAGAAGAAGAAAAACGGCGCCGCGGAAAGATCTATATAGACCTCCGAGACGACGCACAGACCAGCCACGCCGCAGCTTAGATAACCCACGGCTCAGATCAGATAGCACGGATCAGGCGCACTAATTATATAAACGCCAAGTAAAGGACTTTAGATGCCGATACTATAAGAAGTTGAAAAAGAGATAAAGAGGACGTTGTTTTTGGTAAAAGACGGAAGAGGTAACGTCGACATTAGAGGGGATTTTCGAGAAAGAGACGACAAATCAAAAAAAAAAAAAAAAAGCGGAGATTTTTGGATAGATAGGGTGACTCAGCGGTCGAGGGCGACCGCTGGTAAGGGAGGGGGGTAGTGTTGCAGCGGTAGAAAGAGGTGGGACAGATTGACGGGGTGGACCCTAGAATTTCGGCTCGGCCCGGACGGGCCGAGCCGGGCCTTGGCACCACCACTACGAAAGCCCTCCACCACCACTATATAGATTCCTTTCCCCCCTCAGTTCGAGATATAGTCTTCAAAAAGGCCGTATTGAATCATATCTACGTGCCTAGATCAACGTACAAGGACGACCGGCTGAAGTTACGAACATTCCAGATGTTTAAGGAGGAGCCAGGCGAGGAGACTATCCGCCTAGCAGCGGCATATATATATAAACCCCAACTGCAAGCATAGGAAGAGGCAGTAGAAAAGGACGAGGTGTACTAAGGGGCCTATACAGCGATCTAAGGAGGATAGCGGAAGCTCCTAGCAGAGCTCTATCTTAAGGTGTCGGCAGCAGAGTGCTTAGTGGACGAGGAGAACAACCTGAACTTTAGGAATCGGATCTGGGTCCCGGCAGACGAGAAGCTCCGTACGAGCTTAATATAACGGGCGCATAATTCTATAGCTACTGGGCACCCAGAGTGCAAGGAGACGTACAGCATCGTCGCTAGGGACTACTACTAGCTAGCGATAGTAAAGGACATCTGCAGGTTCGTACAGAACTGCAATATATACGGACGGACGAAGCCCTAGCGTAAACTAAAGCATAGGCTGCTAAAACTCCTACCGATCCAAGACTAGCCCTAGCAAGACCTAACAGTAGACTTTATTACAGACCTCCCTAAGAGCGACGGACGGAGGAACATTATAGTAGTAATAGACAAGCTAACGAGGGGGGTAATACTAGAGGGAATAGACTCTATTACAGCTAAGGACACTGCCTAGGCCTTTATACGGACGACGTTTAGCAAGTACGGTTTCCCTCGGTTAATTGTGTTAGACTAGGGTATGCAGTTTACGAGCTAGCTCTAGGCAAGGGTCTGCCAGTTGCTGAATGTAGAACGTCGCCTGTTAACTGCATAGCACCTACAGACAGACAGTGCGACAGAGAGGGTTAATTCGACGTTGGAAGCGTACCTCTAAGCATACGTCGACTATAATCAGACAAACTGGAACTGCCTTCTCCCTATAGCGGAGCTGGCCATTAACAGCCGTACGGCTAATGCTACAGGATTGTCTCCCTTCTTTATAGCCTATAGATACGACCATTCCCCGCTCCTACCAACCCTAAGTAGTAACACCCTGCGCCCTATACGATCCCTAATTTAGTAGGGAGAGGCTATCGTACAGACGATTACGAACGCTTATTAATAGGCAAAGGCGAGTCTAGCTATAGCTTAACAGAACGCAGAAGAGCAGGCCAACAAGGGACGGCAGGCTGCACCAAGATATAAGGCAGGGGATAAGGTCTGGTTAAACCAGCGCAACATCTGTATAGACCGGCTAAGCAAGAAGCTGGATTAGAAGAACCGGAAGTTTACAGTAGTCCGACCAGCAGGAACATATGCTGTACAGCTTAACACTCCCCTAGGGATCTACCTAGTCTTTTACATAGACCTTGTACAGCTAGCGAACACGGACCCCCTGCTGCATTAGATAACAGACGACGCGCGCCTACTAGCGATTATAACTAAGGGCTAGGAAGAATACGAGGTAGAAGGAATCCTTAAGAGCCGAAGGAAGCGGAAAAAGGTAGAGTACCTAGTAAAATAGAGAGGATATGCAGAGCCTACGTAGGAACTGTACGAGGCCCTACAAGACACAACCGCGCTGGACAGGTAGGAGGAGAACTATCCCTCTGCCTAGTTACAGTAACACTGCGCCGTACGGCAAAAAGGGGCACGATCTACCCTAAGGACAGGGCAGCCGCTAACAACTTAGGTTGCTAAGGGATCGAGAATTACGACATAGGACACTACAGGATCCCACCGACACTACACTATACAGCACTGTACAGAAGAAGGGCAGGAAGAAGGGGACGGTCAGGAGGCAGGTAAGATAGGTAGAAATAAGAAGGAAACGAGAGCAACACTGTCCGAAAACTTTTACATGCTACCTTTAGGTAGCTTACTAGCCACTACCCCTAGGACCTAGGGCAGCCAACTCTACGCCTGAAATCTTAATTACCTCCTGGCCGGCAGGGGCCCCAGCATTAGAGAAAGCAAAAGGGTGGCTTAACAACACCCTGCTACTAGTTAATATAGCACCTAAGTCGTTAGCTTAAACTGTACAGAAGGCGAGGACCCGTACGAACCGGAAGCAAAGCCGCTAGTAGAGCTAAGCGCTCTATTATTGGAGGTAAAAATAGGAGGGGACACTAGCCGAACAGGTAGAAGGAGAGCTAGCAGCTACGAGAGAGACATAGCGGGAACGGACGAGACAGGTAGCATAATGATAGTAGCTAGTAGTAGTATAGCTAGTAGTAACAGTAGTAACAGTAGTAACAGTAGTAACAGTAGTAATAGTAGTAGTAGCAGACGGCTGGACAGACAGGTAGCAGATAGGGGATTAAGGAGAAAGAGAAGAAGAGAGAGAGGAAAAGGGGAAAGGGTTTATATACAGAGTAGTAGCTGCCTGCCTTGTAGGGCAATAACAACTAGGGCAGCTACTACAACTGTATAAGGGAAGACAAACGAGGCAACTACGACCTAGGACCTGTACGAGCGACAGCCTACTAGACGACCGGACGGAGGCAGGAACCTCTACCTAGGAGTAAAACTCTAGACGACGACCAAGGGACAGGGACAGAGCCAAATAGCCCGGTAGCGCTGGACTGTACAGTTAGGATGCAGAGTGTATAGCTAAGGGCTAGAAGGTAGGAAGGGAGCGAACAGAGGGACCGGGCACCTCCTACACCTTTATAACCGCTCGCAGGCCTCCTTAGCCTCGGCCTCGGCGTCGCTAAATTGGCAAACGGAATCGGTTAAGTTTAGGTAGAAGCGATCTAGCACTACCTGCCTTCCCTGCCTACAGATCTAGGAGGACAACACAAAGGTTAAACTAGCGGAGAGGGAGGTAGACAGGCAAGGCCTAGGCAAAGACGGGAAAGCACTACCTGCTAGAGGAACATCTAAGGCTATATAACTCGCCGTCGTACAGAAGAACTATAACGAGAAGGGAGGGGGGGTATTGTTAGGGGGCGCCGCCCAGCCTAGGTCCTAGACCCGACCTAAGCTAGCCGTCGCCCTAAGGACTGCGACTTAGCGGCGCTAGCACGACCCTACCCTCTGTATAGAATTACCAATAGGACCCTACTCCTATACAGAGGGAGAACCCTATAGCCCTATATAGAGAGGAATTGCCGCCCCTCTAAACGGAGGGAAAACTCTGCACTACTGTACAGAGGGAGAACTCCTGATCCTCTGTACAGAGCGTAAACCTTGCATCCCTACACAGAGAGAAATTGCTAGCTTGGCTTTGTAGGTACAAATTGTACAGTAGCAGACAACGAAGGAACTGCCTATTAGTTCCTTTATGTAGATACCCAGCCTTAAGTTTCTAAACTAAGATTCTTAAGCCCTTACAGAGTTTGTCTAGTATGCAGGCATACAGCTCCTTATAGCCCGCTATTCCTTCTTTCGCCTCGTCTGTCTCTTTTTCTATAAGGCCTTTAGTAATCGTCTTATTGTCGAGGATGCTAGTGCGCCTATCCCTCGCTCTGTTGGTCTTTCTCTTTCCACTGCAGCCTATAACGCCGCCCTCTACCGTCGAGAAGCCTTCTATAGTCAGTCTCCTTACAGTGCTAATGTGTTTGGTTTGGTTTGTAGTGTGCGCGTGCGTTATTCGGGTAGCCGGATGCAATTTAACGGTCCCTTTTGCGCAGCGTAGGGTTAGTGTAGTTAGTAAGTTCGAGATATAATAATCCGAGCGCGCAGATATAATTTAATACGGCTGTTTTGATAACTATATCTCGAACTAAGGAAGGAAAGGAATCTATACGGCAGTGGGTAAGGGCTTTAGGGGTGGGTACGCTAAGACCCGGCTCAGTCCGGAAGGGCCGAGCCGAAATTCCAAGGGTCCACCCCATTACCCAGTCCCACCCCTTTCTGCCGCCGTAACAATCCGAGCGCGCAGATATAATTCAATACGGCTGTTTTGATAACTATATCTCAAACTAAGGAGGGAAAGGAATCTACGTGTGCGCGGATGTAAGCCCTTGTAGGAGTGGCGCTAAGACCCGGCTCGGTCCGGAAGGGCCGAGCCGAGATTCCAAGGGTCCACCCCATTACTTAGTCCCACAACTTTCCGTCGCTGCATCACCTTTTATAGCTCAAGTGTACCGCGTTACATTACATATATCTCGAACCAAGGAAGGAAGAATCTATGTAGTGGCGGTGTAGTAGTGTTTTAGTGTAGTGGTAGATGCCAAGCCGGGGCGGCCCGTTCCGGCACTTAAATCCCGGGAAGTTTGCCCGAGGCCGTAATCAAGGGTCCACCCCCACCACCCTTTCCACCACTGCAGCAAGCAAGAACAATTCTGCCTTCTTAATTAGACGATTCACTATATTGTTTTTAAGACATTGTATGTTAATCAACAAGTTGAAAGAAAATTGTGCCATGTAATAATGCTCCTAAGCTAATGGTTGTATACGTTACTTCTAACCTGATAGTCACATACGTTATCTAGCCGAATGGATAAGATATGACGCGGGGAATCGAAACCCCCGAGTGGGCTTCGGTGCCTGGTTTGCACCCGAAGGAACGTGTGCCGGCGATGGAGTGGGTGTTGGCCTTGGCTGTTGGCCTCGACGTTGTTCCGGACGGCGAGGGCGGCGGCGCCGATCGTGGCGTGCTTGCCGAGGGAGATGCGGGGGTTGTTGACGGCCGCGTTGGTGGGGGCATGATGGACCTGACTTCGGCTTCGATGGCAGCGTCGATGATGGGGTCGTGAGCGTCGCGATGACTACTGGCTGGTAAGGTGAGGATCAGGACGCCCTGACCGTGGAGAGCTTTGACAAGGCCGTCGTGCTGGGAGCGATCGACTTCTTTGATGGCGTGGACTTCTGGGACCTGGTTTGTACTTTGTAGTCGCGTCAGGGCGGGAACATGTTGATGAATGGGCCGACCTTGACCGCCCGCGCCAATTGATTGAAATGTTTCGCCCAAGCCGGCTGGCTGTTCTGGGGCATGTTGAATGGCCATTGTGCAGATCCAAAGATGTTATTCTGAGTCTTGCCCAGTTGCAAGGTCAAGGGTGTTTAGTACCGAATGCGTGTGACGGGTTTCTCCCTTAACGGCGCAGCTGATGCCCATCCCTGCACATGTATACTGTGGTTCTCGTCTCCAGACCTCATCGCCGATGTCCAGAAACGAACATATCGCCAAGGCTCAAGTCCAAAGCTCTGGACAAGGACGTGGACTCTGTCGGCGTTTGCCAAGCCTGAACAAGAGCTGAGGTCTCTATAGTGACGCGAGGCTGATAATCGATGTGGTGCTTGGCATTCGTCCAGCGATCATATCCGCTGTGTCCAGTTGGGCCGGACTTCACTCAGCCGACAAAAGCATCTTGATCTTGAATTCCGGCACACCACTTATATAACGTGAAAAACCCTTTCGTTCAACACTCGCGTCCTCGTTCCCTTAGATCCGATGTCGAGAGGACCTGCGAACACCCGACCAACCAGAATATTCGAGGTCAGGGCCCGCGAGTGCTGGAAAGAAACGGCAGCCGTGTATCCGGACTCCATGGATGCCAGGGAGTGCGCGGTTCTTTCCAGCAGCTCCAGTGGAATGGCAAGCAGCGCCGATGACATCCTAGATTTTGCGGGTACAGATCTCTGCCCGACATGCCTAGCGCCAGAATGTGCGGGTGAACGCCCGGCTTGGCGAGTGTGTACATGGAGAAGCACTGTGCGATAGTTTCAGCTGCTATTATTTGCGACGCGAGGCATTCCATGGTCGCGACGATTGCGTGATGCTAGACAGTTCCCAAATGCCGTGGCCATGGGCGTGGTATGCAGGATAATGTGTTGCCAATGCGGAATACCAGTCGAGCGTGGCCACTCGCACCTACTCCTCCTCACTTTCCTCGCTCTCGTTGTCAGCTGCCATGGCGAGCTCAAGCTGTTTCTCCATATCGTCTTCCTCATCCTCGCCGCCCACGACTGTGGCCGCGCTCACGCTCGGTCTATGCCTCGTGGCAGGCGAGGGCAGTTCGAGATTGTCAACATCCGCATCGTCGTCTTCGCCATCTAGGCCCGCCTCTCCTCCATCGTCCTGTGATGGCTGGTCTGCAGCATCCTCGGGCTCCGGACTGCTGCTGTTGCCGAACTCGAATTCATACTCTTGTATTTCTTCTTCCTTGTTTGGAACTGGAGAATTGACGCCTGGGCTACTTGCCGCGGACCGCAGGCTGATGGGACCTGCGCCCAATTGGCTCTGCAAAGCCATTGCCATTGCCATATTGGGAGGCTTCTCGGTCACAGGTGTCTCGTTCTCCAGGATGAGCTCGCCAGAATCATCGAATGATGTCCTACGGGTCGATGCCGTGCGATCTAGAAGGAT
Organism: Pseudocercospora ulei; assembly: GCA_016165855.1. NCBI lineage: Eukaryota > Fungi > Ascomycota > Dothideomycetes > Mycosphaerellales > Mycosphaerellaceae > Pseudocercospora > Pseudocercospora ulei. The sequence goes on along the minus strand of JACWNB010000024.1, from coordinate 626,446 downwards.
CTTTGGTGCTGCTGGCCTGGCCGCCCTGGCTTCAGCCGGCGGGACAGGAGACGCAGCAGGAGGCGGTTCCTGCCCTGCCTTCACTCGCTTCGGGTGTGGCTTGTCTGCTGCTGCATTCTTCCTCTTCGCTGCGGGGGCCTTCTTCGCGGCAGCCTTGGTGGCTCGGCCGCCAGGCGTGGCTGTCGCGCGCTGGACGAGGGGCGTGCCGAGGGTGCTTCGCGACGGGGCGTGTGTCGGCTGTGTGGTCTCCGGCTTCTCCAGCTCGGCTTTCAAGAAATGCCGGTAGTCGAAGGGATTGGCCTCATCCGGCGGCGCGTCTTCGTCTCCCTCGCCGAACAGGTCGTCGCCCTTGGCCTCTCCCGTGTGCAGGTGAGGATGCTCCCTCTCCAGCTTGGACGCATCGTCTTCCTGGGGGGTCTTGACCAGGTTGAAGCCATGACTGCCATCCAGCCTCTCCAGCAGCATTTCTCGCTCCTTCCCGTCAACACGCAACATCAAAACAAAGCTCGACTCCTGCCGTTCGTACTGTCCATGGTACTCGTATCCGCCTTCTTCGGCGTGCAGCGACAACGTAAAGTCACCAAGCTGCTCCTCGATCGCGACACGCACGCCCTCTCTGAGACGCATTGGCGGCTTGTAGTTGTATCGGATGCTGGCGTATCGTGTCGCGCTCGTGGGCTTCAAGATGCTCGTGCCCAGACGGACTGGATATGTGGTTGGCGCTCTGAGGTCCATGGTCGACGGCGAGGATACTTCGGCCGCCATGCTGGTACCATCTGCCGATATGGCATATGGCAGTGCGGATGTGTGTGCGAGAATGGGCTGCACGCCACGTGTTTGTGCTGGCACAAAGAAAGGCAGGCAAGTGCACCAGACCACGATCCCGATGCGGGGAAGCCGATCTCACAGAAGCTTCTTTGGGGACACGCCCGCCCAAAGCCATGGTCAGATGAATGCAGTATCAGGCGCAGAAGATGAAGCGACGATGGTACAGTCACGACGTGGCCACGGCCATTTTAATTGCAACTGCCGACCTGCGCACGAACGCCACACCGACTCGTTGTCGAGAAGAGGTGCACAGCTCCCGGCCGACACAGTTTCTATTCCTGTAGAACTCTGATCGCTCTCGCCGGCCGTTCATGCGGATGGATATGCGTCAAGAAGTTGTGCATCCTGGCCTCAGCGCAAGACGCACTGCACTCGAGCTCTGGCATGAGCCGTTCCCCGACGCACTCCCAGTGGGCCGACGTGCCGTCCTACTATGGGCACTCCCGCTACCCTGCGATGCATCCCATGTGGGCCTCATGCCATGGATCCTAACGCTGCTGATATAGGCCCGGTGGTAGCGTATTCTGCAAAACGGATGGCGCCGGGAGGTAGCGCGAGACTTCGAGCGGCTGTCCATTGAGGCTCCTGAAGTTTGGGCCCGTTGCCGCTGCTGGTGGCATGATGGGTGGATACGTCTCGAAGCGGATAAGTGTTGGCGGCATAAGCGGTGTTGCTGCAGTAGTCGATGGTGTTGACATGTTACGTAAGGCATGCTGGTTGTCACGTTCCTAATGTGTCTTCGAGTTACGCGCCAGCCACAGGCCAACGCTTTCTCGAGCTAACTCAGAACCCCATACGCCATCTCTGCCACCACGGCGGAACTCGTCGTTGAGCGCATCTTCGCCACCACCACGAGTGGCCTCCGCGAGAATGATTTCGAGGTCGCGTTGCTGACTGCTGATCCATCGCTTCACGAACGAAGTAGGATCTTTGGCAAGATTGTTGTAGAACTTGCGCTTGGCGTTAGTCTGGTGGATCTTCTGCACTAGAAGTGCCAGGTCATCGTCAACCTTGACTATGGTTTGCAGGTCGTTGAGGTGCGACTTCGATGTCTGGAAGCGTGTCAATTGATGTTGCAGCGGGTTTGGCATCGGCACACGAATGTCGTATACAGTGGGTCGGCAGGGTGTAAGCTCCTCGGTCGCATCGCCGTCCGTGGAGGAATCGTCATCTCGCTCACCCGTGATATATGACTTGTCCACACGGATGGTGTACTGCAGCTGTATGGGTGGCAGGGGGTGGAGATGCTGGACAAGCGCATCAGGCACGTAAGGGAAGTATACTTGATCGGCCTTGAAAAGCTGGAGAGCACGTCAGTATAGCTCGATCAAACAAGAAACATGCCTCGCACCTTGCGCAGTGGTTCATCGCAGACGATCTTTCTCTTATCGTCGTCCTCCTGAAGGCCCATCGCGCGACAGTACTCCCAGATACCTTGCACAGCGCCAGCGCGGTCTTCCTCCTCGATATCGAGAATCTCGGCAAGTTCCGGACTCAGCTTGAAGCGTTCACTCCTCTCGTCGCGCGTGAGATTGATAGTAATGTTAATGTTTTCGTCGGCTTTGCGTGTGAACTCAAGCCTGTCGAAGTTGCTCTCGGAATCCGTCGGATCCAGCTGCTGGCCCGGTGTCACCTGCTTCTTCCGCCACTCGATCCGGCTGTAGCCGTCTGGCTGGAGGTTGGGATCGCGGTCGAAGTCGATGGTGATTGCCTTGAAGAATGTGCTGAGACGAGGGCGATGCTGGGGCGGAGGTTTATCTGCCTCGTCCTCTTCTGGATCTTCCAGAAGCCGACCCTCGATCCTGACTCTAAATGTCGCCTGGGTTTCTCCCAGCTCGAACATGCCATCCTCATTGGCGGTACCCGCCTCCATGACCTGCCATGGCTGGCCCTCGGCTGTGTTTGAAACCCAGACTCGCAGAATGCCTTCCCGCCGGGTGTACCGCCTCTGCAGGTTGTCGCTGATGTCGAGGCGCTTGCGCATCATGACCGCGTCGAGCCGGCGCTCGACCTCGCGCAGCTTCTTGTAGCGCTCAACTCCATCCCCCACAATGGCTTCGCTGACTTCGTCTGGGATCTCGCGATCGCTAGGCTTTTTGGCTTGTCGTCGGGCCAGGTCTTGGCGGCGTATGGTCTCGAGGTGTTGCTGCTGTATTTGCGCGGCGGTCAACTGCGGCTGGCCTTGTTGTGCGTGCGGTGGTGCAACCATAGGACCTGCATTGCGAAAGGTTCGCTCAAGGTCAGCGAAGCTGATTTTGCGTCGATGCGCGCGCTCGCTATTCATGCTGGGTAATGTGGTGGGCGCATGCAGGATCAATCTCGGGCTGCAGGCCAGAGTAACACGGATGTATGGGTCGATTTCTGCAGGCAGAAAGCATTGGATGGGTGTTTCTTACCAGGACCTCGTCTGGCTGCAGTGGCATGAGGACTGCGGGTCGCTTGTTGGTAGCGGTAACTTTGCATTTTGGCCGAACTCGCGGTGTGTGCCAAGGCTGGCTTGCTTGCTTCCAAGCTGGAGGCAAGGAGTGGAGGTGGTGATGGGCGCGACAAAGGAGTGGGTGATGATGTTGATGCGAAGGGGTCGAGAACGCGTGCGCGTGCCAGGTGCGGAGAGGCGAGGACAGGACGTGCAGCAGGCAAGGCTTTGGTTGGAGAACAAGCGACGAGTGAGGGGCACTGGCAACAGCACACCGCGCATCTGCACTTCAGACCGCGCCCATACACCCGCTGCGCTCGCGGAGATGAAGATGTCGGCCGACGATGATGATGCTTCGAGCGTGTCCTGGTATAGCGAACGCGACGTTGGCGCGACTTGCATGGACCATGCCTTGCCTGGCTACTCCTGCCATACATAGGTCCGTGCTCAAGTCCAGCTCGGGGTGTCGATGTTGGATCTGGATTGAGCGGGTATAATTGATAACTTCAGCAGCTACGACAGCAGCATTGATCGTGCCCTGGCAAAAGTCGGGCGAAGCTGCTGCCGAATGCTATCGAGGCACGCATGTGTCAAGTCCATGTTCCGCTGTCGTCGCACCGCGGAAGACCGGGCGTCCGACCACCACACAGCTCCTCTTACTCCCGGGAACAGTTCTTCCTCCAACGTATATGACCATTAGCTTGGCAGTATCATTAGGATAGCACAATTTGCTTAGCATAAACAACTAGCAGAACAAATCATTTATTTTAGAAGCTGTTAAGAGTGTGATGCTGAAATATAATACCCAAATTAGATTAAGAAGGTATTTCTATTCTATTTTGATATATACAGGCGTTATAACTAGTGCTGCTATATATACTACATTAACGTAACACTAGTAGTGTCCTTTCTATAGGACTACTACTCTGTTAATTTATTAATATATTCTAAACTAATGTTATAGTACCTGTTGTAGTTATTAAGAGATACTGTTATAGAATAGCTAGAGGTGTTGCAGTAGTGGAAAGGGGTGGGACAAACTAATAGGATAGACCCTGGAATTTTGGCTCGGCCCTTCCGGACCGAGCCGGGCCTTAGCACACTACTGTTACAAAGCTGTTATGAAATCACTATAGAGGAGGTCTTACAGGGGCACGGAGTGATCTGACTGCAGTAGACGCAAGGTCAATACCCGTCTTTAATAACTATATCTAAGGCTAGAGAGGGAAGAATCTACGTACAAGCGGAGGTAGAGGTATTTAAGTGTGCGCCAAGCCTGGCCCTGCCAAGCCTAGCTTCCAGCACCTTCCAGCCCTCTGCATCCGTATCACTACCGCCCTCCCTAACCAGCGATTGCCCTCAATCGCAATCAATCCATCAATCGCAATCAGCCAAACCAGGTCGCAGGGTCGTCAGGGTCGCAAATTCAGCTTCGCTATTGGCCAATCAGGTCGCTCCAAAACAGGTCGCTTTTGAGGTCGCTTTTGAGCTTCAATTTCCGTGCGTTTTGAGTCTCAATCTCGTGCCTTTTTGAGCTTTAATCTCGTGCCTTTTGACGTCGCTTTAGTGCCTTGTTCTCGTGCCTTTTGACGTCGCTTTGGTGCCTTGATTGGTGCCTTGATCTCGTGCGTTTTGCCGTCGCTTTTGGCCTCGATTGGTGCCTTGTTTGGTGCCTTGCCAAGGCTGGAGAATTCTTAGAGGTCGTCGAAGAAGTCGCAGAGGTCGCAGAGGTCGCAGAGATCGCAGCCTACGTATGTCGCTTCTCGACGGTCGCAGAGGTCTTGGAGGTCGCGGAGGTCGCAGAGCTCGCAGAGGTCGCGGAGTCTCGGAGGTTGCAGAGGTCGCGGAGTTCTCGGAAGTTGCAGAGGTCGCGGAGTTCTCGGAGGTCAGCTTGCAGAGGTCGTCTTGCAAACACGTGTCGCTTCTGAACTGTCGCTCCTCGAACGGTTGCTTCTCGACAGTCGCTTTTCGACAGTCGCTTCTCGACAGTCGCTCGCTTCTCGACGGTTGCTCGCTTCTCGACAGTCGCTTCTCGAGCTGTCGCTTTTCGAGCCGTCTCTTCTCGAGCCGTCGCTTCTTAAACGGTCGCAGAGGCTCGCAGAGGTCGCGGCTGCAGCGGTCGCAGCTGCAGAGATTGCGAGGTCGTAGAGGTCGTCGAGGTCGCAGCCTACGTATGTCGCTTCTTGTCGGTCGCTTCTTAGACGGTCACTTCTCGACGGTCGCTCACTTCTCGACAGTCGCTTCTTGTCGGTCGCTTCTCGGACAGTCACTTCTCGACGGTTACTTCTCGACGGTCGCTCGCTTCTTAAGCCGTCGCTCGCTTCTTAGACCGTCGCTTGCTTCTCAGACCGTCGCTCGCTTCTCGACCGTCGCTTCTCGAGCTGTTGCTTCTCTGTAGGCTGCAGAGGTCGCGGAGGTCGTTAGGGCTGTAGAGGTTGTCGGGGTTTTAAAGCTTCTTAAGCCGTCGCTTCTTAAGCCGTCGCTTTGCCTGTGCTTTGCCTATGCTTTGCCGGTATTGTCCGCAGCTGTGCTGTCTGCAGCAGCTCCGTGTTGTCTATAGCTGCCTGTTGTCTGCAGCTGCCTGCCTAAACATGCAGTGCTTTTCTAAACATACAGTGCCTGTTTCTGAACATACAGTGCCCTTCTAAATGTGCAGGGCCTTTCCAAATATGCAGTGCCTGTGTTGTCTACGGCTCTGCCTTGTGCTCTTGCTCTGCCTAGATACGCTGCTCGTGTCGCTTTGCTGCTTGTATTGCTTTGCTGCTCGTGTCTTATCTGTAGCTGCCTGTTGTCTGCAGCTATGCCTCTGTTGCCTCGTGCTTTGCTTGTATTGTCTACAGCTGTGCTGTCTACACCTGTGTTGCCTGCAGCCGTGCCTCTGTTGTCTGCAGCAGCTGTGCCTAGGTGCTCGTTGTAGCTGGGTGCTTGGGCTCGTTGGTGCTTAGGCTCGCTAGTGCACTGCTCGTGCTCTCCTATACGTCTTAATTGCTAAATGTGCCGAATGCTGAACGTATGCCTTAATCGCTAGCTGGCTGTACGGCTTGTCTCGATTGTAGACCGTACATCTCGATTGTGCTGCCGGTCGCGCTGCTCGTGTCGTGCTTTGCCTCGTTTGCTAAACTTCTCGATAGGCCTTGTCTGAATAGAATGGTCTGTCAAAGATCCGAAAAAAAAACGAATGTCGTCGCCCTAGGTCCTGCTAGGTGCGCTCTTGTCGTCGTTGTCGCTCTCGCTCCTTGCTCTCGCTCCTCGTCCTTCTCGCTCCTATATCGTCCTTCTTAACCTTCTTGTTCTTCTCGTCGTTCTCGTCGCTCTTGTTCTTGTCGGTCTCTCGCTCTTGTCGCTCTCTCCTATCTTAAAACTTCAAAACTCGTACGATCTGCTCGTAGGGGCACTTCTCTTCCTAACATCCCTCTTATAGGGGCACTCTCTCTCTTCAAAACTCTTCTTCTTCTCGATAGGGGCACTTCTCTTCCCTAAAACTCTCTCTTCTTCTTCTTCTTCTCGATCGGGGGAGGGGGGAGAGGGTAGAGTAGCATGCATATGTACAATTAAGTAACTGGATGTAATTTAACGACCTCCTTCGTACATCTGCAGTATACACTCTGGGTTGTCGGTTGCACGTACGTTATTCGAGTACCCGGATGTAATTTAACGGGCTCTTTCGCGTAGTGCAGGTGTTGTTAAAGTAAGCCTTGGATATAATAATCTGACTGCAGTAGACGCAAGGTTAATACCCGTCTTTAATAACTATATCCAAGGCTAGAGAGGGAAGAATCTACGTACAAGCGGAGGTAGAGGTATTTAAGTGTGCGCCAAGCCTGGCCCTGCCAAGCCTAGCTTCCAGCACCTTCCAGCCCTCTGCATCTGTATTACGGAGTTGCTCTAAGGGCGTAACTGCAAACCCGAGGGTGGCCTGCTGCTAAGGACAGCTTAAGCTGCCCTTATGTATATATAAAAGGAGCGTAGGCGAGACTAGCAGAGGGACACTTATTAGTTTAAACACGATACTAGTTATTAGTATTAGGTACCCTATACGCTGCTATAAATGTTAAGGGAGAGGCTGTTGTATATGTAGGTTACTTAGAAGACTAAGGTTAGGTAGAAGAGCTAAAGAGACTAAAGTCTAAAGTGCTAGTTACAGAGTTAGAATTAGAAGGGTATTCTAGGTTAAATGTAATGTAACGCGGTACACTTAAGCCAAAAGGGACTGGTCAAGTAACTCGGAAGTAACTTGACTAATGTGTACCAGATATATAAACCTTGGCAAGGCATAGTAATGACACGGGCCAACCCACCCCGTATCACTACCCCCTGCGCTACAGGCTTACGACCTCGTAAGCTGCACTTACTTACAGGCTACGTATGCTATTGCACAGCCCCCCTATGCAGCATACGCAATCAACCCCCCCCGGCAGGTCTGCACACAGCCAGCTGGACCTTTACCGGGTCTGCCTTATTCTGTACAGAGTGGTGGACAAACGGACATACGTTAACGCTGCTTCCACTCTCCTGTTAAAAGATGCGCCCCTTAGGAATTGAACCTGGGCCTTTTATCGTATACTTTTAGCAGTCACTTCTAAGTTAAGTGATGTAACGCGGTACACTTAAGCCAAAAGGGACTGGTCAAGTAACTCGGAAGTGACTTGACCAATGTGTACCAGATATATGAACCTTGGCAAGGCATAGTAATGACACGGGCCAACCCACCCTGTATCAAAATGTATAAGACAAGCTATAAGGAAGGAAAACAAAAAGATAAGAGGGCGGCAGCTACTTCTTATGTCCCTCTGTCCTAGCTAGTTGTTTGCCCTTTTGCTACTGGCTTTCCTAAGAAGTTTCTTAATAAACTTTCTTTCTTTGTTCTGCTAACTAAGTTACTTCTTAGACCTTCTTTTCCTAAAGGTTCTAGAACTGAAACAGAACCTTCTAAAGGACAGATCGAGTCGCTTCTAACGCGCGTAGAAGCTTCTTAGTTAGGCTAGTAAATGTTAAGTTGTAGGCTATTAAGGGTAGTAGAGCTAGATAGGACCTTAGGACTGTTAGGGGTTTTCTACTATCTGTTAGCTATAGTCCTGGTGCCTTTCCTAACCTAACTGTTTGTCCTTATAGAACCAATTGTAGTGCTTCTAACGCGTTAGGAATTGTCTTAGTTGGACCTTTAGTTGTTAAGATATAGCCTGTAAATTATAGTCGTACTTAGTGGGACTTTAGTACTGTTGTCCTTGCTCTTCTAGGTGTTAACTATAACAGACTAGAGAGTTATTATAGAGAGCGCTAGCAACCGCTAGACCTATAGCGACAGCGACAAGAGTCCTACAGTATATATACAGACTGTAGGAGAGTTTGCAGAGGACTAACTAGAGTCCTTACTGTTACAGTAGCAGAAAGGGGTAGGACTAAGTAATAGGGTAGACCCTTGGAATTTTGGCTCGGCCCTTCCGGACTGAGCCGGGCCTTGGCACACTACCCCTAAAGCCCTTACCTACCGCCGCATAGATTCCTTTCCTTGCTTAGTTCGAGATATAGTTATTAATGTTGCGGCAGTGGAAAGAGGTGGGACAGATTGATGGGGTGGACCCTTGGAATTTCGGCTCGGCCCGGGCGGGCCGAGCCGGGCCTTGGCACTACCACCTCTACAGAAGCCCACCACTACCACTACATAGATTCCTTTCTCTCCTTAGTTCGAGATATAGTTATTAAAAAGGCCGTATTGAATCTTATCTGCGTGCCCGGATTATTATATCTCGAACTCACTCTCTACACCAACACCCGCACTGCGCGAAAGGGCCCGTCGAACTATCCGGAAACCCGAATAACGCACGCGCACCAACACCAACATCAACAACAACCCCTAAAGGCACCGCGAGAAGATAGAAGGCTTCTCGACGGTAGAAAGCGGCGTAACAGGCCGCCGCGGAAAGAGAAAAACGGACAGAGCAAGCAGGCGCTCCAGTGTTATCGATAACGAGATCATTATTAGAGGTTTTACGGCGAAAGAGACCGCTAAGTTCAAGGAACGAATAGCTGAGTATAGGAAGATCTACGACTGCACGATCGAGGAACTGGAAGACTACGTAAACGAGAACGGGATAGGAAAGGTCTACGATAGTATAGACCTTATTAAGACGCTGTTTCTCAGAACGCTGGAAGAAAACAGACAACTAAGAGAAGAAAATAAAGCGGTAAGGACCGAGAAGGAATCGGCGGAAACGATTATCGACGTGTTAGAAAACCAGGTAGCGAATTGAATAGCGCAGTTAAAGGCGCTAAAGGATTAACTGACCGACATGGAAGCAGCGAAGTCGTCGCCGCCACCGCGCTGAGAAACCTACGAGGAGACCGCCTTACTAGCGGCCTATAGTTAAGGTAGCACTACGATAACGCTACTGCCGGACCTACCTGCTTTTAGTAGCGGAGACCCTAAAGCATAGGAGGCATTTAAGAAGAAGATTAAGAACAAGATAAGCTGCGATCACGCATCGAGCGGCGAAGAGGATAGATTGGCGTACCTGGAATCGCGATTAGAAGGTAAAGCTTTTTCGCTAGTGGCAGACCTGGAAGAAGTGACGGCCGACGACGCTATCAAAGCGCTGGACCAGCGTTTTGGAGACCCCTTCCGGAAGAAGACGGCCCGCGAGCAGCTGGATAAGATCAACCAGAACCGTTAGACGTTTGAAGAGTTCTACGGACTGTTTAGGAAATACGCTATTAGAGCGAGAGTGGCAGAAGATAAGCAGCTGCACCTACTAAGGCAGAAACTAAGCCCTAAGCTCGCTGCGACTATAGCGTTAGTAGAAGACGAAGACCTTTAGAGCTTCGTGCATTAAGCGAGAGTTACCGCTAGAAATTTGAACGTATACGGAAAACCGACGATACGTAAACTGATTTAGAAGCCGTCAGCGCAGCCGACAAGAGCCCCTGCGCCCTTTCGACGAACTCCCTAGCAGTCGCTATATTCACTACGATCGGCGTTCGTCCCTACCTGCTACGCGTATGGAAAACCCGGCTATATCGCTACGAGGTGCCAAGCAACGGCACAGCAGAAGCAAGAGTATCGAGCAACGAAGCAGCCGCCACCGCCGAGAAAGACTATTCAAGCTATCGAACCGGCTCCGAACGACACGGACAGCGTAGACGGCGGGGTACAGTTAAGAATTATAGGAAAAGACCAGCTAGAAGGATAGGCCCCCTATCCAGCACTGACAATAGGGCACCGAATCGAAGCGAATCGCTACGAGAAGAAAGCATTAACAGCTGCAGCGACCCGCTCTCGGCGGCGGTGGAAGTAAACACGGAAACAGCTATTATCCTTCTAATTACTGTCTACTCCCTCGACGGATCGGGCAAACCCCTCTAGCTGAAAGCTTTTATCGACACCGGAGCTCTTATCGGCGCAGCGATCTACCACCGACTGGTCCGGAAGCTGACGAATAGATACGGTTATCTGGTGGAACTGGCGTCGCCGACGAAGATTTCGGCATACAACGGACAAGACACGGAAAGCGTTACGCACTACGTGCTGCTAAAGACTACCCTGGCAGGTCGCACTACGGAAGCGACGTTCCGAATTATAGATATTGATCCAGGCACGCAGATAAGATTCAATACGGCCTTTTTGATAACTATATCTCGAACTAAGGAGAGAAAGGAATCTATGTAGTGGTGGTGGTAGGCTTCCGTAGAGGTAGTGGTGCCAAGGCCCGGCTCGGCCCGGGCAGGCCGAGCCAAAATTCCAAGGGTCCACCCCATTAATCTGTCCCACCTCTTTCCACCGCCGCAACACTACCCCCCTCCCTCACTAGCGGTCGCCCTCGACTGCTTAGTCACCCATCCATTTGAAAACCTTTCTTCGATTGTTTTTTTTTTTTTTTTTTTTTTTTGCATCGTCGGTGTCTGAAGTCCTTCACTTGGCGTTTATGTAATCGACGCTATCTGATCTGATCCGCGGTCTTCTAAGCTGCGGCGTAGCTGGTCTGTGCGTCGTCGCGGAGGTCCATATAGATCTTTCCGCGGCGCCGTTTTTCTTCTTCTTTTTTTCTCTTCTACTAAAGCCTTTACCTACTACGCGGTCGGCGGCGCTGCCGGCCGACGTGGTGGTCCCTGGAGCAATCACTTCAAGCACGATCGTTTTTATCGGCTTCCGCGCTAGTGGAGCGGACGTGTCTTTATTGTCGGCATTAGAGCTACGCTGGCTTCAGTTTTTTTAGGTTCTGCGCGTAAAAGTCTCTTAGCAGCTCCGCCAAATTCCAGAGATTCTCGATCGGATACTATTTATAGTCTTCCGGCTACCCCTTCTACGAGATCCTCACTTTAATGGACCCCCTCGTCTTCTTTACGTCTATTACGTCTTCTACCTCCTACTCTTCTTCTTTACCGTCTATCTCGATAGGCAGGGGTTCGGCAAACCCCTGCTCTAGCAGACCGTTCTCAGGGTCCAGGCTCAGCAGATCTAAGTAGAAGACGTCGTAAATCCGGAACAATTTAGGTAGCTAGAGCCGATAGGTTACCGGCGACCTCTTTTCTATTATCTTAAACGGGCCTACGTAGCGCGGATTAAGCTTGGCGTTGCCTTTTAGTCTTAGGTTTCGCGTATTGAGCCAGACCTTTTGACCTTCCTCGAATTCCCTTAGCGACCGCTTTCTGTTAGCTTAAGTTACTATCTTCTTCTAAGCCGATTCCATCGCGTCTTTCGCTACTTTAATCGCTTCTTTTATCCGAGATTGGAGCGCTTCCGCCGCCGCGGCGGCTACTCTCTTCGACGACGTAGCGGTAGGTAGTTCCGCGGAGCTAGGTTCGTTTGGCGGCTGAAAACTCATCCTTAGAAGATAGCCGTACGTTATCTCGAACGGCGCTAGCGAGGTGGCTTTAGACGGTGCTAAGTTAGCGCAGAACTCGGCTATCGGCAACACCTTAACCTATTCTTCCTGATAATAGCTGCAGAAGATCCGTAGATATTTCTCTATCTTACAGTTAGCCACTTCTAATTGGCTGTTAGTTTGAGGGTAAGCGGCGGTGCTGAGCTTTCTATAAATTCCGAGGGCTTGGTTAATAGCCTTCTATACATCGGCGGTAAATTGAGGACCCCTATCCGTAGTAATAGTGTCCGGCAGGCTATAGTGCTTCTATACGTGTTGAATCAACATTCTCGCCGTTTCTTCTGTAGTAGTTCCGTCGTCTCTCGCTCGACAGGGGATAAAGTAGCGTTCTTTGCTTAATCGGTCCACTACGTTCAGCATAGCGTCGTATCTATCGGAATCCGGCAGGCCGGCTACGAAGTCTATCGTAATATGCTGCTATAGTTTCTCAGGGATCGGAAGTGGCTTTAATAAGCCTGCCGGAAGGCCGTAACGTAGCTTCGCGGCTCTGCATACATAGCAATTGGCAATAAATCGATAGATCCGTTCGTAGATCCGCGGAAACCAGTAGACCGTCCTTATAGCTTCTATCATCTTTTTTAAGCTGGCGTAACTAACTTCTATAGAGCTATAGACTAGTTGGATAACCTCCGTAATTAGTTCTTCCGGAACTATTAGCTTCCCTAAACCGGTTTTGCCGAGTTTCTGTTGCTGGTTAAGCTGCTTTACCTTCTTATAGAGCGTCTCTTCTTTAATTGGCGGCCCTAGTTCCATTAGTTCCAGTTCGGTCTGCAGTTTTGCCGGCCTATAGAATAAGAAGTGCACAGAGGCTTTCGTACAGCTAAAGGAAGCAGTAGCTTCGGCACCGGTGCTAGCGCACTTCCGACCGGAAAAGACGATCTACGTAGAAACGGACGCTTCTAACACAGTAACGGCAGGGGTCCTTTCTTAATATAGTGACGACGAAACCCTCCATCCAGTCGCTTTCTTCAGTAAGTTAATAAGCGAAGCTAAGCGGAACTACGCCATTTACGATAAGGAGCTGCTGGCGATTATTCAGGCTTTCGAGGAGTGGAAACTGGAACTTATAGCTGGAAAGAGCACGGTCCAGGTCCTTATGGACCACCAGTCGTTGACCTACTTTATAAAGACGCAGAAGCTCTTACGCTGCCAAGCTCGATAGGCAGCCTACTTATTAGGGTTCGACTTTAAGATTACCTATCGACCCAGAGCTCAAAACGGAAAGGCTAACGCGCTAACGAGAAGAGAAGGGAAGACTAGCCGAGCGAAAGAAGATCCGAATATGTTCTAGAAGGTGTTGACCGAGCGGATAGTAGACGCTGAGGTGTTGAAAGAAGCGGGGATCTGCGCAGCAAAACTGCAGACCGAACCGGAACTGATAGAACTAGGGCCGCTAATTAAAGAAGAGACGCTCTACGAGAAGGTGAAGCAGCTTAACCAGCAACAGAAACTCGGCAAGACCGGTTTAGGGAAGCTGATAGTTCCGGAAGAACTAATTACGGAGGTTATCTAACTGGTCTATAGCTCTATAGAAGTTAGTTACGCCGGCTCAAAAAAGACGATAGAAGCTATAAGGACGGTCTACTAGTTTCCGCGGATCTACGAACGGATCCATCGATTTATCGCCAATTGCTATGTATGCAGAGCCGCGAAGCTACGTTACGGCCTTCCGGCAGGCTTATTGAAGCTACTTCCGATCCCTAAGAAACTATAGCAGCATATTACGATAGACTTCGTAACCGGCCTGCCGGATTCCGATAGATACGACGCTACGCTGAACGTAGTGGACCGATTAAGCAAAGAACGCTACTTTATCCCCTGTCGAGCGAGAGACGACAGAACTACTGCGGAAGAAACGGCGAGAATGTTAATTCAACACGTGTAGAAGCACTATAGCCTGCCGGACACTATTACTACAGATAGGGGTCCTCAATTTACCGCCGATGTATAGAAGGCTATTAACCAAGCCCTCGGAATTTATAGAAAGCTTAGCACCGCCGCTTACCCTTAAACTAACGGCCAATCAGAAGTGGCCAACCGTAAGATAGAGAAATATCTACGGATCTTCTGCAGCTATCATTAGGAAGAATAGGTTAAGGTGTTGCCGATAGCCGAGTTCTGCGCTAACTCGGCACCGTCTGAAGCTACCTCGCTGGCGCCGTTCGAGATAACGTACGGCTATCTTCCGAGGATGAGTTTTTAGCTGCTAAACGAACCCAGCTCCGCAGAACTACCTACCGCTACGTCGTTGAAGAGAGTAGCCGCCGCGGCGGCGGAAGCGCTCCAATCTCGGATAAAAGAAGCGGTCAAAGTGGCGAAAGACGCGATGGAATCGGCTTAGAAGAAGATAGTAACTCGAGCTAACAGAAAGCGGTCGCTGAGGGAATTCGAGGAATGTCAAAAGGTCTGGCTTAACACGCGAAACCTAAAACTGAAAGGCAACGCCAAGCTCAATCTGCGCTACGTAGGCCCGTTCAAGATAATAGAAAAGAGGTCGCCAGTGACCTATCGGCTCCAGCTACCTAAATCGTTCCAGATTTACGACGTCTTCCACTTAGATCTGCTAAGCCTAGACCCTGAGAACGGTCTGCCGGAGCAGGGGTTCGCTGAACCCCTGCCTATCGAGATAGACGGTAAAGAAGAAGAGTAGGAGGTAGAAGACGTAATAGACGTAAAGAAGACGAGGGGGTCTATTAAAGTAAGGATCTCGTAGAAGGGGTAGCCGGAAGACTATAAATAGTATCCGATCGAGAATCTCCAGAATTCGGCGGAGCTGCTAAGAGACTTTTACGCGCAGAACCTAAAAAAACTGAAGCCAGCGTAGCTCTGATGCCGACAATAAAGACACGTCCGCTCTACTAGCGCGGAAGCCGATGAAAACGATCGTGCTTGAAGTGATTGCTTTAGGGACCACCACGTCGGCCGGCAGCGCCGCCGACCGCATAGTAGGTAAAGGCTTTAGTAGAAGAGAAAAAAAGAAGAAGAAAAACGGCGCCGCGGAAAGATCTATATAGACCTCCGCGACGACGCATAGACCAGCTATGCCGCAGCTTAGAAGACCGCGGATCAGATCAGATGGCGTCAATCACATGAACGCCAAGTGAAGGACTTTAGACACCGACGATGCAAAAAAAAAAAAAAAAAAAAAAAATCGAAGAAAGGTTTTTGAATGGATGGGTGACTAAGCGGTCGAGGGCGACCGCTGGTGAGGGAGGGGGGTAGTGTTGCAGCGGTAGAAAGAGGTAGGACAGATTGATGGGGTAGACCCTTGGAATTTCGGCTCAGCCTGCCCAGGCCGAGCCGGGCCTTGGCACCACTACCTCTACGGAAGCCCACCACCACCACTACATAGATTCCTTTCTCTCCTCAGTTCGAGATATAGTTATCAAAAAGGCCGTATTGAATCTTATCTGCGTGCCCGGATCAATTAAAACAGCTGTATTAAATTATATCTACGTGCTCGGATTAGCGGCGGCTCTCTTTAACGAAGTAGTAGTAGAGGATTCCAAAGAGCTAGGTTTACTCGGCAGTTGAAAGCTTATTCTCAGAAGATAGCTATAAGTTATCTCGAATAGCGCTAGTAAGGTAGCCTTAGACTGTGCCGAATTGGCGCAGAATTCGGCTATTAGCAACACCTTAACCTACTCTGCTTAATAATAGCTGCAGAAGATTCGTAGATATTTCTCTATCTTACAGTTAGCTACTTTAGACTAACCGTTAGTCTAAGGGTAAGCGGCTGTGCTAAGCTTTCCGCGAATTCCGAGAACTTAGTTAATAGCTCTCTATACGTCGGCGGTAAATTAAGGATCCCTATCCGTAGTAATAGTATCCAGTAGGCTATAGTGCTTCTATATATGCTAAATCAGCATTCTCGCTGTTTCTTCTACAGTAGTTCCTTTATCCTTTGCTTAGTAGGGGATAAAGTAGCGTTCCTTACTTAAGCGATCTACTACGTTAAGAGTAGCTTTATATCTATCGGAATCCGGTAGGCCAGTTACGAAGTCTATTGTAATGTGTTGCTACAGTTTCTTAGAGATCAGAAGTGGCTTTAGTAGACTAGCCGGAAGGCCGTAACGCGGCTTTGCGGCTCTACATACGTAGCAATTGGCAATAAACCGGTGAATCCGCTCGAAGATCCGCAGAAACTAGTAGATCGTCCTTACTGCTTCTATCGTCTTCTTTAAGCCGGCGTAGCTAACATCCTTAGAGCTATAGATCCGCTAAATGACCTCTGTAATTAGTTCTTCTAGAACTATTAACTTTCCTAAACTGGTTCTGCCGAGCTTCTACTGCTAATTAAGCTGCTCTACTTTCTCGTAGAGCGTCTCTTCCTTAGTTAGCAGCTCTACTGCATAAATCCCTGCTTCTTTTAACATCTTAGCGTCTACTATCCGTTCGGTTAACATCTTCTAGAACATGTTCAGATCTTCTTTTGCGCGGCTGGTCTTCCCCTCTCTTCTTGTTAGCGTATTAGCCTTTCTATTTTAAGCTCTAGGTCGATAGGTAATCTTGAAGTCAAATCCGGATAAGTAGGCAATTTACTAAGCTTAGCGGTGCGATAGCTTCTACGTTTTTATAAAATAGGTTAGTAACTAATAGTCTGTAAGAACCTGGACCGTGCTCTTTCTAGCTATATGTTAGGGGGCGCCGTCCAGCCCAGGTCCTGGACCTAAGCCAGCCGTCGCCCTAAGGACTGCGACTTAGCGGCGCTAGCACGACCCTACCCTCTGTACAGAGTTACTAACAGGACCCTACTCCTATACAGAGGGAGAATCTTATAGCCCTATATAGAGAGGAATTGTCGCCCCTCTAAACAGAGGGAAAACTCTATACTACTATACAGGGGGAAAACTCCTAGCCCTCTGTACAGAGTGTAAACCTTGTACCCCTATATAGAGGGAAATTGCTAGCTTAGCTTTGTAGGTACAAACTGTACAGCAGCAGACGACGAAGGAACTGCCTATTAGTTCCTTTATATAGATACCTAGCCTTAAGTTTCTAAACTAAGATCGTTAAGCCCTTACATTAGGAACTAATCTTACTGTCGGTAACTGCGGTAATACAACGAAGATAGACAGCGACATCCCTATAGATCCTACGGCTATACAGGATTAGATGCACTGCGCGTACGAGGAGCTGCTAGCATATAAGAGGCAGCTCGAACAGCAAGTAAGCTACTAGGCTACGATAATTTCCTAACAGGAACAGGAGCTACAACAGCTTAGGGCATCCGATTGCGATCCGACCCCTACAACGACGACGACGAACACGACGGCCTACACCCCGGCCCCTAAGAGCAAAATCTCCGACGTTACTACCTACGATAGTAAGGCTCTGGCCGAGTACCCCTCCTAGGCTACCTAGATACGCTCTAAGCTTCTAGTCGACTTAAGAGCATACCCGACCAAGCTAGACAAGGTAGTGTACCTCTTTAGGAGGTTGAAGGGCAGGGCAGTAGTACGGATTCTGCTGTACTACGAGACAGCTATTGCTAACCTAGTAATAGCAACTACAACGATGCTTTAGGCAGCTCTTAACAGGAGCTATAAGGATCCAGACTGCGAAAGCCGAGCACTTCTATTGGTTAATACAATAAAGCAAGGATGCAAGACTGTACGAGAGTTCTTTACAGAATACGACTAGACCCTGGCAGAGGCAGAAGGTCTCTAATAGGAGGACAGGGTAAAAATTACTACCTTAGAGGTAGGCCTCTCTAAGGAGATTATAACGGGACTAGTAGGCGTAATACGACTAGCTATATACAAGGAGTTCTGTAATCTCCTTAGGATAGTCGACGACTAACAGCGTAGGCTCGGACGGATAAGCTGTACCTATAAGATGCGACAGCCCCTCTAGCGGCAGTAGGACGCTATAGACTAGGAACCAACAACGATAAGAGTAGCGGCAGCCGTTACTATATAGCTAAGGGCCGCTGCCAAAAGGGCACAGTAGGTAGACATAGCTACCCTTAACAAGAGACGAGCAGAAGGGAGCTGCTATAGGTATAGCAAGATAGGCTACACTGTACAGAATTACAGGCTTTTGCTAGCAGAGAGATCTAGGGGACGGCCGACTACTGCAAGGGTAGCAACTACGGCGCCCTAACAAGAGAATTAAGAGTCCCCCTTAGACGATAACGAGTTAGGAAAAGAGTAGCCTCTAAGCGAAGGCTCTACTAGAGGCGTATACGAGATAGATTGCTAAATTAAAGCACTACTTAGCTATCTTTTAAGAGCAATTACATAACGACTACGCCGTTTATCGTACGACCTACGCTAAACGGGACCGCTACAGCGCAGACACTAATTAACACAGGATGTTTAGTGTATAGAGTAATTAGCGAAGACTTCGTATAGAGACACTACATTAAGACGACCCCTACTGTACCTGTACGTATACTAGGCATTACCGGGCGAGGACCGGACATTACCTATATAGTAAAAGTAACGATAGAGCTGCAAGGACACTACGAGCAGGACTTATACCTCTACGTCGTACAAGACAAGTTGGGGTATAACCTAATATTAGGGAAGCTATAGATAGAGTGCTAGCAGGGCAAGCTGGACGTTGGACGAGGACGGCTGTACCTGGCAGTAACAAAGCAGAGGCTCCGAGACTAGGGGAGAGTTCCGCAGGGCGGCAATGCTAAGGCCGAAATTAACACTGCGACTACGGACATTAAGAAGGCATTAGCACCTAAAAAGGCAACAGACCCCTATACAAAGCTCCTAGTAGAATACGCAGAATACCTAGACCTCCTCGAGCCAAAGTCGGCCTCGAAACTGCTACTACACCGAGGGGAAGGAATTAACTACGACATCTAGCTAGAGCCCTGTTCGGATAGGAATCTGCCTAAAGTACCGTACGGTCCGCTGTACGGCATATCCTCTAGAGAACTCCTAGTACTGCGCAAGACACTAGGCGACCTACTTACTAAAGGTTTTATTTGCGTAAGTACCTCGTCTACAGGAGCCCTAGTGCTGTTTGTCTATAAAGAAGGCAAGGCCAGCTTGCGTTTTTGCGTAGACTACAGAGGTATTAACGCGATTACTAAGAAGGACCGGTACCCCCTGCCCCTTATTAAGGAGACCCTTAGACGGATTAGTAAGGCAAAGTGGTTTACTAAGCTTAACGTGGTCTTAGCCTTCTATAAGATACAGGTTAAGGATAGCTGTAAATAGATAACCGCTTTCTATACGAGGTATAGTCTTTTCGAGTAGCTTGTTACTCCCTTTAGCCTTGCTAATGCACTGGCAACCTTCTAGAGGTACATTAACAGGTCCCTACAAGGGTTACTAAACGATATCTGTTTAGCATAGCTCGACAATATACTGGTTTTTACGGACGGCACCTATACAGACTACGTGCAGGACGTTAAGAAGGTATTAGATCGACTGCAACAGGCTGGACTGTACCTCGACATCGACAAATGCGAATTCGGTATACAGTGTACGAAATACCTAGGGTTTATTATCGAGGTAGGGAAAGGCATTAGCATAGATAGGAAGAAGATTAATGCTATTAAGCAATAGAAGCTGCCTATAAGCGTTAAGGACGTACAGGAATTCCTTAGGTTTGCTAACTTCTACGGCTAGTTTATACAGAACTACTTAGAGATCGTACGTCCCCTAGTCGAGCTAACCTACAAGGACAAGCAGTTTAAGTAGACAGACGAGTGCAATAGGAGCTTTAACAGGGTAAAGGAGCTCTTTACTATAGGACTAACGCTTGCTGCCTTTAACCTAGAATATACGACGATACTGGAAACCGACTCCTTAGGGTACTATATAGGGGGTATCCTATTACAGGTAGGCTCGGACGGTCTTCTGTACCTATGCGCGTACTTCTCTAAGAAGAACTCCCTAGCTAAATGCAACTACCCTATCTACAACAAGGAATTGCTAGCAGTCGTACAGTATTATAAGGTATAGGATAGAGAACTCTGCTTAGTTCCCGAGTTCCTCGCCCTAACTAACTATAAGAACCTAGAGTACTTTACGCAACCCTAGAAGCTTTCTAAGAGACACGTACGATAGGCGATGTACCTAAGCCGATTTAATATAAGACTCTAGTATCGCAAGGGAAATGACAACAGTAGGGCCGATATGCTATCTAGACGGGACTAGGACATGCTAACGACGTACGATAACGACTAGCTAAAATTACAGACATTTCAGATATTTAAGAAGGAACTATGCAAGGAGACTATCTGTCTAGTAGCGACACACCTATAGGAACCCTAACTGCAGGTATAGGAAGAGGCAGTAGAAAGGGACGACGTTTACTAAGGGGCCTATACAGCAATCTAAGGAGGACAGCAGAAGCTCCTAGCAGAGCTTTACCTTAAGGTGTTAGCAGCAGAGTGCACAGTAGATAAGGAGAACAACTTAA
Source organism: Pseudocercospora ulei (assembly GCA_016165855.1). Taxonomy (NCBI): domain Eukaryota; kingdom Fungi; phylum Ascomycota; class Dothideomycetes; order Mycosphaerellales; family Mycosphaerellaceae; genus Pseudocercospora; species Pseudocercospora ulei. Next base: position 605,932 of record JACWNB010000024.1, on the reverse strand, counting down.
AGTTTAGGAATCGGATCTAGGTCCTAGCAGACGAGAAGCTCTGTATAAGCTTAGTATAACGGGTGCACGATTTAATAGCTAATCCGGGCACGTAGATATAATTTAATACGGCCTTTTTAATAACTATATCTCGAACTAAGGAGGGAAAGGAATCTATGTAGTGGTAGGTAAGAGCTTTAGGGGTAGTGTGCTAAGGCCCGGCTCGGTCCGGGAGGGCCGAGCCGAAATTCCAAGGGTCTACCCTATTACTTAGTCCCACCCCTTTCTGCTACTGCAACACCACTCCCCTCCCTTACTAGCAGTCGACCTCGACCGCTTACTTATCTATCTGTCTCTTTTTTTTTTAATTCTGTTGCTATTTCTTTGCTTTCTTCTATTTCGAAATTATCCCCTTTTTTTATCTTCTTTCTTCTTATATCGTCGCCTTCTGACGTCTTCACTTAGCGTCTATCTAATTGGAAGAGCTATCTAATCGGATCCGGCGGTTAACTAAGCTGTATCGTACCTGGTCTGTGCTCTACTGTAGAGGTCTATATAGATCCGTCCGCTACGCCGTTTCTTCTTCTTTTTCTTTCTCTACTAAGGCCTTTGGCGCTACTGCGAGGCTGCTTTAATAGCATTTGCTTCGTTCTTCGTCGTTACTATTCTTCTGGCTAAGTCGGCAGATAGCAGTAACAGAGAGCAAAGACTGTTACTAAGCGCGCCGACGCGGTGGCGCCGTCCTTAGCCTTACCGCCTCTATCCGCCGGTCCTAGCTAGCAGTAGTAGCGGTGGAGCCTAAGACACTGGCCGGCGGATTCCTCGATCGTTTCTATCGGCTTCTATGCCGATGTAGCGGACGCAGGTTTTTCTTCTTCTTCTGGAATAATCAACTTCGGAGCTACTTAGGCTTCGGCTTCTTCGGGTTCTGGATATAAAACTCTCTTAGCAACTCCGCCGAATTCTGGAGGTTCTCGGCTAGATACTATTTATAGTCTTCCGGCTATCCTTTCTATAAGATCCTTGCTTTGATAGATCCTCTTAGCTTTCTTATATCTATTACATCTTCCACCTCCTATTCTTCTTCTTTACCGTCTATCTCGACCGGCAGGAGTTTAGTGAACCCCTGATCCGGAAGACTGTCTTTAGGGTCTAAACTTAGCAGATCCGTAATCCGGGCACGCAGATATAATTCAATACAGCCTTTTTGATAACTATATCTCGAACTGAGGAGGGAAAGGAATCTATAGGGTGGTGGTGGAGGACTTTCGTAGTGGTGGTGCCAAGGCCCGGCTCGGCCCGTCCGGGCCGAGCCGAAATTCCAGGGTCCACCCTATCAATCTGTCCTACCTCTTTCCACCACCGCAACACTACCCCCCTCCCTTACTAGCGGTCGCCCTCGACCGCTTAGTCACTACAACCATCCAAAATCCTCCTCTTTTTTGTTTTTTTTCTTTAATTTATCGTCTTTTTCTCGAAAATCCCCTCCGACAGTAATGTTACCTCTTCCGTCTTCTATCGCTTCTTAAGTTCCTTACGTTATCGGCGTCTGAGGTCCTTTACTTGTCGTTTATGTAATCGGTGCGCCTGATCCGTGCCATCTGATCTGAGCCGTAGGTCTATAGCTGCGGCGTGGCTGGTCTGTACGTCGTCTCAGAGGCCTATATAGATCTTTTCGCGGCGCCGTTTTTCTTCTTCTTTTTCTCTTCCACCAAAGCCTTTACCTACTACGGGGTCGGCGGCGCTGGCACGCCACGGCGTCAGCGAGCTGGCGGCCGAACCGGCGATAGGTAGTGGCCGCGTCGAACCGGTAGTAGGTAGTGGCCGAGTCGAAGGCCTCCCCGAAAGCGACTGACACGATCGTTTTTATCGGCTTCCGCGCCAGTGGAGCGGACGTGGCTTTCTTCTTTTACTTCTATCTCTTTTAGAAGTCGTCAGTTTCGGAGCTATCCGGGTTTCGGTTTCAGCAGGTTCCGCGCGTAGAAGTCTCTAAGCAGCTCTGTCAAATTCCGCAGGTTCTCGATCGGATACTATTTATAGTCTTCCGGCCACCCCTTCTACGACATCCTCGCTTTGATGGACCCCCTTATCCTCTTTACGTCTATTACGTCTTCTACCTCCTATTCTTCTTTGTCGCCGTCTATATCGACAGGCGGGGGTTCAGCGAACCCCTGTTCCGGAAGGCCGTTTTCAGGGTCCAGGCTTAGTAGATCGGAATGGAAAACGTCGTGGATCTTGAACGCCTTCGGCAGCTCGAGCCAATAAGTCACCGGCGACCTCTTTTCTATTATCTTGAACGGACCCACGTAGCGTAGGTTGAGCTTCGCGTTTCCTTTTGGCCTTAGGTTTTGCGTATTAAGCTATACCTTTTAACCTTCCTCGAATTCTATTAGTGACCGCTTCTTATTAGCTCGAGTTACTATCTTCTTCTAAGCCGATTCTATCGCGTCTTTCGCCACTTTGGTCGCTTCTTCTATCTGCAATCAGAGCGCTTCCGCCGCTGCGGCGGCGACTCTCTTTGACGACGTAGTAGTGGTGGTGGAAAGCCCCGGCGAGCCGGCGTCGCTTAGTGGCTGGAAGCTTAGCCTCGGAAGATAACCGTAGGTTATTTCGAACAGCGCCAGCGACGTCGCTTCTAACCGTGTTGAGTTCGCGCAGAATTCGGCTATCGGCAACACCTTAACCCAATCTTCTTAATAATGGCCGCAGAAGGTTCGTAGGTATCGTTCTATCTTACGGTTAGCGACTTCAGACTAACCGTCGGTTTAAGGGTGGGCGGCGGTGCTGAGCTTTCCGTAAATTCCGAGAGCTTAGTTGATAGCTTTCTACACGTCGGCGGTGAATTAAGGACCCCTATCCGTAGTAATAGTGTCCGGCAGGCTATAGTGCTTCTACACGTGTTGAATCAGCATCCGTGCGGTCTCTTCTGCAGTGGTTCCTTCTTCTCTCGCTCGGCAGGGGATAAAGTGTCGTTCTTTGCTTAGCATATCCACTACGTTTAGCGTAGCGTTATATCCATCCGAATTCGGCAGGCCGGTTACGAAATCTATCGTAATGTGCTGCCACAGCTTCTCGGGGATTGGAAGCGGCTTCAGTAGACCAGCCGGAAGACCGTAACGTGGCTTCGCAGTTCGGCATACGTAGCAATTGGCGATAAACCGGTGGATTCGCTCGTAGATCCGCGGAAACCAGTAGATCGTCCTTACGGCCTGCATCGTTTTTGTTGCGGTGGTGGAAAGAGGTGGGACAGATTGATGGGGTGGACCCTGGAATCTCGGCTCGGCCCGTCCGGTCCGAGCCGGGCCTTGGCACCACCACCATCAAAGCCCACCACCACCACCACATAGATTCCTTTCCCTCTTCAGTTCGAGATATAGTTATCAAAAAGGCCGTATTGAATCATATCTGCGTGCCCGGATCATTATATCTCGAACTCACTCTCTACAACAACCCCCGCGCTGCGCGAAAGGGCCCGTCGAATCATCCGGAAACCCGAATAACGCACGCGCACCCACACCAACAACAACAACCCCCAAGGCACCGTGAGAAGATGGAAGGCTTCTCAGCGGTAGAGAGCGGCGTCACAGGCCGCTGCGGAAAGAGAAAGAGCGACAGACCGAGAGATAGACGTACCAGCATTCTCGACGATGGAATGACCTATAAAGGCCTTACAGAAGAAGAGGTAGACGAAGCGAGAAAGGGCATAGAGGGCTACGCCGAACTGTACGGGCGCACGCCGGATGAGATAGGAGAATATCTTACAGAGCATAGAGCTGAGAAGGTGTTTGACACTATCACCTTTATAGAAAAGAAGTTCTATAGGAGCATGGAAGAAAACAGACAGTTGAGGGAGGAAATGGAGACGGTGAGGGCCGAGAAGGAATCGGCAGAAACCATTATCGATGTGTTAGAAAACCAGGCGGCGAATAGAGTGGCGCAACTGAAAGCACTAAAGAACCAACTGGCTGATATGGAAGCAGCGACGTCGCCGCCACCGCATCGAGAAGAACCAGCAGAGACCGCCTCACCGGCGGCATACAGTCAAGGCGGCACGTTGATGACGTCATTACCGGACCCACCGGCATTCAAGAGCGGAGACCCCGAAGACTGGGAAGAATTTAAGAAGAAGATCAAGAATAAGATGAGCCGCGATTACGCATTGAACAGCGCCGGAGACCGGTTGGCGTACCTGGAATCGCGGTTGGAAGGAGAAGCTTTTTCGCTGGTGGCGGACCTGGAAGGGGTGACCGCTGAAGAAGCGATCAAAGCGTTAGATCAACGCTTCGGAGACCCCTTCAGGAAGAAGACAGCCCGTAAGCAGCTGGATAAAATCAACCAGAACAAGCAGACATTCGAAGAGTTCTACGGACTGTTCAGGAAATATGCCATTAGAGCGAGAGTGGCAGAAGATGAGCAGCTTCACCTATTGAGGCAGAAGCTAAACCCTAAGCTGGCCGCAGCTATGGCGTCTGTGGAAGACGAAGACCTCGAGGGCTTCGTCCATAGAGCGAGAGTCACAGGGAGAAACTTGAACGCCTACGCGAAAGCACGAGAATCGACTCAGAAGCCGCCGTCGCAGGGAACCAGAGCCCCTGCGCCTTTCCGACGAGCACCCCAGCAGCCATCGTATCAGTTACAGCGCTCGTCGTTCATCCCCACCTGCTATGCGTGTGGAAAGCCTGGCTACATCGCCACGAGATGTCAAGCGTTGGACAAGCAGAAGCAGGAGTATCGAGCAACGAAGCAGCCGCAGCCGCAGAGAAAGGCTATTCAAGCCATCGAGTCGACGCCGAACGATACTGACAGCGTAGACGGTGGAGTGCCCCTGCGAATACTAGGAAAAGACCGGCTGGAAGGATAGGCCCCCTATCCAGCATGGACAACAGGGCACCAACGCGAACCACGTCGACGAAAGAGAGTATCAACAGCTGTAGCGATCCGCTCTTAGCGGCGGTGGAAGTGAACACGGAAACAGCCATCATCCTTCCAATCACTGTCCACCCCCTTGACGGATCGAGCCGACCACTTCAGCTGAGAGCTTTTATCGATACCGGAGCTCTTATTGGCGCGGCGATCCACTACAGATTGGTTCAGAAACTAATGAAAGGGTATAGCTACCCAGTGGAACTGGCGTCGCCGACGCGAATCTCGGCATATAACGGACAAGACACGGAAAGCGTCACGCACTACGTGCTATTGAGGACCACGCTAGCTGGTCGAACCACGGAAGCGACGTTCCGGATCATGGATATCGGAAGGTTTGACATCATCATAGGGCAGAAATAGATGAAGAACCAGAAAGCCATCGTTGACGTAGATGAAGGGACGATCAGGTTCAAAACCCCGGGTAGCGGAGCAGGGACTATCGGAAAGGTCGCCACCGTCGCCGCCAAGCCGAAAGCCACGGAGTCCGCAAGAGAGGCTCCGTCCGATCGTTCCGAACCCCCGGTCACCGTCGGAATGATAAGTTCAGAAGCTATAACGACTCTCGCGAAGTCGCCAGACACGGAGATCTACGCCATTTCAATGAAAGACATAGAAGACTACAGAAAGATAATGGCGGAAGAAGAAGTGGATCCACTGGAAGTGCTGCCAAGCGAACTCTATAGTTACGCTGACGTCTTCTCAAAAGCAGATTCCAACCTATTGCCGCTCTATCGTCCGGAATATAACAACAAGATCCGACTGAAGGAGGGAGCTACGTTGCCAAGAACCGAGCCCCTAAGAAGACTGTCACCAGCCGAACTGGACCAGGTGGAGGTGTTTGTTCGCGAAAACCTGGCGAAGAAGTTCATTACGCCGAGCTCTGCGGAATACGCGTCACCGATTCTTTTCGTAAGGAAACCGGGGGGTGGTCTGCGACTCTGCGTGGACTATCGAGGCCTCAATGAGGTCACCAAGAGAGACGTATACCCCCTGCCGCTGATAGATGAGACCATACAGCGCGTAGCGA